>OX579657.1:2149498-3349498 GCA_951230895.1 Carpatolechia fugitivella
CGCCGCGCGCCGCGTCGCCCTGGTCGCCGCAGAGGCACACGCCCAACCCCTTCCTGTCCTAGCCGCCTAGGTAATGTGGTAAGAAAGTTGATAAGATTTATTTTTGCTTTTTTAGGGTTCCGTAGTCAAAAAGGAACGCTTATAGTATTTTAGGGTTCCTCTGGTACACGTGAAGTGGGGGTTATTTTTTATTAACGATTACCTTATAGTGTGAGGTATCGTTAGATAAGTTTTTTAAAAATAATGGGAGTTTGCTAATTAAAAAAAAAACAGTAACTAATTCGTTGAAATGTCAGTTTGAATGAAGTAAAAAAAAATTTGGAGAAGTTCTAGAACAAAAGACTGACAACCCAAAAAGCGTTTTAGTACATATTGTAGAGTTCAATTACTTTTGTTTGTAATTCAATTCATCATCATCAACAGCTCATATACGTCCCCACCGAGGGGCTCGAGCCTACCGACCTAATAAAAAATGTAATGACGGATCTAAGTGATGTAATAACATCCTATGGAAATAAATAATTTTGACTTTGAATTTACCCTGAACTAGGGCGATTAGGCCTTAGTCGACCACGCTGGTCCAGTGCGGACTTCACACACAACTTTTGAATTTCTTCGCAGGAGTGTGCAGGTTTCATCACGAGGTTTTCCTTCACCGTAAGAGCGTCGAATAAACGTACATATGAATTCGAAATTCGAAAACACATTGGTACGTGGTGGGGATCGAACCCGCGTCTCCCGGACGGGAGGCAGCGGCCCTAGCCACTAGACCACCGACGCCACTCAATTTAATTAATTCACACGACGTAATTCAATTAATTTATCTTTTTTTTTCTTTCCAGGGCAGAGTTAACCCGGGCGTCTCGCCCGCCGTGGCCGAGGTAACACGAACCCCGCATTTTGTTCATCACCACGACGCCACTACTTAGTGGTAGTCGTAAGAAACTCTTAGCAATGCGACTGACAGGTGAACTATCACTCAACAGCTCATATACGTCCCCAGAAGGGCCCGAGCCTACCCTGAATTAGGGCGATGAGGCCCAATGCAGGTTGGTCGACTTCACCTTTGAATTTCTACGCAAGAGTGTGAATGTTTCCTTTCATCGTAAGAGCGTCGAAAAAACGTACATAATTACTGGGTGTATGGGAAAGTCTGAAACTATTAGACATACGAAGATCTGTTCTTAGGAACCATGTCACCGATTTTAGTAACAAAAAAAAAAACTGCATTCATAGATTTAAAAAAACTCTAGTTCGGAATTCGAACCCGGTCGTATTGAAGAAAAAAAACAAAGGGTTAAAAAGTGAAAACAATGCATATTAGTTTTTAGGTATCATATTTCATAGTAACATTTCCTGCTTATTTCGACATAGAAATTATGTTATTTTATTACTTCAAAAAAAAACTGAACAATAAATTGTTTTTTTTTTATATATATTTCATGCTATGAATGCAGTTTTTCTTGTTACTAAAATCGATGTCATGGTTCCTAAGAACAGATCTTCGTATGTCTTGTAGTTTCAGACTTTCCCATACTGACCGATCTAAATGTCACACCCTGTATAATAAGCAGCCATTAACTAAATAAAAACATCGACTTAAAAAAACGAAACTTTTACCGACTCGTATGAACGCGATCAGTAAGGTTTTTTCAATCTATGGTGGATCCGGTCACCTAAAGCCACTTCCCATGAAAGGCCACTTCCCTGAACGGTCACTTCCTATGAACGGCCACTTTCCTAAACGGCCACTTCCCATGAAAGGCCACTTCCAATGAATGATAAATAAATCATGATGTTGCACCATGCGGTTTTGACGCAGAACTTCACTTTCGCAAAATATCACCAGTACCAATCGGGGTTGGCAGTTGATGTTTTCGTTTTCTAGTTCTCCTGTCAGTGCATTTAGAGACTTGACACTCTTAAACGTACATTCTAAATTAGCGATAAAATACAGGGTAGTTAAAGCTACGAAATTTCTGTCGTTACCAGAGGCCACATCTGACTTGCTTGTCGAACAACTATACACGATATGTGGAGTTAGTAGCAAATCGTCATATTAGCTGTACGTCACATTAGCCACTCGTCACTGTTTATAAGTTGCAGCGAAATGAATTACTTTAAAAAAAATATCAAGATAAAAATTCTCAAAAGTTAATTATTATTTATACTTTTTGTTATTGCTTTTGTAGAACGAGCCGAAGGAATTCTCATTTCGAACACGAAGAAGAATTTATTGAAAAGTTAACTGCACGCTTAGAAAACCTAAAATAATTTTCAAGTGTTATTGAGTTGATGCGTATTTTTAAATTTTCTTATTTAAGCCGAGCTGCTAATGTGACAAGTTGAGAATAAGACAATCTGCTACTAATCCCCTATGTGGCTATATCAGTGAAATATCAACGTTTGCTGTCGATAAAATTTCTATTGTCGCGTGGTCGACCACATTTCGCTGGCTGATAAAAGGTCTGAAACAAGAAAAGCGCGTGAAAAATGGACCCCCATTTTTTTTTAGTAAATTATAATTAAAATCGATAAAAAATATATGTATTAAATGCGAGTCCATTAAGTCTAGACAAATTTTAATCGGTATATTTTGTTGACGAAAATCACTTGTTTCAATCAAGAAATGTAAATAACCACGCAGCCTCGAAAGATTTCGACCATTGTCAGCCAGAAACTGTATTATCTTTATTTTTAACTATTTTCGAGAGTAATGAGTGAAATGTATGAACTATGTGTTTGAAGATTGAACTAAACTAGTTTATGTGGTGGTAGGTTAACAAATTTAAAGTTAAATAAGACACGTGTAAAAGGTTTTTTATATTGACTGGGTATGATGCTGTGACGTAAATGTAATGCACCGTTTTTGTGTGCATTTGAAAATGGACTAAAATGAAGAGATTTCTACACAAAAAAATATGGCCGCCTTGTTTTATTTTTCTTTTTACTGTGATATTTTATTGCATTGTAATTTTAGTGAATAATAAAATTAAATAAATTGACTGTTGATTTTTCTATTTTAATCAATTAATTGATGGTACAGTTCGTTTTTTAATGCACACAAAATAATATTTAGGACATACGACGCAGTAAAATGGCGAAGTAGTGGAATAATTTGAAAACTGAATTAACTTTATTCGTGCAATTACGTGCACAGATGTATGTACATTGCGTAGCTAATATTGTACCAGAATTATCAAGGTTTAGATTAGTCTAATAGACGACGCAATATACATCAAATTGTTCTTATGAAATTGTAGCTGTGAATCTATTTCCGTACATTGCCACTTTATCGCGTCGATAAAATCGTAGCACCCATATATTAAAACAGAAAAAAAAATGGCTGCAAATATGGAGACCTTAGACATCTGATCTTGAATGTTATACACACTTTCGGAATCCTTTATTTTGCTAAAAACCATGTTCCAAAAGGTCTACTTTCCTAGTATGAAAAGCCTGCGTAAAAGTTGCAACCTTATAAAGTAAAATAGATGTCCTGTCCCGTTGTCTCGTATAGGACAGTCTGTTACTGCACGTCAATTTTAACCCTGCAATTAAATTATCCAATGAAGTCCAAACTCACCACTTGAATTCCAAAATTGTATTGTGTCTAAGTGAATATTTTTTTTACATATTTAACCCAATTTGTAGTTATTTGTGAACTTGAAAGTGAGTGCTAAAAACTATAACATCAGATCAGATGGTTCGTTGTAATTTGTGCCTTAGATATACCTTTTTGTATTACGAATATGCGTCGCCCTCCATGGTAGCACCGTTTTCACTACAGATATTTTACTAAATATAAATCGGACAGATGACTATCAAAATATGCACACTGAATGATATCATTTTTTGCAGACAAATAAAATTTACGTTTTTTTTTTATTTATTGACTGAAGGCACTGTTTGTTTGAATACTTTTGATTGGAATACAAACTTGAGATATATTTAGTGCGTCTCTTTTGTTTTAAACTGCTCTAAATTTAAAATGTCAAAAAAAATTATTGTGGTGACGTCAAGATTTCATAGAAAACAAGCAAGAACGAATTTCGGCGCTGCCACTATGCCCTTCGTGGTGTAGTTGGTAAGCACGTTGGCTGCGTATAGGCCGAAGGTCGTGGGTTCAAGTCCCGTCGGAAGGTATAAGTTTTTGATTGTTTTCTATGAACCTAAAATATAAAAATATTTAAAATGTCTGTAGTAAAAATGTGTCCTATATTCGCTAGATCTTATTAAAACAATTTCAAAACGCTATTTTTATCTTGATTGTGTGAACGCTACAATCGTGCTAGCCTTTGCTTTTTTAACGTCAAAATGACCTGTCACAAACCGACTCCTAAACCAGTCTAGAAATGTAACAGTTCAGCGTTACTGCCTCGCAAATATCGTGTCAATTGGTATAGAAATGGAGGTTTAAAAGAGGAAAAAATACATTTAGCAGACATTAAATATGTATATAATTTGAAAGTTTTGATCCCATATTTTTTAAAACTCAAAGTAGAAGGTATGTAGTCCCTTCGACAAGGCCTACACGCAAAGGATAGTTCTAAATCATACAAAATGCAGTAAGACATTTAATTTTTTGCAACAAACAGTCCACTTTGCGCTCTACGTCATATTATATATTATGTTACGTACAAAACTTATTCCATTTCACGTATCGTGTATTTTATTTATAGTTATTATTGTTTTATAATTCCTGCTGTAGTATTGTCTGTATTTTATTTTTATACGGAAATGTTGCCAGTCAAAAAGTCTTTTTATTAGGCATTTTTTTTATTGGCAACACTCCGTGTTGTTTTCATTTTTTGCTTATTATTATTAACTAGCCAGTACACGTGGTTATATTCTATCAATTTTGTTTATTAGTTATGTAGATAAATTATTTTTAATATATTAATTTTTTGACCAATAAAATGCATCGATGCTAATACAATGTGTCACTAGCTAGGGAGAAACTGTAAAGATTAATGTAACTATTTAATTAAAATATATAAGTTTTTCAATATTGGAGTGTTTTTTCTAAATTAAGGGGCGAAACCAAATTAACATTTTTACAGAAACGTTTTTCAATAAAACATCATCCACATACAATATGATTATAATTTATTCATTAATAGTTATCGTACAAATATTAATTTCCAGTTTCGTAAATTGCAGTAAAAATACTCGATACATATCATATTACAAAGTTTGTTCGCTATAGTTAAAAACTTAAGATACGCTTCCGATTGCGTCGTAAGTACAAGGATCAACAGACTGGCCTTTCAAAAACTGATTCAAATATCAGGATCACATCCATCGGAAAGTCAACCAACCTATCTATATTTCTATCCCTTCTTGACGCGCTATATCTCTCATTCTAACACACAGTTTCAAAGGGGACAGAAAGGGAAGGAAATACAAAAAATCCGTGCATTCGGATGTGGACGTCTTATCTTCAATCTGTTACACTGTTTTGTTATCAGGCAGTTCTGTTGTCAATATTTTACGAAGAGACTTCGCTTATATACAAGATAAAAATGCACCAGTACATGTCGGGTAGAAATAAAATCAGTCCCATTTGAGTTCGGGTTGGCTGGAAGCGGTTTTTATATAAGCTTAATCTATCCAATGTTACTTACATTAAACCTAACTATCTTTAATAATTTAAATAAGCCAGACGTGCGCATTGAGCAATGTAGGGGAAACATTGCTGTAGGTCATGTGTGAAACGTGCCCTATACAACGACCTACAAGAACCTCACCGGCACATCTAACCGCCCACCCTTGTATTTCGGGTTAATTTTAAACTACGCTTATTGTTATACATTACAATTGATTTATTGATAATTTTACGATAAATTAAACACACTTTTAAATAAACGTTAAAAAAACTTTTTAACTAACATCAGCTGTAACTAATAGAATTATAAAGAATTACGAGTATTCCCTCAAATGAAGGGTGGGCGGTTAGATGTGCCGGTGAGAAACCAGTTTCCTGCCTTGATTTTGAAGCAGATATAAGGTTAACTTGCTTACAGCATTAGGTATTCTGATAGCAGTCATACTATTAAAACTGCGAGTATTTTATGTTTTCGAGACATAATATGGTTATGTCTACTATCTAGACAACGCTAACTGTTGGGAATACTATGGTGTCTAAGAATGGGTCGGTCATTGACCTTTTAACGTCGTATAGAGCATGCTTATAGAGACACAGTCTGGTATTGCGGCAATCCCTCTTAACTTAAATTACGAATTTTCCTGCTGATTTCAACGGCTGATTTGTATGTAGGTTCAGTCTCAAAGTGTCAACTTCACTAACCTACAAATAGCGAATACAAGTTGATAAAAAATCGTACAAAACCATCGACTAGACACTAGAATATCCAATAAATATACTTCATAACTCCCAATAATGTCCCCCATAACTCCATAATCGTAACGTTACCATTAACCTACAAATAAATAATTCAAGCGAGTGACGGTCACAAAAATAGTAAAAAAATATAATTCGAAACGAGCTATAGCGACGGCAGATCTACCAATAATAAGAAAATAATCTATGATTACGATAATAGTAAAGAGAAGCTATATTTCCATATGATCACATTCGCGTATGTCGCGCAATAATAACCTTAACGTATTAAATGCACAATCGGGCGACGCATTCCAGTTGACTCAGAGAGATATAGTTTTTTTTATTCCTGAAATGTGTGACCTCAATGCCTACGCGCATTGACTAACATTCCGCTTTTTATTTGTTTAAATAACCATTGGCAGCGGATTCGCGCCGGAATCAGCTGATTGGGTCGTTCGGACGCCGCCATCTTGACGTCGAGGGCGAAGCAAGATGGCGGCTGAAAAATATTGGAGTCAACTGAGTGCGCTCGACCGTCGTTCACAATTTCACATTTACTGAGAAAAGTTATGTAACACCTGTAAAGAGGCGTTTTGGGTTTAGTGAAAGAGCATTGTGAACAGGTTTACAGGTTTTTAATCAGAAGAGATCGTTTGAGCAGGCTTTAGTAGACATGTAGTGATTGAGCTATCCTATTGCCCGAACAGAAAGTCGCAGCATATTAAAAACTAATTAAAACGTTATGTTTAATTTTACCAAAACACTGCTCAAACGTATCTCGGTTTAGTATAAAAGGCTGATATAGCTCGTCATATTTGTAAAGGTATTTTGGCAAAGGAGTTGTTGGTATTAAAAATATTTGAGAGTTTAGTAATGACGCGCCATACGAGCCGGCTTAACGTGTTACATTCGGTTCGGCTTGGTTTCATTGTTAAATAGGAGTGTTGTTAGTTCGCCATATCGCGATTATATAGGTCATATTGGCAGTGTGAGTGTGGTGCACTTCTGACAAACATTTCTAAAACACTTAATTTCAGAATTAATATTATTTTCTTCCAAAAGTACAAAAGGATCACTTATTCAGTATGTTAAAAAACCCATTCAACCCAAACCAGTAAACACAGTAGCGACATCTATCAGAAACAGCGAAACTCACGCCGAGCTCGAATGAGACCTACCAACTTATCTGTGAAATGAACGGGGGCGCACACAAAACCAACAGCCAATTAAAAAAAAATAGTTCATAAATGTTCTATAGATGGCGTTGACTATTCGTGGATCTGAAGAAATCCGGCGAGTCACCCAGGGCCACAAAAGGATAAAAATAAAAAGAATCCACAAAGAATACCTGTCGCCATCTATCGTCTTAATTAGAACTATTATTTTTATTTTTTAAAGAGCTGTCAGAAAATCCCTCATTACATTTCAACCAATCACGACTCTTCTGAAAATTTACATTTCCATAGATATCGTACAGACCTACCAACTTATCTGTGAAATAAAAGGCGGCGCTAGTAGTAATAAAAAATTAGATTTCAACCAATCACGACAGTCCTGAAAGTTGACATATCCATACTAATCGCCGTAGTTCCAGTTTCGGCCATTTCACAGATACTCTGGTAGGTCTGTAGTTCCAATTTTGGTCATTTCGCAGATTGTGTGGTAGGCTTGTAGCGGTTTAGTACTCCCAGTGCGTGGCCGCGGAGAGGTCCGCGCCGGCGAGGCGGAAGTTGCCGTTCTTGGCGGCGGCGAGGTAGTCGCGCGAGGCGGCGGCGCGGATGGCCAGGCGCGTGGGCTCGCGCAGCTCCAGCAGGAAGCCCTGCGGGGTGTCGCTGTCGCAGGTCACGGACTCGCTGTCCGCGTGCCAGTACTTGCCGTTTTGACCTGGAAGGAAGGAAAGTTTAGAATACTGGTTCATGCTACAAAATTAACTGCGACAAATTGTAACGCAGTTCCGCAGGACTTACCTGCGGGATTGAAAGAAAGAAAATAATTTATTCATCACACAATGGAAAAAAAAAGTACGCACAAATAATGATGATAAAAGTTTACATCGTGCAGTGAAAAGTACCGGGCAGCATTTGTCACAAGTACTCAAAAACAAGTTCTTGTAACACTGATTTTCAGCCAGCACTGGAGTTCTAAGTTACGCGCCAGACATTTTACATCTATTCTAATACTTTAAACGAGCAATTCTTGTATATACCTATATACATATATAATGAGAATCTCGGAAACGGCTACTACGATTTCGATGAAATTTGGTATATAGGGGGTCTCAAGGGCGATAAATCGATCTAGCTAGCTTTTGTTTTTGGTAAAACAGGATTTCCCCATGTTTTCGGGCTTAAAAGAATTTGTACGCCATATCATTAAAAGAGAAGGTTAATTTCGCCGCTATCCATAACGACGCGGTGGCTCTTTTGGGGAACCGGGAGGCAATGAAACCGAAGGTCAGACGATCGAATCCACATGAATGCATTTTTTTGTTCATGTTTCTTTTTGTGTTTGTTTTTAACTTTTTAATTCTTTCATTTAGTTATTTAAATACAAAAATTACAGAAATAAAAATTTCTTATTTAGTACCTTATTTTTTCGTGGTCTAAATTTTTTCCAACAGATAGAGCAATTTTTATAGGTATGTTTGTTTATTTATTACTTACCGTCGTCGTCGTTGTTATTACTTATTTTTTCATTTACTTAGTTCAATTAAAATACCTTTACAGAAAATAACTTCGTTTTTCTTACACCGAAAGTTCTGCAACAGATGACACTACAACTCACATAGTGACGAAATTTTCTTCTAAAAAAGCATTTAAAAGTATTTTCAGTTATTTTTTCAGATATGTAACACCGAAATGGAAAATGCTATTTTATCCACGGAGACGTTATTTAATCCACGCAACCTCAACAAATTCAATTTTATAGTACTACTAGCGCTGCCTTTACCACTGTTAGGCATGGGAATAATAATTTATTTTCCTTTCTGAATTCTATCCAAATTTTATTGTCAATGCAGGGAAATCTATTTTTACTAAATATTAAACCTAGCTAGATCGATTTATCGCTCCCAAATCCCATATAATGCTAAATTTCATCGAAATTATCCACGCAACCTGAATAAATGCAAATTTATATTACTACTAGCGCCGCCTTTACCACTGTATCTGTGAAGTGGCCAAAATTGGAACTACTGCTAATAAGTTGGTAGGTTAGTTGGTATGGGAATAATTTATTTTACTATAATAATTCTTTCTGAATCCTATCAAAAGTCCCATCCTATTATTTTATAATACATAATATATATCCTTTTCCTCGTTTTACTCGGGCCATCTGATGGAAAACTTTCAGACCACCAAAAAATTTATCAGAAATTTTATTTCATTTTTGTATTTAAATAACTAAATGAAAGAATAAAAAAAAAAAAAAAGAAACAAACGAAAAAAGAACAAAGAAATAAAAAAAATATATTTGTCGAGATTCTTTTAAGCCTGAAAATACGGGGAAATCTATTTTATAAGCTAGATCGATTTATTGCCCCTGAAACTAAATTGCGAAATCGTTGCAGCCGTACGTTTCCGAGATCCTTATTATTCTTATCTTGCTCGTTTAAAGTATAAGAGTGATGCTACTATGTCTAGCCGCGTGTACTTTCTTCTGAACGTATGAAGTAAGTAGAGTTTATCGAAATGCGTAGGTGTCCTAAAAAAAAAAACCTGGTCAACCAGGTACTATTAGGTTGTATGTGGTGCTGTTCACTGTAGACCCATGATTACACTATTTTGTTATACTCGTGTAACTCAGCGTGCCTAAGGCCCATAATAGGGAATATGCATAAAAAAATATTAGTTATTTCATAGTTCATCTGAAAGTATACAAAAATAGAATACTGACAGTCAAAACAGAATCGAAATTGATCGAAAAACAAACTAGATACAACATTATTAAACAAATATATCTGTCCCTCTTACGAAAACCAATTTTTCTATGGCGGATGTATGGCCCGCATGACTTATGACGTCACATGTCACGTCGGACCTCTCTTTCTAACCATCAACTTGAAGCCTTATTCTTTGTTTCTGAGCAAGATATTTTAAAAATTGCTTTTTATGTGTTTATATGGAACTTGAAATATTTCGATTAATGAATTTTAAAAAAATGTGTATGTTCCCTATTGTAACAGTCACGCCTCGTCTAAGTTCCTCGCAAACTTTCCAACTCACCCTTGAAGTAGACCGCGCCCTTCGGCCCCCGGATGACCTGGATGGTCTCGTAGTTGGCTTTGTTGCACTCCAGCTTGACACCCTTGGGCCCCACGAAGCCTTGCTCGCACTTCAGCACCAGGATCGGCCTGGAACAACCACCAGATGAATAAATAAACAAATTATAAACACATCGTAAATATTATAATATCAAACTAGACAGAGCTTGTACTATAGGTATCAGCTGAGGGGACATACATACATAAATAAATATACAGAGTGTAAGGAAAAGTCTCATTATCCTTTAAACCACATAACGTGTAGTTGTTGCACATCACTAAGGGTCGGGCCACACTGATCGACGGCGATCGACAGTTTGCCTATACAAAACCCGCGCAAAGTATGGAAATCCTTTAGCATCGACGCGGCGAAAGGATTACTTTGAGCGCGTTTTCCATACTTTGAGCGCGTTTTGTATAGGCAAACCGTCGTCGATCGCCGTCGATCAGTGTGGCCCGACCCTTAGTGATGTGCAACAACTTTTACTATAAAGCCAACTCTGTAACTCAACAAAAAAAAATCTGCTGTTATACCAATTGGCTAGATAGGTATAGGTATTAATGATAGGTAAAACAATCTTACGGTGACTTATACAGCATGAAATTTACATCGTTTTGTTCCCGCCGTGTAGTGATAGTACCCGTCAAACTGAACAACTTTTCACGAAAAAAAAATTTCCTGCGACAAAAAAATTTTTTGTCTCTCCATACAAAGTGAGACTCCCGAGCGACCCATTTTGTATGGAGACCAAAAATTTTTTTGTCGCAGGAAATTTTTTTTTCGTGAAAAGTTGTTCAGTTTGACGGGTACTATCACTACACGGCGGGAACAAAACGATGTAAATTTCACGGGGTATATACCATCGTGGTAATAAAGTGGGCGCGGACCGGACATGAGGATTGAACGACCATGAAGATTCAAATCAACGGCCCGTTACAGTCCACTGCTGGACTATGAGCCTCCTCCACTCCGCGTGTTTGGTTTTGCCATAATCTCCACGCTTGGCAGGCGGGTTGGAGATCGCAGATTAAAAGGTTACTGTATCAGAGAGCGCTGCTGCCCCTTCCCTGT
Organism: Carpatolechia fugitivella; assembly: GCA_951230895.1. Lineage (NCBI taxonomy): Eukaryota > Metazoa > Arthropoda > Insecta > Lepidoptera > Gelechiidae > Carpatolechia > Carpatolechia fugitivella. The sequence goes on from OX579657.1 coordinate 2,161,178, forward strand.
TCAATGTGTACAAGGAGTTGGTGACAAATGTATTCTACTCTGCCGTCACCACACGGCACGAAGAAGATTACGCCAAGAAGATTACTAACCTGTTAATAAGATAGAAGTAATATTTGCAGTTGGCATCAATGGTATCCGCATTGGCGTAGAGGTGGCCGGACCGTTTCGTCATTAGGTATTTGCCGTTGTTCGCGCGGAACGCCACTGAACCATCGCCCTGCCAGTCCAGGTCGAACAGCGCGTTTGATGACCTGGAAATATCAAGGAGAAATTGACAAAACTTAAATCACACTGATATTATAGTCTGAAAATATATTTGGATGTTTGTTCCGCCTTCACGCTTAAAGTACTCAACGGATTTGGATGAAATTTGGAATGGAGGTAGTTTGTAACTTGGATTAACACATAGGACACTCTTGACGGGAAAAAGTCTAATTCCCACGGGAAAATCTTACACAATGCGAGCGTAGCCGCGGGCGGACCGCTAAATGAATAACTTGATTGATATTGGGGAGGACGTCCAGCAGAAGACTGCAATAGGCTGATTAATTAAATGATTGATCTTGGATAGAACTTGCCACTATCCCCTCTCTTCGGGCAATTCAGGCTAACACAAGCGCATTTCTTTACCACCATGACTTCATCTTCAACAGCTCATGAAGTCCTCACCAAGGGGCATGAGCCTACCCTGAATTAGGGCAATTAGGCCTTAGTCAACCACCCTGGCCCAATGCGGGTTGGTCGACTTCACACACAACCATTGAATTTCTTCGAGAGTGTGCAAGTTTCATCACGATATTTTCCTTCACCGTAAGAGCGTCTAATAAACGTACATTTGAATCCGAAAACACATTGGTACGCGGTGGGATTCGAACCTGTGTCCCCCAGACGGAAGACAGCGGTCCTAGCCACTACATGTATTTGGATGTTTGTTCCGCTTTCACGCCCTAACTACTGAACAGATTTGGATGAAATTTGTAATGGAGATAGTTAGCCTGGATTAACACATACTTTTTACGGGAAAAAGTCGTATTCCCACGGGATAATCTTACATAACGCGAGCGTAGCCCCGGGGGAACAGTTAGTATTAATTAACACCAAATTAAGAAAAATAAAAAGTTTTTTAAGCTAAGCTACCTCTCCCAGCCAACAGTTAAGTTTCTCCAAATAGATACTGACTTGTTATCCCCAGACGCCTGGATTCCTCCTCCGCATTCCAGGGTCCAGTAGCGGTCCTGCATGGTGCGGATGTACCAGCGCCTGGTCGCCCAGTCGAACTCCAGCTGGAAGGTCTCGTGGGAGGATATCTCGTCCTGGTTGGCTGTCACGTCCACTCCTGGAACAAGACAAACAAAATTATAAAGAAAAAATCGTCGATACACAAAATTTATTAAACCGATTGGAAAACATTGTCAAACATCTCGTCCGTTCTGATCAAGAAAGACTTACTTTGAGAAAAGCTGAAGTCTACGTCAAACTTATAATACCTTCCCATCATTATGGAGAAAATAAAGTTCTATTGTTGTTTAAGTTTTGTTGTTGTATCATTATTTTTTTCTCCTGTAAACGTATTATTTGTATTTATTAACAACTGTCAAAGTGCCTCAGACGGGCTTTTTTACCTCCTGTTCCTTCAAATCTCACGGTTAGGAAACAAACACTGCTGTCAAGGAACGGACTCTTGCAGTACCGCTGTTGCCCTCTCAGAGGAACAAAAGAAGGTGCTCGAGGCGACGCACGCGCACTTCAGAAATCTTTGGCTCCTACTATACATACACCACGGGACACTTTTTATTTTGTGCATACACCTACTACATAATCTGCAGCGGCCTTTCGAAATGGCCATGTCACTGCTGCGTCGACATAACCTGCCTTATTTTGGGTCTCCATTGCTATTTAAACTTTTAAAATAATTCTTAATCCTATCTATATAATATCACCATAAGCTTTGGGCATTAACTGGGGGCACGGCAGTGCCCCCCAATAGCTTTTTCCCACGGAATATAAAACAAGAGCTCTTTCCTTTCCATAATTTACTAAGAAAAATAATCAACTAACTAACTTTAATTAAGACAAATCCCATTGGTCAATCTTGTTCGTTGATCGGTCGCTCTTATAATACGAGTATTTCTGCCATTTCAATACTTTCTATACAATTTTGCATCAGTAATGTATTTCTCGTATCCAAGTAAAAGTAATATCCCAGCTTTCTCGGTTACTTTATTATTACTGCAGTACAATTTCCCGTGCGAACTCTGTTTTATTTTCACTTGCTATTATTACAAGCACACCTGCTTTAGGTTATTATGATATCAAATTCCATCCACATTTATAGTTTTGTTTTAAAAACAAAGAAAAGGAAATTAAACTATTGCTCGAAGACATAGCAATAATCATAATATTAAGTGTTTTATTTTATTGTGTCGTCTATCTTCGATGGATATAAGACGCTTTTCGTTAAAAACCCTGACAACGGGATATCTAATAGAATTCTATCCTACCTTAGCACCTTTATATCTGAGATCTATCAAGTAAATAATTAAGTTCCAATCGATTTCCAGTAGTTTTTTTTTATAATGAACAGTTATTGCAACCATAGATCCAAGTAAAGCGATCTTGAAACAGAATCTTCCCTGGTCTACGGTAAGTGAAGTACTCACAGATGATTTGCTGCGCGAATGAGGCGCACTCGTGCGCATCTTGCGGTCCTAGGGCTGTCGCTTATGATAATCTATTTATGAGCGTAACCCTTTTTTTAATGAAATTAAAGTTTCGGCTGAATTAGGTATTTGAATCTGACTAAAACCACTTCACTTATTTTTGTCTTGTCACACCTTATCACATGCAATGTTAGTTCCCTTGCTAAAATAATTTTAGCCGATATTGTATCAACAACAGGTTGCATTTGAATGTTAAAAAGTGTTTCGTGATGTCGTTTACCAGAAATATTAATACTATTAACTATACTTACCAATTACAAAATAGCCCTCTTGAGAAAAAAGCTGTCGCAAAAGATCTAGGTGTGTTCTTAGACAGTAAGCTACTTTTAGATCAGCATATTCATTACATTGTGGGCAAGGCTATGAAAACTTTAGGGTTTATTAGGCAATCAAAAAATTTTTCGAATATTCAGATTATTAAAATATTATACTTTACTTATGTTAGATGTCAACTTTAATACGCTAGCCAAATCTGGAAACCACAATATAGTGATGTATCAGCTTTAAATAGAGTTCAAAATAAGTTTATAAAGTTTCTTAAATTTGTGTGCGGAGTGAAAATTGAGGAAGCTTGTAGGTATCACAAAATTCTACTTTAGCTAGAAGGGAGCTTTTGGATCAGATTTTCCTCTTTAAAATTGAAAATATCCATTTGGATTGTCCAGAGCTTACAAATTGTATCCTATACTCAGTCCCGAATAGATTGAACTTGAGAAAAACACGACTATTTCTATGTGAAGTAAGTAACACAAACTATGTTCGTAACTGCTATATACGTAGGGCAACTAATACTTATAATCAAAAGTATGTTGATATAGGTACATTTATGCAATCTTTAAATCAATATAAAAAATAGATTTTCCTAAAACTTTCCACTTAACTATACTTAACTATAATTTTATAGTTAAATAGAACTACCATCGGACAAACTTTTGTTACATAAGGTTTACTGTTTTTATTTAATTTTTGTCTGTTCTCATTCAAATGTTGTATAAGTGAACGCCTGTAATTGGTTTATTATGTGTACATTATTTATGATCCAAAAAATGTTAACTGTTGGTGTTCCAATAAAAAAATTATTAAAAATTATTATTATTATTAAAAAGGATTTATTTTTATTTCAGGGTTGCGGGTTTTCAGGCCTGTGCCCCTTGGTGGGGACGTGTATGAGGTGGCAGTAAGCTGCTCTGTTCACTCTGTAAGGGCTCATCATCAGAAGGCCTCCTACATCTTGTCAGATGATTTAAGTAGCGTCATTTTGGAGGCAACATCGCTCGTGGCTGAATAAGGGCTACGGGTAAGAAATAAACGTTTACGATTTAAAGCAGGCAGCCCTATAATCCTGAACGCTCCATCGGGCGTCGACCGGCGGCGGCGTGCGCGCATATCTGCGGTCCCGCTATGGCGATCTCGAGGTTCCAGCCAACTCCTAGATTCTCTACTTAGACTATAGGTAGTTTACGGATTATTTGCGAATTATTACAGATGCCCTGAACACGAGGATGAGCTTGGTTTTTAAGTATGTTTTAACAGAAGCAGATACAACTAGCAATTGACGCTTTCGATCACATTTGTTGTTTGAGCTCAAATCATCATCATCATCAACAGCTCATATACGTAGGGGCTCGAGCCTACCCTGAATTAGGGCGATTAGGCCTTAGTCGACCACGCTGGCCCAGTGCGGGTTGATCGACTTCACACACAATCTTTGAATTTCTTCGCAGAAGTGTGCAGGTTTCATCACAATGTTTTCCTTCACCGTAAGAGCGTCGAATAACAGTACATATGAATTTTAAATTCGAAAACACATTGGTACGTGGTGGGGATCGAACCCGCCACGCGCGTCTTCCAAACGGGAGGCAGCGGTCCTAACCACGAGACCACCGACGCTCTAGAGCTCGAATAGGATATTATTATCCCCTATTATCCTTTTTCTTTTCTTAAGCTTTTATTTAACTTCACATGTGTTTTGGTCAAATCTTGCAAATCATCAACGGCCCGTTACAGTCCCGTTACAGTACTATGAGCCTCCTCTACTTAAGTGTTTGGTTTTGCCATAATCTCCACGCTTGGCAGGCGGGTTGGAGATCGCAGATTAAAAGGTTACTGTATCAGAGAGCGCTGCTGCCCGTTCCCTGTTCAATGTGTAGTCCCTAAGTCGCCTCTTACGACACCCACGGGAAGAGTAGGGGTTGGTGACAAATGGTATCTCTTCTGCCGTCACCACACGGCTAAATCTTGCAAATAAAAGAACTATTTCCTCTGAACTTTAAAATCTTTAAAGAAACTCAATGGTTATTAGGATTAACTCAAAATTATGTACATTTAAAAACTATTTATATTGAATACTTATTATTTTTATTTGGCGAAATGACGTACTTGTTTTATTTACCCAAATCAGAGCCGTTTATTATTATTCTTGTAATATAATTAATAATATATACTTAGGTATAATGAATGAACTAGGGAATAACGGGCATCGAACGGCACACTTCGGTACCGCTATCAAGTCTCGCTCCAGAGTAAATAAATAGCCTTAGATAAATAGAAAGGCTAGAATACTGACTTCAGTCTAATTTACCGCAATGAAACCTCTTATTGTTAACACACTGTTATATTTATGGATTAGAATAAGCGTTTCTTCCTCGGAAAACTGAATTATATATCCGACACAATTTTTATTTGACAAAATCAAAATTATTTATTTCCATAAGATGTTATTACATCACTTAGATCCGTCATTACATTTTTTTGGGTGAGTTCACTAACACAATGGCGGAATCTGTGGAGAAGAGCTCACCGAAGAAACTCCACAGTCATCGCATCTTTTGCGCTTCCTTTTTAAAATAAAATATTGTCAGTTACAAAATTAATACACAGTGTCTCCCATGTGTATTGATATTCGAGCCATGTGGCTATGTGATCTAATTTTGAAAACTTAACCAAAATCGACCAACCCGCACTCGGCCAGCGTAGTCGACTAAGGCCTAATCATCCTAATTTAGGGTAGGCTCGAGCCCCTCGTTGCAGACGTATATGAGCTGTTGATGAACAAAAATCACAAAAACATCAACTGGCCGAGGCAATTTGTATGAAAACTTAAAGAGATTATTGTTTAGTTTTATGAGCTGTACTTGTCTATGAAGAACGACTGTCAATGAAATTACAGAAGTCAATTTTTACCCGCATAAATAAATAAAAGTACCACTTTCAAATAAAATTCCATCTCTTACACAACCAGAAACCCCCATGGCTGCGCCGGCGGCGATTCCACACACCGTAACGTCTGCATTATAAACGGACAATCAATTACCTATTCTTATTACCACATAGAAGTTCCACACGATTGCACACGAGCAAATTAGAGGACGTTTTTGCATATTAGTCAGCCAGACCCTCTAGTAGTTGCCAAGTCTATGATCACGCGATGTTCTTAGCTATCTATGACCATCGGTTGTAGTTGTAAATTTTATGCATGATGTATCATTTTCAGACTAGCTGGACTAGACACAGTTTTAGTCCACACCACCAAATGGTCTTTTACTTAATAAATATTCGACCACGCTGGCTAAATGCGGGATGGACGGATTCACACACAATCTAGTCATTATTCAAAGGTTCCTCTCAAGATTATTTCACCTTTCACGTATGAACTCGAACTTTAAAAAAAAAAATGGTAGATGGGGTCCGAACTGTCGGTTAGCCGTGTGGTGACGGCAGAGTAGAATACATTTGTCACCAACCCCTACTCTTCCCGTGGGTGTCGTAAGAGGCGACTTAGGGACTACACATTGAACAGGGACGGGCAGCAGCGCTCTCTGGTACAGTAACCTTTTAATCCGCGATCTCCAACCCGCCTGCAAGCGTGGAGATTATGGCAAAACCAAACACTTAAGTGGAGGAGGCTCATAGTCCAGCAGTGGACTGTAACGGGCCGTTGATGAACTGTCGGTCTCCTAGAAGAAAAGCTGCGATCTAGCCAAAGCACCACCAACGGCCCATTATAACTACTTTACGTATAGGTAGAATGCGAGCCATTGCACAAAATAAAATTCCTACAAAGTTCCGTTCATTCTTCTGCTTCTACAAAGAATAAGAACACATTTATTCATTGTCATTACATTATACAGGTGTAAATAAATTAGCTGACACTATTTTAAATTATCAACCTACCCATGAAATGAACATTTAACAACTTCCTCAAGAAACATAGGCTGTCGGACGACAAAAAAAGTTGCCCCTTTCATACAAAACCGCGCGGCCAGCTAATCGATTTTACTATGGAAGATGCATATTTTTTTCCGAGGTTGATCCTTTAAAATAGTGTCAGCTAATTATTTACACCAACTTATTATGTATCAATAAGTAGTAGACGAAAACAAGTAAGACAATGAAAAGTCAGCTATGCTGTTTTTCAGTCATCACCTTTTTTGGTTAATTGGCTTCTATGCGGTTCTCAGCCTATAACTTGCCGTATGGGTATGTAATATAATAATAATTGCAGCATTACAGCTACTTGTCAATGCTCATTAGGTTTTATCGAGCTAGCTAAAAAATGTATTTAGCGAGAGGGAAGCTCGTTTGTGTCCGTCCAAGCAAGAAGCATTTTATGATCACTGCGATTTCATCGTTTGCGAAGTTATTGCTTAGTAAATGTAAAAAGAGAATACTTCATTGATTTATGATTTAAAAACGTCTACAAGCAATTAAGGAGTGTTCTTGGTTTGGAAAATTCATAGGTGTTTAACTCCTAATAACGCAGAAATGTTTTTATCATGTTTTAAACTTTTAACCCTGACTGGTACTGCTAGCAGTCAAAATTATAAAATCAAAGTTTTAGAAGAAACAAATAAGAACATTTCTAATTTAAATTGCTCTTAACATTTTTTTTTTACTTTTAACAAGCTTCTAATGTAAAAGAGAAGCTTCATCACTTTTACGATTATCGCTTCTTTAATTAAAAATTCCGTGTCATCAACAGCTCATATACGTCCCCACCGAGGGGCCCGAGCCTACCTTGAATTAGGGCGATTAGGCCTTAGTCGACCACGCTGGCCCAGTGCGGGATAATTCTGTGTATGTCAATGTAAATAGTAAAATACCCTATAAAATACAGAACACAACAATAATAACGCAAAATTTAGAATCACACAATTTCCTTCCTCAAAACGTTTCCGATGCCCGCATTCCTCCGCAATCTCTACCGCACATAATTCGCTCAAAACGGCGGCGCGCGCATATTTCGTCGCCGAGCGACTCCCGCGCACGCGAGCCCGGCATCCGTGCAGTAGAAACGATAGAAAGTACGTTAGTGTTTTTTACGCGCGAATACCGGGCTCCAACAACAGAATCTGATTGATTTCTGATGTGGTCGGTTTGTGGATAGCAAAAAGTGTCGCGGTGGTGATTGGCTAGTTGCTACATCGCATTGCGGTGTAAATTGAACAAAACATACGCGAATGAAGTTTTTCAGCGAATCAATTTGACGGCCCCGTAGCCCAGGTGGTAGTGTATTTGCGATTCCCGCCCAGGGCAAACATTCGTGTGATGAGCACTTGTGTTAGCCTTGTGTCTGGTTGTTGTTTATCTATATAAGTATGTATTTATGTAATGTATGTCAGCTGTCTGATACCCATAGTACAAGTTCTGCTTAGTTTGGGGTCAGATGTCCGTGTGTGAAGATGTCCCCACATATTTATTTATTATCAATAGTATTAGTAGTATTAGAGGCGGCGACACGTAGTCATAGTAATCGTGATTTTTACTTGCAATAATTTTACTTCAAAGATCATAGGCGACGGCTTTGTAATTTTAATAGAAAGAACACTGTGCAAAAAGTTACGGGTTTCAGTCCAATGTCCAGCTGCTAGGTCTGTGAACATTAGGACACATTGCTTCCCAATATATTTTATAAAATTTTCAGAACCGATTTAAGAGTAACTAAGAAAGAAGAAAGGAATATACAGGGTGTAAGGAAAAGTCTCATTATCCTTTAAACCTCATTCATAACGCGTTAGTGATGTGCAACAACTTTTACTATGGGGCCAACTCTGCATCTTATCTTATCTGTAACTCAACAAAAAAAAATCAGCTGTTTCATAAAAATTGTCAATACCTACCTGAATTTTACGGAGTTGGCCCCATAGTAAAAGTTGTTGCACATCACTAACACGTTACTTTTCCTTACACCCTGTATATAAATTATGTTTCAGATTTTTTATTTAACTTTTAACTAGTACAGTCGACGAAATCCAAAATTGGAAAAGTGTAGTTGTTTAGAAATTTAGTATCGGTTAGGTGTGTAATTTTATTATGTAGACCACAACACTTATTTCATAATTTTCGCTGATAAAAATCCAAGAACGTATAACGTGTGGTGACGGCAGAGTAGAATACATTTGTCACCAGCCCCTACTCTTCCCGTGGGTGTCGTAAGAGGTGACTTAGGGACTACACATTGAACAGGGAACGGGCAGCAGCGCTCTCTGATACAGTAACCTTTTAATCTGCGATCTCCAACCCGCCTGCCAAGCGTGGAGATTATGGCAAAACCAAACACTAAAGTGGAGGAGGCTCATAGTCCAGCAGTGGACTGTAACGGGCCGTTGTTTGATTTTGATTTTATAACGTGCATGTCTATCATTTTCTTTAGTTTCAAAACCATACACCAACCCATTAATTGAAACAATCTTCGCTCTAAAAGAAAGCATATTATCGCCACAGTAAAATCTTACTGTTAATAGTTTAATACTCATGTTGCGGGCATTTCCGATCGTTAACTCGAGCGATAAGGCTGGTTAAGGGGTCTCGGTGAGCGATTGAAGTTAAGCACGTGAGGCACGCTAGTTGACTGACACGGTACCTATAAAGCTATTCTCTTTGCACGGTACGATTTGCCTTACTGGGCTATGTGCTTTATGAAGATGGAAAACAGGAGACACGGCGCGTCAAAGGTCGTGGATTGATCAAATGAAGATTATTGATGAACCTCAAAAAATCTGTGACATTCTTAATGATCATTTTATACATGTAACAAATAAATCTAACTCAAATAATCCCCGACATAAAATTCCAAATAATACATTTAATTCTAATCCAAATACAATTTTTTTAACTCCAATTCTTGAAAATGAAGTCTTTAGGATAATTATGGGATCGAAAAATAGCAATGCAACCGGATTTGATGATATATCAACGAAAATAATAAAATTATGTGCCTCAATTTTGAGTCGACCTATTACACATATTGTCAATTTATCTTTTAGTCAGGGTATTTTTCCAAATAAATTGAAAACAGCTTTAGTTAAACCACTATATAAAAAAGGTGATAAATTAGACCCAAGCAATTATAGACCAATCTCTTTGTTATCAATATTTTCCAAAATACTAGAAAAGGCTATGTATGATAGACTTATTAGTTTTCTCTCTAAATTTAATGTTTTGCGCCCAAATCAATTTGGTTTTCGAAAAGGCAGCTCTACCACATTAGCTTGTTTTGAATTAGTTAAGTCAGTAACTGAATGTATTAATAAAGGAGAAAAAATAGCTTCTATTTATCTCGATATGAGCAAAGCTTTTGATTTTGTTAACCATAATAAACTTCTAAGTAAACTACATCTCTACGGCATTAGAGGAAAGGCGCATGACTGGCTCACTAGTTATCTCTCTAATAGAAAACAATACACTGAAATATCCAAAATAACACCTGATAGAAAAGCAATGATAAAACTAAAATATAAATCAGAGCAAAAAAATATTAATAGAGGGGTTCCGCAGGGGGGAGTTCTAGCACCATTGTTATTTTTATTATACGTAAATGATCTACCAAATATCACCACCAACCAAACTATATTATTTGCCGATGATATAACAATCTTAATAAAATCTAATGACATTAATACTTTGGAATCAAATGCTAATGAAGCCCTCAATCACACTATTGATTGGCTAAAAGAAAACGACTTTAAATAAATATAACTAAAACAAAAACTATGACATTTCAATCGTATAATACAAAACTTAGACCATTGCATATTCAATTTGATAACTATAACTTAGAACAAGTTGACTTCCATAAATTCCTAGGAATAATGGTTGACAAACACCTCAACTGGAAAGAGTATGTCGACCAAATATGTAAACGATTAGATCGATTTGTCTTTGCCCTCAAAAGATTGCGTCAAACTATTTCAACGGAAGCAGCCCTGACAGCCTACCACGGCTATGTTTCTTCGGTGCTTAGTTATGGACTGATTTTGTGGGGAAACTCGGTAGATGCTGATAAAGTTTTTAAACTACAAAAAAAATGTATAAGGGCTATAAGTAAAGCAGGTTTTTGGGAAAGCTGTAAGCCACTATTTACTAAATTAAATATACTTCCTCTACCATGTATGTATATCAGAGACGTTTGCTGCATGGTAAAACAGCACCCTAAATATTTTAAATTATACTCTGAAGTAATAGGCAAACGAGTTCGATCGCAATATGCCTATGCACTACATGCCCCAAGATGTCGTACTTTTATTTATAAAAAAAACTGTTTTAATATGTGTATTCAGCTGTATAACAAATTACCGGAGGATATTAAAGTGTTGGATAATATTAACATGTTTAAAAGATCTTTGACGAAATGGCTGAGTGAAAAACGTTTTTATACAGTTGGGGAATATTTGCAACCCTAAATAATTATAGTTATGTGTGTCTGTATTTGTAATATACTTAGTTAACAATTTTAAAATAATATCGGATGAATTTTGTAATTTTCTAATTGACTTAAAAATAACTAACATTTGCATGCCTGACAATAGAGGTAGAACATAGGACACTCCAAACCTTATATGTAACACCATGTATTACCATGTTCTTGCAAATAAAAATATATTATTATTATTATTATTATTATAAGAACTTCAGTAAATACAGCGAATTTAATATTGATCCAAAGTAGTACAAAGATACACTTTAACACATTATTACAAAATCATTAAAACTGTGATAACTCGATAATTTGCTACGTCGTCAAACGACTCATTATTATAAAATCTAACCAGCACTCTCGAGGCCGGAACTTATGCCTATATGGGAGTATCAAATTAAATATAAAAAAATAATGTTTCGTAAGACTTTTAATCGATTGATAACGCAAAAACTACCAAATACATTCTGACGAAAGTGATAAGAACTTTTTTTTTATTTTGATACTAAAATTCCAATATTTTTGAGAAATCCTTATTACAGACAACTCAAAACAGTCAATATTATAATAATATTTTTATGTTCATGAAGCCCAGAGGTCAAACATTTTGGATGCTCCCCTTTCAGTCGAATTTATCCAGTCGTTTTTTTTTTTAATTCAGAAGGAAAGCTACAAATATCCAAATATGATTTTGGGATAGAACTTAGCTGTGCTTTTTCACATCAACAGCTTATATACGGGGCTCGAGCCTACCCATTAGGGCGATTAGGCCTTAGTCGACCACGCTGGCCTAGTGTGGGTTGGTCGACTTCACACACAACCTTTGGATTTCTTCGCAAAAGTGTGCAGGTTTCGTCACGATGTTTTCCACAAGAGCGTCGAATAAACGTACATATAAATTCGAAATTCGAAAGCTGTGTTTACCTTTTTTAAATTATCGTTCTACTTATGAACGACTCGAACAAATTACTAGTCTAAATACGAAACGTAATTAGACATTAACTTGACCTTTCTATCACGTAGCTAGAAATCATTATCATGTTTCTCTTTTGTTTGTATAGTTATTTTCGGGTCTACCTAGATGTTATTTATGTGTCGGTATTGTGTACCATTAAATAAATGAGTTTTTAAGTAGGATACGTGTTTTTACAGCTATTTAGTAGTCTCTCGCGATGATAGTATGAAAGTGTAGCGTGAAGGATTTAGCTACAAAAAAATGAATTTTGTCAATTTGTGTCGAAAATCAATTTGCAAAAATACCAAATCAAAACACTGTTAGGTGATACTTCACTCTTCATTAAGAATTCACTTCAACAAACTCACTTACGAAGACCAGCTAGCAGTTTCCACGGTCGACATCCTGCAAGTTGACTTTCATCAGTATAAATCTAAATATATAAAAGAAGACACTGACTAACTGACTGACATATCAACGCACAGCCCAAACCACTGGGTCTAGAGATTCTAAATTTGGCAGGTAGGTTCCTTAAGAGGTCTAGGGGTGTACTAAGAAAGGATTTTTCAAAATTCACCTCCTAAAGGGATGAAACGGGGGTGCAAAGTTTGTATGGGGAAACTAGATTAGTTACACTATTTTATTCGAAACTTCACAGGATTACTCCTATCAATAAATGAGTAAATACGTGTTTCAGGTTTTTTCAGAATTCAACCCTTAAATGGGGGAAATGGGGTGACAAAGTCTGAAAATCAACATGAGTATCGTTTGTATGGTTTATCGGGTCGCTGATTACGAAAACAATAACGATTTTAAAATCCTTCATGTATGTGTATGGTACGTGTAGGGCAAGGTAGGTGTAGTGTATTTTGCCTTAGTTCGGTCGTCGCGAGCCAAAACTATTTCCACGCGGACGAAGTCGCGGGCAACAGCTAGTATTTCATACAACATCTGTACACTGCACGCACATCCACGAAATAAATTTTCTACATACTAAAACCCTGTGCGTATCTCCGTACAGATAATTTAATATCTTACATAAAATATAGTTTTCGTGTAGGAGGCAGGTAATATTATTTTTAAGTAGGTTTTTACTCTCTTAATTTACGACGGGTGAGATGAGATGTCATCAGAAGGTGATGTTATTTATATTTTAGAGAACAAAACATAGTCTTATTACACTGGGGTCGGGCCACACTTATCGACGGCGATCGACGGTTTGCCTATACAAAACGCGCGCAAAGTATGGAAATCCTTTCGCATCGACGCGACGACGCGACGGCGGCGAACGGATTTCCATACTTTGCGCGCGTTTTGTATAGGCAAACCGTCGTCGTCGATCGCCGTCGATAAGTGTGGCACGACCCTTACACTACTGGTTTTAATCATAGATTTCTGACGCGCGTCTTCTATTTCCTCTGAGGTTTTAACCTTGTACTACTGGCAGTCAAGAGTTGTAAAAATTAATTTTCAAAGGAAAAAGATTTAAAATTAGGAATGTTCGCACATTCCTAATTTAAATTGTTCTTTACATTTTTATTTTACGGTTATTTTATTATAGTCTAATTACCTCTAAATCAATGGACGGCCGGATCAGTGGACGTATTTTCAAGTTTTCAAAAGCGTTAAAATATAATCAATTAATTTTTTATCTTAATTGTAGTATATCTAAAAACTTGAGATGAAAAACAAAGAAAAAAAATTGTTCCTTTTTTCAAATCGTACTTCGTAATCGTACGTAGTAAATCTTAGTAAGAATATTAATTTTAAAACTCGAGCAACGAGTAAAGAATTTGGTGGCATATGCATATACCTATTCGAAAAGACTCATACATTTTATTATAGCTCTAAATCGCATATTCTCAGTAGCAGGTGGGTGCTAACTAGGGGACCAGCGGTGAAAACTCAAATTAACTCTTATTTTTATGGCCATAGCGACGGTTTTATAGTTTCTGTTATGAGCGCGTAACAGCGATCGGTAGCCATCTTGCCAGTAATTGAACTCCAACATGATATTTCAATTTAATTTATTATATTTAATTGGAGGCTGAGAGTTGCGGACGTCGTATATTGCAGTAGATATTAAACTAGTCTGACTTTAACGGGAACGAGGAGATTTTTATTATGTTGAATTTTATAGCTGGTTCCATTCAAAATCGCTTTTATAATCCAGTATTACTTATATTCCCGTCCGGGAGACGCGGGTTCGATCTCCACCACGTTTATTCGACGCTCTTACGGTGAAAGAAAACATCATGATGAAACCTGCACACTCCTGCGAAGAAATTCAAAGGTTTAGGCCGCACTGGGCCAGCGTGGTCGACTAGGCCTAATCGCTCTAATTCAGAGTAGGCTCGAGCCCCTCGGTGGGGACGTATATGAGCTGTTGGTGATGTGGTGGTGATATCGCATGCTAGTCATGCTACCTACCTATATATTATTTAATACTTTGATGCTATTTCTTTATATCGCCGCTCCATCCGAATATTATGGTTTTAGGAAAAAACAAAAGGAGAGCCAAAAAACGAATGCCGTCACAACTGTAAAAGATAAAATTATGGTATTGTACTTAAAAAAGGAGATTTTTTTCTGTCTTGAAATAATAATGAATTGTTAACGGAACATCAGTCTTGAAAAAGATAATTAAAAAACTAATGTTTACGGCTAAATAACATGTGAACCTATCCAGTAAGTAACTCGCTAACATATTATTCGTGTATCTTTTAGATATATCTTTAGCTGATCATTGTAACCATTCATTCTTCTATTCGTAAGTAAATAATCTCACTAAGATTAAAGTTTTTTTTAATTATTTTTTTACGTTCCAATAACAGATTACAAACATAAGATTTTAAAAAAAAGCAGAACAATACTGGACATCTTTAACAAATACAGCCTCTTTCTTAACTCTGCTTGAGTAAACGACTTAAGCTGCGCTGACACGGCTTGACTCGAACAATAGAGGCGTATACAGGTCAACAATGTGCAGGGATCGTCGAGTGCATCAAGAGAATGCAAGCCGTTGCACTTTGTAGATTTAGGCGACGATAACACTTCGTAAATCTACATAAATAATTTCAAACAAATTATCTCGAAGAACTAACTGTACAACTTTCTCCATGAACTGCGTTAAACTAAACAACTAAAATCGTCAATGTAAAACTGAACAAATATTCTCAAAGAGTTTCTTTAGTGAGTTCTTCTTCACAGAGTCCACACATTGTGTAGTGAACTCACCCAAATAAATGTAAGACGAAACTAAGAGATGTACTTATAACATCCAAAACTTGATAAATTATTCTATTCATTTCAAAGACATCATACAATACTATATTATATGTGTGGGTTGTTCCCCAAATCGTTGTCTAGACGAGTTCGAGATTCTAGGCCCAGTAATTCCGACGCTGCCTTGACTTGTCAATCAGACAGTTTCCCATTTTATACATCTCTTCTTTCTTAGTGCTTGCCTACATCCTAAGAACAACCTTCTGAACTATCCACAAGTTTTTAAACCCAATAATTTAGTTTCTGCGTTTATCTATCACTCAGTATTTACCTCTAATATACAGATAAGTATAGAACGCAATAGCATCTGTACTTCCTGACATCCTACCAGGAAATCAGGAACAATTCTCGTGTGCATCAAGCCACAAGTCTACTATTAACTTTCACTGACGCAAAATGCTTACGCGCATCGGTGTGGCTATAGTGTAATTGTAGGGTAGCGCCAAGGAAAGTGACAGGCCAGTTTTTGTTGGCAAGAAAAGGAAGATCAAACACGAATGATGGTCAGCGTTGGAGAGCTGATTGATTACGTGGAATACTCGTAGGTAGAATAGAATAAGTGTACCTTATTGTGCCCCGTGTGGTGACGGCAGAGTAGAATACATTAGTCACCAACCCCTACTCTTCCCGTGGGTGTCGTAAGAGGCGACTTATAACCTTTTAATCTGCGATCTCCAACCCGCCTGCCAAGCGTGGAGATTATGGCAAAACCAAACACGCGGAGTGGAGGAGGCTCATAGTCCAGCAGTGGACTGTAACGGGCCGTTGATAATTGTACACACGGAAAAAAATTATACAAACCATTCTCAGATAATCTATCAACCTTTTTTTTTTGTGATAGCTATATGTAATTGCTGGATAAGGCGTCTAGCAATCTAGAATCCATAGCGTGTTTGTTGTCGATTAGTAAGTATGGTACGCCTGTCTACGATTCCCGCCCAGGGCAAACATTCGTGTGACGAGCTGTGTTTTCTTGTGTCTGGATATTATTTATGCATGTTTACGAATTAGCTGTCTGATTACAGACAGACTGCCTAGCTAGGCTGGGTTTGAGATAGTCATACATTCGTACCTGTGTGATAGGTTCAATTATTTATTCATTTTGCGACTGCTGGATCCAGCACCTAGCGCTGGAACATTATGACTGTTGAGTTTAGGGGAAATAATCCTTCTTTATGACAGATAGTCTTCACTATCTAGCGAGATGTAGTTTAAGAGCGGTTCCGCACTACGTCCGATCCGGAGTAGCCGTAGAATCATTTGTATGGTAGTTTACGCACTAGATCCGATTTCCGTCATTCGATCTACCATAGAAATTGTTCTACGAATACTCCGGACCGATTTTCACGGATTCGTTTCGGAAGTAGTGCAAAACCGCTCTCTCTTTAAACTACCTAATTTACCTCAAGATACCTAATTTAGTTGCAAGGAATATAACACAATTTATTTTAAAGCAACTTAAGAGCCTTGTTCTTTCCTTTAGCAACGATTTAGGGAACTTCTATAGAACTTGGTATCCATTTTGATCTCACTTCTTTTATTGGCAAAGCTCTTATCCGAACTTGGCACCATTACACATTTATGTTTTTGTTGGGATATGGAAATTTCACTAGCAATTTAGAGCTTTTAGGTCCCTTGTGTAAGCACCCTTTGTTTCCGCACTTAACTCGTAAGATTATTTTTATGCACTAACCTTGCTTGACAGAGACGTATTTCTCGTTGAGGGCGGCCACGAAGGCAGCTTGCGGCAGACTGTCTTCCAGAGAGAACAACTCATCCCTGGTCACCGCTGTGGACCTGTGGGATTCATTACAATCATGTATCAAAATGTTTACATCAATGCGAAAGTAAAGTGCATATTTCTTGGACGGGACCCACGGAAAGAGGGGAAGGAGGGAGCGTAACATAATTAACAAACAACAAACAAAGTGATTTGGGCTCCTGTCCGGGAGACGCGGGTTTGATCCCTACCACGTACCAATGTGTTTTTGAATTTCGAGTTCATATGTACGTTTATTCGACGCTCTTACGGTGAAGGAAAACATCGAGATGTACACTGCACGAATAAACGTACATAATTCACACTCCTGCGAAGAAATTCAAAGGTTGTATGTGAAGCCGACGAACCGGCACTGGGCCAGCATGGTCTATACTAAGGCCTAATCGTCCTAATTCAGGGTAGGCTCGAGCCCATCGGTGGGGACGTATATGAGCTGTGTTTTTTTTAACAAAGTGAGTGTCGCTGTCTTCCCTCTCCAGATCCGCGAAACGCGGGTGGGATCCCCACCACGTACCAATGTGTTTTCGAATTTCGAATTCTGTAATATGATATTCAATATAGAAAACATCGTGAGGAAACCTAGACATTCCTGCAAAGAAATTCAAGTTGCGTGCATTTGAAGTCGACTAACCCGCACTGCGCCAGCGTGGTCGGCTAAGGCCTGATCGCCCTACCCTTAGGTAGGCTCGAGCCCCTTGAGGGGGGACTGGGGACGTATTATGAACTGTTGATGATGATGTATCAAAATGTTTAAATCAACGCGGAAGTTTTAATTAATCTTTCTTGGAACGCACGGACGGAGGGGAGACCATGTTGTGGTCCATAAATAATATACAAAAGACAGTTTTCGCATGTCATTGAAACCATCAATTAAACTAACAAACAAGCCCTGCTTTGTATAGTCGGGCGGAACCAAGTTTCTACCGAGCATCTAGACGTAGCGCCCTCCTCGGTTAGCGCCATTTCCTCTCTCCTTCCGTGACAAGACATTATAAATCATTTAAATTTTAATGCTGATAACGCATGCGTCTAAATTTAGCCGGATAGATGTATAAGAATTGTAGCTTCAAATCCTACTGTCGTGGACCTGACCACAGAGTACATATATTGTGTTACTCTTTGGTTTTATGTCTTGTCATCTTAGCTTTCGAAATTATAGCACTTGGAACGAAATCAATTATATTTTTATTTGATAATAAATCCATCCCCGACACCTACCCAAGAGCAATGAAATGAAATAAAGTTCTGATTTCTATGCGAGGTTGTTACTCGTATACTTGCATAATATGACAGACTGGCGGTCCGACGCTCGCGTTGTGTAAGATTTTCCCGGGGAATAAGACTTTTTCCCGTAAAAAGAATCATATGTGTTAATCCAGGGTACAAACTATCTCTATTCCAAATCTCATCCCAATCCGTTCAGTAGTTTTTGCGTGAAAGAGTAACAAACATCCATCCATACATCCATACTTACGCGTTAATATTAGTAAGGATGTTGACGGCACACAACGATGATGTCAGAAGACCTATGGCAACGATTTCATCAAAGCCTTAAATCAAAGCTATACATTTAGCTGCTACCTGAACATTAACATGAACGGCCCATTACAGTCCACTGCTGGACTATGAGCCTCCTCCAGTTAAGTGAAGGGTTTTGCCATAATCTCCACGCAAACACGCTGCTGCTACCGACCCAATTAAAATCTTTTTGGAAGTACTGACCTGGTCTTGAGCACTGCCTTGGAGCCGATGGGAGCCAGGTACTGCCCGCTGCCGTCACGGAGGGCTAGGGCTCCGGCGTGGTACTCTGCGCTGAACAGGCAGACTGCAGTGCACGTGTCCAGCAACTGGGGAAAAATACATTCATGAAGCCACGCTTTTCCCTTGGTGAACGACGTGGTTCGGCTTAACTTGTGCTGGATAGTTTAACATTTAGGTATCAACCAGTACATGTCAGCCCGCACGCGCTTGGTCGCGTATGTTTTGTTAATTTACTAAAAGAGATCGATCAGAGATTTAGTTGGTTCCAAAGAAGAGAAGCGACCGTCTTTTGTTTTTCTGAGTTTTGTTCACAGGAAGCACATGCTGCTGGGCGCATTCCGAATCAGACTTTCAGCGCCGTCAGCGATCAGAAAAGTAAAAAAAAAACGTATGAGTTTTGACAGCTGACAATAATTCGGTACGCGATTACGGGTTTCAGCGCGTCTCGAAACGCAGGGTATAACCACGTTTGGTACAAATTTTTTTCCTACATCTTAATTACAGGTTGCTAGCCTACAACCACCCTTAATTGGTGGCCTACATGCCACCCTTTAGTAAAAATATCTGTGATGCCACACATTCATTTTTAACTCTCATTTTTTTTAAATTTTGTCCGTCGACTTTTATAATTAAAAGCTGAGTAAGATAGATTCACAGCAAGTCATAAGAAAACACAAAATAATGATTTCAATTCTTCTGTACTTGAGTTATAAATCTTACAAAATAGAATATCAACTGCACACGTATTAATGCACTAATTTGCACACAACAGACATGAGACATTGCATACCAAGTGAATGTTCAGACATTCTTCCATCTTGTCTGCATTTTTTTTACCAGTGTCGTGTCGATAAGAAGCTGTTTACACGAGCGACTACAACTGGGCCCCGTTTCACGAAGCAACAAGTTACAATTTGATATTCATTACGTAGCCAATTCGCCTAAACTGTAAGCCCTTATCGTTTTATCTAATCGTCTACGCAATGTAAGTCGAATTGTACATGTAATTTGTAACTTGTAACTTCGTGAAACGGCCCCCTGCAGTTACTATACGCAGGTGCGGAACAAGTTTTTTTTTTTTTTTACAAATGCGATACTTTGAGGATCTTTTGGCTCGTGGCGGAAATCGGAACTAACGACGGTGTGATAGAAATAGGGGATCGGACAACTTTTTTTTTAATTTTATAAATCCAAACTTAGTTTCTGCTATCGAACACTAAAAGAATTTTTGCTCTATCTTTAAAATTGACCGAGTTATAAAGGCTTGAAATTCAAGATTAGACAGAGAGGCACATACCCACTTGTGACGTCATTTGTTAGTAACGCCATAATTATATGGAGATTACTCCATACAAAAAATCGTTTTTGAAAGAGACTGACATATTGAAACTTTAAAAAATCACTTTAAATTCGTTTTTCAACCTATTCTGTTTTTTTCTTCGCGAATCGTCTGCTACTAATCTATATTTTAAAAATAATTCATAAAATATGGAAAGTTCATTAAATATAGTGAACAGTCCGATCCCCGATTGTATTGAAATTGAAACACCCACGCCCTCCTGTCAATATCATCCAAGTGCCAAAAGATCCTTGTAGCTGTACTTCTGTTAATAATATATATTTTAACAGTAATCAAGAAGACATAATTATGTTTGCTAATAAAAACTACAACAAGTAATAAGTTACAATTTGATATTCATCGCGTAGCCAATTCGCCTAAACTGTGAACTCTTAACGTTTTATCTCATTGTCTACGCAATGTACGTCGAATTGTACTTGTAATTTGTAACTTGTAGCTTCGTGAAACGGCCCCCAGTGTGTACAATAACTTAAACTGTCTAATCATACATAAATCAGAGCAATGCGTGTGACAAATTTATGCGAGGGTAGACAGAACAAGCGCATGTCAAACGGTGATTTGTAGTCGTTTGTGCGCGTGCGCATGGGAACCGCCATCTCTGATGGATGGTTCAACTCGTGAATGCTCATTGTACGAGTATGATATGATAACAGTGCGTATAGTGATAAAAAGTCCTGTTGATTATAATATGCATTGTGTTATCAAAAAGTTTATTTCAGTATAATATTGGTACAGTCTGAGTATCTGTAGAAATTAACTGAATTACAGTATATTAATACTGGTATAAGTCCCTCAAGCCTAGGGTTGCCATAATGGTATACCTATAAAACCTGACGAAAAGCTTCTAATAAAAAGTCCTGGCATTATGCTAAAGCGTGCACGATGGTGTAGCAAAAATAAGTAGGTAGGTATCTATTTTTCTATTCGCGTTTCAAGTCCGCGCCCACTATATTACCACTCTGGTATAAATAGTGATTAGGTCCGTCAAAAAAAAAATTCTATTCGCGTAAAATTTATAAATAGAAAAAGAAAAGTTTTAGTTTTTTTTTTTAGTTTAGATTGTGTTGATTATTATTTACTGCCAATGTACCAAGTTGATTGTTCCAAAGAAAAAATAAATAAATAAAACTAAATTTCTATGATTTGTTTTACTGTAAAATCCAAAAATCCTGACACTTTCCAAGTCCGGCCGGAATCCTGACAGGGACCAAAAAATCCTAACATGTCAGGACAAATCCTGACGTATGGCAACCCTACTCGAGCCCCTCAGTTGAGAAGTAAAAGACCGATAACAATAGCAACGAATCGTGGGTCTGCTGGAATATATTTCTTTAGAAATGAATAAGTAAGCCTGTTGTGCCGTATCTTTCAATGTTATTGTCTTTTTGTTGATATTGTCTACAATAATTATTTAAATAAATAATTACATAGAGAAGAAATAGCAATTAAATGTTCAGTACGCGCAAAACGATCAATCTTAGTGAGGTCGACGGCCCTCAAGGACGTTTACCGACCTCCAGAGGTCGATCACCTCTCCCCACCCCCTTCCAGTTCCGGTGGAAGACCATGCGTGTACAGGATTTAAAATAACAATTCTTCTACAAATATAAGTTCTACTTTTTATACCATGAAAAAAAATAAAAAATATATTAAGATATTGTTGTGGTTTAAAATTATTATTTTTTATGTAGTATTTATATCCTATGTATGGGGTCAATTGGAAGATTCTATAGACTCTTATCACCACAGATCCTATGTCAAATTCAGTAGCCCATTTAACGAAGCCCAAAAATGGAAGAAAATAATTCGTGTAAAAGCTAATTTTGGCTCAGTTGTAGAGAAAGGTGTCTCTAATAATATACTAAAAGTACTGATAGGTGGGGGTGAAGCTAAGGGTTGGGGGGGGGGGGGGGGGGGGTATAAATGTCTCTTTTTTCAGTTTTTCGTGAATAACTCGAAAACTGTAAACTATAGCAAAAAAAAGTTCTTCTAGTAAAATAATCTACATAAAATATCCTCTAAAATCAAAATGATATTGTTCACTTTTTAGCTGGGATCAATATTTAAGGAGATTTGGGGGGAGGAAAATGAACAGAATCTTTTTTTTTTTAATTAATTCTCGTTTATAAGGGACACCTTTCTCTACAACTATGCTAAAATTCGCTTTTACACGAGTTATTTATTCTATTTTTCCTTCGTTTGATGGGCTACAGCGTTTGGAAGTGGATCTACGTACAACATAGGGTCCGGAAATGCGAATGTTAGTGCGTTATACCATGTTTATTCGCGACACGAAACGATTAAATCGACAGTCTGACTACACACCATTGTTTGCTAAAAGGAAGACGATTCGACTTCAGATTGCGAATCTCATTCTCTTTTTAGACAATAAAGTTTGATGTTTATTGCTGATGATGTAAGAGAATACAATAACAATTAAATAGAAACGATTGTCAAGTTATTTAATTAAAATTCAGGATATCACAGGGTACACGATGTATGAAGATTACTGGAAGAATGGGAGCCGTATGGAAGTTTCGCTCACTCGTACTTTTAGGTTTATGACTGAAATTTAGCGTTACTGGCCAAGCTAGTAACAGCATGCTGAGTCGGCACCTTTTTAGCGTAGTTATTTTATTATTAATATTATTGTTGTTCCTTATACATTTGTGCTGTTTTAAATGTTATTGTTTGTATTTTGTGCTATGCTGAATAAACGTTTTTCTATTTTAACACGTTTTTATTAACTCGCTTTCGTGTCTGTCTGTTTGTTTGTGGGTTTTTCGTTTTAAGTCTTGCAAGAGTACTAAACCAATAAAAATCTCAATAAGAATTATTTTATGTATACTTTTTAGTTGTTAAAAAATATTTTTTACTTTATATTATTCTATTCTACTTAGACGAGATTTCTATTAAATTTGAAACTAAAGTTGGTAGGCGAAGATAAGGTGTAAAACGTCCCTGGCAATAAGAATGCCTATGACTCTTGTATATGGGGAGTCCGTTTCTACTCAGTGAAGTGGCTATTCCGGGGTGGGGCCATTCTAATACCGCCCCAGTCAGATCGAAGCCTTGAGTTTACGGCTTTGGGAGCTCATGGTGGAGATCATCTCGATGTCATTTCCGATGACTCTTGTATATTTTAAGTGTTGCATTTTTTGCGCAACTGTGTATCAAGATGCAACCTCTGGCGCCGCAGAGTCTCCCTTCGTAGCCCCTTTGTCACACCATCTGAGAATCTTCCACCCGGACATCAGTTGTCGTGGCTGATCTGGAAGTCTTTAAATAGACTTCGGACTCAGGTCGGCCGGAGTAAAGATAGCATGTCTAGGTGGGGATTCTCCAATAACACTGACTTGAGCTGCGCGTGCAGTGCAGCGTGGGGAGGTACAGACGATGGCCCACCTGACATCATGTCCTGCGTGCCCTGTCACCTGCACGCAGAAAGATTTGATGGACGCCACACAATCCGCCGTCCAAGTGGCCACATTCTGGGCTACAACAATGTAAAGTTTCGACTTGCCACGACTCGCTAAGAAGAAGAATAAATTATATTTATTTGCATTGTAAAGTCTAGCCATAGGTCTTTATTTATAGGTTCTTGAACTTCTACCTCACACACAGCTGATAAAACTTGCATGAGAGTGCATGAGAATCGGCCGTTGCAAGTGCGACAAATCGCAGACGCGTTCGCAATAAGCAATACGAATTGTGTATTGTCTGCCGCTTGTAGAGAATAAAAATAACATCTCCTTTCTAGTCACGAAGCACGGTCTTTTGTCTGTATAAACTACATTGACTTTATGAGTTGATGCTGGCTGGATGTGAAATTATTGAATGAAAATTACGGCGACGAAAGATTTAATTACAAATGCATACCGTATATAAGACAGGTTTCAGCAAGTAAGTAATATCCTATCCAGCCTTGCCTGTTACTTTGCACTTGATAGAAACTAACTATCTATATGAAAGTGTGGTGACGGCAGAGTAGAATACATTTGTTAGCGAACCCTACTCTTCCCGTGGGTGTCGTAGTAAGGGGCGACTTAGGGACTACTCATTGAACAGGGAACGGGCAACAGCGCTCTCTGATACAGTAACCTTTTAATCTGCGATCTTCAACCCGCCTGCCAAGCATGGAGATTATGGAAAAACCCTCCACTTAAGTGGAGGAGGCTCATAGTCCAGCAGTGGACTGTAACGGGTCATTGTTTTTTTTATTATTTTGATATGAAAGTCCCGAGTTCATGGTTGTTTGATCGCGATTTTTTTTAAAATCAATGTTTTGTATATATTTATTGTTTACAAAGACCTTTAGACAAAACCAGATTGTTGTATACTAGAAATAAAAATAAAATAGCGCACCCAAAGTTTAGACTGTGTACAGTTAATAATTCATTCATGGGGAACTGTATTCGCTTCTATAATAAAATACCAGATGATATTGTAAATCTGTCCGATAGCCAATTTAAAGCTAAAATTAAAACTATTTTATGTTCTAAGGCCTATTATACGATAAAAGATTACTTAGATGATAAAAACGTCTGGTCAACTGTTGTTCCAAATCAGCGGAGTGGATTGTAATTATGACTCATGTATGATTCTTTATATATTTAAAAGAAAAGTACAAAAGATACAATTCCTGTGGAGTTTCTTCTGGCCGTTCTTCTCCACAGAGGGCGTACACTGGTAGTGAACGTGCCATCCATGATAGCTTTGACGTCGAAAAATGATTTGTAAAAATCTAAATTCGAATAAAAAAAAATTGACTTTGACTTGACTTTGACTTTGACACATGACTTCATTTGGAATTTTAGAGCATTTGGTTTTCAAGACATGACAAACCATTGAACAGTCCTGTCAGTGTTTTTAAAATTACTAGAACCTAACTCTGTACCACTCTTGGGTCACATCATATTCCACTATTCCTAGCAATGCCCATCACAAAATTGTGGCAATGAAGCACTTTATACAGGAAAAGAAAATGGAACTACTTTAACTATCCAAAGCCTTTATCTCCCCAAGAAACCTACTAACCTTGCCTCCAGCACTGAGGTACTTATTGTGGCAAGTGTGCAGCGATTATTTCTCTCCCTCATCAGCTCGAAACTCCAAGGTGAAGAGAGTTTCTTCGCCCCAAGGAACGTTCCTTCCCAAGCCTTATCTTCTCAAGAAACTACCAACCTTGCCTCCAGCGCTGAGGTACTTATTGTTGCAGGTGTGCAGCGCGTATTTCCCTCCCTCATCAGCTCGGAACTCCAAGGTGAACAGCGTGTCTTCGCCCCAAGGAACATTGGCGTCTACGTGGATCTCGTCCAAGGATTCGGAGAGGTGCGCGAACCGCTTGCGCCCGATCGAACGGAGGTTCACCTGGGAAGAGTGAATTGTGATTAGTGTACAATAATCATCAACAGCTCATATACGGCCCCATCGAAGGGCTCGAGCCTACCCTGAATTAGAGTGATTAGGCCTTAGTCGACCACGCTGGCCCAGTGTGGGTTGGTCGACTTCACACAATTTGAATTTCTTTGCAGGAGTGTGCAGGTTTCATCACGATGTGTTCCTTCACCGTAAGAGCGTCGAATAAACTTACATAATTACTATGAATTCTAAATTCGAAAACACATTGGTACGTGGTGGGGATCGGACCCGCGTCTCCCGGACGGGAGGCAGCGGCCCTAACAACAACTCCTCCGACGCTCTAATACACTAATTTGATGCGTTAAAGATATGCCTAAAGTCTTCGTACGGTAAATTTATACACTGGCCCCGATTCACACTGTCACGCTCTAATCCTTAATTTAAGTTAGTCTGTCCTTTTCACTTTTTAAAGGTTGAAAACGGACAGGAGATGGCCATTCTAATATTAGAGCTGTCAAACATCGAATTTGAACCTTATGGCCGTGTCGATTGCACAATTTTAGAGAACACTTATAACATGCGAAATCTCTTAAACTGACAGCTATGCCCTTAATTTAGTTTATCATTCGTTCAAATTAATATCATTCGTTCATCATCTCTCTTTCATTTGTCATAAAAACGAAAAGGATAGCTGGATTTTAAAATTAGAATTAGAGCATGACATCCCGAATCGAGGCCACTATCCGCACGCGATCTAAATGCGTTCGTAGCCCTATGGCTAATGCAGCTGATAGCGTAGGTTATAAAGTCAATGACCGACCTCAGAAACCCTATTGAACAACTGGTGACCTCAGACACGGTTCAATTTATAAAGATACTATGCTTTACCCTTCGTAACTTGAGCTCTACTCTTCAAAAAACTGTCTGGCTCCTCTATCCGCATACACATTAATGTTATGCGTTGTAAGTTTTCCGTGTTTCGTATATACCTACTCTACCATATTACGACGGCAGCGGTATGTTATCAAACAGTTCTTGTTTGCGTAATAATGCTAAACGTCTGTGTTTCCGCTGTTATATCAGGAAGTTGAAATTCAAGTGGTAATACATAACATTATCTTCTGAATTAGCTAGCTGATTTGGATCATTTCGATAACAGGAGAAATCTTGTAGTTTTAGCTATAGTAAACGCACCGTAAGAATGCCGTCCTGACAGCAGGCAGGAAATATGAAAACCAAATGGGTGCAAAAGAGACAGAAGAAAAATTGTACGTGTATGACAGCTGTCAGGACGGCATTCTTACGTTTTGCGATAGGTATAGATCTGATTTCTGGCTTTAGTGCTTTCTATAAACATTTATAGGTACATAATTAAGTTGCTCGTGATGGGAGAGCAGATAAGCTAAGCATAAATATAGGGTAATGCTAGGGAACTTGCACATTTTTTTTTTTTTTTTTTTATTCTTACTAAACATGTTGTACATTCTTATCTTTATATACTAAACTAATTATTTAAGTAATAATTCAATTATTTTATCTTAGTCAAAATAATTTTCTTTTTTAATTTATTTATCGAAATATTTCAAGTTCCAGATAAACACATAAAAATAATTTTCCAAATATCTTGCTCAGAAACAAAGTTATAGGGCTTCAAAGTTGATGATTAGACAGAGAGATCCGACGAGACATACATGTGACGTCATAATATGTGTCGCGGGCCATACATCCGACATAGAAAATTTTGTGTTCTTAAAGAGAGACAGATATATTTGTTTAATAATGTTGTATCTAGTTTGTTTTTCGATCAATTTCGACTCTCTTTTGACGTCAGTATTCTATTTTCGTATACTTTCAGATTAACTATGAAAAAATCTAATATTTTTTTATGCATGTTCCCTACGGAGTAAAAGCTGTAAGACCCCACACACTTAAGAACACGATGCTTTTTCTATGTCTAGTTTTAAGAAATCGCTTGTCATCTTATTGTGATAGTAAATTGTTATGTGAGCCTAATAAACTAGATTAAATAATTGTATAAAGTATAGTAGCATCTATTGATGTAGCAATTTTCGCAAAATAATATAAGTAGGTATATTATGATGTTCGTCCGTGCCGCGTTTCTGCAGGGCTCACGGAAGATCAGCGCCGTAGTCTACCTTGCTAGGCTACGGCTTTTGCGGAGTGAGGCCCTGTTTGTCTGGGTGTCGCAACACAGGGGCAATTTTGTAAGCATGTTGTTTTTGTATTTTCATTTCATTTCTGTTGCATAATGTACTATTCTTTATATATGTGTTTTGTGTTGTGATACCTACAAATAAATGTTTCTGAATTTTTATTTCAAAATCAAGTTTCGATCTCACATAGGGAAACCTATAATATTAGAACCTTGAAACCTTCTCACTAAACTTGAAACTAGATGGTTAGTACGTGCTTTTCCTGCAACCACGAGCATAAGATAGAGGAATCTTGATATTAAAATGGTTGACACAAGACGTGACGCCAGATACGACACGCACGGGGCGGGAATGCAATCTTCCGGCACGCGTCCATATCACATCTTCACACTAATATTATAAATTTTAATGTTAAAATACCTATATATTCGGATGTTTAGATGTTTGTTCCACCTTCACGCTTGAAGTACTCAACGGATTAGGATGAAATTTGGAATGGAGATAGTTTGTAACCTGGATTAACACGTAGGATACTTTTTACGGGAAAAGATCTTATTCCCACAGGAACATCTTGCACAATGCGAGCGTAACCGCGGGTAGAGAGAGAGTATGCCACCCACTGGTCCAGTACACTCGTATCAATACTCAATGGTACTTATAACTGGGACTATAGTTAGTAGTATTATAAATTCGCACTATAATTTAATGTTGTCTATTTATGAATTCACAACTAGACATAAGTAAATTATAAACTATCGTAACTTTATTATTTGTAAATAATTTACGATCGCGAGTTATATAAACAGATTTTTGCTCTAAATACATACATTATTTAAAATTGTCGATGCAAATGTTTTACGGGCCAAAAACTTTATAGAAAACTTCCGTTTGTAATTGAATCAATCAGCCTATTGCAGTCCACTGCTGGACGTAGGCCTCCCCAAGGGTACGCCAAAGCGCACGATCACCCGCTTTCCTCATCCAGCCACCACCGGCGACCTTCTTCAGGTCATCAGTCCACCTGGCAGGGGGGCGTCCCACACTACGTAATTGTAATTGATAATCTAATAATTATTTATAAATCGTTCTTCGTAATGTAGCATGTAATCGCAAATAAGACTATATACTTCATCAACAGCTCATATACGTTCCCACCGGGGGGCTCGAGCCTACCCAGAATTAGAACGATCAGGCCTTAGTCGACCACGCTGGCACAGTGCGGGTTGGTCGACTTCACACATAACCTTTTAATTTCTTCACAGGAGTGTGCAGGTTTTATCACGATGACGTCGAATAAAATACGTGGGAGGGATCGAACCCACGTCTCCCGGACGGGAGGCAGCGGCCCTAGCCACTAGACCACCGACGCTCTATCCGTACTTATGTTTCATGTAAAAATTATGTTTGCTCGCCTCTCACGGCTAAGGTAACACGTTCTTTAGATCCACCATAGAAATTGTGGCTAGACACAACTTTGGGAGCGCTTTTATTCTGTTCTGTGGCAATAGAGACGATATTCATAATGAACGTTTCCAGCTTAACGTGCTGGCTACGTACGTTAAACAAATATGTATAAGTAAAGAAAGCATCATCTCATCTCATTTAGCACAAGATCTCTGCTAATTGGGTATTATGCTAGTTCGATCTAAAAACGTCTGGTTAACTGTTGTTCCAAATCAGCGGAGTAGATTGTAATTATGACTCATGTATGATTCTCTATATATTTAAAAGAAAAGTACAAAAGATACAATTCCTGTGGAGTTTCTTCTGGCCGTTCTTCTCCACAGAGGGCGTACACTGGTAGTGAACGTGCCATCCATGATAGCTTTGACTTCGAAAAATGATTTGTAAAAATCTTAATTCGAATAAAAAATTTTGACTTTGACTTCGCTGACTATGCTATGTCTTTCTACAATGCGTGCACTGCTTAACTAGGGTGATTGATTGAAACCGACATGCCTCCGAGATTTGCACGCGTGTCCAACTTAGTAATGAATTAAAGCTTTGTGATTTAACCGCAATTATAATTCTGGTCGATTCGCTACATCATTTGTAAATGGCGTCGCAAATGTTCCTAGTAAATGTATATCTTAAGTGGTCTAGTGGCTAGGGCCGCTGCCTCCCGTCCGGGAGACGCGAGTTCGATCCCCACAACGTACCAATGTGTTTTCGAATTTTGAATTCATATGTACGTTTATTCGACGCTCTTACGGTGAAGGAAAACATCGTGATGAAACCTGCACACTCCTGCGATGAAATTCAAAGGTTGTGTGTTACGGCTTGGTGTGGTGGACTGTACCAGAGAACTTTCCAGAAAACGCCAGACGTCAGTGATCTTTGATAACCGTCCAGAAAGTTCGAGACACTGTCATTTCCCTTCAAAAAGTATTCGCGTCCGAAAAGAAAGATGATTCCGTGCTTCGGAAAGCACCTTAAGCCGTTGGTCCCGGCTACTATCTAGTCATTACACGAGCCAAGTCAGCCTTTGGCGGCTCTTCAATAAGTATGGGCGTCAGGTGATTCAGCCTGCAATGTCCTAACCAAACTGGGGAAAGTCTCACAAAGAGATTTTTGCTTGACAGTGTCCCCACCGGGAATCGAACCCAGAACCTCCGTGTCGAAATCTCGACCACTCGGCCAAGGAGGCTGTTAAACATGATAAGAAGTAGAAGAAGTAATTTGACTTACTTGTGGCCTAGCAGCGAGGTGAACATGCCAGAGTTCAGCGTCCCCAGGAACCTTGGCCGTGCAGCATAGCTTATCTTGGCTGGAGCCGAGGAAGTAGCCTCGCTCCACGTTGCGAAGGGCCCACCGGCCGCTGTTGTCGTCGGAGACACTGCAGCAAGGAAACAAGGTATAAGGACAGCTGATATCGATATATATGCAGAGGAGTCCAAGTTCCATCTGTAGAACGAATGAAGGATGTGCAATTGCACACTGTTGATAAGAACTGTTGGTAAATGCAACGTGAATCTTTTTAGCAGTTGTGGGAAAGTTGGACTCTCTATCACAAAATATTAATTCGTACTATAAAACTAAAATTCGTACAAAAATATTAATTCGTGCTTTAAATTTGACATGGCTTTTTTATTTGGAAATTCCATTCACCGCAGCGAACTGGCCAATAATAAGAAGACACAATAATAAATCTAGAGCTACCTACTGGAATACTATTGGAATTGAGAACTACCTCACTTTACAAATAAAATCTATTTCATTCATTCATTCAAACCAAGAAAATATTCACTCCTAATATCGTAAAAGCAATCTAAGGTTTTGAGTAGTTATAACAGCAATGTTATTGCAGTGCAGAATTCTCATACAAACGAAGGGGGATTTTTTGCAATGAAATTCAAATTACTTTATCAGCAAAGATGGCGTTTGTCGAAATGTCGAACGATAAAATTTAATGGCGAAGGGGTGACTTTTTTATGGTTTGTTGGGGCAATAAAGTTGGACAGCTTCATAATATACTTGATAATCATATGCAAAATTAGGTAGATTATTCCATCACTTTCTGATTTCTTAATTGCATACATCAATGATTTCTGAAGGGATTAAAATCGTTGAACTATGTGTTATGGGGATAAGTAAATTTATATTTATACATTTTACTCATAGTATGTATGAGCGCTTACCTTAAATGTGACACTATCTTCCTTTCACTCACTCCATAAATGCCGTACACACACAGGCGCAAGGCGAAAATCTCCCTCCACTTTCGTCAAGTGCTCATAAACCTTTGCTAGGCTATAAACTAACATGTCTATGAATCACTGAATATTACGACTATTGCTTTTAGTTTCAAAGCCACCAAAATGATGGAATAGAATGGGGGATTTTCCGACAGCCAATAAAAAAAAAAATAGTTCATAAAATTTCGGTAGATGTCGTTGACGATTCGTGGATCCGTAGAAATCATCCGGCGAGTCACCCAGGGCCAGGAATTAAAAAAAAAAGAGTCCACGAAGTACACCTGGCGCCATCTATCGTTTTAATTAGAACTATTAATTTTATTTTTTAAAAGGGAAAATCCCTCATTAAAAAGCAGCAACACACAAAAACTTTAAAAACGAAAAATCTTTGATAACAAAAATATCGAATAAAATAAAAACGCCAAACTCCTTCATTCACACATGTCCCTTACATCTTCAGAAACAAATAATGAAGATGATATGATCGTCCCTCGGGGCTTCCAGTCAAAGTCAGCATAGCTGTTATGCTCGTCTTTTGTTTGCAGGAGAATAGCGACGCCATGTCTCCCAATGGGATTGTGAAGACAGACAAAGAGAAAGGAACTGATTATCCAGAAGGGAATTGAAGCAGTAATATTATTTATGACTCGGTCTGTGCTTTGAATAGTCGTTTCTTTTACTCTATTTTTGGATGAGTAAAACATCGGGAACTGAAACTCTAATCATGAAGCTTTGTAACTTTACTTTCACCCATGTCACAGATAATGTAATACTACGTACAGATGCCTCATCTCATAAAAAAAAAATTGTACCCTCAAAACTCGGGCTATTTTGTTCCCTCTATTAGCTCACTAGATGGTGCTACGAGCGCACTGACCTACAAAATTGCGCAGATACGCCATCTAGTACCAAGTTGACGACCTTGAGAACGCCTTTATTATAAATATACTTCTTTTATTGTTTTCTGTTTGCTATTATTTGAATCTTTTCAAAAATCGTTACTACTATCCAAAAACATTAAAAATGTTTTAATGCTAAAACAAAACATCGCTGGGTCAAGTTTGATAAATATTACTACTATTAGATAATAGATGTCGCTGTATGTGTGATATGTCACAAACAATGTAACTATTAGACGATAGATAGCACTGCAAATGATAACGATTGCTTAGACTCTACGTAGTGCCAATGTTGTCACTAGATGTCATTAATAATTTAGAACAAAATTTCCGTACTATGGAATGAGACCCCGTGCATGTTTTCTGCTTTTCTAGATGGGGTCACTACGTGAATGCAAATGTCAATTACACAAAAAACGATAAAGGTATATATATACGCCTCAGATTACAGCAATTTTAAGTAAAGAATGTGTTGAGTTTACCAGGGATTCATAATGACAAGAACACCGAAGGGACGAGTGTTTTTGTTTACGCTTACAGTCCTTTTAATCGTAACACTAAGTCCTCTAGACTTGACTGTAGATGCGATTACATTAAAGCTCATCTAAAAGCACGCAGCCCGTAATTCCTAAGCAAACCATCAATGGATCTGGAACAATCTTCAGCATGCAAGTGTCTTTGAGAGTATAATTAAAATGCGCAACGAGGGAACTTCGCAAGTGATTGACGTACGTGCTTTCCTCTGGGGGACGTTTGCTAACGACTCATCTCTGAAATACTAACGAGAAAGAAAATGTTTGAGCATTGTGTGCATTGTGTTCTAGACTGCAAGAACAGTAGCAATATCAAATTCAACGACTAAGAAGCTAATCATTGATGAAGTTTAAAGTTTAACAAGTGCTTAGAAATAATTAAAATATTTGGAATGTATGACCGATCGGGACTTTTCCAATAACAGATTCTAATCCTGCTTTTGACTGTATTAGTTGAACGCGGTAGATACATTTTTGGGATCAAAATTTTAAAATTAACAAAGACTTTTTGCAAACATCGATTTTGAAAATACAAACGGAACATCGTAAGTTCATCTCATGTCCCTTTCATTTCTTAGAAATTAAAGATTAAATGGGATAAACTCAGTTTTCTCATTATTATTATTTGATAAAAATTTTAGATCGTTGCGACTATTTAACCCCCTCACATAAAATGCTAAAATATTCGACATACGCGTGCCTTTGCTTTATTTTAAATTCTTGAACACTGCGCTTTATTCGCCATGATAATTAAAGGACATTTCAACATGGGCTCATTACGATTCCACTCATGTAACCTTCATCTACCCTTGACGTTAACCACCCATGACCAACAAGCTAAAACCGTTTATAAAACCAGGAGGTTAAAGTTTGAAACTGCTAGGTAAACACCCCCTCAAAGGACAGGACACCCCTCTGTTCACTTGTTTCCGTATAGGTGTTCGTACAATCGATAATATTGGGGAACACTCGAAGGTTTAGACGAGATGTTGTTCTGAAGTGTTCTTTATTCAATTTGCTTTTCTTTTTAAATAGAAAAATTGCTCTGGAGAAATATTTCTTTTCCATTCCAAATTAACACACACCAAAAAGATAAGACGTGATATTATTTTATTAATAGGTATTTGCTAATTTGGAAATGGTCCTCCATTCACACTTTCGTTTTAATTGTTTTTATTTTAGTTTGAGTGGTTAGTGTATAATTTAGAGTGTATGACTCTAAAACAGTGAAAACTTTAATAAGCTTGCATTTTACTGTATTTTTTTATTGTGTCAGCATCAACCACATGGTGGTTTCAGTAATTCTAATTTTAGTATCAAATTACTGAGTGCCTCACCGTACACAGCTTCCTAGTTTTAGAATTAGGGCTGTCTGTGTTTCTCAAGCTACTTACCGCTCCGGACTTAGCAAAACCACTTGATACTGGCGATTATGAAACGCCATAAATAAAAGAAAAATACTAAAAAAGAAAAGAAAAACTAGCCAGTATTTTAGCGCATATGCAGAACCATCTAGTCGAAGCTTACTTAGCTTCTAGAAGAAACGTATCCCTCAATACAACCAAGAAAGCTGTTAAACAAGAGACAAGACAGTTTCAGTCCATCTATTTGCGCTGAAGTGATTCACGAGTGAGTCAAGTTGCTGGTCATCGGAGAAATGGCGTGACTCAGTGTTTGCTGAAAGCTGCATTAGCATTTCACTGAATAAATCAATATTGTCTAAATAAATGTTGAACGAACTAGCTATAAAATAGGACTTGCGTATTCACATCGAAATCGAAACGGTTTATTTTAAAATTGGAAGAAAAACATTGAAGAAGGAAAACATCGTGATGAAACCTGCACACTCCTGCGAAGAAATTCAAAACCTGGATGTGAAGTCGACCAACCAGCACTGGGCCAGCGTAGTGGACTAAGGCCTAATCGCCCTAATTCAGGGTAGGCTCGAGCCCCTCGGTGGGGACGTATATGAGCTGAGCTGTTGATGATGATGATGATGAAACATTACAGAATCTTTTTTGATAGCAGCAGGGGTTAAGTGACAACATTTGTGTCCCTACGCTTCTCTTAGTTATTATCGGATGCTATCATTCAGACATGTATGAAGTGATATTGCAGTAAGTACCAGTACCTTCCACAAATCAACCTACGTTAATAATAAAATGAGTTTGTGCTTGCTTGATAGGTTCCGAGAAGTGTTTAGGTCTTAGGCATCATAATGGTATTATATTATATAGTTAACAAAATAGAACTTAATCTCTTATTACTTTAGTGATCTCACGCTGCTGTCGTTCATTTTAACGCGTTTTGTTTAATTTTGTTTTTGTTATTTTTTGCTACTTTGTTCTACTTACCTTCAAGATGAAACGGAAAATACATTCAGTTAGAGAATTAATAATCAAATAGCTATAAACACGATTCGCACTCAATCGATCACCATGACGAGGAGTAATAGCCTACTGCGATACAGTGCAAACTAGTGCAGGGGTCTATTGTAAATCGTCCTAGTGACCTGGTAGTACCTACCTAATGTGTAATTATCTCCTGATGTATTAGGTCTTCACTTACTATGAAATAAATAAATAAATAGCAAGGTTATATTTTGACCGTTACTATTTTATTTATCTATGAATCAAACTTACTCCTTGACTTACTCATACTTCAAACTTCACTCAAATCATACAAATTTTCAAAACTCTTATTTAGTTTCATACAAATTAACCCTTTTAACTAATCAGTTTTGTATGGTATGGAGTCATTTTTTGAGCTTTTGATTCATAAAAACAAAAACAAAAAGTTGTTCAGTTTTGTGAACTGAGAGGTTTAGCGTTACATGTTTAGTTACACGTTGAATTAGTTGTTATTACAACTAAACTAGCAAGCCTACTAAAACAAACCACTAGTATCTTCAACTTGGCTTAATTATCTTATAATCCAGCCAATAGAAGGCGGCTGAGCTTTTTTTTAAACGGACTTATTGGCTTTTTCTACCAAAGTGGTAATAAAGAGGGCACGCACTTGCAAAACAGCCGAGCAAACCACTTGACTTGGTCACTATCGGAAACACAGGTGCACAGTGTTCCTAAAACAGTTGGTCATAAAAAAACTAAAAAAAACCTGTATATCCTGCAGTATGAGTCAGTTTTTAGAAGGGCGATTAGTATGCTGCGGAGACGCGAGGGGTCGCAAAATGACTTATGACATCCGCAGTGACGTCGCAAGATTGTAGAACTTGAAAATGGAATTGCAGCCTTCTATCTACTTTGGTGGCTCTGTGAGCTGTAGACCTCGCGAGTCTGTGCTTTTGTGTTTTTTTTTAAGTACTAAAAAAGCTTTCGGACATTTTTGAACATTTTTTAAAATGGCTGTAATATGTCTTTTTATTTTCTTTAGTCGTAAAATATCAGAAACACGATTGTAGATAATTATTCCGATAGAAAAAGCCTGCAAACATTGCTCTAAACATTTTACTATTTCATTTTATATCCGGACTGTTAAAAATTATTCACGTAAAATTAAGTGCGCAATATCGATGTATGGTGAGTGACAGCAAAAAATATTTTTTCGATACATCCCATTAATTTTTCAAAAAGTTATTAATACCATTTGATAGAGCTTAAAAGCACTTTTAGTTCTGATACTACTATATACAGATTATTACAGATATATTACTGATAATCAGTTTCTCGGTATCTTGTATAGTTTAGGATAAATCGAGTGTGTTCACTTTACGTTTCCTCCCACCCCTGTGTATGTTAATACCTGATTTGGAACTTGCTGCCAGGCTCCTTCTCCTCGGACTCGCAGGTGACGTTGCCGAAAGAATCCACAGCCAAATACTTATCCAGGTGCGACCGGAGGTATATCATACCTGGAACAAACGCGATGAGTAAGCATCGTACACAAATTAAAATAAAATAAAGCCCTAAACACTTATTTTTTAAAGATTACTTCGTAACAAAAGAATGGACTCCTTCCCACTTTGTACAAATATTTTCAAATTTCGAATACATTGCCGGGTGACGGCAGAGTAGAATACATTTGTCACCAACCCCTACTCTTCCCGTGGGTGTCGTAAGAGGCGACTTAGGGACTACACATTGAACAGGGAACGGGCAGCAGCGCTCTCTGATACAGTAACCTTTTAATCTGCGATCTCCAACCCGCCTGCCACGCGTGGAGATTATGGCAAAACCAAACACTTAAGGGGAGGAGGCTCATAGTCCAGCAGTGGACTGTAATATTTATAGGTATATGGTTATTTATGACACGCGCGATGATAGCGGAACTGACGATATTGGAAATGCAAAAAAACATCTCATTAGTAAACCAACTTTTGCGCATTAATTCGGACTAAAATTTACATTTTTAACTCATACCATCTATCAAGAAATGTTGCCAGATGTAACACGTTTCTAATCGAAACTAATCAGGAAAATGTGTTTAGATGTAATTGGTACAACCGATTAATTCAATAAATCAATAAAAATTATAAATAAACGACTTTCCAAACGCGTCTTGCGGCTACCGAATGGGATAATGAGTTATAAAAAAAAAAAAAAAAAAAATACACAAATGCACATTTCGCCACGTAGAGAGAGACGGAAGCGGTCAGATACGCATAACAAAATTTTTAAAACAAAGCGTGCCAAGTGGTTGCCTATAATGGTGACGTCATAACTTCATAGAAAACAAGCAAGAACGAATTTCGCCGCTGCCACTATGCCCTCCGTGGTGTAGTTGGTAAGCACGTTGTTGGCTGCGTATAGGCCGAAGGTCGTGGGTTCAAGTCCCGCCGGCAGGATTACATTTTTGGTTGTTTTCTTTTCTATGAATCTAAAAATATTTAATATCTTTCTAGTGTATGAATATAAGCAAGTGAAATATACCGTAAAAATTGAAGTTTTTAAAGTAAATTCACGTTAGCCCCACAGGGTTATCATTGGTTAACGCAGTCAGAACTTTGAAAATTAGTTAACAATAAACACAACGCAACAGAAAAAATCTTTTTTATTGAGAACTTTTCAAAGAGGTATATGAGTAACAGTTCGGCTAACATAGTGAAATTATCTCAAATCAACACCGTTTTTATTTCACGTAACTAAGTTCCGCTTTCCATGCAACTTGATCATTATCTTGTTCAAAATGATAATAGCATAAATGAGACAGTTATAATAATTTCAAATATATAAGAATGTTGCCCTGCGGATGTACAATGTACAGTTGCTGTGAGAATCAGATCACAATCTAAATCATCACATTTTCTAAAATAATAGCGTTTAACAGTTGGAAATGGGTGCTTATGATTTAATCAATATTCAATTTAAATAATCTGCGGATGTAAAAGTGAACTCCATTCCAACCAAAGCTAATCGATATTATCGATCAATTATATTTTGACTCGTAACATAACATGTATTAACCACCAGAAATTTTGATGATATCGGTCTTAGACGGGCGGACGTACTACATAATCGTTTTTCGACCTATGTTCTTTGGGGAAAGTTGTTCAGTTTTACGAGCAGATTCACACCCTTTCGGCTTTATTTGTAGTTTTGTAACACCTGGTATAGGTAATATTAAAATGACGTAAGCTAAACAATAAGGCCTGAAACATTTCTCAATTGGTATGGAATTTTTATTTTTATATACGAGTAAAATAATTTTCATTTCAAATCATCCCATTTAAGTAGTTGAATTGAAAGTACCTAAACCTACGAACAAATACTCATAATAATCATTTATTTCATCGCAATGATTTAAAGTTATAGTTGCACATTTTCTCAACCTTTCCCATAAAAGTCAACATCGTTCACTTAGTTAATAAATCAACTGACTTAGTAATTTATATTAGAGTTCTATCTAAATCACATCTACTGTCACAGATAACTTATTACTATTAATTAAAAGAAAGCAGAAGATGGATGTATAGAAATGCCATTAACCAACAGCCGAGTCATTATTTACGTGTACATGAAATGCCATTTCATCTACGAGTAAGCATTTCAGCAATCAGTATCAAATTATGATTTTCAAAAAGAAAAATAGCTCTTTTCCCATAGAGGGGTTTTGGGTAAGCTAAAAGCCCCTCGGTGGGGACGTATATGAGCTGTTGATGAAGCTTAAGTACGTTTGTGAGTCAAATCCTGATACATCTTCTTTATTATTGTGTAAGTCAAAACGACCTTAGAAAACCAGGCGTATAGAGGCGTCAAAGGCCAATGACATGGCTCGTCGCTGCAACAACTTTTTCTTTAAATAGAGAGTCAGGATAAACGGCCTAACGTGCCTTCCAAAGCACGGAATCGTCTTTATTTTCGGTCGGTGTGATTCAGTCTGCAATGTCCTAATTACCAAATTGAAGCGTCTTACAAAAATATGTTTCCTTAACCGTGTCGGGGACGTATCAAGATGAATCATGCACTCGTTTTTAAGTTTTTTTTTGTCATATTTAAACTTTATTTCATTTCTAGAATATTTTTACAACAAAACAAAAAACAATAATAGAAAAGTATACACAGTATTTACAAATAGAAAACATCTTCCAGTGCATCTCCACAAGACATGGGTGCCCAACAGACTGGCAGCGTTTCCTCTCTGGATGGCCAGGCTTATTCGTTGCCCGAGGAAGCTGCCAGCTCTCAATGAAGCGCACTGAAAGATCTTTTGAGAGACTCTTGGCATCGGGGCCCCAAGTACCCATAGTCTCGAAACCTAGGGGTCAGCGCACACCAAGAGCAGAGCAGAGCATTTTCTGAGAGTACTGAAAAATGTATCTTATTACAATTCCATAGGGTCAGTGCACACTGAACTGCAAAATGCTCGCGCACGGTCGAGCAGTATTTGGACGTGTATTAAATTTTGTAATGTATGGAATTGTAATAAGGTACATTTTTCAGCACTCTCAGAAAATGCTCTGCTCTGCTCTTGGTGTGCGCTGACGCTAGGGGGTGAGAACATGTAGGTTCTTAAGTTAGACTTCCAGGGGGCCGTTTCACGAAGCTACAAGTTACAAATTACAAGTACAATTCGACGTACATTGCGTAGACGATTAGATAAAACGATAAGGGCTAACAGTTTAGGCGAATTGGCTAATGGTAACAAGTTACAATTTGATATTCATTAAATAATAAGATAAATAATTGTTGCTTCGTGAAACGGGGCCCAGCAAGCAACACAACTACATCTGTGAAACACCATATCCAATTTGCGTGTACAAACGTACAGAACAGACAGACACAAACAAACAAAAATTCTAATAATAATTGTTATAGCTTCTATTGCTCTAATACTCGTAAATTCAAATTCATTCATAATATCATAATAACAATAGCCAGTTACAATTTTATTATATTTATGGATGTCACATTACTAATTCATACATTATATTACGATTACATACATACTATATAAATTATAATATATACCTATATAATGGTACTTTTAATCCGCCTAAGCCTACATGTGTAATCGCTACAATGATCCATCTAATCCGTACTTCCTTTAAGTGGGTTTATTTGTAACATCAAAATTACCGCAGTAAAGTCCCCAGCAACCTTGTAACTCGTAAATCATATTGGATTGATGAATGACGTGCGCAATGTCAGCCAGTTTTCAAGTTTCCTAATATTCCCCGACTTGGCTTCAGGCCCGGTTTCCACCAAAGCGGAGAGGAGAGATGTGTTTGAATAACCAATCAGATTTCGTTATTTCCACATCTCTGCTCCGTTTAGCTTCAATAACGAAATCTGATTGGAAACCGGGCCTAACGATCGCTTTCTGCAATAGTAGAACCAACGGCTTGCCATGCCTTTCGAAGCACGGAAGACGCTCCAAATGAAATATTTTATTGCACAGATATTTACTTTGAAGAGAGCTGTCTTATATTCATTCAATAAAAAATGAAAATGACGGGACAAACATAATAGTACAAGGATAAGAAATCGAAAAGGGATTCCTAGATTACCAGTTCTAGAGTTTCGTTAAAAGACCACTAAAATAT
The DNA here is from genome assembly GCA_951230895.1 of Carpatolechia fugitivella. NCBI lineage: Eukaryota > Metazoa > Arthropoda > Insecta > Lepidoptera > Gelechiidae > Carpatolechia > Carpatolechia fugitivella. The sequence continues at coordinate 2,202,398 of OX579657.1, forward strand.
AGGGTGTAAGCTTAGATCAAATATTTGGTGTAAGGGACGGATTTCCACAAAACAAACTATTGCGGTTGAACGATAAATACTGCGTGGGAAAAACAATATGAACCCGACTTTTTTTTCCTGCCTTTTTTATATTTCATTCATTCTATTTAATATTTCCGAGTGCCGATTTATCTATGCAATGTGGACACCTGTCATTTTCACCCTGTATTAACTCAAAGGTTCCAAGTTATCAATATTGAGACCCACATGCGTATACCACGGAAGTGCATTATCAGCTGTCAAAATGGACGAGGGTTTAGGGGCAGCACCACAATAGCACGTGCTCTGTTGCAAACAGTGCATTTTTATGTACATCACAACAGGGATTTCAGATCTGCGAAGCGAATTCAAGATAAATTGTTTATTAAATAATATCCTCTATGTATAGAAAGTCCAGCCCAGACCTACCTACCTACGTGGGTGGGAGGCCTACGTCCAGCAGTGGACTGCAATAGGTTGATTGAAAGTCCTGATCTATTTTGGCGGTGATGGTAAAGTGTCGAGATGATCTTGCTGATTATCTGCAATGTGGACACCTGCTATTTTCACCCTGTATTAACTCAAAGGTCCTAAGTTATCAATATTGAAACCCACATGCGTATACCACGGAAGTGCATTATCAGCTGTCAAAATGGACGAGGGTTTAGTAGGGGTTGGGGCAGCCCCCATAATAGCACGTGCTCTGTCGCGAACACAGTGTATATTTCTGCTTGAATTTGACTATGTTTTCGTATATGAAAAAAAAATACCGCGATTCGGAATTCCGTAAAAAAATGCGGTGCTCGATTTGACAGGGGTAGCGCCTGCGCCATTTTTACAATAATGAGTGAGCTATGCATGATAAATGAGCCACGTGTACCTCTTTTGATTGTTTTAGGGTTCGTACATGTATAAAGCTTAGGACGTCATCTGTGTATTTACAGAAGCTTATTGTCGCTTTTCTTATTCCACTTTCTTGAATGTCTTGCTGCGTAAATATACTGCAAGCATACAGATGTACAATAGACAGAACGTGCTGCTAGACACTTCTTGAGAGCGCCTATATTCCGTAGAAGCAGCCGAAGCAGGGACGATATTCGTAATGCAAATTTCCAGCCGCATGTGCTGGCTTCTGTACAAGGCCAATGATGATGTTGATGGAGTTTTAAGATGACGTCATCGTGTCGTACCAATAGTACGTCCGCCCGTCTAAGACCGAATTCATCAAAATTTCTGGTGATTTTCTTCATGATATTTGGAAAGAATACGCTCTAACGAACGAGCATTGCATTTTTGGCGATTTTCACTCCTCCATAAAAACTGCTGCGGCGGATTGCGCCCTCTAAGACTCAGCTTTATGAGATCACGAGAGCGTGTTCTTTCCAAATATCATGAAGAAAAGCACCAGATTTTGATGATATCGGTCTTAGACGGGCGGACGTACTACAAGAAGTTAGGTTGGCTAAGGATAAAGAGCTGGTGATCTTTTACGCCTGCAGACAAGAGCCTTGCTCCTAAATATAAAGGAAAAACTACCGCAGACAGAGCGACGGACTATATATCAATATACAAAGTATAATGCAGGGGTGTCGAACATGTGGTTCGATTCGATCGGGCAGGGGTGTCGCACGCGACGCGCCGTTTTTACACCAATTAGTGAACGTACGCTTTCCGCATGAAAAACGAGGAGCTACCATCTGATTGTTTTTAGATTGTTCGTGTGTGTTTGTCAGTTCAATTAGGTTTTGTGTCGTTATGTAATTTTTTTTTTCATCCTAATTTTATTTCATGCATTTGCCTGTTTTTCAGTGTGAGTCGACAACCGTACGAGCGAAACAAGTAAGGTACTTTGGTGTACTCTGAATAGAATAGAATAAACACGGATAATATTAGTTTTTATTATAGTTCATCTGAAACCTCTCTGTCTAACCATCAACTTTGAAGCCTTGTAACTTTGTTTATGAGCAAGATATTTGAAAAATTGATTTTTATGTGTTTATTTGGAACTTGAAATATTTCGATTAATGAATCATAGAACTAGCTCTTTTTGCAACCAGTTCTGCTTATTAACCCGTCAAGATCACTGGCTACGAAGACTTTTCCAGACCAAAACTATTAAATTTTTAAGAGCATGCCTTTTGTTTTGCTGACTAAACTGTAAATTGAGTGGCCGAGTGGTCGAGATTTCGACGCCCATTACGGAGGTTCCGGGTACGATTCCTGGTGGGGACACTGACAAGCAAAAATCTCTTTGTGAGACTTTCCCCAATTTGGTTAGGACATTGCAGGCTGAATCACCTGATTGTCTGAAAAGAAAGATGATTCTGTGCTTCGGGAGGCACGTTAAGCCGTTGGTCCCGGCTACTATCTAGTCGTTACATGAGCCAAGTCAGTGGCCTTTGGCGGCTCTATAACACTGACACCAGGGTTTGTAAGGTCGGTTGTCGACCTTACAACCCATACGATGATGATGATGAATTAAAATGAATTATTTATCTAACCGACCTCATCAAATTGGTAATATAGCAAACATCATCAACGGCCTATTACAGTCCACTGCTGGACTATGAGCCTCCTCCACTTAAGTGTTTGGTTTTGCCATAATCTCCACGCTTGGCAGGCGGGTTGGAGATCGCAGATTAAAAGGTCACTGTATCAGAGAGCGCTACTGCCCGTTCCCTGTTCAATGTGTAGTCCCTAAGTCGCCTCTTACGACACCCACGGGAAGAGTAGGATACCCACGGTAAGATATAGCAGACGCGGACTTAAAAAAAAACTTGAAGATCACTTACTGTCGTTGGCATTCCCCGAAGCCGGCTCCAGCGTCCATATCTGCTTCTTCTTGAGGCTGGTGCCATTGGCGTTGATCTTGAAGCCGAAGGTCTCGGCCGTGAGGTACCGGTACCGCGAGTTGATCAGCCCGATGGTCCACCAGCCCCGCTGCTGGTTCTGCGTGATGATGTCGCCGGCGCCATTCACCTCGCCGTTGCTGTGACCGTTCAGCCCGTTCATCATTGCTGAGCCTGCAGACAAGGGTTCAGAGTCAGTGACTTGGTTCTACTGTCCTTAGCAATTTTTATTTATTGTACACAATAGATACAAATACAAATATTCTTTATTGACACCAATCAAACATTTTTACAGTTAGTTGAGTCAATTAGGCGGCCTTATTGCTAAGGTAGCAATTTCTTCCAGGCAATCTTTAGTTAAGAAAAAGCGTTAAAAAAGAGAAAGAGCAGAGCGGGTTGGTGGCTGGTTTCCTATAGTAAACTACATACAAATATCAGTGGGTACTTAAAATACATAGAACGTTACATATAAGTTAGATAACAAAAATACAATTACATTTGAAAAAAAAACAACACAACAACAACAAAACGACACAACAGGTCTGCTTATAAGAGATAGTGAGACGATATGGTAAAGTTCCACAGCCTTTTGCAGCATGGACGGCGAATGAATAGGAGTAAAAACTAGTATGATGAGAAGGAAAGGATGAAAGAGTACGAATATTAGAGCGAATGGGCTCGTCCTGGGGACGCACGACGCAAGAAATTGAAGCGTTCGCGCAAATAAACAGGACAAGATTTATTATGAAGTACAGGGTGTCCAAAAAGGGTGTTGGCAGTTTATACCCAAAAATTATATATGAAAAATATATCATTTCATAATTTTATTACTATTTGCAAAAAGTACATACAATGGAAAGTTTACGACAAAAAAAGTATGTTGTTTAAATGACGCCCATTACGTCTTAATCCATTTTCTAATTATATTCGCACTGGGAGATAAAGAAATGTCCCGTAAATTGAACTGCGCGCGATGTAAGCGGCGAACTGTTATTATCGAATTATTGTTTTGATAATAAGCTCGTACACAAAATGCACGCTGAGCTCCGATATACGAATCCATTTCAATTAAATTTCCAATAAATTCCATGTATGACATTATATTTGTTTTTGCTATCTACCTTCTTTAAGACGATTTATTAATATTTAAAAGTGCAAATACCCTTTTTGGACACCCGGTATATTGAAGAGAACTGATAGAATATGAGTATTCCTGCGGAAACGGATTGGGAGCCACTTGAGTTGAGTGCGAAATTGAGATAAGAAGAAGAAGAAAGAAATGTATTTGCAGTACACAAAAACATACATAGACAGAAGTTATAGAAGAAAAAAAAGAAGGTACATAAAAAAACTAAACTATAGCAAAAAACTCAAGTGGGAATGGGCTGGGCATGTTAGTAGAATGGGCCCGGAACGGTGGGCTGGAGTCGTTATGCACTGGGTGCTCGAGGACGGTAACCGACGTCGGGGCAGACCCAGAAAGAGATGGCGTGACGACTTGGATGCCTTTTGCGTAGACTGGACAGAACATGCGCAGGACAGAGAGCGGTGGAAAAAATCGGGGGAGGCCTTTGCCCAGCAGTGGGATCCAGCAGGCTAGTAAAAAAAAAAAAAATGCAAAAAAGGGACAGATCGTATCGCCATACGCCACGCCGCGCCGCCGCCACTACAGTAATGTAATGGCACGATACACGATCGTACTTGCGTAGTCCGAAAATTTGTCATGCACAGATTCTGTAGGCGCTCAAGTTTATTTAAAAGCTCCTCGGTACTAATTTTACTATACACAGTGGCGAAGGGTCCATACAAGCCGATTCCTCTCGGCTTACCTTTCGAAAATCCGCTCCAACAGCCTCTAATGCTGATAGTAATTTACGTACACGCGAGCGCAAAATACATTGCTTTTTTTAATACAAGTCGAGGCGGACGGCGCTCTACAAGCACGTCAATGTATATTCGTTCACGCACGAGTCGCACGACCGACCGAGTTCGTGAATTGCCGTATACTCTGTCTCTGGCGCTCCGAAGGTTTATGTTGCTGGCGCTGTCAGTTTCATTTGAAACACACCCATAAAATGGCGCCATAGAAGCCGAGACGGGTCGGCTTCCCATAATTTCTTTCTCTTTCTAACGCATAGCGCATACGCGAGAGAGGAATTGATAAGATAGCAAAATTGAAAAAGAAGAGTTGCAGTAAGAAAATACATGGCGGGGTCGAAGTTGTGTGATTGGTTAAATTAGGGTTAGGTAGGCCGCGCTCTTCCGGCTTACCTTTGTCAAAATTTCACCCTTCGCCACTGCTATACAATGATTTAATTCTTTTTGCCTTGTATTATGGAAGCGATTCTTAACAATTTGGATCAAAGTTTTTGTATTTAGCTAATTCTTGTAATTTCCAAGGATTATTTTGGTGGTAGACATCCCTGAGAAACTCTATTCAGATTAAAAATATATATTTTCGCTTATTGCAGTACCATCAAGACATTACATACGCATAGCTCTGTCTTCTTTAATAAAATTCCACCGATTTCGGCTACCATAACCACTTTTCTGGATCTCTATGGGATCCTACTGTCTAGTTCCACTTTTTATCTAAATAAAACCAAAAATACGGTAAATTCAATTAGAAATTAAACTTTTCCGTGCGTGTGACCAGTGGTAGAAACAGAAAGCAAGTTAGAATGTTTTTCCAACACTTTCAAACACTAAATAATAGATGTTCGCGTATGAGTATGACATTGTAACATGGAATCAGTCAATTCAACACAAACAACAGACAATCGATCGATTCGGTAATCGGTTCCGTCCGTTCCGTCCGAACAATCGATTGCGTCGTCAACTCCTGCGCAGTGGTTTTGTTTGTTTATTTACCCAGTGTTTGAGGTCCAAAAAGTAGTGTTCTTGTCACGTTATTGCCGACAAATATACTATAGAGTTTTCGTTTCTTAAAACTTTGTATAATCTATTCTTCTTCTTCTTTGCATGTCGATGACAAATTATATCTTTCTAGCCCAGAACTTAGCCACTTCGACTGCACTATTTGTGGCGTCCATTAAGTCCTGCTGCGAACAGGTGACAGGGCAGGCAGGACAGGACACTAAATGAGCCATGGACTGCACCGCTCCACACACACCGTCTATGTTTGGGTTTTCCGAGAATCCCCACCTGAACATATTTTCCTTGCTCCGGCCGACCTGATCTATTACCGTACTTGAAAGGAAATTACCCAAAACATTGCAGATAAGTAGCAAATGTTACTCAAAGGAAACTATACTTTGTTTTTGGCAACTAGAATAAGTGCATTTACATTTTTATAATAAAAAGCCTAAATCGCAAATCGAACCAACTAATGCTAAGTTTGATAAATCTATTTGTTATTTTATTTATGAAGAGCCGTCAGTTATGAAGTGATCAAATTAGGCAAATTATTTCATTAAGTAATTATTATATTTCTATTATTTTCAACCAATCAATCAATCAGTCTATGTTGTCCACTGCTGGACTGCTGCCTGCCCAAGGGCACGCCAAAGCGCACGATCACCCGCTTTCCTCATCCAGCCACCACCAGCGACCTTCCTCAGGTCATCAGTCCACACTACGTTTCCCGAGACGTTTCTGAACTCATCTGCAGACGTTTATTTTCAACGTTTTGATATATTTTTAGTTTGAAATACTAGTTCAATCAAACCGTCATAACTAGTCTCGATTTAACTGAAGTTGAAGAATCGATTTGTAAAATACTTAAAGTTTCTGTAGAAATGTGACACCTCAAATGAAAACTTTGTTCGCTCTTTTCTCAAACCCCTCGTGCTCAAACCTATCAATTTGCACTTACTGCGTTCATGGTTTGGACGGCAGTAATAGTACATGGGTTTTTGGCTACGACGACGTGACGGGCTTCGAAATTGGTCTAAGCCGAATTGTAAAAGCGTACAAAGCGTTGTTATGTAGCGTGCGTTATTTTGATGTACATTGCGTAGCCAATATAATAATAAAAAAACGGGTTTACAGTTCAGACTAATCGGCTACGCAATGAACATCCAATTTAACTAGTAACTAGCAAAATCGTAGTTTCGTGAAACAGGTCCCACTAGAGTAGTATAGAGTATCCAATTCACAATGGCGGGAGTGGTGCCTTTGACCCACTGAGGCCTTGGTCTCTGGGTCCTCAACCGTGACGGCCACATACCCATACACGTTGGTGATCCTACTAGATTATCTGCTAACTACCTACTTGGCTGCGGCTTGATGATGATGAGTTTTGTCAGTTCTTTAGATAAATAGGCAAAGATAAATCGTTTATTAAGTAACTTGCACAGCACGATATTAACTTAAATTGAAACTATTTTATTTTATATTTTTTTCTTTCGAGTATTTCAGGATGTTAATTTGTTTTGTACAAATATGTAGCTTATTTACCCAGAATGAATTTCTATCGAAAGCGGTATTTACGCTTTTTAATCGGCAAGTAGCATTTTAATGTGTATGTTTCCATGACAATTCCGACTCTGGGAAGAATAATTTACTAACTACTACTCTACTAGTAATAAATAGGTAATCGAGGCTAGGGTGTGGTCTACAATGGGCCCGGTTCGAGCGAAATAGGCTGGGCCATTAATATTATAGGTAGGTATGTAGGTACAGACAGATAAATTAAATAACTTAATGGAAGATCATTCGGAACTCCACATGCGTCGCATATTTGCGTTCCTTTTTTTGTCAACTAATAATATAGTCATTTACAAAATTCATGCATGTTGAAATAGCCTGTCATTCAAGAAATCTATTTCCATGGGTTATTCTGCTTTTTCATAAAATTTTTGCTTTACAATAGCTTTGAACTTACATAAAAGAATGTTATTGCTCTTTTAAAAGGACCATAGATGGATATTATTTTAAGTGAAAAAAATCGTGCGTTTCTTGTTTCGGTGATTCGCTGCACAGCTTTCTATTATTATTTCTTCTGATATAGGTACAATTCTGAGTAATCAGGACCTATGTCCTCTGCGATAATGTAATCACGCGCAACTGTCTGCAGATGAGTTCAGAGTTCAGATCGACCAATCAAAGGACGTTGTCACAAGCCAACGGGGGGCTGTGATTGGTTCAATTCAATACTATCTATGCCTTTCATTAACTATTATAATAAAACCTCTCACACGCGGCTATCTGATCCCGAACTATACATAAGTGCTCTTCACACTAATGTTTGTCCTGTAGCTTTCTTTGGGTACAAAAAAAATACTCAAAAGTAGCTTATCTCTTCTTACCAATCTTCTTACATTTCTGTTTTAAAAGAAGTTCGATGCCGACCTTACGAATCCTGTAAGACAACGTTTAAAATCTGATGAAGCTCTGCTCATCCTGTAATGGATATAGTCGTGTACTGTAGCATTGGGCCTCGTTGCTTCTCGTGCCATGTGGTTTGGTGCTGGCGGTGTGATTCTTTTTGGAATATATTTGTTCTCTTTAATTACCTTGTTTAAAAAGAGAGCGATAGAAACTTCATACGGGCTCGGCCGGGGGGGGGGCAGTTTTGACGTTCTTACCTGCCGTCCGCCGCCGTGTGCGGACCATAGTAGATGGAAGCACTGTCTCCCAAGACACAGGTTTTTGCCTAGTTTGGGAGCCAGGGGTTTTAATTTATTTTGAGTTTCTCTGTATGCAAAATTAGACTAGTTTCTCGTTTGTAATTATGTTCCTTATTTATAGCAAATAAACATTATTATATGGGGAAACTTCTTCAGTTCACATTATTATGTATTATTATTATTATTGTAGTATTATGATTCCCTAAGAAAAGTTGTAAAATCAAATATAGAAGAAGTTGTTTTTATATCAGTGAGTTTTTATTAAGTAGCGAATTGTAGCTAAAGTGGCTACTACGGTTGTTACAGTACACATATGAGCACGGTCAAAAAGGAAGGAAAATCATGTCTAGGTAATAAGTATTGTTTAGAACAGGAAAACAGACATAACAAGAGTAAGTGTACCTATATTATGTTATCGTTAAGCCTTGAGCCAACGCGTCTGTACACAATATAAAATTTACTTAAACCCATCCAGCAAGACAGTATTGGTCTTCTCAAATTTTGTCGCCGAATCGACTCGAAAAGACCGTAAAAAAATAAGTATATACCTACTAGTATTTTCGGTTACTATTTATAGGATAGGTAGGCTAGGATAGCCACGGCATGGGTGCCGGAGGATGGTCGCCGTCGTCGAGGTCGACCACGAAGACGATGGCGAGATGACTTGGACGGATTTCTGAAGGGCTGGCATCGAGAGACCCAAGATCGGGAGGAATGGCGATTGGCCCAGCAGTGGGACACACAAGATACATAAAAAAAAAAACACAATCTTCTTCTTAGCGAGTCGAAGGCAAGTCGAAACTTTATATTGTTGTAGCCCAGAATGTGGCTACTTGGACGGCGGATTGTGTGGCGTCCATTAAATCTTTCTGCGTGCAGGAGACAGGGCACGCAGGACATGATGTCACAATAAAGTGGTGACTGACAAGCTATTTTCAGTTTCTGAATATCCGGTCCTTTACAATCGTCCTAAGATTATCTACAAAGATTTGATTTGTACGACACAATTAATGGAGATATTTTTGAACTGAGAATTATAGTTATATAAAGCACGTGATCCCTTAATTTAAAAAAAATATATAAGTGGGGACATTTGCACACACCGCCATTTGATACCAAACTAAGCAAAGCTTGTAATATGGGTACCAGACAGCTGATATATACTACATAAATAGATAAATACATAATTATATAGATAAACAACAACCAGACACAATGCAAACACAAGTGCTCATCACACAAATGTTTGCCCTGGGCGGGATTCGAACCCAAGACCCTGTGCGTCGGAGGCAGATACACTACCACCTGGGCTACGGAGCCGTCGATAACATAACAAAACAAAAATGTTTTTTATTCCTGATGCAAAAAAAAACATCTGTTTAATTGCACTTAGGATAGAGCTAGATAAGAGCAGTCTAACTATTCTAGTAGTTTAGATTAAGATCGAACTGGTGAGACAAGAAATAAACTGCTTTGGTAACTTGCTTTGCTTTTTTTTGTAGGTTTTTTTTTTTCTTAAAGATAGATAATAAAAAAAGTAAAATAAAAACACCTTAGTGCAAGCATTCGTGATTTAGACGGCAGATTATATTTATTATTACATTCGCATCGTAATTTCTAAAAAAAAACGCTAAGTTAATAAGGTAAATACAACACGGTTTAAAGCATTAACCACAGCCGCATGACATCGTCGGTAACATAATATCTATAATCGCTGGATACTTTACATACCTAATTGGAAATACGATGAATACTAAGGAAAAATTGTAACAAAAAAAAGTTACGCTTATGGTATTATAATAATGCATTCAGTTTTATTGTTACCTAGCTTGTTGGCGTAGATAATAATAATTTGTTTTAATTTGTTCCTAAAAATACGTAAAAAAATGTTACCTAGGTACTTGTATTTCTTTTGCTGAAAATCCTTCTGTGATCTCTATTAAAGTTAAAACTTCTCGCGCTAAAAAGACTCGCGCGTCAACTCATTCTTTAAACAATTCCAGGAAACTAAAAAAAAATTGGGTCAGATGATATCTAGCGTTTCTGTTCGTATCGTGCGTAGAGATGGGCGGTGGGTTAAAACCCAAACCACCTGACTAGGTAAAAACCCGGTGATTTGGGTTTTAACCCGGTTTTTACCCTTAACAACCCATTTTTGTGGGTGTTTATTATAATAATTGATGATAAAATAAAAATAAAAACTTTATTATATATCTTGATGAAAATACCCTGTTTATTTGCAATATGCGCAACTTCAATAATGTGGAAAGCCCAAGGTAGCAGCCAATTGTTTTGTTTATGAGACAATTTCTATGAAACTTTGTTTAGAGTTTGTTTGTATTTGTATATTCTAGCGTAAAGCATATTACTAAGTTTAAGAAAACCTACACGCGTAAAAGATATTGATGTATATCAGCGCTCCAGCCGCTTGACTCACATCGACTCAAATAAGTTCAACCGAATAAACATTTTTAAAATAAAACAGTAGAAATCTATAAAATGTCGCCATCTTTTAATGCTCAAGTTCTAACGGGATGATCAAAAGAAGTTGTAATTACAGTTGGCTAGCACTACACTCACTCATACCTACACTGCATGCGAACGTGGCAAGTACAAAGGTAGGAGCTATAGCGCTCGGGCGACAAAAGTCACGGTGACAGTATACTAAATGATGGAAGCTTGTTATAACACTGTGTTGAGTTTAATCGAAGTTGACCCAATAAACGAAAAAGTTTGCTGCCATCTCGGATATTGATATTACATAATTGGTACTGTTGTTTCTCTCGTTTCTAAACATAGTACCCTAAACCATGGTTCATGACTTACGAACAATAATGTAACTGAACATTAAATCTCTATAATAATCAAAATTGGCCGTTGATCATCTAGTAGCAGATCCATACTACGTTGTGAGAGTAACCCAAACTCTTTTAGAAATTTACAATGTGATCGTCTTTATATTATGTTTTCTAGCTGTGGAATTAAACATAGAGTCGCCTACTCAACTTCTATGTTATTCTTATATACTGATTCGTCCCTATCTCTCGCCCGAACACAGGAGTACCAGTTGCCAGCCGGCAAGCAGCCTACTCTTGATTACCCATGCTCGCTGACTGAAAGAATAAAGTCACCAAAAAATCCCAGCGACTTTATTAAGCAATACTAACTTCTTATTCTGAAAAGAACTTCGAAGTTTATTGCTTTTGCAATAGGAGCCCAGATTCCTGAAATGGATCACAGGGATTATTACATGATATATGTAATTTAAAAGGTATAAAAAGGTGGCTCCAGGACTGCCGTAGCGAGTCCTTAGAGCTGGCGACGGGTGTGTCGTCTGTAGTTCTGAATAGAACTTCTAGTTCTTAGAGGAACTTTCGTTGAGTGGCATTTACTCAAGAGAATGATCAATAACCAAGTTTCTCTAATGATACTACCCGGAGACGACCATCCTAGCCCTACGCACCGGGACACCCTTTTCCTTAAGCTATGCCAACTGTATTGATAAATACGGTTACATAACCCCTCTGTCTTCCAATATACAGTCCGACAAGGGATCTAGTAATATCCAGAATTGACGAGGGGACTAGTTCTAGCTCCCTCAACTGGACGATTACTAAGACCTTAGAACCCAAGCAAGGCAGCAGACTAGAAGCAAAGACCCGAGACGTACACACAATACAGCAAACCAGCCATCAAAGTATCTACGTGACGAGTGAGAATAAACGCTCCACCAACGCGCTCTCTGTGAGTCACTTCCCACTCTGTCCTTCAGAATGCTCCTGTCCTCCCCTCACCACAGAGGTGTAGGAAAAAGGTTACAATAATAGACAACCCCGAAGGGTTATCTACAGCGGACCCTAGTCCGACCGGTGCGCCTTAAGCGATGGAAGGAGACCGAAGTCCCATCGTAGAAAGCCTAAGCTTCGCGTTGTAGCCGAAGCTAGTGGACGACGTCCAATCGATACTAGCCGAAGCGTTCCCGATACGGCTGAGCCGTTATAGTAACCTTTTGGGAGGCTAATCCCGTCTTCCACCGAAGTGTCCGACGTATTGCGTTCAAGGGTGTTTACAGGATAATCCACACGTGAACCAGCGCCCATGATGGTAAACCATCTTCCAACGAGCAAGCTCGAAGGGATGACCTCACAGCTGCTACTGACTGTGGGTCTCATATCTGGATTGCTCCTGCATACTGGATCTCCGTCTATCTGAACGGTACTGCCAGGGCAGATCTGCTCCAACTTCATATCTCCATATATACATATCTCCGCCGCGCGTCTCCGTGCCTGAGACCGCATATGAATCTAAAGACTCATTTCAGCTATCGTTCTGAATATAGCTTTACAGCCTTCATCAACGCTCGTCCAGTCCACTGCTGGACTATGAGCCTCCTCCCCTTGCAACCATATGTGTCGATATTACATCGCACAGTTGATTCGGTAATAAATCATATAAGATGATATTAGCCAGAGCAGTCCACGTCCGGTTTCTCGTTCTCAATTAATAAACTCGTTCCAGTATGCCTCTTCACAGACTTATGCCTTGAAGGAAGCCACCATGTCCTCCGCTACCTCCACTATCGGGGTTAATACTTGAAAGACTATCATCGACACTAATCAGTCTGAGGTCCACCGCGCACGGATGTGGACAAGTCCCCATCCGCGGCTATGTATTCAAGTCGCTGTATGCGTCTTCGGTCAATCAGCGGTTCAGAGCTAGACATACAGTGGTAGCGGCATTCATAGCAGCCCGATGGTTACTCCACATCTTCATAGGTCAGATACGGAAATCTCTCCACAGACTGGCGTCTTGAAGGTAGCCACTAAGATATTGTTAACTCCACTATCAGATGTAAACTTAGTGTACTTATCACGCCTAGGATGCGACCCATATACCAGCGGTTCAGAGCTAGACATGCAGTGTCAACAATATCATAGCAGCGATAGCTATACCTCGTCTTCATGCGTCAGATAAGGGTCCTCAAATATTATTACATTATGTGATCAGTTTGATCCAGCGGCCGTGTCCGCTTTCATTAAGTCATCTAGGAGCGTCAACCCTATGATTCCCTTGATTTTCATTTTTGACCATCTCGGATGGGATATGTCATCCATAGAGGCATAATTAACCGTTCCCATATCAAACAGGCAACACGCCAGTCTTCAGGGACCGAAATCCCATCGAAAGGCAGTGAGAGGCTGTGCAGCGCCTGCGACTTTAGGTTCGGCAATTATTTTACTTGGTTTTCCAAGTATAGACTTATTCTAGTCTATTTTAGCACTTTGACAATAATGTCAATTTTCATGAACTTAACGTTCCGCCAGCCATCTATTCCTAGACGGCCGACTGCCTCCCACCATGTATATTGGCGACACGCATCGACGGTACGCGCTAGGTCAACAAGACTTTTCCTAAACTTGTTCGATATTTCTGAAACTTACAATGCAAACGTATCTCAGTCTCTGCACCCCAAATATGCATTTAGTTTTGCATTATTTCTTTTAGTTTCCGAGTTATTAATTTTAGAAATATCAAAAACGTCCAATACAAGAACGTATTAAAATTAAAAACATTTATTACAAGAACATATTAAAATTCATTACAAGAACGTATTAAAAAAACAAAATTCTCTTAATTCGTCTCATATCTTTTATTATAACTTTCTCTTTGTCATACAACAGACACACGTTGTTCTACATAGTTTTTACTTTACATTAGGGTCGTGGAGTTACAATAATTTTATCGCCATCTTTTTTTTATGTTTCTTGTTCAAATACCGAGATTTGCCCTTAAAAACAATATTTTTTGCAGATTTTGTGCTTTACGCCGTTTTATCCATTGCTTTGTTGGTATCTTGCTAAAATAGATGTTCTAAGCCCCTGCATTTACTGGCAAATAAGTGAAAAAATGTCACATATAATGTGCATACGCAAAATCTAATGATATATGGAAACCTATATAAATTTTGTTATAAAAATAATAAACACCCGAATTTTCACCCAGTGGGTGGGAATAAATGGGTGTTTATCGGGTAAAAACCCAGCGGTAGGTTTAAACCCGGTGGTTTGCCCATCTCTAATCGTGCGAGACCATAATCCATCTACCCAAATCACATTGTTAAAGAGCCGTATGTAAATATTAAGACGTTTAAGACGCGGTCACAACCGTTACCGTACCGTACCATGCATGGCGTTGTTATGTTGTCTAACCTGTCATTCAAATAGCGGACTGTTGGTAAACCTGTTCCTCTAATCAATATGAACCGTACCGCTCGCAGAGTAAATAAATACGGTTTGTTTGTCAATCACTACTCCTTCCGAGTTCAATTGAACAACAAACGATTGTCTTGTTTATTATTTACTGTAACTGCGTTTTCCTTGATCTGGTCAGTGACACTGAATATAATTAGTACTATTCAAGGTTTTATTTTATTTTTTTATTAGTTGATGGGTTACTCTTGACCACAATCAGTACGCGAGGGACGAGATGTGGTCGATGATGGAACGAGTTCGCCCAGAAGGTGCCTGTTCACTCTTTGAAAATACTTGGTTATAAGCACTCGGAAAAACAGAAGCAGGCAAAGAATTCCACTCCTTGGCCGTGCGCATAATAAAAGATGAATTAAAGCGCTTCATGCGGCAAAGGGGAATGTCGCAGTATGCTGCAGTTCGTCTGGACTCCCGATAGTAAAATGGTAATGGCGGTTTGGATTGCTACTTAAGACTATGTACACTCTCCTTATTTGAATTCCTGTTCTATGTTGTTCTTGTGTGCAATCAATCAGTGCAGTCTTAGATAAATGAAAGGCTCGCGCGCAGTAAGAGTGCAGTATTCAAGACATGTCACAAGAGATGTCCATTCCTTACCATATTTTTATCAAAAAGATGGGTGCGAAAGGGAAAAACAAATAATATAACGAAAAGTCAATTTGACAGCTAACGTCACAAAGCTCATTCAATTATAAATAAATTGCACAAAATTCTGAATAAACTTCGACAAGCATTATGACAATGTTCTAATTTTGAAATGACTTTCATTCTGTACAGTAGAATAGCGTATTAACGATCTGAAGAGAAGTAACAGTTAGTGGAAAGTAGGTGGCGTTAAGATAAAGACGCGTGCGCACCTCAGACGAGGAAAGTTAACCGTTCTAACTGTTCGCGAACTCGATTCGATACTTTGAATTATATGAAATGAATCTGGCTTATTTTGCCAAATTCTTGCTAAGCCAACCCTTATAGTTTCGCCATGTCCTCTGTCAGTGGCTTGGCTCAGAGAGTTAGTACTAGACCTACCAGCGAAACCGTTGTATTTGGACACGCATTCAGCAGGCTTTTATTTTTGAAAAAAACATTACTCTAATTAGACTATAATGGCAAAAAAATTAAGGAGCAGCATTCAACGAGCTGGAAAGAAAAACAACATTTCAATCAATGTCTTGTTGCTTTTTTTGTGGTGATTCCTATAGCATTCTTGCACAAATCCGCAGATAAGGAAAATAAACATCAAACATATTTTTTGCTTCGTGTTGTCGGTAAAGGAAGTAAAATAGATTAATGCAGTTATATCTTCCGCAACTTATTATCAACTCTTTTCTTCCTAATTTTTTTTTTTTGACGGATTTAATCACTATTTATACCAGAGTGGTAATATAGTGGGCGCGGACTTGCGGGGGAGCAGAAGGCTCGTACCCCTTTCTTTTCTTCCTAACTACTGGGTAGTACATTTTATACCCCCCACCCACCGCGCTTCATATTCATAATAAATGCAGAGCGACCAACTTAACTTGACACCCAGTACTTAAGTCATATCTTTGGTGATAGGTACCAAATTTAACCAGTTTAGTACATGCGAATATTAGGCGCTTGCTACGCCCCGTTAGGGTCACTAACCTCAGTACTACATCTGGCTGTTCTTATTCAAACACAATTTGGAGTAAAAAAACGCAGTAAAAAAAGGCAAAAAAGTAAATACAGTATCCATTGTTAGGTTCTCACGTTTTCAGCCACAGTTGAGCTTTCAAATTAATCTTGTATTCTGTATCTCATTTTGCAAAGTCATTAGAAGATAGGAAAGTAGTATGTACCGTTATTGATTATTTGTTTCTCTATTTATCTTTTCGGCCATCAATCATGTCATGGATGAGGACATTATTCTTGCTAGAGACTATTTATTGTATGACTATCTATTATAAGTTATAGTAAGTAATGATTTTGCTTATATTCGTTTGACGTTTTCACTTCTGCTCGACGTCAAGTATTTTTTTTCTCAATGCACTGACCTCTATATAGTACCGCTGGACTAATGACACCCTTTAAAATGACAGCTCTCTATTGTGCCTATTTGAAGCGCCCCAAATGCGTGGGAGGAACTAAATCTGACGTAAACTGCAAATGGCCGTTGTTTCGTTTGCATTGTCTTCGTATTTATAAAGTGGTTTTGAAGGTTTAACACGATTAAACTTGTTTGTTGTGTCGTATTAATATAGTTGATACATAAATAAGTGGTGTTAGTTAATAGGTAAACCATGAAATAGTGCGTGTTATGCAAAACTCGTTACCAGAAGAGAAGTGGGGTTACATGTCACAAGTAAGTGAATTTACGGCTAATATTCAACAATTAAAACTTCTATTGATATTATAGGCACTTAAAAATCTGTCACTAATTTATTCACTATTTATCACGTATTTTATCTCACCGTCCCATCTCTATTATTAGTTCCGTTCCCACCCACTGCTGCTATCAGCGCCAAAATGGCGAAAATGAAATCGCCTCACTATAACCCGGCTTAAGGGGCTTACATGAGCTAACGACCTTGACAACCTGGGGCACACATTCACACAAACGACGCAGTCGCCATCTAGTAAAAAAGTTGATAACAACTATCACTACACATTCATAAACTCACCTTACCGCCTCTCAGATTACGCCAAATTGTGCTAAAAGATGGCGCTCTTCGATGACGTTGACCATAGACCAAAGAAAAAAGCAACAGGGCAACTAACAATATTTTTTTTTAGAAAATAAATAATTTGAATTAAAATTACAAATGAAATAGACTGGCCCTATGATTAACTCCGTATATCAAAATCACTGTTTTTACAGGAGAGCGATTACAAAGTTATCATAGTAATTATAATTTGGTCAAGTCATTAATTCAACGGTTTTCCGTTAAAAATAATTACGATCAAAACATAGCAAGAACATAATACATTTACGTAAATGGCACTTACGGACTTACATTATAGTTCTTAAGCTCTTTTTCCGGTTAACCATGGACGAACTTACACGAGAGGACTGACAATCTCCATACTAACTCGCCATCTATTGATATTACATACATAGCACATCTAGTTATTAAGCTCTTTTTCAGGTTAGCAACATTCATACATACATAGCACATCTAGTTATTAAGCTCTTTTTCAGGTTAACAAAATATATGAAATATGTCAGTCTTAGAAATGTCAAATTTCGTACTTAAATTGCTCTAAAATGACATTTAAAATAAAAATGCGTTTAAAAAATTGAAAAGTCGTTATAATCACGAAAAAATTGTTGTTATTATATTTATAATATCAATTTAAAAATTACTAAAATCTATGTAACGCGAAAAAGTTGAACAGTTTTCCACTATACTTTCATCCCCTTGGTTCTCTTGTTCTTTGTTCTTATCATTGACCGTACTTTTGTCTTCCTCTTCATTTTTACTTATCTCTTTTTTGTTTTTTTTCGCTTTATTTTTTTTATTTTGATCTTTGCCTTGTTCTTTGTTCTCATCATTGACGGTACTTTTGTCTTCCTCTTCATTTTTAATCATCTTCTTTTTCGCATATTTTTTACCCACGACGGACGGAACGGAACGGAGGCGGTATATGCGTTTGGGGTAAGAGGTTGTTTGTTTGTTTGTTTGTTACCTTCTATCTCGAAAACCACTGGACCGATTTAGTTCCGGTTTTTTGCATTGAAAAGGTATCACTTCAACTTAGGATCTTAGATATGTTTTATGTAGGTAGACCATCAGGGAGCGCTGCAGCAGCCAGATAAGTTGGCAACACAGGAGTTATCAAAAACTACCGAATCGATTTCGATGCAGTTTTTTGCATTCAAAAGGCTTCATATTGGAGCTGGTTGTTAGACATGCTTTGGGACCACCAGGGAGCCCTGCAGCAGCCACATAAGTTGGTACTACAGGAGTTCTCAAAAAGTACTGAATCGATTTGGATGCGGTTTTTTGCATTCAAAAGGCTCCATTTTGGAGCAGGTTCTTAGATACGTTTTATAGAGGTAGACCACCAGGGAGCCCTGCAGTACTACAGGAGTTCTCAAAGAGTACTGAATCGATTTCGATGCGGTTTTTTGCATTCAAAAGGCTTCATCTTGGAGCGGGTTCTTAGATACGTTTTGTGGAGGTAGACCACGAGCACTGCAGCAGCCAGATAAGTTGGCACTACAGGAGTTCTCAAAAAGTACTGAATCGATTTCGATGCGGTTTTTTGCATTCAAAAGGCTTCATTTTGGAGCTGGTTGTTGGATATGTTTTGAGGCGGTAGACCACCAGGGAGCCCTGCAGTAGCCAGATAAGTTGGCATTACAGGAGTTTTCAAAAAGTACTGAATCGATTTCGATGCGGTTTTTTGCATTCAAGAGGCTTTATTTTGGAGCTGGTTGTTGGATATGTTTTGAGGCGGTAGACCACCAGGGAGCCCTGCAGTAGCCAGATAAGTTGGCATTACAGGAGTTTCATCATTTTGATTACCGCCAGTTAGTTTTAAAAAGGCATACTAATAAATTATGTATGTTTAATTACTAGCATAATATACAATATCGAAACACAAAGAAAACAATATGTCGTCATTTTTAATGATATTTTTTATTTGAATATGTTTTAACATCCGGCGTGGGTTTTTTAAAATTTTCAATTTTTTTTTTTTATATTGATCTTTCCCTTTGTCTTGTTCTTTGTTCTCATCATTGACGGTACTTTTGTCTTCCTCTTCATTTTTACTCATTTTTTTTCACTTTGTTTTTTTCATATTGATCTTTGACGACTCTAAAAAATTTAAGTCTATTTTGTACAAAAGATCGTCATTTTGGTTTTGAAAGTTTTGATTTTACAATTTGTAAAAGCCGTCGTATTTTTCTGAAAACAAAAACATTGATATTTATAAGTACCTTACCTAAAATGAATAAGTAAATAATGTTATTGGAACGAACTAGAGAACAAAGTAACAAAGTAGGTACATACTCGTTACATGAAGAACCCGCTGTTGTTTCGCAATGCTCTCTATTTAGACGCTGTTTTTTTCTGGAAAGCAAAACATTACATACTATAATATAAAAATAACAAAAGAAAGTTTCATTATATAAAGTATGCTTAGTAAGGTACATACGCATTGGAACAATTGGAAGTTACATCCTCTGCGATATTATTTTCTAATTTTCTTTTCCTGAAAAAAAAAAGTCATGTCACATAGATATCTAAAACGAATAAATAATGAAATTAAATACATAAAAAAACAAAAGAAAAAAAAAGTTAAAATAGCACATCCACCACGTGGGACCCGAACCCGAGCTTTTCCGTTTTTAGGTTCATCCCCTTACATATTACGCCATCGGCAACCTTAGTGAGACATGCGAAAAACTCGATAGGTACAAAACAATAAAGAGCTGGATCCATTTTAATAAAATTATGCCACTGCCAGCGATAAATAAATAAATAAGTAGGTAAACAATTTTATTGGAACGAAGTTACAAGGTAGGTACATACTAGGTAAATAAATAAATAATGCAGTGACCATCGATAGAAATGTAATAAATTCGGTCTTACCTTTTTACGTCAATCATATGTTTGCCATTTGATTTATATGAGCGCTTTTTACTCCTCTTGGCGGGTTTTATTTTATTCCCCATTATTATTTATAAAAGTCATTCACTTCAACAAAATATAATAAAATAAGTCTGGCTAAGTTGGCGGCAAAAAGCGCGACACGTCCATATAGCAAGAAGCCTTAGCCGAGACTGTCGCTACACGGGAGTTCACGCACACATGCGCGCGTAGTGATCATGACGGATCACGGAAACAAAAATAGCGGTTTTTTGAGAATACTACGCAGCAGATCAAAAAAGTAAATAACTATTATGTTTGTATTTTGCTTGAAGAAAATGTTGCCAAAAATCCAGAAAGATTGAACAAGTTTTAGTACGATTTTAATCGTTTATAAGATTTTTTTAGAGGTATGTTTGTGATTTTTTTCTATCGGGTCAAAATACTTGAATCATGTTTTGAAAAAACTATTAAACTGTAATATACCACCATTAATAACATATATTTTTTTCATTTAATTCACTGCAGTGGATCATTTACTTTTGTTACTCAGAAAACTCGCGTTTAGGTCGTGTAGTCCTCTTAAAGTTGGTCCAGCGGTACTATATAGAGGTCAGTGTCTCAATGGCTTCACGTCTAGTTTGGACGTATTTTGCCAATGACAACGTATTCACTCAACATAACACAAACGAGAAGAATGGTCGGTGAGAAATTTCGAAGGTTTATGGGAGGGTCCAACAGGAGTACCTAGAGCAACACAACATAAAAACGTTATGACACCACAAGACAAGCACAAACAAATAACTAAGGAAAGAAGGGTAGATAGAGGAAAAATATATAAATATGAACAGAAAAAATAAATAATAAGAAACGATAATTCATAATAATTTCTGATTCATACTTTTTTAACTAAGATATTTAGACCAGCTTTATTCTCCACACACGAGTTCCTAGGAATTTTTAAGGGCTTTACACTCCTTCGCTAATATTGGCTTTTTGGTAAGCAAAAAGTTACCGAGTATTCGCATTGCGAGAAAATGAAACAACTTACTTTTTTCCTAGCTGCCATATGACTTTTAGAAGTAACGATGCGCACGCGGCGCTCCAGGAGAGTTAGAACTTACGCGCGGACCATAAGTACTTTTTCAAAAAGAACTAATTTTAAGGCTATTTACCTCCAACTTAATGAGTACACCTGTTCCTTTCAAGTTAAAGGCAAAAAAAATAGATGTAGCTATAGTTAATAAGCAGAAAGCGTTATCCGAATCTGGCATGCGCAGGAGTTGAGGCGGCCACGCGCGACGGCCGATGTTGTGCATCAATGCGCACGACCGGGCGCGCCGGAGACGAGCTCTTACAAAAACAGCAATGGTGTGGTTACTAGACGGTGTAAGGGATACTAGATTGTAATTAGTTAATCGTCTTATGATTAAATAAGTAACCACACTGACCTTGGTCGACCTTATAAGTCGCATGATGAAGATTATGGTTGTATTGTAAAATCTGTGACCGTACTCACAACTCACAAACCCTGGTGGCAGTGGCTGTGTAGCTTTGACAAGGCTCATATAACTTTCGGTACTTAATATATTATAATAAAACATAATGATTTAATAGATTCTGCAGCTAAACGTGGAAACCGGGTATATACCGATTGGTTCTCGTTCAAAATGCTGTATTGAGTTGTTGAGTGAGTGAGATAGAACACAAAGATCTAGAATTCAATTCAATAAAACTGGTGACCGCAGGGCTGGCAGCTTCCTGGCTCAAAGGATCAGTCTAGCCATTCAGAGGGGGAATGCTGCCAGTATCCTGGGTACCATGTCTGGCGGGGACGCGCTGGACGAACTGTTTTTTTTGTGACTTTTATTTGTATTTTTGACTTGTAATAAAATTCCTTTGTAAAAAAAAAAATATTCATCAAGGATGCTATAAATTCAAAACTTTCCTCCGGCATCCAAAGTTGAATAAAACATCAAAACACCATAAGGCCTGAAATACAACAGAAACGAAAGGTCTACACGCACCCGTAAAAACCATTCAAATGAAGCGCTATAATCTCTTCCCAGTGTTGAGATCAGAGCCTACCCAGGCGTGCATGTTAAGAAGAATTATGAGCACACATTAGTCGGCATAGCGTCACGAGCGATCCAAATAAACCCCGGATTAGAGACAATGGAGACGGCGAGATAGCGATCCGACATCCGAGCCGTGACGGTGGGAACCTACCATATCTGATACTGACTACAAATACAGAAATAGGGTTACCAGATTGTTCTACTTAACGGGGTCGGACCGTTTTGGATTAACAGAAAATAGAACTTTACGCCTTTGTCATAATGTCAGCCGAAAGACTTCTACTACCTGCTGTACGAGTAAGGATTCTTCTCATCATTAGGGAATGTACCTGGAATGTACCTGGAAAGACCGCAGGAAGACGTTGCTGTCTGTTGCTGCTGTCGTCTTTTACGACAAAAATTTACATATTTGCTCACTAATTCACACTAGATTCATTTTTTTCATTTTTCGCTTTATAATTATTGTTGATTGATTCAGACACGCTTAGCCGTAGGTTCCGGAATTCTGGATCCTAACTACGGACGAATACGCGAGCCATGTCAGTGGCCTTTGGCGGCTCTGTATCACTTACAACACGGTTTGTGAGGTCGGTTGTCGACCTTACAACCCACACGAAGAAGATATTGCGTCTCTTTAGTGCAAACGGAGGAACCAAAACGTTAATACTAAAGGCTTATCAAAAGTGAAATAAGTTGAAATTGTTTATTATTAATTTACTACAGTTGGCAGCCCCAGAAAAGAACCAGAGCTGTCAAAACAATGTGCGATTAAAATACCAGCGATCACATGCATCAGTTCACCACAGTTCACACGGAGACACGATGTACTGCAAATATAATTATATCCTTTTATGAGCAATGTTTTGTTCGGGATGTTTTTGTAGACGAACTTTGACAGTGTGAGAGAGATAGCTGTGATAACATGATATATTAATATTAACAAGTCGAAATAGATAAATAACTTCATTAGAATTAATTATTTAAATGTTTTACAAGAGTCGTTCGTTACCCTACCTTAGCTTCGATGTTATTAAAAAAAGCCAATTATTAAGTACAACTAATCTATACATAGACGACCTGCTACTGATATATCCACAAAAATATTTTTTACTGAAGTTATACCTATTTATATGCTAGTTGTCCGATAAAAGATGGTCCATGTGAGAAACTCTGTTCACGTCAAATTAAAAAAAAAAACTTCAAAATTTTTGAATATTATAAATCACTTTATGACGTCCAAACTCTCGGAGTCCAAACTGCATTCCCTTATAGACTGCTTAACGGTAGCCGAAAGGTAACCCAACTAATTGCCATTAAAGTATTTATCTACACTTAAAAGAAATGAAACAACCTAAAAGCGATGAGACGCAGCTGCTCCTAAACAAACAACTCATTATAGCCAGCGGAGTGAGAAGCGGTCATTATCAGTAAAATTAAATTTCTCTAATGACATTGGTTTATTTATTTCAAACGACCTATAGATAATAATGGGTTTTTGTTAAACGAATGATGACGGATGTTTGTTAGTTTGTTTTTTTAATCGCATCCATGCCTTTAGGCAAGTAGACATCAGATAACACATAAAGCTACTTTTTACTTCCCACGGAAAAAGTATCAGGACTTGCAAATATTTAACAGCCACGAACATTTAAATCCTTACATTTTATATTCTTAATTCTAGTCTAGAAAGACTTTTGGTCAAAGAATATAATTTAGCGAGCGTTTGTTTTGTGGTGTAATGTGCTTCATAGGCAAAATAAAAAAGAGCATCTTATTGTAACAAAATTAATTTATTACAGCAGCGCGCGCGCAGTTAGCTGTCTGTTGATTATAATCTGTAAAATGAAATGAGTGGCTGGCATGGCGCTCAATCTCGCTCGACAAATTAATTATTCTTTCCCTTTCCTAACTAGTGAAGACGTTGATGTACAAAATCACTTTTTCAATGCGGAATGTTCAAAGCGCCAAATGCAAAGTGGCGGAAGTCAATCAATCAATCAGCCTATTGCAGTCCACTGCTGGCTGCCTCCCCAAGGGCACGCCGAAGCGCACGATCACCCGCTTTCCTCATCCAGCCA
The DNA here is from genome assembly GCA_951230895.1 of Carpatolechia fugitivella. Taxonomy (NCBI): domain Eukaryota; kingdom Metazoa; phylum Arthropoda; class Insecta; order Lepidoptera; family Gelechiidae; genus Carpatolechia; species Carpatolechia fugitivella. Next base: position 2,226,836 of record OX579657.1, read on the forward strand.
CCACCAGCGACCTTCATCAGGTCATCAGTCCACCTGGCAGGGGGGCACACACTACGTTTCCCGAAGCGGAAGTGGCGGAAGTGGTCTCCTTAAATCAAATTACGTACTTTAATCTTTTTTATGAAATCATAAGTAAAATGGAATGCGTATCTATCTACCTAATACTTCGTGCTTACTTACGTGCTTATTACATTTTGAAGAAATATAGCGTAATAGTACAAAATGTGTCATTGACCCGCATTTTAGTTGTGTCCAGTTTAGCTAGTCTTGCCGCATCCAACTTTTTCTACTTCGCCAACTACTTATATGGTGGTTGCATCTATTTCGGTCGAGTTGTAACTAAATGAGACAGCGCGAGAGATGGATGTTGTTTTATATTCTATTTCTGGTTTTGTTGGGGTAGGTCTGTGATGATAAAACTATCTTTTATTGACATTGTAAATCAATAAGAACCACTGTTGGAAAGCAGGGTCAAAGGTTTATTGATGATTGAGTTGAAGAGACTTTTTGTGTTTAGCTTGCTTCAACGATTATAAATTATTTATTTGCATAGCATTTATTTTGGTCCTCTCTTTCTTCGACTGGAGTAATTTCCTTTCGAAGATATGCAGATTCTCGCGCCGTCGCTTTTTGGGCCTCCTCGTCCATACAAAAATTAATAAACTATGGACCAAAATAAAATTGTTGTCATCTGTTATTAAGTATTACAAACAAAACCAAAAATGATAAAGAAGGACTAAAATACGCATGATCCTTTACCGAACTCTAGCAATGACTAACAGAGAAATAAATCTAAATTACTGGCCGTAAAATACTCACTGGCAGTCACAGCTGCACGCCCTAAATGCAATTCGAAAAAAGAATTAAAAATAAAAGAGTCAACGTCCCCGCCCGCGCCATGGCGTGGAGTTGACGCATGCGCCCATGACCTTGACACTGTCGCCGAGACGACGCGACTTCCATTCCATATTTGAACATCGGAACACGGATGGTGAAATTGAAACGCCGTTCCAAAATGACAAGCTATTTTTGGCTTTTCGAACTTTCTTTCCAGCCATTATTACGTTACGCATGTTCGTGATTTTATTTTATTCGTAGAATATTTTATGGCGACGACGACGTGACAGACGACCGACGTATTTTTGTTTTCCTCATAAAAAAGGTATTCTAATTTTAAATCCATTTTAATTAAGTCACTGTAATTTTTGAGTTTATTTTATCTTGTTAATTTATAAGTATTGATTTGTCCACACGACGCGACTTTCACTTCGTTAATTGACGTGAATTTGCTCATTCGATTTCTAGTTTACAAACTTAGAGGAGTAAGATCATATTACCAACAACTTGAATAAGTTGTAAAAACTGTAAATTACGGAATAATTAGGATGTTCCAAAGAGCTTCCTACATTTTCGAATAAGTAATTATATTTTACTGATACAGTTAACTTCAGTATAAAATGAGTCATGCACACAGCATGCATGACATGAAAAAACGCTGATTATTTTGCAAACATTCAACAAATCATTCTTTCTCACTAATGAGAGCTTTTTAAACGCTGGCAAAATCACGTTTCAAATTATTTTTTCGGGTATTTTTCACACAGCATGATTTTGTAATCCCTAGCATTTGTTCAGACCGACCATCATAAGCAACAACTTTTCCCAAGGAACAAACATACTAGTGGCTCTGTGAGCTGTAGACCTCGCAAGTCTGTATATCTCTTTTATTTATTTTTACTTTTTCTCTACAAACATCCCCGGCCCTTTGAAATTGATTTATCTCAATTATATATTTTTTTATTCTTTTTTTTATTGGTTGAGAAATGTGACCAGGGCCTCGATCGCGTAAGTCGAGCTTGCTTCGTTCACTTGGCTTGGCTTCAAGCATGTTGAACGGTATTCCGATTCCGATTGTAGGAATTGTCTAACTTTTGGGACGGTAATCGTCTTGGGGACAAAGAGTAAAAATACTCACTTGTAATCGTCTTCGTTGACTTGGCTTGCTCCTTACGCGATCGCTTGAAAGCCGCTGGCGGTCTTCAAACCCGCCCCAAGCAAAGCAAGTCCGCTTACGCAATCGCCCGGCTGTAGAGGAAAACAGCCTCAGCGGTAGACGCTGTAAGCTGAGCTATTTTACAGAAGCGTCTCCGTTTCAACGAGGCCGAAATAGCATTCGTTTGTTTGTTCTCCTCTATAGGTCGCATTTCTCAACCGATTCTAGTGAAATTTTGTCAGCAGGTTCGATAAATAAATATCAGTTTTTGGAAATTTCAAAACTCGCGAGGCCTACTTCACAGAGCCACTAGTAGGTATAGTAGGTACAGCAAGATCGCAATGGAATTACAAAAGGAAAAGAACAGAGCCATCCAGCGGCGCGATCTAAAATTAGCTCGGCGGCGGCGGGCCCAATCACTGTCTTTATTGCAATGCTTGCATTTCTCACATGCATTTTTACACGGCTGCGTATACAGGGTACAATTTTTTAAAGACGCCTGGAGGGAAAGTTCTCTAAATACTGAAGATAGGAAAATTTACTAAAGAAAAACAAAAGATTTTCAAACAAAACTGCATTTTTTTTTTCGAAAATACGCTTGCCATCCCTGGGAGTCGAACCGGCTATAATAAATAAAAAAAACACCCTATACTTTTATAGCATCAAATATCAATCGATGGGGTCAATCATGAGGATCAAATCTCTCTAATTATTAAAATAAAATAAAAAAAAAAACAATGGTTAATTCACCACCAGTTTCTGATAATAGGAAATGTATTCATGTACCTATATAAATATTCATATTATGTACATTCATTCATTCATTCATATTTTCTTTATATCTATTAAAGCTACTATGTTTTTCTATGTAATCTCTGTAGTTTATTTGAACTAGAACTGAAAGGTTTTTCGTGTCCATCAAAGATTACACGTAGATAAATCCTATGTAATTGTCAGTTTATTAGACCAATAGTCGACTTTAATGCCATCAATAAGCGTTACAGGCCTTAGATATAGGTGTAAAGTCAAGTGTAATTGTTTTATTAGTTAGCATAATTCTAAACAATGGGTCATTACAGCTTGACTTCAGCATACATTGCTGGTCTTCGAGACACGTTTGATGGAAGAACAGTAAGATATCCAGCAATGTACACCAATATTGGACTATTGGCTAAAGCAATATAGATACAATAAACTGTCGGTTCTCAAAGATGTATGTACACGCAATTTTAATGAAAATAGTATTGTATAAGCTAACTCTATAAAAAATATAAATAATACTCGTACCAATTTGTTTTTGTTTGCACCATTTTAAATAATTGAGCTTTTTATGTCCAATCCAGCCATTATTCGCCAACCATAGCGCCGCCATCTTGTTTTCAAAGCAAACAAAATTATTCTAAAGATCTTGTCTCAATATCTTTGAAACATTTTATTATTACATTAACAGGCAATCTTTACTAACTTATATTTTTACGCTACCTACACTTACATACTGCATACCTGCACTTTGAGAAACAGTGTTTGCGATGGTGTTTTGTATGCGTCGGCGCCGTGCAACGTCTGGTACGTGTCACAACGACGTCCGTCGTCGCGTCTACACACTTGTGTCAATAGTGAACACTCACCACTTACGGATGCTTTACGACAAGTTTTTCATTTGTTTGGTTTATTTTACTGTAGGTACTGTGCTGCCTTGCTACGGACTCACACAGAGTTGCAGAAGGGTAGCCGTCGACATACCGGGCTAGACACCTTGGCACAGAATAAAATATAGTACTAGTACACCTTAGTTGGCCGTCGGGATCGATCCTCAAGGCATGGCAGGCATGCATGGTTATATAAATAATGGTATGCTGAAATTTGGAGATAATGTCTCAAAATAGTAAGCAAAAGTCGCCTAATCGAATTGCAGAAACCAGCCTGTTCTACCATACCTCTTAGATTTCTCATGCAAACCTAATCCATAAATATTTCGGCAGTTAGCAGACGCAACCATGTTACAACATCAAGAAAAGTAAAGTGCTACGATATTGAGTCTTCAGCTTTCAAAAGCCAGACACACAGATTGCAGAATACTTAATTTATCTAAGTAAAGAGCAAATGTCCGCACTCAAGTCTCGCCTCGTTCATTCCCGTTTTATTTATCTGTGGTAATAGTAAACCAAGCGTCCTCCCTCGTTCAGTTTACTGCTGAAGCCCGGCTCGGCTTGGCTTCACCTCCGTTAAATGACGAGAGCTAAGGCCGTGGTCTCTAAGACAGCGGATAGCGGTTTTTTTTTTAATATATAATGAAACGACAGTTTATCGACTGTCGCTTAATTGGCTTAATTAAAATTTAATGTAGCTGACAAAAATTCACTGTAGATGTCAAAGCAAATTTTAGTTAGTGGATTTATTATACCTATGAGAATAGGTGCCGTAGGAATATGTGCCGTGTGGTGAGAGTAGAATACATTTGTCACCAACCCCTACTCTTCCCGTGGGTGTCGTAAGAGGCGACTTAGGGACTACACATTGAACAGGGAACGGGCAGCAGCGCTCTCTGATACATTAACCTTTTAATCTGCGATCTCCAACCCGCCTGCCAAGCGTGGAGATTATGGCAAAACCCTCCACGTAAGTGGAGGAGGCTCATAGTCCAGCAGTGGACTGTAACGGGCCGTTGATTTGATTTGATTTTGTATGGGATTTGTGAATGAAGCGATGCTGGTTTAATTAAGTTTGCCGCTAAGTCGCCCGGCTACCCGCTCCGCTATCTCTGAGACCATAGCTCGTTGTTTGCGCGAGTGACTGGCGCATTTTGAATGGTCTCGGAAAGTGCCTCTACAGACAGACAAACACTCCACACAGCCGTTTTCTGCTTTTTGAACAATTACTTGTTCTTTTGTCTTCTCACTTGTTAACGAGCAGAGAAACGGCTGTACAAGTCCAGATTTCTCTTTTAGGCTGAATTATTTCAGGCTGTAGAATAGGTAGTACATACAAGGGAAGTAAACGAAGTTCTGTGAATAACTAGTCTTTTACATAATTACAACGGATACCTACTTGCAGTTGTGAGTTCCAGTGTGTAAACTTTCCTTTTTGGAATAAATTAAAATGTATTATACATAACGCGATTTCAAGGTAATACAATTATTTCCATTTCAAGTGGATTACGGAGGGAAAAACTACAAATTACAATAAAAATAGGTCACCGTGCAATGTACGACGTGGGGAGGAGCGGTATTATTAAAGAATCAAGACGTGTATATAATTGAAGTAGTTTATTTATAATAATTTCCTCAAACACGGGTTTTCGTGAAGACAGACTACAATAGAATCCACTCTTGAGCGTTCCAAACATATTTGTTTTTTCTAAATTCAAATAAACCCGATGATTCTAAAAGTATTTACTGCCAGCAATAACCAACGAGGCTGAGACGTATAGCTATAACCTAACCTAACACAATGTAACGCCATGATTTATTGTTTAAAAATAGTTATCCTTCCTGTTGACATATTTTATAGTTTTGTCATTCAATCATCATTTACCGTAGGTACTGATTAAATAATAATAATAATCTTTATTTCGGATCAGTTACATCCATAATTATGATAATAATTATCCACACACAATCAATAAAATAAAATATCATTAAAAATTAATAATCAATACAAATTAAAATAAAAACAAATCTAAAATAAAACAAAATTAAAAATAAGTTATTATAAATAACTAAGTATGTATTCATTTGTGTTCCATTACCTACAGATAGTGCAACAAAGAAGAAAATATGGTTCTCGGCGGTCACCATTACCTTCCTAGAGGTACGAGTCTATTTTGACCATAGATAAGCAAAATAAATAAATTTAAGTCTATGATTTTGACAGCTACTACTACTATTCGCTGAATCGGGACATTAAAAAAAAGTTGACGGATTAACTCGCCACTGTATCTATAGGTACAAGTATAAATGGGCTTTATACAAGGCCTGCTCTCCCTTTTAGATAAGAGCACGAGTACTTTAAAGGAATATTTCGTTGACACTGGCAATTGTTTAAAGAATCTCGGAAAAATAGTACGAGTTCAATTTGTGTACACATTATGCAAATGAGACGTGTACAACCAGGTACAACCCAACCCAAGAAGAGGTCTGTGCTGCGCTGACAATGGGCGGATGTCTTGACGTCTGCGCCCGCGCTCCTCTTTGTCCCACGTCATCAGGGTTACCATCCGTCCGAAATTGTTCGGCTTTTAATTTTGGCCGGATTTCTTTGCTTCCTTGAAATACGACTATCCCTGCGTTCCGAGACGCGCTGAAATCGATTAAAGTACCCGTAATCGCGTTCCGAATTACTGTCAGCCATACATTTTTTTGCTTTTCTGATCGCTGACAGCGCTGGAAGTCTGATTCGGAATGCGCCCTATGTTATCATCATCAACAGCTCATATATACGTCCCCACCGAGGGGCTCGAGCCTACCTTGAATTAGGATGATTAGGGCGAACCAGTCGTTTCATTTGCCTCCTCGAAACCCCCGAACACTGCCGAGGGCTTAGTCGACCACGCTGGCCCAGTGCAGGTTGGTCGACTTCACACACAAACTTTGAATTTCTTCGCAGGAGTGTGCAGGTATCATCACGATGTTTTCGAACGTATACATAATATGAATTTGAAATTCAAAAACACATTGGTGGGGATCGAACCCTCGTCTCCCGCACGGGAGACAGCGGCCCTAGCCACTAGACCACGCTCTATACAAATAAGAAATAAAAAAGACTACGAGTATGTTATACAAATCATCATCAACATTCAACATCAACGGTCCGTTACAGTCCACTGCTGGACTATGAGCCTCCTCCACTTAAGTGGAGGGTTTTGCCATAATCTCCACGCTTGGCAGGCGGGTTGGAGATCGCGGATTAAAAGGTTACTGTATCAGAGAGCGCTGCTGCCCGTTCCCTGTTCAATGTGTAGTCCCTAAGTCGCCTCTTACGACACCCACGGGAAGAGTAGGGGTTGGTGACAAATGTATTCTACTCTGCCGTCACCACACGGCACACAAATAAGAAATGTCACATCAGTCCCTTCCCTCGCGTCTGTAACGGTAAGGTACACATGACTGAGTAGGAGTAGAAGTGGTCGCCATGGCCGCAATCGGTCGGATAGATCATCATCTGATGATGATACACAGGGCTCAAGTACACAGGGATTGCATTGTGCGACTGAAATGTCCGGACTTTTATTGAAAAGTCAAGACTATTATTAATTTGTATAAGGTAACCCTACGCGTGATTAGTTACTTGTTCATTCTTGTCCGGATCGATTGGAGAAATCATTTTCTCTGATTACAAGTCAGCTTTCATTAGCATTGTGTTGTGTTGTAATGTCTCTACACAATAATAGGTTGTTATATGTATGTTATAAACACAGGAAAATATGTTGGATTTGATGTACGAATGTATCATTAGATTTTGCATGTGACGTTGCCTGTGCGTATACAGCTTGGCAAAAAAGAGTTTGGAAAAAATGAGGGCGTTTCTATCGCACTTGTGGCCACCTCGTAGTCAAATAGGAAAGGAAAAAAATACATAATTTATAAAATATTGTAAATATAACGAATAACAATCAACATGGCATACCAATGGGATAATAAAGAGCAACCCAGCATGAATGGCAGCAAATTAAATATTTAGTTCCACCTGTCACCGCTCCAAACTCTTTTTTGACAAACTGTAGTATTGTTTATATAAATCGGTGTTATGATATTTTATACTAATTTATCGTTATAGTCTAATAGTCGATAACTGACCATACCAAACCTGGTGGACCGGGATTCAGAACGAAGGTCGAACTTTTTCACCGTAAAACCATGGCTGTCAAATCAAAATTATAATTTATTGGCACCAATCTTAGTGTATAATAAGATTTTAAGTGGGGTCCAGTACAAGATGGCTGGCTGCTCGTTGCTATGAAATTGACGCTGTTTGATTGGTAATCAAATTTGTATAAAAAATTAATGTCTCTATAGATAGACGATGATAGCTATCTGCGGGATAATAACAGCTGGACGGACGTGCGTTTAAAATAATTTAGAAGCTTACTTTCAAATAAAATCAATAAAATATTGTTAATAAGATAATCACAGTCTGATGGGTTAGATGGGGTGGAATTCAGATTTTCCCAACGAATTATATCCCTCTTTAAAAAATAAACTTTTAACCTTCTATTCCAATACCAGAGATAACTGTAACCCTCTTGAAAATGGTAATAAGCCATGCAGTTAGCCACGTACTAGACGCACTCGACCGATGATTGCTGGCGAAGACCGATAGGCTATCAAATGAAGCGATAAGCTGAACATCTGATACGCAGATAAGTCCGTCACTCGATTGAGATGAAGGAAAATTGGTGGACGATAAGAGACAAAGTTCGAGAGGAAGTCAACTACCTTGTTATTAAATTAATACGAATCCATAGTCTCTGTGGTAAAGCAGGTAGGGGTAGACCCAGAAAAGTATGGATGGATTGCGTGAAAGATGATATGTGTAAGAAGGGAGTGAATAGTGATGTGACGTCTGACAGGGATGAATGGAAGAAGAAAACATATTGCGCCGACCCCAAATAAAGGGAACAGGGCAGGAGAATGAATGAGTCTCTGTGGTTTATTTTCAGGGTGAAATCACCTTAGTAAGAATGTTCCACCCTCTTCATTTTCCATCAGGTGAGTCTAGTACACCTTAAAATCTACATCGAAATCCAAAATTTATGATTTGACCTTAGTCTCACGGTGGTGGTGAGGCAGATTTCAATGTAGATTCTTAAGGTGCCCTGCCCGCCCTACTTTTAAGCGTGGGATAGTAGCTCTTATTATAAATACGCTACCGGTCCGCCCGCGGCTACGCTCGCGATGTGTTAGATTTTTCCGTGGGAATAAGACTTTTTCCCGTAAAAAGTATATAAAGATTTTCCGAACACTCTTTAAGCGAACCCATTGGGGCTCACGGAAAACCGAAAACTAGTACTAACTACTGGATGTCATTAGGGTTTAGTGGGTCAATATAATACCATCAAATCTAATGAACTGACGAAGACGGACGTTATCCATTCTCTAGACCGAAATCATAATTCACTATTCTTTCAGTATGATTATTGTGAGAGAACTTTAGAAACAGTACATCATCTGCAAAATATTAAGGATAGGATTTGTGCTAGTAGTCCAACTAAAAAATCACAAATACGAGTAAAAGATTAGATTTCTAGTCGTCTGCTGAGTCATATTTTAGGTATTTTATGGAGCATTGAAACAAGATGAACAAAGTAGATCTTTCGCGCTACGCGTCTTGTGTTAGCTGCGCAAGCGACTGACGCGTTCCGGTGTCCGACCGCGGCATAATTGAGGCTCGCTTAATTACTGAAATGCTACACATCTGAGGCATTCTCAGCCTCACTGTTAAATCAGCTCATTTTTATGAAGGAGATAACATCTCGCGTTGGAAAGTCGGTGCGATGCTGCAGACTACAGATTTGGGAAAGTAAAGTGGTGATGCTCTCGAATGCATTCTTGTAAGACTTCCGTTGGAGCCTTTCACCTTGGGGTAATTAGATTATTGTGCAGCTGGTGCCGAATCTAATGTAACCGGGTCGCTGTTCTCACCTTAGTGATCGCGTTTCTTAGCGTGTCGGATTACTTCGTTGTCTTCAATTAGACAGTCCACTTTTCTTTTTCAACTTGTTTATGGTAATTTGGATGGAAATGTAAGTTAATCTTGTTGTATTGTTTCTAAGGTAAACTTTGAAGCTTTAGCTTAAGAAATATAATACTTTGTTGAGAAAATGTGGGCTAATGAAGTGACGACACTAAGTAGGTAAACTTGCATTAAGTTGCATTTAAAATTAGTTTGATACGTGATATTGAATCGTAAAATATTGTCACTTCCTCTAGCACGTCATAATCATAAAACACGTTTATCGATCTGTTGCATGCATCGATATCTTAGAGCGGGCATGCCTGATCATCGCCTGACAACAGACGATCAGACTGAGGTTTATACTTTACAGTCTGCACGAGAGGACACGCGCCGCCCCGCTCTGATTCTGCGCGTGCGCCTATATCTGCCATCGCGACTTAATTTTGCGTTGCACCGCTTAATTCTAATTTATCTAATAAGCAACATGTTTCGCTAGCGAAGTATTCAACGTTATCTCTGTTAGTAGATAGGGATTAATTATTGGAAAGAGTTCAAATATAAGGTGTTCAGGCACCAAGCAAGTCTAGTCTAACAGCCTCCATGGCCGAGCGGTAATGCGTTTGGTTCTCATTACGGATGTTCCGAGTACGAGCCCCGGTCGGGACATTGTCAAACTGTAATACTTTCACCGGTTTGACATTGCAGGCTGAATCAACCTGATTGTCTGTAAACAAGATAATAAAAAAAATAAAAAAAAAAAAATCGATAATTTGTATAGATTACATAGGCTGAGATTTCCCAGAAAGTAATCCAGAGGATACTTGAGGTAGGAATGTCTCGCAACTTCCCTTGTGGACAGTAAAATTGTGATTATGAAATTCTTAGATTAGAAGATGATTCCAGGGCTTGTGTGTGAGGCGTCGTTGTGCCACACATAACAAAGAAAAAGGACAGTAAATAAATATTTAAACTTTGCTTCCGGACCGCACCGCTCCCGTTCTGTGTAACCGAATATTTAATCTACTCTATTAGCATTTGTATTCAATTTGCAAAAACATCTGAGCGAGTAAAGTCATATTGAAACAAAACTGGAAACCGTGTCGATGTTTACCTTCATGAAACTATTCTTCGTGTGACCTGAATAATTTAACTAGAAAAATCTTTGTTAGGAACAACGCAATGTGGCTGAAGTTAACAAAGATTTTAGAAGCTTCAAAGCTAATGCTAATTCAAAATTACTGTAAATTGGTCTTGTAAAGAAAATAGTACAGAGGCGAGTAAATCTGTCAACTTAAAAACTTTCCCCCTCGCGTTTGTGGAGCAGACTTCTAGCTTTGATGTCTTATGATTGGAATAGGTAGAGATTAAGATTAGCAGATACTTGAACTTCCAACTCTTTTGTATTCTTTGCTAGTTTAAATTAATCTTTGACTGTCTATTTTGTTTTTTTTTTACTTAATTAATTCAAGTCTTAACTTTATCTAAACTAGGTAAGTAGGATGTAGCTGGATAAATAAATAGACCGGGCCTTTTTTAGGGTTCCGCAGTCAAAAAGGAACCTTTATATAGGTAGTTTCGTCATCCGTCTGTGGCGCCGCAGCCGCCACGAAGCTGCCGAGCACTACACGAGAGTGTTGTAGAGGGTTTTGTGGCAATAACCAGGGCTCAGTCCAAGGAAAAGAAGATATTTATATATTATATTAACTGACAAATAGTAGAGAATAGTAGAAAAGCTTTAGGTATGTACTATCGGAGATCAAGACATGAAGTGAAGAATTTGGCAGAAAAAAGACAAAATCGAAACGCAAGAAATCTGAAAGATAAAACTGCCAGTAAGAAAGGTTGCCAGTCATAAAACAGGAAAGAGGACGAATGCCTCGTTACACGTCTGTCTGTCTGTCCGTCCGCGGCTTAGCTTAGAGACTCTTAGTACTAGAAGGCTGTAATTTGGCATGGATATACATATTAATTATACCGACAAAGCTGAAGAATAAAATCTTTCAAAAAATAGGGGGGTTATAATTTTCATTCACGATTACCTTATAGTGTGAGGTATCGTTGGATAGGTTTTTTAAAATAGTGGGGGTTTGCTAAAACTATTTTTCGATGCTAGTCATTGATTTACTAGTGTACGTTTCAGAAATATTTCGTTTTAAAGTGCTTATTTTTGTTAAATCAATTAGTGTGTGTGTGTCCTCCCCCCCCTACCAGCGAAACAGTTAATAATAATAATAAAAAAAATTGAATTAAAAATGCGTTAATATTATGAGCTAGTTGGATTACTGTACAGGCTACAGTGACTTCCCCTTATTTAATTAAATCTGGCACAATTAACAGTTTTAATTTTATTGTTGTATTTGGAAATGTGAAAAAATTCACGGTAGTAGTGTATTAATGAATTTAAGAGGAAAAGTATCAACATCAAGTAGTCAAGTAGGCTTTATAGATTGTCGAATAGTACAAGTAAGAAATTTGGTAAGTACTACAAAATATATCATAGAAAAATATTTTGATGAATGTTAACTGTCTTAAACAGCTAGGTACAATCAAGAGCGTGGGGTCGTTGCTCTAAGAGCCTATGCTATGAATATGAACACTAGTGCATTATAATATTAGATATTTAATTAATTCTTTTCTATTTCATGAGAAAACGAGGTACACGAAAACGTCTGGATCGTGGCACGACGGCGGTCAGTCAGACTCCCAAACAAAAAAGAAACCATTCGATATTCAAATATTATAAACTATGTCGAACGAAACGGACGAACAGCCAGCCAACATCCATAAAGGAGGACGCTCACCACAGTACCTAAGTAGTATTGGACAACTACGGAACCCTACACTTTGCGTGGCCCGACACGTGCTTGGTCGGTTTTTATTTATTAGTGTTTATTCCTCCTTACTACTTCAAAATCAAAATCAACAGCCCGTTGCATGCAGTCCACTGCTGGACTATGAGCCTCCTCCACTTAAGTGTTTGGTTTTGCCATAATCTCCACGCTTGGCAGGCGGGTTGGAGATCGCAGATTAAAAGGTTACTGTATCAGAGAGCGCTGCTGCCCGTTCCCTGTTCAATGTGTAGTCCCTAAGTCGCCTCTTACGACACCCACGGGAAGAGTAGGGGTTGGTGACAAATGTATTCTACTCTGCCGTCACCACACGGCACAAGCTCTGCGTAAGTGCTCTAAAAGTGCCTTACTACTTATACCTAAGTGTAAATTAGTCCTAAAATGGTAGTTCATTTAGCTGTCTGCCTGCATCAGCGAAGCGTATCGTTTCATGCGCTTTATGACGCTTATCCGCACTGTTCTCACGGCGAGAGAAATTTCAGAATATAATAGTTTTATGGTTAGTTAATTTCCACAGCAAATTTAGATAAATTGAAGTAAACGGATTTAAGTGATCTTAACAATCATTATTCAATAACGAAGAGGACCGTTGTAGCTTAGATATGGCCATAGGTAGGACGCCTGGGGGCCGCCGTTTCACGAAGCTACAAGTTACAAATTACAAGTACAATTCGACGTACATTGCGTAGACGATTAGATAAAACGATAAGGGCTTACAGTTTAGGCGAATTAGCTACGCAATGTATTATCAAATTGTAACTTGTTGTTTCGTGAAACGGGGCCCTGGGGGACTGGTAGCTATATGTTTTTGTTTTATTGTTTTTATATTCCTTTTGTGTGCAATAAAGTGTTTTTACTTACTTACTTACTTAATTATCTACGAAAAAGACTACTAAGGGAGTACGAGACATGATACAATACTATTAAAAAAATGAGGGATACTATACGACATAAATATATTTTTTTTAAAGTATGAACATCGAAAGTCGTAGTCCAGCAGTGGACTGTAACGGGCCGTTGATGATGATGATGATGCACATCGAAAATGGAACGGTTCTTTTTGGAATCATAAAATATATTCAGAAAAATTTTTATAAACCCGCAAATTATACAAGTTTACGACCGTGTCACATCAATATGGTATAACTCTTCCGAAGTTTCAAATAAAAACGATATTGGCAAACGAACGTCACATTTATGCCTTTGCGTTCACCGCGCATAACTTAAAAACGAAAGTATGGAAATATACCGCATCCCGAGACAGCCTCAAATTAATTATTCATGAGTTCATTATACATTAATCTCGACTATTAGACTCATTAATTCAATTTGAACGCTAATTGCCACTTTCACGGAGTACATCTAATCTCGGGAGATAGTTCTGCAACTGTGCAGTTTATGAAGGTAGTCAACAATTTTATGGGCTCGGGAGAAATTTTAGTCAAAGACTATAAAATTCTTTGAATGTGTGTGCAGTTTTACTCACGACGTTTTCCTTCACCGTGTCCGTAAAGGGCCCCCCCGGAGACGGTCAAACGGTTTTATTCAAACACGTAAAGTTTGGTTTGACTCAAACCATTTTGATCGTTTACAAAGGTGGTTTGAACGGTTTGTCAAACATTTACGTGTTTGAAGCATGTTTAATGCAATTTCATATTTTTGTCGTGTTTGACGCGTCAGAAGTGTAATTACGACAGCGTACAGAATCAGACTGCGCAGAGCCGTTTGACAAACCGTTCAAACCGACCTCAAACGGTTTGATCAAACACGTAAGGTTTGCCTCAAACCGTTTGACCGTCTCCGGGGCCCTTAAGAACGTCGAATAAAATTCAAAATGCGAAAACACTTTGGTACGTGGTGTGGATCAAATCGAGACACCTTCCGGACGGCAGCGGCAGCGGCCCAACACGGAATATAGGCGTTCAGCTAGGCGAGGTCTAAGCCTAATCGCTTCCGTGGCCGAGTGGTCGAGATTTCGACGCCCATTAAGGAGGTCCCGGGTTCGATTCCCGATGGGGACACTGTCAAGCAAAAATATCTTTGAGACTTTAACCAGTTTGGTTAGGACATTGCCCTGATTGTCCGAAAGAAAGATGATTCTGTGCTTCGGAAGGCACGTTAAGACGTTGGTCCCAGCTATCTAGTTGTTACATGAGCCAAGTCAGTGGTCTTTTTTGGCGGCTCCATAACATTGACACCAGGGTTTAAGAGGTCGGTTGTCGACCTTACAACCCACACGATGATGATGATGAGCCTAATCGCCTGATTCAGGGTAGGCTCTAGCCCCTTGGTGGGGACGTGTATGAGCTAATGTTATCAAGTGACTATGCAAGCGAGTTTTGTTTGCGAACGTATGAAGTTTTGACGTCATAAAGTGATTTATAAAATTCTAATAAATTATAAATGGTAAAATGTTTGCGTAATAAATTACATAATAAACTAGCTTTCTGCCTGCGACTAAACATGCGTGATTCAAGTTTTATTACCAAGATGAACTGTTTTTTTCTTACAAGTTTTTTGTAAGGGTGAGGTATTGCAACTGAATTTTAAAACAGTTCCCCCAACTGATCGTATTAAACCATTCATGCATGTAAGTCAGGTGACAACATATTAATCTGGCCATCAAGATTTTGGTGATGCAGTCAGGGTTGTCTGCTCTCAAGTAAACTATTCAACAGTAGTGTATGTGTGGACTTGATAAATGCATCCTTGAAAAGGATTTTAATTAAAACTGATTTAGGTATTTTGTAAATTATTAACTAATGGTTGGCAAAGTTAATTTGTTACTTAAAAAATATCATGCAAAATGTTAGCATTATGTAAAAGTACAATAAGTAGTAGGGTAAGTAATAAATAGTTATTTGCACAACCCAATTTCAATGGGGAGGCAAGTAATTTTCAATGTGTTTTCAATAATAATAAATACCTACTAGGTAGAACATGTTATTACTGTAGCTAAGTAGGTGAGGTAGGGTATCACATTTTTCTAATAAACAAAAAAAAATATATCTTGATCAGCTGGCAATTAGGGTAGGTACACAGTATAATGCCTGCTTCTGATTTTCTATTTCTTTAATGTTGCACTTGGTACAATAAACCCCTACGTGCCCCTGCCAACCCTAGGTAGGTAGGTAGATACTAGACAAAAAGGAGTCTACCTTCCGCGCTACCGCCGCCGTGGATCTACTATAAGTAGGCAGCTTTGTTTTATCAGCCAGCTTTTTACGAAATAGGGTGGTTTACTGGTTTAATGAAGATTCATTTAAAATGTTAATGCAACAAAGATTGCAGTGAGTACTCGGTATAGCAGCGACGGCGCCGACGACCGTTTCCGAGTAGAAAAACATCATCGTTCGCTGCACGGCTCACCGGTGGTGCATACGAGTTTATAAATAATTCATATCATAACAAAACCGACGCTAGTAAGCTAGTTCAAGATCACCGGTGGTAGGTAAGTGAAACGACAAATAGAGTGCGCAGGCAGGAGAGAGCAAGCGAGGGTGTGCGCCCCCGTCGGCTCCCGGCCAGCCGAGTCGGGACAATCGATTCGCGGCCCGCCATACTCGCCGGCAACACAAAAACTCACCTCTTCACACTTCAGCAAGCTCACACCACCAAGAAATGCAGCAGATCGCGATCTCAAACACTGTTGCACAAAAACCTAACAGATTTCGTTCGATAATTACACAAACATCAATTAACTTGACACTGATTTTAAAAGCAGTCTTTATGTTAATCCTAGAATTCAGACTACCGGCTTATTAGAAACCGGTGCTGTTGATTTTTTAATTCGCTCGGACAGCAATATCTCCCCCACGACGGTTCGCGGCGGACTGAACGGATTGAAGATGGCGTCGAGCGGGCGGCTGCATCGACGCGAGTGAATACAGCTACGAAAGGCCCCGTTAGAAGATTAGCCAATAGGAAATTAGTGCGGTTTAGATTGTCCAATGAGCGTCAAAAGCTTTCCCTGATGTTTGCGCGTGAAAGTTCAAAAAGTTCATCTGCAAGTCACGCTCGTGATTTGAACTGAATGTAAATAATATCGTAATTAATTTGTCTGTGGTTTTAGCTTCGGTTACCTTTTAAAAAGTGATGAACGGTAGCAGAGGTCAACTAACTCGACATACGAATAGCCAAAACGAAACTTGCATCTATTTATTAGTGAATAGCTAATTATAATATTGCGATTTACGAAGCAAAGAAAGTTACATACAGTACTGTAATTTCTTTACGAATATTTAATTTTACTACAGACTTTACACTTTCAACGGGTTCATAGAACAGATTTTCACACATTTCCATATTTACTTACCTTTGTAGGCGAAACTACAACCAGTAATAAAAAGAATAATTTCTCAGGAACATTGTTCTATGTTCCATCTTGGTGTTATTTACCATTTTACAAGTTTATTCATTCCAAGCTGCCTCATTTTTTTAGCAAATTGAAGTGCATTACTTTGGTAGGTACTACTTCCATTGGTAGGTACTTTCACAAAACTTGTAATGTAAGTGCGTTCCTCAGTTAGTTGTATGAAATTAGCCTAACTAAATAGATGTAGTACTCGTAGCTGCTGCTATCCTTTCCTTCTTTTGCGTTTGAGTAATTACGCCCATGATACTTATTCTAAAAAATCTATTGCTTGCTTGAGTTAAGAACAGTAACACCGTTCATGTTCATTATATTGATAAATAACTTGTCTCTACCTACTCTTAAAGGGGTGTGAGCGTGAGTTTGATGTTTTTTTTTAAGTTTTTAATCGGCATTGGAGTAAATTTTATTTCTACAGATTAAAAATATGTCTGGAATTGAAACAGCATTTCCTTTGATTTTGACAATATATTTTTGAATCAGCAATAGCGCCATCTTTATGTCAAATAAAAGTTGTCTCTATTTATGCGCTCATAACTTAGCGAGCTTCATGTTCGTCTCTTAATCTGAGAAGATTGTTTAATTAATTACTTATTGAGATATCACTAACAAGATAAGTTTTTAAGCATCTGAAAACTACTAACAAGTGACTATCGTAAAATTTACGGAGTCAAGCATCATTAATCCAATTGGCCGGAATTCGGAAAGCTGACATACCTACTCGGCTTGTAGCTAGTCGCGTGCGCGGGCGCTCCTCGTCGGTGGCGCATTATCATAATTGATGAAAGCAGGAGGCTTTGTCTGTAACATTTTGAAGCAAGTACACTTGTCACTTGCAGATTATTATATCATTTACAAAAGTTAGCTTTGTCAAACGCATAGTACTAATGAACTCCGTAGATAATAAAGGTTTAGCTAGATAGTTACTTTCTTTGGTAGAACATTTAAATGGGATTTAATATAATTGTTCTTGACTAAAAAATTATAACTGGGTATAATTATTACGGTAGTAGCAACTCAGTCGTTAAAAAATATCTTTATTGGTTATGCCATAGCGAAGTTTTAAGGATTTGTAATAATGTAACCTGTTTCTTAAAGATAATTTATTTGTGTTGTTATTTAGTTTTTATCTGTTTTATTTATCTATCTGGTTTTCAAAACAACGTTACAACTCTATATATATTGCACAACTATGTAGTTACAATAAATATTATAAAATATTTAAGATGATATAAAGTTACTTTAAAATACTAGAAGTAAGGTTATTAAAAAAAAACTACTTTACGAGTATTATGTACAATCGCTGGATATACTATATTACATGTTTCAACTGAAAATCTCTGGTGTAGGTAAACGAAACAGTTGTGGCTGTCAACCGGTGTGTCGCAGTCGCAGTAAAAACCTATCATTGCAATACATTGTTACTAGAAAGTGTTACGCGACAAGAAGTTGGTTGGAAGCAATCATGCGCAGCGCACATTTCACGCTTAATTTTATAAGTCTACGTTGAATAAGATGTTTAGGTTAAAAAAAATCTGATTGATTTTTATATTTTTAATGAAGACTGAAAAATATTTCCTGCAGTTGGTTACCGTATCTATTCATCAGCATATCGGCACGCAGCATCACAGTATTTCAACGCTCCATTCAATTAGTCGACGGCTAATTGCCTATAATAATCCAGCGCTTGCGCATATCATTTAAACATGATTGTGAATCTTGAAAAAAAAAATTAACGGTAGGCCAGCAATTAGAAGTGGCGGCGCCCGGAATCGTCAAGTTATTATTAAAAAAATAAGTGCTGCTTTTTTTCAAGTTCTGTGAATAAACATGCGAGAACTGCATGCATGCGGTATGCGCTAAAATCTGCCTGTTATTAATTTTACATAAAATGAAAATTATTCTGTTATAAATTATATTAATTATATAATTTGCTCATACAGATATATTTTTAAAACTTTCTTGGTACGGAGAGATTAATAAACTTATAGGTAAGTCTACATATTGAGCTTTCTTATTATGTTACAGTGATCCTAAGGAGTCTATGTTTTTAAGCATAAAACATAGTATGAAGTCCTACTTTTGTACTGATTGAAACAGTAGACGGATATCCTATATATTATATCATTATAAGATATACCCGCTATTTATACTCGGGTATATCTTATTCTTTATCTTTTATATAATCTAGTTGGCTATACATTCTTACAAAAATAATAATAATTTTATGAAATATAACTTAATGCCTAGATGGTGAAAATGTTTACAGTTACTACAATAAAACATGTCAAAATGGTTAAAATATAGCTGGCAAAATATTCTTGTAGAAATGTGAGAGGGGGCCGCAGTGCGGAACGGGATCCTAATTAAATTATCTGGAGCGTAACAGCGCGCGCACATTAATGCTGAAGATTTTTTCTGGACAAGAAATTAAAACCAGTAATTTTTGTTAGTTAACCAGCCAAAAAGTGGATTTTATAGCTTCATTATAACTTTTACTCTGGCTTTAAACAAAAACTGTGTCTTAAATTAACTAAGTTTATATTTATTTTATAAGATGATATTCTATTGTTTTGGTTATAGTACTTATTTATTTGTTCTAACCAATAGCATTCAAAATAAGGAATTTATCAATAATCTGCGTAGCGAATAAATGATGTACAGTAATTACATCATCAGTTATTTATTATTATTTATTTATTTTAACAATATTACATTATAAATAACTTTACTTTACTCTACCTCTCTCTCTTTTTTTTTCTGTTCTCTCTTTTTGTTTTAACTTTAATCTAAGTCAAACAAATCAAAATATGATTATATTTTATACATTTTAATTTATATGAATTAAGTATCTTATTTAGAAAAATAACTGATAGTAAACAATCGTAAGTAATTCATAATCATAACACTTTAAAAAATAAATGGTATTGTTTAAGTTCTAGATAAGTAAGGTTATAAAAGAAATGAAAAAAAATTTAGTGTTTTTTACTTACTCCATATGTTCCTTTCCATAAAAAGCTTTAAAGAGTGTGATTATGTTGTTTTATTAGTCCTTTTGCTGCAGAAGAAAAATATGAAATAATTCGATTTTTTAACAGCTTCAAACTTTAACTTGCAAGATAACCATGTAATAGATGGCGGTAGTGTGCACACGCAGAGGAAAAGTTACTGGTCACTTCACGTTCACTGGCTGAACTGTCAGTTGTCGACTGTCACTTACGTCACAACAAACAACGTTTGTTTTGAGGTTAGGATTTGTAAAAGAGTTCTGGTGATCTATTTCCTGTTAATTTTCTAAGTGCTAAGCAAGCAGCCATGGCGCTAACTCCGTTGAGGGTACGCGCTCTGCAGCGGGTCATGCAGAGTGTTTGCTACACGACGCTTCTGAAAAGACCCATGTCGTACAAAAGTTCTATATCGCTGGAAACCCTGTACCCAAACAGTTCTTTGAAGCTTACTACACCTACTTTCGTAAGTAGAAAATGTCTAAAGCTGAGCCTATTTAGCTATGATAAGTTTAGTCGTAAGATTACAAACTCAGTTTTTGAGAAAACAAGGCATCCTTTATTTTGGTCTTTGATTTTGGAAGTGCTTATAAGTCTAACTTTGTATTTCATGTCACAATTTTATTCACAGAATATTTATAAACACATCAACATTACTGAAATAAATATACAACTAAATCTGTCATGTTTGTTTGATTTCTAGAGCACAGAATCAAATGATAAGTGGAACGGGTTCATACCGACGGACAAACTAGACGTCACATACAGCGCTAGCTCGGGACCCGGAGGCCAGAATGTCAATAAGGTACTACTAGGATACTAATCCGAGCCCTCTTGGGCTATTGTAAGCTTAATAAGCATCTAAACAGGATGGGTCTATCTGAGAACTAGATTCTCCGCAGATGACGAGGGGCCTCCACTTCACATCCTATGTGAGTGTGATGCCCTTGTCAATAAGAGAAGCCAGGTGCTGTGAGGACCCAAAATTGCCATCCAGGAAGCCCAGGCTTTAAGCCCCTAATGATCCATCAGCTTCTTCAAAACTGTTGGTCTAGAGGAAGCCATTTAACACCAAAAGGCTGACTACATCTTTCTCGTTTGGCAGTGGTCATTGGGACATAATTTGCCTGATCCTTTTTACCAAAATCATATTCATAAGGTGTGTTATGTATTGATTGTGTTTTATTAAGCTATGTTTGTTTGATGGCTCTATACCATTGACAACAGCGAGGTCAGCTTCCGACCTTACAATCTACAAGATGAAGAAGAAGAATGTATTATTACATTGATAAAAAACATTACTTGTAATACTGTAAGTGTAAGTAAAAAGGTAGAAATTTTATTCGAATAGGGGAAGGGTTTGTGTAGTCAATCGTCAACTACAACCTACACAATGATGATAGTGACGATGACGAGAATGATGATAGTGAAAGAGCACTTCATCTCAGTTATCATAAGTTATTTATGTTTATGTAAGTATATTGGAGTATTTATACATATTCAGAAAGTATATGTTTATTATATTTGGGTCCAGGAAGCCCAGGCTTTAAGCCCCTTATCGACCGTCAGCTTCTTCAAAACTGATGGTCTAGAGGAGGCTATTTAACACCGAAGGGCTGACTACAATAGATCCATCTCGGGTCGCAGTGGTCATTGGGACGTAGCTTGCCCGTTCCCTTCTACCTAAATCATAATCATAAACATTATATTTGGGTAGGCATATATAAATGTATTTATGTAGTCTATTGGCATGTATGTATGTATGTATGTATTAATTAAGCATGTTAAATTCTAGTACATGTTCTGGTCATCCACTTTAATTAAGTGTCTCACACAACGTGCACACAACACATTGGTTGGCTGGAAGAGATCTCTTTTTAGAAATAAGCTCGCCTTTGCTACAGCTATTAATATTATAATTTCTGTATAGTGTACTGTTGCAATAAAGAATATAGTGAGAAATGTACACAATAGCACAGGCAAAAGGTTATGAGTTGATGAATAATTGGTTTATAGTTTCTTAGCCTTAATAACGTGTTTCAGAAAGCCGTTAAAGTTATTAATTAATCTAACATTAGTATTATTATATTTAGGTAGCTCAAAACTGGCACAATAAAAAAAAAGATATTTTACTTAAAATTGCAGGTACATACAAAAGTGGACCTGAGGTTCA
This sequence comes from Carpatolechia fugitivella, assembly GCA_951230895.1. Taxonomy (NCBI): domain Eukaryota; kingdom Metazoa; phylum Arthropoda; class Insecta; order Lepidoptera; family Gelechiidae; genus Carpatolechia; species Carpatolechia fugitivella. The sequence continues at coordinate 2,248,902 of OX579657.1, forward strand.
AATTGAATGAAGCAGAATGGTTGCATCCTGACATCAAGACAAAGATGACTGAACTGGTATGTTCAAATCATAGGTAGATTAATATATCATACAGTATGAATTTCTCTTTCTAGCAGATTTTATCAACATTAGAGAGAGTATTGGAGGCTTAGATTGCAACATTTAGTATGCTTTGATGTGGCAGTTCCAACTTCACATCAACCACCAATAAAAACTTCTACTATAAACTATATGATCAGTGGCGGATTTGCCCTAAGGCCCAGTAGGCCCGGGCCTAGGGCGGCCAGATATTAAGGGCGGCAAATCGCGCCAAAAAAGTCACTGATGATAACAAGATTAACAAGAAATAACTCAATTGCAAAGCATTATATTTAAGGCTCGCGTACCGATTATAATCTTCCTAAATCACTATTTTTGCGTATCAAAGTATAAATAACCAATTTTCTGAATCATGTAAAAGTGGGCAATAAAGTAAATTTCATTAATTATGTATCTAGTCTATATGATGGGTGTTGAGAAAGGGGCGGCACATGGCCTGGGGCCTAGAGTGGCTAGGACTGCAAATCCGCCACTGATAATGATATGGGTACAGGGTAATAGCAATTCAATCTGAACCAGTCTTTGGCTCGAGTGACTAAGTGGGGTAGACTATACTTAGTCAGGTCATAAGTATTGTCACACAGTAAAAACTTTTCTTTTAGAATGCTGGCCACAAAAAAGTTTATTGAATTCGAATTTCGAATTGTTCATGAAAATAAAAATGTATACTTTTTAGAATTTTACTCATTTTTAAATATGGAGTGGACGCTTAAAGAAGACCGTGTTGCAGTTATTGCGTTGCATCGTTGCGGTTACGCGCCAATTCAAATTTTTGACATACTGAAAAATTTGAATATAACCAAAAGATTCGTTTATCGTACCATCAAACGATACAATGAAGACTCTAGTGTAGATGACAGGTCAAGAAGTGGTCGCCCTCGGTCTGTTAGGACTCCAGCAGTGATAAAAGCTGTGAAGGCGCGAATTCAAAGAAATCCCAAACGTAAGCAGAAACTGTTGGCCCTTCAGATGGGATTAAGCAGAACCACGGTGAAAAGGGTGTTAAATGAAGACTTAGGGCTTCGGGCATATCGAAGAAAAACAGGACATCATTTGAATGCTCGTCTAATGGACCTGAGACTGAAGAGATGCCGCGCTTTGTTGAAGCGGTACGCGGGAAAAAAATATCGGGAAATTCTTTTTTCGGATGAAAAAAATTTTACCGTAGAAGAGAGCTACAACAAACAAAATGATAAGGTGTACGCACACAGTAGTGAAGAAGCGAGCAACCGTATTCCGCGTGTCCAACGAGGTCATTTTCCATCCTCGCTCATGGTATGGTTGGGAGTGTCTTATTGGGGCTTAACAGAGGTACATTTTTGTGAGAAAGGTGTAAAAACGAATGCAGTTGTGTATCAAAATACAGTCCTGACGAACCTTGTGGAACCTGTTTCTCATACCATGTTCAATAACAGGCACTGGGTATTCCAACAAGATTCGGCGCCAGCTCATAGAGCGAAGAGCACACAAGACTGGCTGGCGGCGCGTGAAATCGACTTCATCCGGCACGAAGACTGGCCCTCCTCCAGTCCAGATTTGAATCCGCTAGATTACAAGATATGGCAACACTTGGAGGAAAAGGCGTGCTCAAAGCCTCATCCTAATTTGGAGTCACTCAAGACATCCTTGATTAAGGCAGCCGCCGATATTGACATGGACCTCGTTCGTGCTGCGATAGACGACTGGCCGCGCAGATTGAAGGCCTGTATTCAAAATCACGGAGGTCATTTTGAATAAACTTTAGTGTCATAAGAATCTATGTTTTGTTAAGTTCATTTTGGTATATAAATGGTTACATAATGAATAAACTTGTTTCAATTATTTTATATTAAACATGTGACAGAATTTATGACCTGACTAGGTACTATAGTATCTTCTCACTATTTGTTAACATCATAGTAATTACAGCGTAATCTAATTATAAATGGGGGAAGAATAGAATCTATAAAAATTATAGATACAGATCTAAAGACACACTAATAACACTGGTCAACTAAATTTTTTTTTTTTTTTTCACATGAAAACTTATATCAAATTTTGAATGTACTAGGGCCATCAAACAATAATATATGAATGAAAAAAATTTACACGTCAGGTTTCCTTGTGACATCAAAACATATATTTTTTAAAAAGTGAATAGAATAGAATAGAATAGTATTTGTTGTCAAACTGTGTACATAAGTTGTTAATTTTAAACATAAGAGCCAACAGTCTATCCATTTCGGATGTACAATGTAAGGTACAAACAAGTCAAATGACGTATACTATTATATATTTAAACAGCATTCCAATTCGAGTCATAAAATTCATGCAAATTATAGAACCCTTTACTTAGAAGCCACTGCTTTAGTTTAGTCTTAAATTTATATCCATCTAGAGATTTCAGGCAGTGCGGTAAATGGTTAAAAACTTTTACTCCAGAAACAAGAACACTTTTACAATAAATGTAGCATTTAATTTTTTTGTTAAAGTAATCGTATTTATATACATTACGTAAATTTCTTTTTATGTCACTGAGTGCAAACATCAGCTACACTTAGAGAAATTATTGCTTAATATACAATAAATATTTATGATTTTCGTGAATATTTGGCTTCTGGAAGGTCTTTTCTAAGTCTCCAACTATAATCTGCTAGCATTCCTGGATTCCATTTCCCGTGATAGCGCTTCTCCATTAAGGAAATGTCCTGATGGAACCTCTCTCCTTGTTCGTCACTCACAGCACCCAAATTTGCCGGAAAAAAATCCAGATGAGAGTCCAGCATATTATGTTTTTTCAAGGACATATTACACCCTCTTTAATTTTTGCCTCGCTGAGTTTGAGGAATTTCTGTTTCAGATATAAAAATAGCACTGTTCAATTAATGATGTGAAAATTCGACGCTGGGATGTAAAGTTAATTTTCCACACACATAAAAAAAACTGTCGGGATTGTTAGAACATTTTTGTGGCATGTTTACGATGTAACAAACGTATATAAGATTAAGTTAGTTGAATGCAATTGTGATACAGTCGCCCAAATGAAGTTATTCAAACAACAGACATATATGAGGTCAGAAATGTATATGTAGATGTCACAAAAAAACTGGATGTGATTGAAACAAAATTATTATACACGGTGTTACAAAATAACGAGTAAATTTTGTATGGAGACCATCTATATTTTGTATGGGAATGCGATATTTTAAATCGTTTTTCGACCTATGTTCTTTGGGGAAAGTTGTTCAGTTTTACGAGCAGATTCACACCCTTTCGGCTTTAATTGTAGTTTTGTAACACCTGGTATATTGTTGATGAGAGTACACCAACATAAACAAAAATCATCACAAAGTTCGTGTGACAAAAACAGTGTTTACCAGTGTTATTGATACAAATCAATTTAAATTTTTGATATATTTTTTATTTTTAGTATGGCAACAAGCTCTCGAAGGAAGGCTACCTGATAATCCGTTCCGACCTTACAAGGTCCCAGCAGCTGAACTTAGCAGACTGTCTGCAGAAGCTCAGGAACATGATCAGAGATGCCTCCGTCACCAAGAGGAGGCCCACTCCAGAGACCGAGGACAGGATTCGGCAGAGGTCTGCCTTTTATTTTTTATATTTTTTTAGAAGAGGATCCATGATGGTGTTTGTTTTGAAGGCATGATGGTATACTTTCATGATCATTTCACATTGAAACAAAAATCTAAAACACCTATCAATACTCAATTTAAAAGACATTTTTGACAAGTAAATAAAATGTTTTCGGCAAAGGTGAATGAATAAATAGATAACATCTCTTGCCCTATGGTTGCCTGAAAGAAATCACTGAAAGCGGTAAGGCCGCCAATTGTCTTTCTTGTGTTTGTGCTTTCGTGTTTATAATATGTTTGTTCTTGCAATAAATAATATTTATTGCATTTTGGGAACCGATGGGGAAGAAAGTTTCTCTCCTGGCTTGCACGGGCCGGAAGGCGTAGTATTGGACGGCCTCCCACAAGGTGGACAGATGACTTGGTGAAAGTTGCTGGGCGCCGGTGGATGCAAGTAGCGCAGGACCGTTCACGGTGGAAACCTATGGGGGAGGCCTATGTTCAGCAGTGGACGTCTTCCGGCTGAGATGATGATTGTATTTTTATTTAAAGGATAGAAATATCTACCTGTCTGAATTAGCTATTAAATACTAAAACATGTTTGGATACAGGCACCTGAAAGCCGCTCGCCTCCGCGTGGCCGTGAAGCGCGAGGACGCTGGAAAGCGCGCGCAGAGGCAACCGCCCACCTTAGTCGACTTATGATTCTTCCATTAAATTGGGCATACACGCACCTCGCCATGAGCTAGACTTCGGATTGATAATCACAATAATGGACGGACTAAGATACACGATCACTGCAGTCATAGCGCATGACTGAATAGGCGACTACAGTCGGATGTCGGTATCACCATCACTTACGAGACAGTTCTGTTACCCCTCCCGTAACAACCTACTCACTTAAGCACTACGACTGTAAGTAAAGTCCTTTCCAAGAGAATCCGGCAATAATGTACACAAACCAATTTAAACACGATTACTCCGTAATTACTTACATTTGAGTATCAATCCTGATCATATTCACATTTCAAGGAACCATACATTCTTCTTACAATAATTTCGCCCCCTATTAACTTCTTTATGATGGTTAAGTTATTTTAATAAAAAATACTCGGACGACAAAACTTCCAATAATTTGTAAAACTGCCATATTAATTTTTTACTGATCGAAGTCTTTTGTCTTTGGAAAGTTAGTGTCAAAAAGTTATCTTGTTTATATTATTGCCGGATTCTATTGAAAGGGACCTTAGATTAATTTAGAGTGGCTATGTTATAATATGTTCGTTCTCTGTGATTATTTGTCTGAACTTCCTAACATCCATCGGCTCTTCCCTATTTCTGAAGTGAAGTGGGCTGGAAGCGATATACAGAATTTTGACACCACGGTTCGTGAGGTCGGTGAGTGATAGACCTTACTCTAAAACAAAACAAAACAGTTTCATAAACCGTGTCCATCGATTAAATAAATTTAGCTGATTTCAAAAGTACAAAGTTAATGCTACAGTACCAGCATTGATTTATAAAAAAAAATTAGTGCTGCCTCAGCTATTGGGTTGGTTGTTAACCTTACAAGTTGAAGAAGAAGAGGAATAATTGGAAGACTTCAGAAATAGAGGAGTTGTTGGTCGTCTAGTCTAGACTCATTCGAATGTGCCTTCCTGTTTAACTGTGCTGATAGTGTGAATGAGTTAGATTGTATTATAATTAGTTTTTTAAATAAATTTGTGTTCGTTATTCTTTATTTTATTTGCGTTTTATATTTCATATTGTATGTTAAGTAAATTGCATCTTAGTTCTACGTTCTTCTACTGCAATAAGTTATATTTATACTCTTCGGCACATCTAACCGCCTACCCTTGTATTAAACTACGATTATTGTTATACATTACAATATATTTACGATAAATTAAATAAACGTTAAATTAACTACTTTTTAACTAATGTCAGCTGTAACTAATAGAGTTATAAAGAATCACGAATATTCCCTGAAATGAAGAGTGGGCGGTTAGATGTGCCGGTGAGTGTATTTCCAAGCGCCTGTACTAATGAAGAAGCAAATCAGCACCTGCGTCGATATGTAAGTGATAGCGTTGCTATTGGTTGAGTATCAGGCGTCATTATTTTCACATTTCATCCATGTAAAACTCGTACACTATCAAACCAGTTAGATGATGATAACCATAGTGGTTAATGACATCAATTATATGAGATTGACCTCTATGGGGTATGCCCAATTTAATATATTTACGGTTTAAACATTTTGTTCACTTTGATCTTGTAGTAAATAAACTCTATCTATTACTTAAGGTCTTATGTACTACAATTAGGTTAGCTATTTGCGTGGAGCTTATCTTCAAGATAATTTTGGAATGTGACATTGTGATTGCCGCGCATTTTGAGCTGCAATGAAATATTGAACATGAAAAAAATCTAGGTAAATCGCGCTGCAGAAAGAGTTAGATAGAGACGCTTGGGCTGTTTTAGAAACCGCAGTTATATCAATATTACTAAAATATTGTAAATAAATATTAGAAAAATATTACTATCTAATTAATCGTCGCTGTTGATAAGGAAGGGGTTTCTTACAGTCAAATGCACGTCAAGTGTAACACTTCCAATAGGACTACTTTCTTTGCTATGGAGTAAAGGCGCTCCAAAGGTAAATTCTGTTACGCTTCACATGCCTTAGTATATAGATCGGTAGGTAGGTTTTAATTTCAATTAGTATGTTATACGTATAATAATCAAATAGTTATATGTCCTTTGTTGATTACAAGAGCAGCTCCGTACCGTATCAAAAGGGAACAAAAGCGAGCATTTTCAAAAAGTGTATTTACCGGGATAGTGTACCTTAGCTTAGGGTAATAATTCCTATTTAATAGCTGAAGTTAATAAATAATAATTCAGTGACAGTTTTTGTTTCATATGTTTGCGAAAAAATGGCCTGCATGGCTCTCTGGCTATCCACAGAAGTGTCTTTCCATCAGCACTTTGGTCACCATAAAAGCCGTACCCATGTAAGAAACATGTTTGTACCCTTGGAGTACAGTTGTGTGTGGTCTAGTGGTACTGATTCCGAGGGTACTGTCCCCAAAGAGATTCGATCGTCTTCGCTACAAGTAAGGACTTTTTACACCAATGACTGCCCCGGGCCGCCGCCGCCGCCGCGCGCACCGCTTTTACGAAGGAAGAAAAAATTTTACGCGCCCCCATGGAGTAGTAATCATGCCTAGGGCGGGCGCGTATAATTTTTTCTTCCTTCATGGCTTTACGTATTTTACTTTCTGGCACAGTTTTACTGTCTGGTAAAAACTGCAAATTTTCTCGCTGCTATGCCACTTTCCGTTACCATGGTTACAGTGGATCAACAAATAAAATTGTCAACGAAATAGTTTTTGATAAGATTTTGAACTGCTTTCTTTACTGTATTAATCTGCATTTTTATTGTATAATAAAGAAATACTATGTCGTATAGAGATCTGAGGAGTAAGTGCATATTTTTATTTAAGTATTATAAAGCTGTAAGTTCACTGCCGCCGCCGCCCGCGCCGTCCCGCCTTGCGGAAAGTATTTCAGTTGCACGCACCCAACCTATACAGTAAACACGCAGTGTTGCGAAGTTTACGTGGTTGAGTAGACTCGTGAGGAAACCTGCACACTCTTGCGAAGAATGTATGTATGTAAACACTTTATTGCACAATCAAAGTAACATTACAATAAGAAGTCACAAGGAAAGTTTACAGTGCAAAGGCGGACTTATCCCGTGAGGGATCTCTTCCAGTCAACCTTTGAGCATCCAGGAGGAAAAATGTGAGTGGCAGGCACTGTGCACAAAGTGCTTATACTGACATAACTGATTGGCTACATGAAATAAAATAACTACATTCTAAAATAAAATACTACACTATACATGATTCAAATAAATAAACACTACTTAGAAGAAATTCAAAGGTTGAGTGTGAAGTCAACCAATTAACCCGCTCTGGACCAGCAAGGTCAACTAAGGCCCGATCGCCCTAATAGGTCGGTAGGTTTGCGACCCTCGGTGAGGACGGGATGATGATGGGGTGGGATGAGTTGATGACTATTGATGATAGAGTTGAGCAACATTGTAAGTAGAGTTAAAATTTAGCCGCACCAAAATGTATACATATTATGCTACAACTCAAACCAAAACGCAAAGGTTTAGTCTAACTACTTACTACCTATTCTTTGAGCTGAAAATGTATGTAATAATTCAAGACTTCAGCGAGGCGATGCGGGCTCTCGGCTTCCCGCGCCAGATATCCTTGGAGAGCTTCAGGGCGCCGAACTGGGAGCTGGTGGAGGAATGCACGAGGTGGCTGGCGGCGCGGCTGGAGCCTGACACGATGCTGGCTGGAGGCAGGGAGACCATGGAGCAGCGCGTCGCTTTGGTCACGCACGCTGCGGCGCTGTTTGTAAGTGATTCTTCTTCAACAACCGGCTTCAAGCATCGGCCTCCCGTCCGGGAGAAGCGGTTTCGATCCCCACCACGTACCAATGTGTTTTCGAATTTCGAATTCATATGTACATTTATTCGACGCTCTTACGGTGAAGGAAAACATCGTGATGAAACCTGCACACTCCTGCCAAGAAATTCAAAGGTTGTGTGTGAAGTCAACCAACCCGCACTGGGCCAGCGTGGTCGATTAAGGTCTAATCGCCCTAATTCAGGATAGGCTCGAGCCCCTCGGCCGGAACGTATATGAGCTGTTAATGAACCGTCTTCACAAACCCTGGTGACAGCAAATTAAGGCATGGTCGTGTTATGGGTCGTGTTATGACTACATAGAAGCTAGGACCAACCAACGGCTTAATATGTCTTCTGAAATACGGTCTTTCTTTTCCTTCAACCGGGTGATTCAGCTTTAAGCCCAAGCCACACAGAGCCGTGCCGGGGGCGGTCCGGGGCCGGGAAAGCGGGACGGTGATATGGCGCGGCATAGCGCCGTCCCGCTTGTTTGCCCAAGTCACACGGCGCGGTACGGGGCCGGGAAAGCGGGACTTTGTATGGCGCGGAGTAGTACCGTCACGCTTTCCCGGCCCCGGACCGCGCCGCTCCCGCTCTGTGAGGCCAAAGCTTAACCAAACTGGGGAAAGTTTTACACTAGAGATTTTTAGCTTGACAGTGTTCCCGGTGCATTCGAACTCGGAACCTCCGAAATGAGCCTCCAAATGTTCGCCCGAATGCTGTATGCTGCGTCTGTATTTCCAGAATCTCACGTTATTTGTGTATTCAAAGCACTCTTGCTTTTATAGATATTTTCTAGGTGTTCAACTCTTGACCTCGCTGTCACTTTCCTTCAGTTGTGACTTGTGACTGGGTGAGATTCAGTCAACATAAAATAACGGATAACCGTGGAAACGGTAGATCTGGGGAGATATAAGCAACGTCATATCACATCTCCCTATAGATCTCTACATAATTTTGGGCCACGCTTCGCACAGCAAATTAGTGCTATTGTAATCTGTAAGACCAAAGAAGTATAATAGCTTCTTGTAGAAACAGTGTACCGCGTCTCGAGAAACGTAGCGTGGGACGCCCCTCTGCCAGGTGGACTGATGACCTGAGGAAGGTGGTGGCTGGATGAGGAAAGTGGGTAATCGTGCGCTTCGGCGTGCCCTTGGGGAGGCTTTCGTCCAGCTGCAGTGGACTGCAATAAATGATTATGATTTTTATTTATTGCTGATTGATTGAGAAACAGTGTTTTAGACAAATTTATGGGCAACAACTTTTTACTTAATTTATGATAAACAGCAAACAATAACAACAACAGCAGTAACTTTCCTTTGTTCTATCTTCCCAGCATTCCCGCGCCAACCTGAAACTGAACGGCAAGAAGCTGTATGGCGCGGACGGGTGGGCGGTCCGCGAGCTTCTCAAAGTGGCCACGTTGCTGCGGGCGGCGCTGGAGTCGCCGGCGCCGGACGAGAATCGCGCGGAAAGCGGACACTTCAACTACGACGTCAGCAGCAGGGTTAGTAGTGACAGCCTGTCGCACGCGCCAGAGGCACACCTTGGCCACTCTACGACCGCCACGTTTTACATGCCTACTACTCGATGTGATTGCGTGCGCGGCGGCGGCGCCAGCGGCCTTTCTGCTTCGATACTCCCAACTCACCCTTCAACTGCGGACCGGGGTGAGGAAGCGTAGATTGGCGGGAGGGGTCTGTATGTAGTACAGAGGACAAAGGATATAGTCAGGCCAGGCTGCTTGAAACGGTTTTTCTCTGGTAATTATTTATGCTTTGTCGTGACACATAATTGTGTAGTTTGGTAAACTATACATGTAAACAAGATTTCATATCAAAATATGAAAAATCTCTTGAGAAAATTCAAACCGTTTCAAGCGGCCTGGCCTAACTATATCCTTTGTCCTCTGTACAATGTTAATTCTGTGATAGAGCGTCAAAATATGCCTACGCCATAGATCGGGGGTCAATTCAATACAAAACAGGGCCCTGTTTCACGAAGCAACAAGTTATTAGTAACAAGTTACAATTTGATATACATTGCGTAGCCAATTTGTCTAAACTGTAAGCCCTTATCGTTTTATCTAATCGTCTACGCAATGTACGTCGAATTGTACTTGTAACTTGTAGCTTCGTGAAACGGCCCCCAGGAGGAGCGTCCTTATTAAAGATGCGTGGCGGAGAACATAAACACGGACTCTCGTGACGTGTAAGGTATATTATGAATCATTACCAGAGCGCACTACAATGAAGGTTGCATTCAAGGCGTACTCTCCAGCTTTATTTTACTTACAACTGCGGTGTATGTATATTAAATTTTTAACCACAAGTGGCATGCCGAGAACTTTCCCAGTCGCGTTTCGTTTCTTATTAATTAGCACCTTTGTTGCAGTTGGCAGAAATCAAGCAAGCACGAGCATTGGCTACCGACATTACAGCTCAAGGTGCTTTTCTCTACGATCTGCTGGCGAAAGAACCGGAAAATAAGGTAAGTACCCCATTGATATCACTCGCATGTGTGTGAACCTTTAAAAAAATGTAATGATGGAATTAAGAGATGTAAAGACCTACCGTGTGGTGACGGCAGAGTAGAATACATTAGTCACCAACCCCTACTCTTCCCGTGGGTGTCGTAAGAGGCGACTTAGGGACTACACATTGAACAGGGAACGGGCAGCAGCGCCCTCTGATACAGTAACCTTTTAATCTGCGATCTCCAACCCGCCTGCCAAGCGTGGAGATTATGGCAAAACCAAACACTTAAGTGGAGGAGGCTCATACTCCAGCAGTGGACTGTAACGGGCCGTTGATGAAAGACCTACCAGGGTACCTGTGACAGTGCTGTGGCCGAAATTGGAACTACAGTCGGAAATGTCAACTATCAGTACTGTTATTAATTCTGTGTTACTGACGTGATTGGTCGAAATATAATTTTATATGACTAAAAGCGCCGCGCCGCCGCCAAACACTGCCACAGATGTAGGTTTTTAATACCCAAAATGAACTTATTAATAAACGATTCTTTCATTTGCATCAAAATGTCCAAAAATCAACGCACGCGCAACCGAGCTCGCGTTGATGTCTTTTGTATGGAGCTTTTATAATATTGTTCTTTTATTTCTGTGTGGAAGACTATTGTTGTTTTTAGAAACCTCATTTTACTTTTATCTATTTAATGAGTTCGTAATACGAATGTTTTATTTTAAATAAAGATTTTTAGTAAATTTTAAAATATTATATTATAGTTAAGGGACTCGAAAACAAACAAATCTTAGTGATAAAACTGTACATTTATTTTGGGATTGATTGTTATAATTTTATTTAAGGCCCAAGCACCTTTTTTCCATTCCTTATTTTATTGGCAGTTAAAGTCAAAGTCAAAGTCATTTTTTTTTATTCGAATTAAGATTTTTACAAATCATTTTTCGACGTCAAAGCTATCATGGATGGCACGTTCACTACCAGTGTACGCCCTCTGTGGAGAAGAACACAATTTATATCCTGGATATCCTGGTTATATCCTGGATTCTGCAAAAGTATTTGTTTGGCACCACTGCGAGCTTACGAGCGTTTATTAAATAACATTGATTGATACCACACATTTTACTTGTATAGGGCCAGCGTGGATGGCTAAGGTCTGATCGCCCAATAGAGTAGGCTCGAGCCCCTATGAGCAGTTGTTGACGATGATGATGATGATTTGACTTGAGCTGTGCAGCACCTTTATGGATAACTTTTGTCTCTTATTTTTAACTCTAGGAAGAACGCGAGCAAGCTCTTGCGCGGCCCCTCGACATGTCAGCAATGGAAGCCTGTCTTCGGCGAGCGCTGGACTCTGTCGCCGCCAAGGTGTCTGCTGGTCGCGAGCAAATCGACAATGTCGCCGCAAGCGAAGCGGCCTTGGACGCCAAGCTGGAGCGGCGCCGCGCTGAGCTGCAGAGGGCGGAGAAGAGGCTGCACACGGTGCAGAAGATCAAGTTCGTGTTTCATTATTTTTAGGGTCGACGCAGACTGTTTTTGAACAGCGTTTTAGCAGGCAGCTCGGAGTTAAATGCAGTTGGAAATTGGCATTAGCACCGTGCCGAGCTGCAGACGGCCTAAGACTGCACAGTTGCATACTCCAAATAGAATGCTTTTAAATCTCAAACTGCTAGTCCCTCTGAATTAAATAAATAAATAAATATGTTGGGACATCTTCACACACGGCTATCTGATCCCAAACTAAGCAGAGCTTGTACTATGGGTATCAGACAGCTGATATATAATACATAAATAGATAAATACATACTTATATAGATAAACAACAACCAGACACAAGGCAAACACAAGTGCTCATCACACAAATGTTTGCCCTGGGCGGGATTCAAACCCGCGACCCTGTGCGTCGGAGGCAGATACACTACCACCTGGGCTACGGAGCCGTCAAATTAAATGCATTTTGTTGAACACCTCGGCCGGTCCTCGCCGCCGCCGCCATCCTGTTTATAACCTATATTATAACACTAATATTATATCTGTATATGATGATAATCACCCGGCAGAGGACCAAGGTAGCTGATATCGTCCAGAAGTGTAGCAAGCTGAGGTGGCAGAGGGCTGGCCACGTCTGTCGCAGAACCGACGAGCGTTGGAGCAGACGGGTTCTCGAATGGAGACCGCGTCTCGGGAAACGTAGTGTGGGACGCCCCCTGCCTTTGGCGTGCCCTAGGGGAGGCCTTCGTCCAGCAGTGGACTGCAATAGGCTGATTGATTGATGATTGATATGATGATGATAATATTATATTAACGAAGGTACTAAAGATCATACATCCCTGATCTGACCCAGTGTCTTCTTAACTTTCACGATCCCGTTCTCTCACCAAGTACATATTCTTCAGACCTGCCTACCAGGGAGAACTGACGGCTCTGGAAACAGAAATCGAGCAGTTGTGGGACCAGTATGTGCTTCGGTACCGCTGTGTCGAGGCGCTCAAACATCAACTGAGCGTGCTGGAGAGCGCTCAGGCAGAGGTTGGTGAAATTAGTCGTCTTCATGGACTAAATCAGATCACTACAGCTGCCGTTGGCTATATATGAACAAGCTTTCCTTGTCCTTGGTATTTGCTAGCTTTGACATCGAAAAATTATTCTGTAAAATCTTATTTGGAATAAAAATATTTGATTTTATATCTACGGAACGGAAGTACATGTGGCTCTATAACTTTGACGTCAGGGTTCGTGAGGTCTGTCGAGCTTACGACCTGCATGATAAAAATAAGTTCATTTTTGGACATAATATGTGAAAGTCTGGAAGGCAGGTTAAGCCATTGGTCCTGGTACTATCTGAGACAGTTGTCGTTAAAGAAGCCATTTCGCATCTTGGAAACTCCGAAAACAGGGCAAATTGGTCTAGCCACTAATGAAGAAAACAGACAAAGACAGATTCGCGATACCCCCTTTTTGCTTTGTTACATCATATAAAAAAAATAAAACTCTTCGTAGCACAACCTTAATATTTATTGATGATTTACCCACCCAGGCTGCAGAAGAGCAGCAAGCGGCCATCATGCAGCTGATCCACAAGTACGAAGCGGAGGACGTGCTGGGCAAGCTGAGCGACTCCGAGGATATGGACTCCAGCGACGAGGGGAAAGATCTCAGCGAGAAGCAGCCGCGCCCCGCCACCAGACCCAAGACCAGGCTCAGAATCAAGACTGCAGGTTAAGCATCTTAAGCAATCTTAAAGCTATAGAAGCTGCAAATATTTGCAAAGACTAAATCTTATTTTTTTTTTCATCTGCTGTTACACCTATCAGATTGATGTCTTTGATAATGATAATTTATTTGGCAACGTTCGCTACAAGTCAATATGTATGTATACCACCTAAAATAGATCGATTATAGTAGCGTTACTATCTCGCTGCAGACAACTTCTCTCTTTCGCATTCACGGGCCTTATGGGCCTGATGATGCGTCATCCCATTAGGCCCGTGAGTGGGAAAGAGAGAAGTTTTACAACCGAGTCTGCAGCGAGAAAATAACTAAGTATACTATAATCGGTGGTGGTGTAACAGCAAGGGTTGCTACCTTTTGCTCAAGACTCTTGAGTCAAGAGGTTGACGTGAGCATATTCCCTCCGTCTGAACTGATTCCCAGGATAACACCGGGCCCCTTGATGGGGACGTATATGAGCAAATAACTATTTGTTTTCAGGCGGTCCAGCAGCCGAGGCGCGTCGGGCTTTTGGCAGTATGGCGGCGAGGGACTCTCTGGACGAGATCCGGGACGAGGACGACTCTCACTCTGACTCGGACTTCTCCGATCGCCAGATTTACGGTGAGATTACTTTCAAACTGGCTGAACGGGTCTATAGGTAATTACGATATCACCAACAGCTCATATAGTTCCCCACCGACGGGCTCGACCCTACCCTGAATTAGGGCGATTAGGCCTTAGTCGACCACGCTGGCCCAGTGCGGGTTGGTTGACTTTACACACAACCTTTGAATTTCTTCGCAGGAGTGTGCAGGTGCATTAATAATCGTACATATGAATTCGAAATTGGTACGTGGTGGGGATCGAACCCGCATCTCCCGGACGGGAGGCAGCGGCCCTAGCCACTACACCACCGACGATAATCACGATTATGTTTTAGGTAAAAATAAGTAAAATTGATTTACCTTTTTTGCCCGACGTTTCGTTCGAGCCAGTTGCATGAGCCGTGGTCGCGGGTGGGCTGAAGTAGTAGCGAGACGTCAACACAGGCGATGGATATCTTACAACCCACATAATATGACTTTCGCAAACACTACGTATATCATCATCATCAACTCACAAACGCTGGTGTCAGTGTTATAGAGCCGCCAAAGGCCACTGACTTGGCTAATGTCACGACTAGATATTAGACGGTTTTTTTTTTTTTATAACGGACCTAATCACTATTTATACCAGAGTGGTAATATAGTGGGCGCGGACTTATATTAGCCGGGACCAACGACTTAACGCTTGGCCTTTGGGGGCTATATAACACTGACACTATGGTCTATGAGGATGGTTGAGGACCTTACATGCAACCCACACGATGATGATGATGATGATTGGTGAAATGCAGGAGCTGAGAGCGTGTCTTCACGTTGGAGCCGGCCGCGCCCCCGCCCTGCCACGAGGACCCTGGCTGCCGCTGATGATGATGAGTTTGCTGATCTGATTGAAGGTAGAGATTAAATAGTTATCCTGTCAATGAGGAGACAACCTGGTACTACACGACTTCACCAGCGACAGCACCTACCTTAGAGAATGTACAGTCGCTTGCAAAAGTGGAGTCATATCACGTGTTTTTATAGCTTGAAATATCTTTTCATTATTATGGCCTTTATTGCATATTATTATTAATATTAATAAAGTCCCGTACACACCATACGTTACTACAAAATCCAAGCAAAAATAACTATTAGAAAATAAGTTATTTCAATGTATAAAAACACGTGATATGACTCCACTTTTGAAGGTGACCGTATCTCCTCATACTAGGTCCTATAGACTTCAGTATTTAGAATTAACTTCAACTATTATTAATTCTGTGACCATGGTGTGTGTGCAGGCGTGGAGGGAGGCGAGGGCGGTGACTCGCTGGGCAGCTCCTCGGAGAGCGAGTTACGGCTCACCAGCGCTCGGCCCAGCGCCGCGCAGGGTCGCAGCTCGGCGCTCAGCGACAACGAGTTCTAGCGTGTGCATACGCAGCAATGGACAGCATGGTGTGTGTGAGGGCAGTTCAGATAGAACGGAAAAATTATCAGCTCCATTGAAAACAGGACCGTATTTCTTGTCTTCTTGTCGTATTTAATGTCTTTGCGGCTTGAATACCACTAGCTCGTAATCGCATTTTTCGCATTGTACCCTCTTCATCGAGGGTGCTGGTAGCAGAGCTGCTTAATCGTAGCCACCACGCCTGCTCGGTTCACGACAACGTGCAAGAGCATAAAATCAATTCAATTAAATTTTTGAAGAATATGGCGTTTCCTTTGTGATTAATTCTCCAATGTCAAGTTTATTAAACTCTGCTCATTTTAAGGCTAAGGCTACATTACAAAGGTGACACTTAAAGTCTGCGTTGTAGTCATACAATTCTATCAATTGCTCGAGCATTTTTCCGTTCTATTTGACCTGACGCTCCGGAAATATATTGTTGTTGTTGTAAAAGCCCGAACTGCGGCAAATCTTAGGTTTCTCCTATTCTTAGTAGTCCGAACTCTTATGCTTATCGTTTATTCCGGATTTTTTCTGGCATTCGTCAGCAATCTTAGGATTTACGTCGATAGTTATGTAACTAATCTAATATTATTATAATAATAGGTGGCTGGTTCTCAATGATTTGCCTTTTTAAATTAGGTAAGTTTCGTTAAGTACATATTTATTTTGTTAATTTGTATTTCTTTGAATAGATAATACTTATTCATTAAACTCCCTCCGGTCTTAGCTGTATCTGATAACATAATAATATCTTTGTACTAGCACAGATAATATGTTATTATTTCGTTCTTACAGAACTACCAATTTATCTGAGAAATAAACAGCGCAGCGGCGCTAGTAGTAATACAAAATATTGTATTGTATTTCAACCAATCACGATAGTTCTGTTTGACGTTTCCATACTAATCGTTGTAGTTCCAATTTCGGCTATTTCATAGATTCTGTGGTAGATCTGTAAGGGGTCATTATAGTTTGTGCTTGAATGTTTTATATGAAAAAGTAATTTAATTAAAACGCAGTGTTTATTACAAATGTCTTTTATTGCAAGTCTTTAATTTAAAGTCTTCCACCATACAGTGGCGGTTCGACCAATAACATCGGGTAATAGTAAATTACAATACAATAAATAATATCTAAAGTAAATTTAATTAGCTTTCTGGTCCCGACGCCGACGCCCTGTCCTTATAAATACTGTTTTGTATTTACAATACTAAATTATAACTATATTGTGTGCAAAAGTTACCAAGAAATTATATTTCTGAAAAAGTCTAAAATGATGATCAATGTAAAACGTGTTTTTTTTAAATCATATGATATTATTTTTATCCATAAGTACATAATTCTGATCCTATGGGGGTAATTATTTTGTTGATTGATACTATTCATACTAACTTAACAATAATAATCTAACTTTACACGGTCAAACTTATATTTGTTTCAAATTATGTGACTGCCAATAGCAAGTAGGTAATAGACGCTACTGCACGAATTTAAATATTTTAAAAATAATAATCTTAACACAGGTAAAAATAACCAATCTAAAAAAGTTACAAACTAATTAAAATAAAATGAGCTAGATTACTAGATAATATATTAAATATGATAAACTACAAAAACTTTCAAAAGTGGTAACAAAGAATAATATATAAAATTATCGTGAAAAAAATTCATGTTTCTTTTAGTAAAAATAATACAAAACAGATGTATCAAATTATAAAACTTATAAAATAATTACCCTTTGTCATCTGCCATCAGGCATTATTGACAAAAGAATGTACAATTTTACAGTGTAAAATAAATAAAGTTATGAAAAACTAGAAAAAGAAATATTTAAAACATGATATCAACCGCCAGAATAGACGTACGTATGTACATCACCTTCCAAACTTATTTCCTGTCTTAAAATTACCAAGGATATAAAAAATACACTGTACATAGTATAAGAATAAATTGAGCAATTTATAGATATGCATGTTATGCACAGACCAAGTTGCTCGCGCGATAATTTGGCACCGTTTAGGTACATCGGACTACATTCAAATATGTACAGGTTAGAAACTAGTCGAGTAAAACTACATTAATATATATAATAAAACTGAACAACGCAGATAATATTCTCCTGCTGTTGTTTTTAGGAAGTGTTTGATCAATCGACACTAACAAACAGAAATACAAGCAAAAAATCGGGCTTTTGTTGTTAAATTTAATTGTGGTTTTCTAGAATGAAATACGAGCCATTTGCAAATAATGTTCCCTTTCCACTGAGGGGCTCGAGCCTGCCTTACTTTAGGATGATTTGATCAGGCTATAAGCGACCAGTATAAGTTCTTAAAATTAACATTAGTCGCGTGTCTTATGATTTGCCGTAAGAACGTCAAAATGTCGTCGTCATGAACGTCAGATGTTTTCGAAATTCGTGGTGGGGTTTGAGCCGGGAACTTTCGATCAGAAGTCAGTCCAACCCTAGATTTTTCACTATGACAATCAGTACAGACAGAAATCTATTTAATTTTATACGAACTATTTGCTGTATATAAAACAACCTGTCGGTACTCTATACAAGAGAATCATCTACGTCAATCAGCTTTCAACTTAGTACTCTAGACAAATAAGACTTAAAATATAGCGTAATAACACAGATATTTGACGATATACGGATTAGTTCAAAATGTGATTTAGTTAGTAAAAGTCTAACGAACTAAATTAAAGATTTGTCAATGTGAATGTTAGTTACCAAGTTTATCTATTTCTAACTCAGTGCAAATTAGTTAAATAACTCTACGTGTATTTACTTTTACCTAGATATACAGTTGTGGTTCTATATTATGTGCATTAATTATAAAGTAAGTGACATTTACTATAAGTGTGACATATTTACAAGAAGTGATATAATATATTAAAAAAACTATATATAAAAAAACTAGAGTTAAACGAGTATTATGAATGTTGGATTATGGATTATAAGTACATTTAAATATACAACTATTCAAAAAGCTACTAACATTGTTAGTTTAACTTTAAATAATTAATAAACACCTACTACCCTAAGTCCTAAATTCGGATTTATCATCCTGGTCACGGCACCAAATTTAACAAGTGCTGTGTGCGCGAGATCTAATCTTATGGAATGTACGAGTATAGAATAAGTCAGAAAGCCAACACAGTATCTCATTTTGTTTCAATGTATCGAAGATGACCGGTATTTTTCCTTAAATGTATGTATTCATTAAAGCTGCCCGCTATTATTAAGGAAGGACAAATCTAATAGATACTTTAAAGAGACAGAATGCAACTAACACTCTAAACCTAAAATGAATGTTTTATGTTTTAGTTAAATGTCAGACATGAAACAAACATCGAACTTTGACCAGAGACGTTGACCGTTAAAATGCGATTGTTGAATATTTCCAGGAAAACGAGAGATATTTACACCACATTGAAAAAAAAACTAGCGAGAGATAAAAAATCATTCGTCGTATATCCTTTTAATATCTCAGAAAACAGTCGGACAGGCACGGCCACAGAAGTGATGTTATAAATAAGGGTATCGTATTTTCCTTTTAAAATACGAAGCCCTAAAAACAATGGCCTTTTTAGGTTAGAGTTTTGCATTCAGGATCGCGGCCACAGATCGGCTCCCCTGACTTCCGTAGCGTTCAGGAGTGGGAGGTGTGGCTGGTGTCGCTGGTGGCAGAGGTGCTGACGAGGGAGTCGTGCCGCTCGGCCGCGTGCCTGCTCTCGTCACACACCGCGATGAACTGCTCTGCGTATGCTCTGCAACAAGATAAGTTCTAGTGAGAACCATATTCTTATTGCGTGGGTTGTGTTGACGACTCATCTCAGAGTTATAAACTCAAAAAGCCTCTATGTAACGTAACGTGTATTTCGCACAAAATTAACTTAATTTTGGAACAATAAGTTAATTCAGTCAGCCTACAATGACCTAAAGTAATTTTACATTTTGATAAACATCAGTTTCACGTAAACAAGTACGTTTCAGCGTTAAATTAAAAATCTGTTTGGTGGGACAACACCGTCAAGCAAAAGAATTTTTGTGAGACTTTCCTCAGACTGGTTGACTGATTGTCCAAAAAGAAAGAATACTCCATACTTCGGAAGAAACGTTTGGTCCTACCCGGCTACTAGACTATCTAGTTACACGAGCGATGTGAGTGGCCTTAGGCGGCTCTATAGCACTGACGCCAGGGTTAGTGAGGTTGAAGAAGCTTGTTCCTCACCTGTCGAGGCCAGTGTAGGTGCGCTTGAGCTCTGCGTCGGAGAGCCGCTCGCGCTCCGCCCGGCGCTTGCGGTGGATCCTCTCCAGGGACCTGGTGAGCTGCGAGTCGCGCTCCCGACCCTCGCGCCGCCTCCGCTCCCGGTGCTCGCGCGGGGAACGCCTGCGACGCGCTCGCTGGAACACGAATAATAGGCGTAGCTTGAAATTTGTCCGTGTAAATACTTATGTCTTTTCATCAATCTCATGCAATTCCGTTCAGCCGTTTAGTAATCATAAAATTGATTATCAGATGATTGATGATTTAATAAGCAGAACATCACATCTCATGTCGGCATTTATAATATTAATGGGAAGAATGTCTATGTGGTGAAATCATTACAAAGTCGATTGTAAAGTTAAAAATGTTAAATTTGTTTTATTGCTGCTCTAATTACGACGCTATATGTTATGTAATGGTTATGGTCAGCTAAATTATTCGTACTTTCAAAGCGTACAAAGAAAGGGAAAATTATGAATCCACTTGACTTGAAAATAATTAATTTTAGTAGTTTGCCTACAAACTACCTACTTTTCAGCGGTTTAAAAGCTTGTGTTTATAAAGAATTTTTAACTAAAACTTATTTACCGTATCGTGCACAGGGTAGTAGAGGGGCGCGTGGGGCGGCGCGTGCGCATAGGGCGCGGGCGGCAGCGGCAGCGTGGCGTAGCGCGGACCCATCATCACGCACGTCGGCCCGCGGCCCAGCTAGAACAATAATTCGGTTATGTTTTTAATTATCATTATTATAATAATTATTATGCGATTCTTTGAAAAAATACGTATAAGTACAGATCTATTAGAATCTATAGAATATATTTTGGAACTATTTCCTCCCAGTCAGACCGGTTATTTAACAAAATATTGTTCGTCACGAGTACTCGTATTTGAAAATTCGGAGTTCTCTTTGTTACGTAAATTCGCTAAATAAATATTTTGCATTTTTAGAATAAGATTTAGCTCAAACAGCTATTTAAAAAGATTTTTTTATAATATTGTAAGAAGTATATTAACTCGGGAAACTTTTTTGCTATAGTAAAGAATAATTTGTGATGATAATAAATTTTGATGATAAGGAAAGACTTTTTCTTTATATTCGCATCTTTTGCAAATTTTACACCTGATAAATGTAAAGTTGTAGATTAAAAAGTTTTTTGTGTCATATGGCTACAAGTTAGTGAGAAAGTGTCATTCCACACCTAACGACCTAATAGTAAGTGACGTCATCAGCACAAGGAGACAGGTGTGTTGGGACGACCAGCATTCCATTAAGACGAGATCACTATGCCGACCGAGTGCCAGCCGAGTGGCCTTTGAGTGGCACACATTCTATTGTTTCGGTATTTACCTACAATGGACTCATTGCGGTCAGCAACCTGCGTTCGTTTCTCTCGGCCCTTTCTTACCAGCTCGAGGATATACGATGGGACCATCTATTTGTACGGTTTGGGAAGGGGGTTGTATGGATTGATCAACTTCACATACTCTCCAATATCTTCGGTTTCTTTCCACCATATTACGTAATGATCTCGAATATGAAAAACGCAAGTTCCGATGACTGTAACCGTAGCTGTTATCATCATCAACAGCTCATATACATCCCCACCGAGGGGCTCGAGCCTACCCTGAATTAGAGTGATTAGGCCTTAGTAGACCACGCTGGCCCAGTGCGGGTTGATCGACTTCACACACAACCTTTGATTTAATTCGCGTGCAGGTTTCATCACGATGTTTTCCTTCACCGTAAGAGCGCCGAATAAACGTGAGGTAAGGTGGAGGCGGTATTATTAGAGAAACAATTATTTGCAAGAGATTCCAGTGATTTATTTCATCACGAGATCAGTTTTTACAAAGACAGTCAACAATAGAATCAGCTCTTGTCCATCCAAGAATATTTTCTTCTTCTAAATTCAAATAAACCCAACGATTCTAAAAGTATTTACAGCCAGCAATAACCAACGAGGCTGAGACGTATAACTATGCACACTTACCCAACAAAACGTAAGTACTCATATGAATTTGAAAATCGAAAACACATTGATACGTGGTGGGAATTGAACCCACGTACGGACGGAAGGCCACGGCCCTAGCCACTAGACCACCGACTAGCTGTTATACCGGACATATTTTTTACGTGTTTTCTTGGCTTATGTTCGATCCAATTGGACAGCTAATCTGACACATACGTGATCGTATAAGTCTGCTAAAGGGACCGTGACGTCAATAAAATCTGATGATAACTAGGTTGAGATTAGATCACCAGGCGAACGCAGCTCTGGGCTATTGTGTAGTGTAGTAGTTGGCACTTCGCAAATTGTAGTTGTAGCTGCCATCAGCTGGGCGAGGCATTGCGAACATTTGCCGACATAAACATCATAATGGCGGCACCAACATTTCCAGCCAACATCTCTGATTCTGCTTCAAATAATGAATTTTATCTTTAGTATTTATATTGTATAATAACAATTTAAAATTATGCATGTTAAATTATTATTTATATTGTAAACCTATTTGTCTTCCACTTGCATGCCTTATATTATGCAATGCCCTGACAGGGTCATGTACTTATCTGCCATGTTAAATTATAACTTTTAAGCTTGTACATGTGAGCATAAATAAATAAATAAATAAATAAATAATCACAATCAGATAAAAGTTTTATTAGCTAGTATTTAGGTTCGTAAAAATGTATATAGGTATTTATCTACTGTGGTTTGCTGTTTCGTGTGGTTCCGCCACTTTGACGTCATTTTGGCGGAACCAATGTTTTATTTGAATATCTTTTGAACGAAAGAGGTATTTTTTTTTACTTAAGGTATCAAATAGTAGTATTTAGTTAGTGTATCTGCTCATATGAAATTTCGAAATTCAGGATTTGGTCCCGCCATTTTGACGCTAATCAATAATCCGGTATGCGCTGGATTTTGGCTCTGAATGCGTGTAGGTAGGACACAGACTATTGTGGGAATCCTAAACCGTGTGTTAACCCTTCTTGTTAATTTTCATAGAAAAACGTCTTCATATTTTTATAGGGATCAAATGATCACAGACAAAAGAAACTATCTGTGATAACCTATCTATATACCTACCTATATATACCTTTGCAAGAGAAAAAGTTTGTTTCTACTACCTATATCGCCCTTACTAACTGCTACTGATTTACGACGACATCTAGTTTTTAATTCAAAGTCCAGGGTGGTCCGCATAAAACAAAACAAAACAAAACGAAATAAACTTCACTGAATATCGTTTCGAAATAAACTTCACTGAATATTCACTGAATATCGCTTCTTATGCGTCCAAATCAAAACCAGTGAATGCATAATATATTTAGTTGGGACAGACGGACGAACAGGCTTCGTCTGGAGGAAGATGGATCGGAGACAGGCCTCCCGAAGGGACAGGCCTGACCAGGTCTGACAGGCACTCGCCTACGATGTTAATGCGGTACTAGTATCTAGTTTATAATATTTTATTTTATAGGTTCAGTCATCGGGATCTGTACACAATAAACGATTTAATCCCGTGGTAAAAAGAAGGTGCGTTACATCTTTTCGCCTTTTATATTTTCCTCACCACCTGTTTTCCTTACCTCATCATAGGTAAAATATGTAATAATTATGAATAAATCGAAGTCGAATTGAAAAACATCCTTTTTATTAAATCGGCTCAAAAAAACAGCTCTAGATTGAAAATATCTATGAGAAAAAAAAATGGTTACAAACTTTACGCGTTATTGTAAAAACATTCATAATGTCACCGTTTTTAAAATTAAATGCTCTTCCAGATAATTATTGTCTTTTAAAACTGTATTGTAGTAACTACCAATTTATTTCTTGGAATACTTCAAATGTACGCTCGCTTACTCGAACTGAACCTCCTTGATACACTTTACGCGCGTTGCCCTGCGCGCGCGCAGGTCGGTGGAACCTGCTAGATTTATTGCCGACTTCGAAAAGGAGGTTCCATTCTGATTATCAGGGTTAAGCAATATTGACTTAAGCTTCCAAACAAGGTGATGTCCTCAAATAGACTTTATAAGATTGTACTGAATGAAGCGGACTTAGTAATAAAACAACAGTTCTAGTAAGATGAATGTATTTTTATAAAGTGACTGCTCCATTGTAGTACAGTCCTGAAATAGCCGGTGCAAAAGTTCGCGTCCGTTACATTACCTCTGGTATGCTGGTATATGATATAGAAAAAGCGATAAAAAAAAAGAAAACAGCCGGTGCATAGTAATGCATCTTAGAATGTAGTCGGAATGTAGCCAGAAATCACATCACATCATCACACTAATATTATAAATGTGAAAATATATTTGGATGTTTAGATGTTTGGATGTTTGTTCCGCTTTCACGCCTAAACTACTGGACGGATTTGGATATAAATTTGGATAATATTTTTACCGGGAAAAGTCCTATTCCCACGGGAAAATCTTACATAATGCGAGCGTAGCCGCGGGCGGACCGCTAGTAATTAAATAAATAAATAAAAAGACATTTATTCATCCACACATGCTAAAAAAATAACCAAACGAAAAAACTGTTTACAGTGTTACAGTTGGATGAAAAGGTCATGTCTCAGCTAGGTTGCTTCAAAGTCAAAGTCAAAATTTTTTATTCGAATTAAGATTTTTACACATAATTTTTTGACGTCAAAGCTATCATGGATGGCACGTTCACTACCAGACAGTATCTAGTCGCCAGTACCAGTAAGGACTAAAAACGAATTAAGGAAACAATATTCATAATTCATAATGCAGAGAAAATGTCCGGACCCACGGCACCCCGCGAAGATACCCCTGGGGGTGACACGGGAACTTGGATTCGGACCCGTGGCAACCCAGCTCCTCATATCCATACAACAGTGTACCAGTGGTATCACAATCAACCATATTGTAGCTAAAATGCAGTTGAATACAATCTCTCTGTGAAGAAATAAAAACAATGCTCGCGTTGATGTCTTTTATATGGAATAACCGGAATAACGCAATTTTCTTTCAAATCTAAGGCCTACAATCGTAAGTATTCATATTATTTCTTAAACTAATGGTTGTATTCAATGCATTGTTTTTAAATGTGGTGTTAAATAATAAGAAAGCTAAAAAACGGTCAAGTGCGAGTCGGATACGCACCATCCGTTCCGAACCATTGCACAGCTCGA
This sequence comes from Carpatolechia fugitivella, assembly GCA_951230895.1. NCBI lineage: Eukaryota > Metazoa > Arthropoda > Insecta > Lepidoptera > Gelechiidae > Carpatolechia > Carpatolechia fugitivella. The sequence continues at coordinate 2,274,235 of OX579657.1, forward strand.
GCAAAAACACCGAAAAAAATCACCATTAATGTATGGAGGAGATTTCATGAGATAGGGAGAGCTTAGTAAGTAGGTTTCTGTTGGCATCCTTTGGGTACGGAACCCTAAAAACGGAGAGCTATTTCAACAATTGCAAACTTGCCTGAACTATACTGAGAATTAACTAATTAATTCTCGTTACATTTCTTTCAGCAGCGGCCGGGCCCCATTAGTTCTTGGCATTCAACATTTCGAAATACTCGATAAATCGTTTGTTTATATAGTTGAAGCAATCGGCGCACTTGTGCTAGCGCATAGTCGTCTAAGCTCGCCAGCCTTGACGCAAGGTGGTCGGCGGTCGGCGGTCGGCGGTCGGGCGCCCTCTCGATTCCGACCGGTCCTTTCAATGGGACGAACCGCGTCAAATACCACGGATAAGGCGTGGAGGCTGCACCTATCGGTACATTACTGTCAATACACTGCACGTTGCTTAAATATTCACCACAACGCAGATCGCATAATGATTACAAAGGAATAGGACTCTTAATTTCATCTAGCCTCAGATTGAGCATCTAGCCATAATGACGACTAGCATAAATTCAATAAGTTTTTCTACTTCAAATTCATAGAAAGCATAGTGTAAAAGAATCAAGCAAACAACAACAGCAGCAGCAAACAATTACCTACACGGGAAGCTTTCATATCAACCTGAACAATCCAACCTATGCGTATCTCTGCGTGCTCTGAAGTGTTTGAAACTAGATGACCGTCTAAACTAAACTTTTATATTATTATTGGAAACTCATTGAAATATAGGTAGGTAGAAATTAAAATTACGTCGTTTGTCATTCCGTTGCAGAGTCAACAAACATACTTTTGCACTTTTATAATACATTTATTTAGTTAGTTTGTTCTTATAAGAGAACCACCGTGATTTTTTACATAGAGATGCTTTATGAGGTGTAGATTACGGGAAATGATATTAAGCCTACCTTGCTGAAAAAGACTTTTACCTACCTGTGTACGTACGGAAACAACTTGGTCATAGCTGTGGTTGGACAGACGGAATGTTACCAAAAAAGCTCTCTAAAGATTGGAAAAATAAAACTATAGACTTCTATTTATCTGGATGAAACTGCGCATTGGAAATACCTACTTAGAAACGTTGTTGCCTCAAACACGGTTATTTCAACTTGATTTAATTTCCGCATGTGCTAAGGTGTGTTAAGGTCTGCGAGATCGTGCGTTGCGTCGTGACTTGACTCTGTATTTCTATAAGAAACCGGACTCTTTAAACGTTATTTCGAGCAATGTACCCAAATAGATACATAAGAGATTCTTTGGAGGCCACAGAGGAGCATGTTTAACATATTATTAAGTTGATGATTTTCTACACAGAAGAATAGAACAGACATACATAAAAACATCAACAATAGAACATATTTTCCAGGGACAGAAAATAAACGGCAAATACTGCTATTTCCCGTACAAGTAGGTTAATAGATGTACTCGTACCAAGCTTCAAACAAAACTGACATAACTTTGTGTTTTGATACAGTATTGAACTAATAATAGCTTTGAGTTCTAACTACAAATTAGTTATTTGTTATTGTTAGATATTAAATTATCCCATCCGGGAGACGCGGGTTCGATCCCCACCACGTACCAATGTGTTTTCGAATTTCTAATTCATATGTAAGTTTATTCGACGCTCGAAAGAAAATATCGTGATGAAACCTGCATACTCCTGCGAAGAAATTCAAAGGTTGTGTGTGAGGTCGACCAACCCGCACTGGGCCAGCATGGTCGACTAAAGCCTAATCGCCCTAATTCAGGGTAAGCTCGAGCCCCTCGGTGTGGACGTATATGAGGTGTTGATGATGATTAAATCACAAAAAATTATCATCAGCTTTTTGTTACCCACTGTAATATGTAGGCATCATATTTTTCAGCCAATCTTTGCAGTCAGTCCTATGCAAGTCTCAGCCAAGTCTTTCCATTGAAATATTTTCAGTTCGACAGCGTCATCGTTCCTACGTTACATCCTTATACACCGTGAAATTTAACTGGTTGAGTGTTCAGTCCATTAAACTGAACAACGTTCCCCAAGGAGTGTATCTATAGAACATTTTTCAGTAAATCAGTAAGCTTAATAGACCTGTGCTGAACGCAGAAAATCGTAATAACTAGTCGCTGTAGCTAAATTGCTGCAATTCTAAATTTCGTCAGTTTATGAAAAGTGAAGACGCCCTGAGTTTGGAAACTGTGTGAAACTTTGTAATTGTGATATAATTATGTACTTAGACTAACTAAATGTGGAACACTATGCCCGCTCGCTCTATTGTTTAATTCTATTAACTAAGAATTTGTGGCTCAGTGAAAGGAGTCAGATCAGAGAGGCATTTGAAGTACTTCATAATTGTACACTGATTTATATCGTCTACCAGTAATTAAACAATTAAAATGGTTGCATCAGGTATTGGTTGCTAAATAACTTTTGGATAATGCATGCATACTCGTACAAATACAATTTCCTTCTTCCACTTCATCTTAAAGCTCCACGCTTCATCGTGATACGAAAATTCTCGCTGATATCTTTGTTAGATACTTTCATAGATTATAAACTAACGACAATTGTAAATAGCTAGTTGCAATACGGTGACAATCTTGGTTGTTTTTCATATTTCGAATGTTTTTTCTGCGAATAGCGGCAGTTCTTTCCGTTTTACCTTAAAAAATGTTTCGGTCATGGAGGTATAAATTATTATATAATTACTTTTTTGTTCGTTTTCGATAACAGTGATTCAAAACGGAAAGTAATAGTGCCTTCTAATCTTGGCTAACCGTTAGCCCAAAGTGGAGTAGGTATGCTTTGCTCTCTAATTCTAGTGTCGTCAGTAACCTAATACACGTATCGCGTTTCTTGTTATTGTATCTGCGACTTTATTCGCGCCATCTCCTCCGACCTGACCCGCTTTTATCATTGGAGATAATCCAAAAAAGAAAACTGTAGAGTACCGTCTTGAATACCGAACAGTTTCACCTTGAACCGACAGACGCAGTTTTGTTTCGACAAACATATATTATATACTGGTTTTCGTTACGTATGTCTGCACCTTTATACTTTCAATACAATACAGCGACACAACAACAGCCTCCGTGGTCGAATTTTCAACGCTCATTACGGAGGTTCCATGTTCGATTCCAGGTGGGGACACTATCAAGCTAAAACCTCTTTGTGAGAGACTTTCCCCAGTTTGTTTAGGACATTGCAGGGTGAATCACCTGATTGTCCGAAAAGAAAGATGATTCCATGCTTCGGAAGGCACGTTAAGCCGTTGGTCTCGGCTACTATCTAGTCGTCACATGAGCCATGTCAGTAGCCTTTGGCAGCTCTATAACACTGACACTAGGGTTTGTGAGGTTGGTCGTCGACCTTACAACCCACACGATGAAGAGAGAATACAATACACACAGACTTCACAGTTCACAATCTCGATAACGGACAAAGCCATTATTGGAGCTGAAGCAGTCGCCGACAGATAGCTGAGATGCTCTTCGCCATCACTTCAATTATCACGTCATGTCCTTTGTTACATATGTAACAAACTTTGTTGTGTATGGGTCCCGAACGCCCCCCTGCCAGGTGGACTGATGACCTGAGGAAGGTCGCTGTGGTGGCTGGATGAAGAAAGCGGGTGATCGTGCGCTTTGGCTTTGGGGAGGCCTACGTCCGGCAGTGGACTGCAATAGGCTGATTGATTGATTGATTTGTCCTTTGTTACCAAGCGAAAGTGCACAAAGTTTACTAATGCCACAAAAAAGGTGCTTTTGTTACACGGTTTCACTACATCTTTTCAATCTCAGTGGTAGAGCGTTTGGTTCTCTTTTTAAAATTCTGAGTTGAATCTTGATGTGAGGGAAATTGCGATTAAACGACTGTCCTTTGTAGGTAGGAAATTGAAGGCTGAATCACTTGATTGCCCTAGAAGGAGGATTTCGTGCTTCGGAAGGTATGTCAAAATAAGTCCTGGCTGGCTGGATATCTATGGAAAATAGTTGTTACCTGAGCCATGTAAGCCATCTTTGGCGACTTCCTAACTCTGACACCAAAATTCGTGAGGTCATTTTGTCGACCTTTCAACCTTACAACGATAAGAAGAATTGGTTTCAAAATAAGTTTACGGTACTGTAAGGAGTGGCCTCCTTTGTGGTTACTGGTTGCTGGTCAGTTTTCATATTTCGTTCCAAAGATTTCTGACGCGCGTCGCCTAGGGAGCGAAGCGATCGTCTTTTGTTCCTCTGAGTTTCATTCTTTAATAAACGTTTTGAATTACAAATTGTTCCTTTTTTGTTTCAGAGTCTCGATGCTGACGTGCTAGAGACAAAACGCATTGCTTGTTTTTGAAAGAAAATATTATAATAATAAACATAATATCTTTAATCATACAATCGAGTTCTTCGTTTTAGCTTCTTATATAGGACTCCAACTTATTACAGTAATACATTTTCTACAGAGGAGGAAATATTTACGTAGCTTTTTGCTGCATTGCTCCCAGGAAGATATTACTGTTAGTATATTTATACTGTTCCTTAGAACTTTCATGCCGCTTTGATCTACCGTCGTCGGTGACGCTGCCGGAAGCACTCATGCGCCTGAGTTGAAATATGGAAATGTAATGATAATGATCCGCATGCCACTTTTATGTCATGGGAAAATGACCTTGGTTGTAGTTGTGTCTTTGAATGAGACGCGGTGAAAACGATGAGATAGGGTTGGCACGTGAAAGGTTTGTAAAATGTGAAACGTGAAATTAAAATATCGACAGCGAGGGGTTTGGAGCTTCAAATCAAATCGTGTGGGTTGTAAGGTCAAAGACCGATACTACAGACTGGTGTCAGAGGTACTGAATCGCCAAAGGCCTTTGTTTAGACCGCAATGTCCAACCAAACTGGGCACAGTCTCATGAAGTGATTTTTGTGTGACCACAGACGCCTGGGTGTGAACTCAGATCCTCCCGAATGAGAGCCTGTGCCACACAGATGGACAGATATCTTGGTGACCTAATCGGGCCTATGTTCAGCAGTGGACGTCTTCCGGCTGAGATGATGATGATTGTATTCGGAGACAATGCTATTTGTTCATCCATCGTTTACACCGGTATCTTTGGCGGTCCGAAGCGGTGCTTACTTCAGTCGCACGAAGTCGCGCACCCCGTTACCAGGCGCTCATAAATCTTAGACAATATTCAATAACATTTCTTCTAATAACCGCTCGAACGCTGATTTACTTGATTTATATCTGGTTCAAGTGCGGTTTGCGTACTTCCTGAATCTATAATTATATAGGTAGTATTTCGAGATTCATAATTAAATATTTTTTTTATTATAATTGGCGTTACAGCGCGCCCGTAAGGTCAAATAAAACCCAAATTAGAGCAATCGGTCGGTGAATATATTGATGATGACATAAATTGATAAAAAAACGAATAATCTTGAAGCCTTACATAATATTAAAGATTAATTTAATAAATTAACTACGTGCAATCAAATTTATTGATTTTAATTGATCGTAAAAAGTTACAGCTTGTTTACGGTCAAACAAAAACAATAAAAGCGATGTAAAAAACATTATTACGGTTGCAGATATGCATTACAGATGTTGCGTAATGCACCCTGGGTGCATTTCTTTCAAGAGTCATATTCCATTAACGCACATTACGCTATTTTTAATCAATTAAATTAATAATATTTATTTCAGGGCTGATAGATTGTTTTAACAAAAAGAAACCATGAGTTAAAATAAAAATAAAAATAAAATAAAATAAAATAATTTATTTTCTGTATACTTAAGGCTAATACAACATAGTGGCTGATCCCTCCTTGTAAGCTAGAAAGCCTGTGTTAGGAGGGACCGCTCTTCCTTATATATTATTAACTTGCTATTTTATTATTAGAGCCATTAATAACAGGTGATATGCGTATACTTATATGTAACTAAAACTACTAAATTACTAACACCTAGACATAAAATCTATTCAAATAAACGTTTATCCGCTTACTCCGCTAGTCATCCAATTAAGGTTACAATTATTTTATTGTGTTAATGCTATATTTATGTGTGTTGTGTGTTTGTTTATATGTCTGTGTATATCTTTTATATATATATATATAAAAGATATACACAGACATATAAACAAACACAGGATTTTTTTTTATATATATATATATATATACAAAAAAATTTTTGGTCTCTCCATACAAAATGGATCGGTCGGGAGTCTCACTTTGTATGGAGAGACCAAAAATTTTTCTGTCGCAGGATTTTTTTTCTCGTGAAAAGTTGTTCAGTTTGACGGGTATTATCACTACACGGCGGGAACAAAACGATGTAAATTTCACGGTGTATTATGTATTATGTAAACAAAGTTGAAAAAATATATTGTTACTCAAAAATGCAAGTACCTATGTTGTTTGTTGGTGTGTTATTTGTTTTTTTTTTTATTTGTATTGAATTATATTTATTAAAAACCCAAAAGGGAGGATGCCGGTTTTTTTTCAGTCACTAGCTATCCTCCCGCGGCTAATGAAATGAAATGATTTATTTGCGGTAAACACGGTAAATAGAGAGTAGGTTGAATATTTTGAAATAGCTCAAGCTTAACTGATATCATCAGTATGCAAAATATTAACAAGAACAAAATTAACATGCAGGTCAAGATCTTAAGTAATTATTATCAGTAAAATGAAAAAATGAATGAATGAACTCTATGCTCGCGATGTGTAAGATTTTCCCGTGGGAATAAGACTTTTTCCCGTAAAAAGTATCTTATGTGTTAATCCCGGTTACAAACTACCTTCCAAATTTCATACAAATCCGTTAAGTGCTTTAAGCGTGAAGGCGAAACAAACATCCAAACATCTAAACAAATAATTTCACATTTATAATATGTGATTGTGTGGGATGTAAGACGTACGGTTATATTGAGAATTCACCTGCCCGCCCAACTGCCAAAAGGCTGTTAAAATGAATACAGTAATTAGCCAACTTAACAAGAGTGGTTGTATCACCAATAACGTTCATTATTTAGTAGAATACGGCAGCTCAATGACCGGTAATGCAGTCCCAATAAACGGATAGTATCACGAGGGACCGGTTCGTTATACAACCGCGGAAACCGAAGACCGAACTCGCCAAACCGAACGCATTGAAGTTCATTTTATATGTATACTAGCGATCCGCCCGCGTTATGTAAGATTTTCCCGTGGGAATAAGATTTCTTCCCGTAAAAAGTATCCTATGTGTTTGTTATATATTAAAATAAACGCCAAGAGGATTTATTAATACGGAGCAAATCCTTACACAAAAACAATTGCAAACAGAAGGAAGAGTGAGTGAAAACTAATGAATGAATAGAACGGTTTGGAGACACGTTCCAGTTCTCACAGTGTTAATCCGGGGTACAAACTATCTCCATTCCATATTTTATCCAAATCCGTTCTGTAGTTTAGGTGTGAAAGCGGAACAAACATCCAAACATCCAATATTTTCACATTTATAATATTAGTGTGAAGTGTGATGTGATTATAAAAAATTGATTTCATTATAGGAAGCGATGCTGAAAATTTTTGTTGCTTCCGATCAATACTGATGATGATAGATTTGTTATTGTTGCAGATTAATATCTAATAATTATAAAGCAGAAAATGAAGTTTCTGTCTGCTTCTGTTTTCTGTTTGTCTGCTGTTTCTGGCCCGGATAGCCAAGGAGATGCAGGTTCGAGTCTTGTCCAAGATCGACCAAATTGTTCATTTTCTGCTTTATAATTACTATGATTTTTGCATCATAATCTTGTAATACACATGTATGAATGAATATTGCAATTAGAAATGCGAAAACGTTTGCTATTTGTCTTTTTCTTAGCAATTTGTTTGATGTGATGTTTTAAACCTGTTTTTTTTTTTGTAAATGATCCGTCATTTACAAAAAAAAAGGAGACTAATCACTATTTATACCAGAGTGGTAATATAGTGGGCGCGGACTTGCGGGGGAGCAGAAGGCTCGTACCCCTTAGGAATTTTATGACAACGTATCTGGGGGCGCTCTCAGACGGGCTCGGACCGCGGCCCAGAACGTTGCCTGGGCGAGAAGCGCGTCGGAGAAGAATGACCCCTACCGGGTCTTACTGAATTAATTCTACTATTAGTTCCGCGTCCCCGCCGGCGGGGGCGGTTGCTACCTGAAGTTTTAAACTTGATTCATAGCCAGATCATGAGAGACATTTTTTGATGTGGGAATTTCTTTGAGTATTAACCGTCACTCGAAAAAGAAATTTCAACTTAATTAAAATTATTGATTAAATTAGGGGATTAGAAATGGTAGATTCAAATTAGGTACTCGTGGATGCGATCAATAAGCGTGTCGATGGCGACGGAGGAGTATCATAAAATATTTTTAGTTAGCTTAGTTAGTTAGTTTTTTACCCGACTGCTTTAGAAGGAGGGTTATGTTTTTCAAGTGTATGTATCTATGTATGTATATTTCTTTGGCATGCTAAAGAGGTGCCGTTAGATTTGTCTTACATGTGAGAATGACACTGGGTACTGTAAGGAGCGGTCTCCTTTGAGGTGACTGGCTGTTCGTTTAGTTCGATTGGATTTGAATATTTTGAAATATCGAAGGGTTCTTTTTTGTTGTTATGACTCGGGACGTCAAAGGGCTACCGAGTAGAAGATATTTTCATATTGGAGAGTTGATCTAGTGAAATAAAGAAATATTACCGATATACATAATTCGTTTATCTCCAAATTAGCTTAGCGCCCATCTGGCTACCGCCCCCCTCTTTATTGTACATCAAAATTATAAAAAAACCAAGATGGCCGATTTATGGCGCCAAAACATATTAGACTTCAAAAATTTTATGTCTCCAAAACCTATCGAGTGGGGTATCAAAATAAAGAAGTTTATGTATGGTTTCCAAAAATATATACAACTTATATGTTTAAATGTAATTTGGAATGAGAAATGCTAAAAAACAACAAAAACTGCCTCCGACTGCTATTCTGAACACTATCAACCACGATCATTCAAAACAAAACAAAAAAAACAACTTGTTTGCATCTTTTGAGTTCATTTATTTATTTAGTTTGAAAGTTTTTCATTTTTCACGCAGTCGGGTTATTTGTTTTTATAATAATTTTTCTCAAAATCTGTTTATAATCTGTTTTGTTTTGTCTATCTATTTCCTAGATTATGTAAAATAATTTGTTTTGAATTGACTGTAACTACAGTCATCAGGCGCAATCCTTGCATAGACAGTGTTGAGATGCACCGTGCCTGCACATGCACGCCGCATTGCGTTGCACCCAGTGAGGTCAGCATCTTGCGCAAGCGCAGGACACGTGTGGTTGCGCGCGCGCATCGCAATCTCCACGCAAACCGCGACGACTAGACCCATTCCCATAACGTTTACATAAAATTTTAAACATTTTGTGCAATGCTGTATTACATAGTCAATTTGGAAGGCAAGTCATTGACGTCTTGGTGGGCTGGTGGCGTTGCGTTGGTATGACTGCTGAGCTGTGGCCGTGGCTATCGATTGTAGATTACGTAGTACGTTTTTTATATATGTTTTATATTTACCTTTTCATAATGCTTAACGAATAATGACTAACAATTAAGCTTTCTGACAATTTACTTAAATTAATGTTTAATGTTACTAACTTATATATTGATTTATCTACACGCTGTATTGATGTATAATGCTTTGATTTTTACGATACTAACACTTTAAATTCCTTAGTTTGTTTGTGTGTTGGATTCGATCTGTAAGCAAACAAGTTATATTGATAATAAATAAATAAAATTTTAAAACTTAAGTTTGACTGGACCATTGAAACATGATATTTATTATTTAGTTTTAAATTAATTTACAAAAGAGTATAAATCTGCAGTCTACATCAGCCCTGCGTTCCGAAACGCGCTGAAATCGATTAAAACACCCGTAATTGCGTTTTGAATTACTGTCAGCTGTCAAAACTCATACGTTTTTTTGCTTTTCTGTTCGCTGACAGCGCTGAAAGTCTGAATCGGAATACGCCCGTAATATCTTCTTGTCGCAGCACGTGTAAAGCTGCGTGCGCGCGCACATCGAGGAGATCGTGCAGATTTGCGAAGAGCAGCCGAGTTGACTGACGGATTGCGACACTCCAGCATTCGTCGACACGACTGTTTACTTAGTTAGATTACTTTGCTTCAACGGTAAACAACTTATTTCTCAACCTAGAATCCATCATGTTATGTTGTTACCTAAACATTAGTCGGTTAGTACTTTTGGATAACATAGATAGATCAACATCAACGGCCCGTTACAGTCCACTGCTGGATTATGTGCCTCCTCCACTTAAGTGGAGGGTTTTGCCATAATCTCCACGCTTGGCAGGCGGGTTGGAGATCGCAGATTAAAAGGTTACTGTATCAGAGAGTGCTGCTGCCCGTTCCCTGTTCAATGTGTAGTCCCTAAGTCGCCTCTTACGACACCCACGGGAAGAGTAGGGGTTGGTGACAAATGTATTCTACCCTGCCGTCACCACAAAGCGTAATATAGATAGATAGATACATAGAAATAATAACAATACTTTCAATGAAGGTTTTTCCTTATATTTTCTTCAATAATATTGTTCTCAATTTTATCACAGATTGCTAGGCAATTACTGTAACATGATGAGGTGGACTTGAAGGAGGCAAAAAAAAAGCTAATAATAACCTAAGCAACCATAATTATCTGATATCTATATTCTTAATACCTTAATGTAAGGCCGAAAGGATTGGGTAGGTAGGTAGTGATGGCTTTTTGCCCGGAAAATTCCCGACGCTAGGGAATTTTCCCAAATACAAGGGAAGAAACCCGAAAAAATCCCAAAGAGAGGGAAAATATGACGTCACGACGTAACAACGTTTTAGTTTATAATATCTATAAAATCGATAGGATTATTAGACAAAAGAACTCTCTTTGGGAATTTTTCGGGTATTTTCCTTATTTTCCCGATACTTTTCTTTCCCAACCAATTTTTTTCTATCCCTGCCCATCACAAGGTAGGAAACATTTTAGAAAGCTAAGAGAGTTAATATTGTTTCAAAAGTACTTATCTGATAAAAAACACTAAATAAAAAACACTAGGCAAAGGAAAACCGTACTTAGTTTGTTTCCCTCATTTTGTGAATGTATTACAGAAAAAACAACATCGTCTGTAAATTTTTATCCATTAGTAACAAGATCACGTTATGTATTCTTTACCTAGAAAATACCTGTTTTCGTACATAACCTTAACATTTTAAACCTGCCACATTTTAGCAGCCGGATATGCAGATGGAGCTTCGCCTCTGTGCTCAGATTCGCAACGATTAACATAAACACTCTAATAAAATGCTAACCAGTTCTATGTTTTTACTTTCGCCGTTTATACGGGGCGGTCTAGTTTATTATTGTAATTGAGTTTTTCTATAAAATATAGCAAAATAATGAGAACCCTCGCGAGAGCCCGTAAAACTGACTGATCAACAGCTCATATTTACGTCCCCACCGAGGGGCTTGAGCCTACTCTGAATTAGGGCGATTAGGCCTTAGTAGACCACGCTGACCCAGTGCGGGTTGGTCGACTTCACACACAACCTTTGAATTTCTTCGCAGGAGTGTGCGCAGGTTTCATCACGATGTTTTCCTTCACCGTAAGAGCGTCGAATAAACGTACATATGAATTTGAAATTTGAAAACACATTGGTACGTGGTGGGGATCGAATTTGCGTCTCCCGGACGGGAGGTAGTGGCCCTAGACTTTAGACTTTAGTCTCTAATAGCCACTAATTCTGAAAATTCCGTCAAGTTAATAAGAACTACCTTATTTTAAGTTTTTATTATGTTCTAAATGTTGCATGTTTCAAGTAGCTTTTTTTCTAACTTCCTGTATAAGTTTTTAATGTCCAAATGACCCTGAGTCATCAATGAAAGTTCAATACCGCACATTAATATGGATGCGGCACTAAGCGGCGGATTAGGCGCGTGTCTGTAGGTCATCGTGCGAACTCTTGAACCGTGGTTAAGAAACCATGAATTAAAAATCATAAATTAAATTAATTTAGATTAAATAATGCCGTGTGGTGACGGCAGAGTAGAATACATTTGTCACCAACCCCTACTCTCCCCGTGGGTGTCGTAAGAGGCGACTTAGGGACTACACATTGAACAGGGAACGGGCAGCAGCGCTCTCTGATACAGTAACCTTTTAATCTGCGATCTCCAACCCGCCTGCCAAGCGTGGAGATTATGGCAAAACCAAACACTTAAGTGGAGCTCATAGTCCAGCAGTGGACTGTAACGGGCCGTTGATGAGATTAATTTAGTTACTTCGTAAATATCACAACGTTTTTCCTGTGAAACCACTCTAAAGTTTCCTCGCCTGGAAATAAGTTCTTCACCCAACATAACTGGAAATAAGTTCTTCACATGTTGGGAAACTATAGGGGGCAAGGGGATTACTCTCCCCATTTGAAAAAGAAAAAATAAATCAAAGCATTTCACAAAATTTTTTTTTGTGTCGTATTTTGAATCCTTTTATTTATATCTATTTGAATGCTTACTGTCCGCCCGCGGCAACGCTCACGTTGTGTAAGATTTTCCCGCGGGATTTTTTTTCGATTATCTGTAAATTTCATCGAAATCCATTCAGTACTTTAGGCATGAGAGCGGAACAAACATTCAAACATCTAAACATCCAAATATCCAAACATACTTTCACATTTTATAATATTAGTGTGGTGTGATTGTTTTTTTGACGCGCAACGAGAATCGCCTATGTGTTGGTATTTTCCCATCACTTCTTCTTCTGCTTCTTCATCATCATCACTGAAGATAAGGTTATCAATCACTATGCCAGCTCCGTAGAACCGTATCCATGACTAACAAAATATTTTCGGAACAGGCACGTATTGTCGTGTAACTTTCTTCTGTTTTGTGTTGGTTATCTAATTTGCAAGGCGGAGTACCGAGAGAGTGTCTGACGTAACGCAATCACCAAAATAAAACATACAAATAATATACGTCAGGTATTTTAGGAGTCCGCTGTCAAACAAAGAGACTCTTCGTGAGAAATAGCATTAATTTGTGTAAGTATAGAAAGATTAGATATAATATGGTATACAGTTTACAACAGCTCAATGATCTAGCAGGACTTTGGTGTCCTTGTTTCTTGAGTCTCCTATAGATGACGACACGTCCGTTTCCATCCATATCTAATCTTATGTCTTGTATTAAAAAACTAAATACTTTTAGGTTTAGAACTGGATCTAGAATTATAAATTATAAACTCCTTCGAGCACCAGTGAGAGTGGTTTAAATGAATGTCTATCTTCCAAGTCCACGCCCGCTATATTACCACTTAGGGAAGCATTCCCAAAAAGATCTTAGGGGATGCTTGTAGAACTATAAATTATGTGAGCGTGGCAAGCATTCTGTTACGATAAAATAATGACTACAGGGATCGGTTCTTCTTTTCATACAATTTAAGTACATAAAAATAAAATTTTAGAGTTAAAATACGGAACAGTGGCTTCAGCAGCTTGACTTGGCCGTTATTTGCGCCTCAAGACATACACTACATCATATGATTTCACGGTAAATTAACTTTAGTTTGGATCACGTAACAGTAACAACTGAATTAAGCGCTTATTTTTTTGTCGTCATATTAATAAAAGATTTTTTTTGGTATATCGCATTAATCCACGATAAAAAAAGACCTGCGCTGTTACGGAACACTGTTTTTAATTGTTTTTTGTTACGAATGTTTGTTGGGTGAAAGTGCTGTGGCAACTATTAACCACCAACAAGAGTATTGACATTCTGAGCATTCGATAAATTGTTGTCCACCTATTGGCGTTCGACAATTTAACTTTCGGTGTGATGTACTAAACTCTTAGGAGTTTTGAAGAGAGCGTCGGTGGTATCCGCTATCTTCCGTCCGGGATACGCGGGTTCAATCTCCACCAATGTGTTTATGGGTTTCTATTTCATACGTACGTTCGACGCTCAACGGTGAAGGATAACGTCGTGAGGAAACCTGCACACTCCTGCGAAGAAATCAGCGTGGTCGACTAAGTCCTAATCGCCCTAATTCAGGGTAAGCTCGAGCCCCTCGGTGGGGACATTTATGAGCTGTTGATGTGGTTAAGATTTAAGATATTGGACGTGGTAAGGGACTACAGTCTAATCAACTTATATGTGAAATGAAAGATTCAACTTAACCAATCACAACAGCGCTGAAAGATTTCCATAGTAAATGCTGTAAATTTTGACGCAAGATCTAATCGTTCTTAGTTAAGGTAGACACGAGAAAACTATAATCACACTATAATATTAAAAATGTAAAAATATATTTGGATGTTTGTTCCGTTTTCACGCCTTAACTACTGAACGGATTTGAATGAAATTTTGATTGGAGATAGTTATATAGATAATACCCTAGACTAACACATAGGATTTTAAGGGAAAAGGTCTTATTCCCACGGGAAAATCTTACATAACGCGAGCGTAGCCGCGGGCGGAAAGCTAGTAACTACATATTTATTTTTATTAATTTCACATACAAAATCGCAAGTCATAGTTATCTCACGACTTTTCCTATAAAAAAACAACAGTTACGTCACCATACAAATTGAATGTGAGTGTTGTATTGAACGGCTCCGTCTCCAATTACTGCCCACTTTCGTTCATACACGTTCCGAATTAAAAAAAAACAGGTAGAGTCAGTCGGTTTTTTTCCCATACGAAACCAATAAAGTACAGTTGTAGTTGGCAGAATGAGCTTCATGAACTGTTGTACGAGTATGTAACAGGTAATTTTGTAAGTAAAATATGAATAAAACCATTTAAAGTAACTGCCTCCGTGGTCAAAAGGATGAGTACTCGACTCTCATTACGGAATTCGGAGGTTCTACGGAAATACCTAGTCGTTACATGAGCCGTGTTAGAAACCATTATTGGATTGGCCGCTCAATATTACTGACATCAGGGTTTGATAATAAAAATTTCACGGTAACAAATACGGTAACTAAATGTTAGCTGGCCAGTCAATGCTAGCTGGCTGTATAAAATTGACCCGTGCCGGCGATCATAAATCAGACCTGTGATTGAAGGTTATGAATGAAATAGATAATGGTTTTTGTATTTATATGTGTAAATTATTTATGTAGTTTATAATATGGGTATATTTATAATATGTTATTATATTTTATGTGTTTATGGTGTATGTATGTCTAATGTCTATTACTAGTAATTTAAGTATCAGGTTAAATAAGTGCACAGAACCGCATCTTTACAATAAGTAATTGTCTCTCTTATTATCTGATTATCTGGAAGAAATTTCTACTTTAGTAATAAGGCCGCCAATTGTACATAATTCTACTTTAATATTGTTATCTGTTTATATTTCATTCATTTATTAATTGAAATAGAACTGCAAAAAACCAGTCATCGCGAAATTGATGAAAAAATTGACGCGAATTGAATCGCAGCAATATAATAGAGAATTTACTTTGTTAAAATAGGCTTTTTTTGATAGTTGAAAGAAAAGAATATTACGAACCATTCAAAAGTAGTTGTCGATTTGCACTCTTGTACCTTAAAGCTCAAGTACTCAGTGCAATTGAAGGTCACTTTCTGCTCGATGCATTAATCTACTAGGTATAGTTAAATGGTTGCCGAAGTAGTGATTAAGGTTCATTACTGGGAAGTCGGATAATCATGATTTTCATATTAGAACATGGGAAAATGATCAGGTAGGATCCAAAGCAGTCTGTTTGCAGAAATACTAGTATTCTGCTTCTAAGTGATTACCACAGATTCTGTACTTAATTGTTATTACGGTTGTTAAATGCGTGGGAGTTTTGTGTTCCAATATCTCCGGAGAGTTGATGTTTCCTTTGTTTATTAGTTAGGGTTTGATTTTAATAAGTATCATTAATTATTTTTAATCTTTTCTTTTAATTTACTTGGCATTATCGGTTAAACAAAGACGATTATTTATTTATTTATTTTGTTAGGTCACCAGCAGAGTTAACAATATGCTTATGCAAAGGATACTAGCCTAATTGTAACTCCAATTATAGGCGACAACGACATGCAAAATAATACAGTAAACAGGATAAGTTATAAAATGATGGACAATAGTGCCGTAAAAAAAAGTGACAACATAAAAAAAATACATACAAAGTCCCGCTTTCCCGGCCCCGGACCGCGCCGCTCCCGCTGTGCGGCCGAAGCGTTCGGCTCTCATTATGGAATAAGGAGATTCTGGGTTCGGTTCCGTGCTTCGGAGAGCACGTTAAGCCGTACCCAGCTAGAAAATACGTTACGACTATATGAGCCATGTCAGAAGCCATATTTCTGACACCAGGGCTTGTGGAGCCTAACTCCACGAAGAATTTGTTGGCAGGTGGCGTCCGCTCTAGATAATAAGACTGCTTTGAGTATTTATACTGACTGTCACCCACCAACGATTAAATTTTCGAAACTAAAAGGAATTCAAATTGCCTACCTACGTAGACAAAAACATAGGACAATAATTCTTTTCCGACTTAATTCACAACAACGTCTTTTCACTGTGTGAGATGAGCACGAATTTGCACGATTGTCCATTCCATTACATGAACTTTACACTCCGCTCTCTTGCGCAAGCCCGCCACCTGCAATCAACCAATCATAAAGCGCCATGAACCAATCACATTGGAGCATTTATTGTTCCTAAAACGTTGTGTTAAGTGTTGTGGTTGTGCAATCGTTTGAGAATCGTCACTAACATTCTCCAAGGACTGCGATGATTATTATTAAATATTGCTCTCTCGGACACTAAAAACTTTACGACTTTTCAAAAACTTGCCTGATATAAAATTCGTTGCAAGCCGAGTTTGCAACTCAGAATTAATATAACAGAATGGGAGATTATAGGTGCAGCAGCGCCAAATTGTCTATAGCATCTGCAATCTGACGTCTTTTCTTGTGTGTAAGCAACGGATTAATAGAAAAGCTTTTATTAGCGGAAATTCGGTCAATTGGGTATATTTTTGTGTCACTTATTTACGTGGGAATTATAAAATTGACCAATAGCGACGTGCTGGCTGCATTCCACGCAACGTAACATCAGTTTAATGTTTGCACTTTCTCTTACGTAAACTTTTAAATCATCAATCAATACACATAGCAATGAAATATTCACATCTAACTGAATTGCGCCATTAAAAATAACGAAACCATCCTGTGATTACATTAAAAAAACTCGCCTAGGTAGCGAAGTTGATTATTATTATGACCTTAATAGCATATCAATCATCAGACTTGAACATCGCTTAAAAGTCGCCAAAAATGCTCGTTAATTTATTTAACGAACGTATTTGGCGGTTTTCACTCCTCCATAAAAACTGCTGCGGCGGATTGCGCCCTCTAAGACTCAGCTTTATGAGATCACAATGTGGGCCGGCAGCCGCCACAACCTGCTGGGCACCACACAAAGAATGTTGTAGAGGATTGAAATGTGGCAATATCCAGGGCACAGTCCGAAGAAAAAGGTATTTATATATTATATATTTTATATTATATAACTGACAAGGAAAAATAGTAGAAAATAGTAGAAAAGCTTTAGAAGTTTACTATCGGAGATCAGGACATGAAGTAAAGAATTTAGCAGAAAAAAGACAAATTCGAAACGTAAGAAATCTAAATTTGAAAATAAATTTAAAATGAAAGATAAAACTGCCAGCAAGAAAGGTTGCCAGTTATAAAACAGGAAAGAGGACGAATGCCTCGTTACAACAAGAGCGTTTTCTTTCCAAATATCATGAAGAAATTTACCAGAAATTTTGATGATATCGCTCTTAGATGGAAAAGTCCATTGACTGCACGCATTCCTTTCCTTGCATGTCGAATTTCGCAATTGCACTGAGCGTGTCTAGGGCCCGACCGAACGGTTCTCAAGAGAGGAAAGGAAAAATTATCGAATTGTAGCGTATTGTGTAGTAAGTGTTAATGATACTCATTAGTCCGATCTAACCCTGAAAGATCATCAACGGCCCGTTACAGTCCACTGCTGGACTATGAGCCTCCCCCACTTAAGTGGAGGGTTTTGCCATAATATCCACGCTTGGCAGTCGGGTTGGAGATCGCAGATTATAAGGTTACTGTATCAGAGAGCGCTGCTGCCCGTTCTCGGTTCAATGTGTAGTCCCTAAGTCGCCTCTTACGACACCCACGGGAAGAGTAGGGTTTAGTCACAAATGTATTCTACTCTGCCGTCACCACACGGCATATTACGAAAGATAGAAGAACAGAAATAATAATGATAAGATGGTCCATATTATATCCTACGGAGATATGATGTTGTAATAATTTGAAGTCAACAATAAATAGACTTAAACAGCCACATACGGATATATATACATAACTAGGTCCACAATAGGAATAAGAAAACTTACTATGCATTTTTTAACTAGGTTGTTGTGACTTGTACTGAACAGAGAAATGGAGCTGACTCAGCATATCGTTGCAAGTGAGAACTCGCAACGCTGTTATTCTGTCAGCATCAGGGGCGAGTAGCGCTTATATTATTTAACATCTAACAACGAACGACTGCAGACAATTTCAATGATTAATTAAATTTAACAAATGATATAAACACAAATAATTTAAATGCACGTGTCATACGGAGGTGTACGGCGCGGTGGTCGTTGCAAAGTAAAGCGTGATTAGCCGAGCAACCGCAAGGCTGAAGGGCCGTCCCTTTCACCTGCCATGCGCCCGCGCACATTCTAGGGACTTGATCTAAGCTACGCCGTTTTCTTGTAAAAGACCGATTTTATCTACATTTATAACATAACTTGAATTAATTACATTGCTGTATTTGGTACGCTAATATCGTACTTTGGTTTGTTCGTCTGTGTTTTCACGACATCAATGACACAGGGAATCATGTTGAAGAGCCTGTGAGTGTGACACTGTGAGTATTTTTTTATATATTTTTTTATAAAAGACGTTTCGTTGGCCAGACTTAGAGCTCTCTTTATAAATTCGCTTTCATGAAAACGTTATGTTCTAGTACAAAAGAAAAGATCAAAAGTCGATTCGAAAAGAAGAAGAAGACAGTAACCAATAATCGTTACAGCTTTATAAAAATATTACTACCCATTTTAAAATGGACGATACATCACTATTATAATGTTAGGAAAATATATATGAAATGTTTTTGTAGTACGTAATAACTTTTTCTGAGAATTTTGCAGGTTATTTGCAGGTTTTTAGAACTACAGACAGTTACATTTAGCTAGCTAGATACATATACATAATGTATAACATAAACGATCCAGAACCATGTTGCAACCAGCTCGCCTCGCTCTTGCGCAAGCTTCGGATACAGGACTAGTTTCTTCGGTCTGTGGTCGTGTAAATATGTGACCTATGAGTAAATATCTAATACTATAAACGAGCAAGTCTCGGAAACAGCTGCTACTATTTCCATGAAATTTTTCATACACCGTGAAATTTCACTGGTTGATTTTCGGTAAAGGAACTGTTCAGTCCATTAAACTGAACAAATTACCCCAAGGAACATTGGCTGGCAAATGAAAAAAAATATTGCTTCCCCCATAGTAAATAGATCAGCAGGCCGCGCGGTTTTGTTTGAACGAGCCAATTTTTTTTGTCGTTTAAGGGAGTGCCCCTTTAACGAAAATGAACCCGTTAAATTTCACGGTGTATAGATTGGGGGTTTCAGGGGCGATAAATCGATCTAGCTAGGCTTCATTGTTAGTAAAAACAACAAACAACAAATAAACATCTTATTATTATTATTAAAAAGGGATTTCACCATGTTTTCAGGCTTAAAAGAATTGATACGCCATATCATTGAAATAGAAATGTAATTTCGTCACCTATTTGTGACGCCACAATTGCTCAGACGGGAAACGTTGGCGGTGGCGTTATACCGGGATTTAAGAAAGAGTGCGCTCTTTGTCACCACTATAAATTAAGGTACTTCGCCAAACGAGACGGAAAGTGGTCCGACCACATGCAGCCGCTCGCCGGCCTCCCGTCTAGCTGGTCATCGCCAACTGAGCCGAGCGACAGTGCTAGCGCTTCTCACGTGCTGTTTAGTAAAAATCCTGTCGCGTTTACGAGATAAAAATCAGAATCTGAATCAGGTGGTTATTATAGGCCCACGTGGTAACGCCTTATGGCGCCTGAAAAAATGATAAGCGAAAAGGCTGAATCAGGTGGTTATTATAGGCCCACGTGGTAACGCTTTATGGCGCCTGAAAAAATGATAAGCGAAAAGGCTGAATCAGGTGGTTATTATAGGCCCACGTGGTAACGCTTTATGGCGCCTGAAAAAATGATAAGCGAAAAGGCTGAATCAGGTGGTTATTATAGGCCCACGTGGTAACGCCTTATGGCGCCTGAAAAAATGATAAGCGAAAAGGCTGAATCAGGTGGTTATTATAGGCCCACGTAGTAACGCTTTATGGCGCCTGAAAAAATGATAAGCGAAAAGGCTGAATCAGGTGGTTATTATAGGCCCACGTGGTAACGCTTTATGGCGCCTGAAAAAGTGATAAGCGAAAAGGCTGAATCAGGTGGTTATTATAGGCCCACGTGGTAACGCCTTATGGCGCCTGAAAAAATGATAAGCGAAAAGGCTGAATCAGGTGATTATTATAGGCCCACGTAGTAACGCTTTATGGCGCCTGAAAAAATGATAAGCGAAAAGGCTGAATCAGGTGGTTATTATAGGCCCACGTGGTAACGCTTTATGGCGCCTGAAAAAATGATAAGCGAAAAGGCTGAATCAGGTGGTTATTATAGGCCCACGTAGTAACGCTTTATGGCGCCTGAAAAAATGATAAGCGAAAAGGCTGAATCAGGTGGTTATTATAGGCCCACGTAGTAACGCTTTATGGCGCCTGAAAAAATGATAAGCGAAAAGGCTGAATCAGGTGGTTATTATAGGCCCACGTAGTAACGCTTTATGGCGCCTGAAAAAATGATAAGCGAAAAGGCTGAATCAGGTGGTTATTATAGGCCCACGTAGTAACGCTTTATGGCGCCTGAAAAAATGATAAGCGAAAAGGCTGAATCAGGTGGTTATTATAGGCCCACGTGGTAACGCCTTATGGCGCCTGAAAAAATGATAAGCGAAAAGGCTGAATCAGGTGGTTATTATAGGCCCACGTGGTAACGCTTTATGGCGCCTGAAAAATGATAAGCGAAAAGGCTGAATCAGGTGGTTATTATAGGCCCACGTGGTAACGCCTTATGGCGCCTGAAAAAATGATAAGCGAAAAGGCTGAATCAGGTGGTTATTATAGGCCCACGTGGTAACGCTTTATGGCGCCTGAAAAATGATAAGCGAAAAGGCTGAATCAGGTGGTTATTATAGGCCCACGTGGTAACGCCTTATGGCGCCTGAAAAAATGATAAGCGAAAAGGCTGAATCAGGTGGTTATTATAGGCCCACGTGGTAACGCTTTATGGCGCCTGAAAAATGATAAGCGAAAAGGCTGAATCAGGTGGTTATTATAGGCCCACGTGGTAACGCCTTATGGCGCCTGAAAAAATGATAAGCGAAAAGGCTGAATCAGGTGGTTATTATAGGCCCACGTGGTAACGCTTTATGGCGCCTGAAAAATGATAAGCGAAAAGGCTTAATCAGGTGGTTATTATAGGCCCACGTGGTAACGCCTTATGGCGCCTGAAAAAATGATAAGCGAAAAGGCTGAATCAGGTGGTTATTATAGGCCCACGTGGTAACGCTTTATGGCGCCTGAAAAAATGATAAGCGAAAAGGCTGAATCAGGTGGTTATTATAGGCCCACGTGGTAACGCTTTATGGCGCCTGAAAAAACCATAAAACTCACGCAGAGGCAAAACTAGTGAAGCTAGAAAATAAACACAAATATAAAAACCAGTTCTATTATGTTTTCTCTAAAAAGAGGAAAGTTGTTCTTATTGATGCATTTCAGGGATATCTCAAACAAAATTCATAAAATAGTTTCGTTCGTCTTGAACCCAATATTTCGCCTATTTTCTCTTTACCTATTTTTTTATGCAAAAAAAGCACATTTTCATTGTCCATCCATAATAATAATAGTGTGGCGAGCGGTGCGTAGCGAATCAACGCATAGAAAGGCGCGGAAAGATTGCCTTTTCATATTCAAAGAAAGAAAGATGGAGAAAGAAACATGCATACCTACATGATAAGCGCCCTACTATACAGAGTGGCCCATTTAGATTGGTTAACTTTGAGACTATAAGACATAGAGAGATCTGTTTTAAGGATCCATGTCATCGATTTTAGTGACAAGAAAAACTGATTTCATAGATTTAAAGAAAAAAACTTATACTTTGTACGGGAATCGAACCCGGTCGTTTTGAAGAAAAATACTTACATTACTTCTATGTCAATATGGATTGTGTAGGTCATAAGTAGTAAATGTTACTGTGAAATATGATACCTATGAGTAATATGGATTGTATTTCATTTTACGTTAGAGCTACCCATGTATGTATGTATGTATGGGGGGGACGTGACTGAGAGGAGCGCAGACGGGTGACCTGCTCTATAAATAAGAACTATTTCACCCTTAATCCTAGTCTTAATGGATGCTCCTTTCATGATAGCGCCGCATCAGCTCAGCCGTACCGCGTGATACCCTCGGTAGGTGAGTTGTGTTAAGGTCTATCCCATGTTCTGTCCGCTTCTGGCCAGGGCCCCCGTGACTCCCCGGTAAACACCAGCTTGGCGACGGCTGTTGCTAGAGCTCCCCATACTGACCCATTTAAATGAGTCACCCTGTATAAATGCCACTCGCTGCGTCCCGAAGTACGTTCGACGCAGCTGTAGTGAGTACGTGTCCCGACTACACTGGTCCACTAAGGTTGAGGAGTTGGTGGATTTTGTGCGAAGAAAGTCCAATTTCACCCTGAGGGTCGAACGGTTAGCATCGCGCCACAAAGTGAATTTTAGTTCATTTGTGGTACGAGTGCCAACCACCTGGAGACCTTCATGAAAGAGGACTTCTGGCCGCAGGGAGTCGTGTTTCGGGAGTTCCGGGAACGGCTGCCAGCTGACACGCGCTACACGTCGCTGACATCACGTGTTACCTAGTTATAGTTTTTATAAATATGTATTTTAGTTTTAAGGTATTTATTATATGGGCCTCTGTTTACATATTTAAGACCTTTAAATAATACACCTACTACAGACTGTTCTTGAACTGTATTAGAGCTGCAAAAAATCTTCAGTAGTGTATTGTCTCCGCTGCTTTCCATCTGGGATACGCATGCAATATATTGGCCAAAAGAAAATGGACATTGCCCTGAAAGTGTACTAAGAAACCTCAGAGGTGGCATTGATAAACGCTTATCCAATAGAATACCTACTCATTAGGCGTAAGTGGTTATTGTTACAATACAATGTGTGGCTGAAGTAAACAAACAATGGAGGTGGGTGAATGACCTGGCAGCGGGTGCGCCCGCGCAGTCTGCGAGAAAGCCGCGCGGTGACCGTACAGTCTGTTGCCAAGAATAAGTTGGCGCGCAAAAAACAAACCATTTTTTTTGACAGTTCCTCAGTGCTCATTGTTTCGTTCACGGTGCAGAAATACCATTTTTTATATGACTACTAGGTGGAACACCAACTTGCACTTGACAAGCTGTAATAGCTTGTGCATCCCGTCCGTCTTCAGATCTGCGACAGAATGTCCGATTTGCATAATGTCCTCTTCGCACAATGTCCGACCTGGTTAATTGTCAATTACGTGAAGTTATTTATTTGTTAACGATTTCATCAACAGCTCATATACGTCCCCACCGAGGGGCTCGAGCCTACCCTGACTGAATTAGAGCGATTAGGCCTTAGTCGACCACGCTGGCCCAGTGCGGGTTGGTCAACTTCATACACAACCTTTGAATTTCTTCGCAGAAGTGTGCAGGTTTCATCGCAATGTTTTCCTTCACGTAAATCATTACAAGTAAAATTAGAACATTGGGCGAATTGGTCATTGTGCGAATCGGACATTATGCGATCCGGACATAATTTGCGCGATGACATTATGCGAATCGGATATTCTGCGTCAGATCCACGTCGTCGTCGTCGTCGTCGGTCCAGTAGATCACGCCTGCAGCGCGCGCGCAGTCGGCGGGCGCGGCTATGAGAGCGGAACCAGACAGCAAAAAACGCGAGACACCCAGGGGTGCGTGCATCATTCAGTGCAAATAAAATCGCTTTGATAGACAATATCAATTTCATTATTCGAACTACTAATTTTAGCTTTACAGCATGTGTGAATTATTAATATTGTTTTCATTTCCCTCGTTTTTAGGGTTCCGTAGTCAACAAAGAACCCTAAAAACGTCTGTCTGTCGCACGTTGGTGGTGTAGTGGCCAGCTAGGACTACTGTCTTCCGTCCGGGAGACGCGGGTTCGATCCCCACCATGTGTTTTCGAATTTCAAATTCACATTGACGCTCTTACGGTGAAGGAAAACATCGTGATGAAACCTGTTCACTCCTGCAAAGAAATTCAAAGGCTATATTGTGTTAAGCGGACCTACTCGCACTAGGCCAGTGTGGTCAGATCTGATAGCCCTAATTCAGGGTAGGCTCGAGCCCCTCGGTGGGGACGTATGTGAGCTGTTGTTAATGATAAAAATTATTTATTCAGTCAGTAACGTTCCATTCCAGCCTTCGTTGCTAACCGAACTGTATTTCCGGCACAACTTTCAATGAAGGAGTTAGTGAAAGGTGACAACCCTGTATAGAATCATCGAGTCAAGCAAGATTGTTAGTTGTACTCAAGATGATAAATTAATTTTCTAGTGTGCGTACTACCTATTGTGCCGGAAATACAGTTCAGGTAGCAACGGAGGCTGGAATGGAACGTGACTGATTGAATGAATATTTTTAATCATCAACAACAGCTCATATACGTCCCCACCGAGGGGCTCGAGCCTACCCTGAATTGGGGCTATCAGGTCTTAGTCGACCACACTTGTTAGGTATGTGTGCATACCTATACGTCTCAGCTTCGTTGGTTATTGCTGGCTGTAAATACTTATGTTCTTCTTGTTTCATTCATTCATTCATTCATTCTATTGATAATTTATTTAGTATATGCAACAAAACGTGATACATGTCATGTACAGATTTGACGTGATTTGACCCTCCCAGAAAATGTCAAGAGTGCTAACGGAGGGAGTTTCCCAAGATGGTTCTTGATGACGTAGGCATCGATCTTACACCGACTCAACTCCACTGGAGTCCGACTCACTGGAGATTGAGTCCATCTCGGATCAAGGCATTTCTGCATACGAGACTTAGAATCGTTGGGTTTATTTGAATTCAGAAGAAAAAAAATATTCTTTGATGGACAAAAGCTGATTCTATTGTTGACTGTCTTTGTAAAAACTCATCTCGTGATAAAATAAATCACTGGAATCTCTGCCTGGCCTAGTATGAGTAGGTCAACTTCATAACCTTTGAATTTCTTCGCAGGAGTTGGCAGGTTTCATCACGATGATTTCCTTTACCGTAAGAGCGTCGAATAAACGTACATATACAGTAATACTTGACGTGTCAATGTAAGTACGCCTTATTATTGCTTCTGAGCCTAATTTGTTAGTTCCATCAAGGAAAGTTGCTGGTGTCTTAGCTCAGGGTAACCTTTTAAGACACTAGCAGATCAATTAAATATGTCAACTAACCAATATTAAATAAAAGTTCATAAGTTTTAATGACAAAATTACTGTAATATTTAATAATTTTTTTTTTTTATTAAAGTACAATAAACAATTCTACAGTAGCTTAATTAATACAATAATAATTAAACGTAGTACTTATTGCACAACCAACACCATTGTCCCCAGGTATATTAAAAATTATACAGAGAAACCTAATTCGATGTTATCTAGGACTCTAAGCAAAAATCATAAACTAATATAAACGATGGAAGACATAGTTTCCAATTTTACATGAGTGTTTCCGTTATAAATAAATAATAATAATAAACTAAACAATATCAGAAATCATTAAACTATAAAAATATTATGTAAACCGAATAATCTTAATACTCTAAGCATACTGGATATATTAAATTTAAATGAAATTTAGTTTAGAAAATGGAATAGAATACTTATGAATATATTATTATTATTATATTAATTCAAAATTCGAAAACACATTGGTGAGGATCGAACCCGCGTCTCCCAGACATTACATTAGGTTTATAATAACATTCCTTACCTCAACAGACCATCTTTTGAACTAAATAGAGTAGGCAGGTAATTCTGACTTGGGATCTGCAGTATAATACAAATATGTCTTTATTGAAGTCAAAACATAAAAACACACAACACCATTGACCGAGAAGTAGTACAGTGAACAGCACCGGAGGATAATATATAAGTGGGGACATCTTCACACACGGCCATCTGATCCAAAACTAAGCAGAGCTTGTACTATGGCTGTCTGGTGACAGCTGATATACATTACATAAATAGATAAATACATACTTATATAGATAAACAACAACCAGATACAAGGCAAACACAAGTGCTCATCACACAAATGTTTGCCCTGGGCGGGATTCGAACCCGCGACCCTGTGCATCAGAGGCAGATACACTACCACCTGGGCTACGGAGCCATCTATATATGTCTAATATATGTCTAGTTTGCAATAAAAAATATATAGCTTGATGTGCTGTCCATTTTACCTAGCTACTGCCATATTGCATGGCAAAATAATGCTCAAAATTTGTTCAAAGATCATGACGTTTTTTTTTCACATAATAAATATTTCAAAACAAAAAGATAAGATATAATTACATACCGAAACACTAAAAACATGTGCTAACACTTTCTTCGTAAAAAAAAATTAATTGCGAAAACACTACACTTCGTCGGATTCCCGCAAAAAACGTTAACAAGTGCACAGAATACGTAACAAAAACGCAAGGAGGAACTCTCTCTGTCACCGGCACACCGAAACGAAGCGAGAATTCAAATAATGTTATTACAAAAGAGATCCAATCAAGCTAATTGATGATAAGCTGAGGAGCTGAATCGCCGTGTGGTGACGGCAGAGTAGAATACATTTGTCACCAACCCCTACTCTCCCCGTGGGTGTCGTAAGAGGCGACTTAGGGACTACACATTGAACAGGGAACGGGCAGCAGCGCTCTCTGATACAGTAACCTTTTAATCTGCGATCTCCAACCCGCCTGCCAAGCGTGGAGATTATGGCAAAACCCTCCACTTAAATGGAGGAGGCTCATAGTCCAGCAGTGGACTGTAACGGGCCGTTGATGTTTGATGAGGAGCTGAATTGCATCGTCAGTAAATATAAGAAAAAGCAAAGAAAACAGAACATCATAAAAAAACATCGCCCGTCCCGCGTATTTTTGTGAATACTTTTGATCAGATGAATTTGACAATCATAATGTTATCATCGCGTAACGTGATCAAATAACAACTGTTATTTAATTGTGTAATATTTAAATAATAAAAGGAAATTTATTTAAAATAAACATACTTAGTTTTAGAAATGTTTTTCAATGAAATGACGTTTACTTATGTGTCTCGTCCTTCAGACTACAACACGCGTTTCATTTTTTTATGATATTCTCTCTCTGAATAAATTCCATATCTAGAATCTTTACGTGTGTTATTTGTTAAAAGTTAGAGCCTTTCTCTCTACGTCTCCCACAGTACCTAAAGCGACAAACTACAACTACCAACCCTCCCTCCATCATAGAAGCCTCGTCCATCATAAAAACTTCAGCATGCTTGCATTTGGCGATGAAAATACTGATATAAGAAAATCAAAGCGACCAGTCGGCGTCAATATTGTTTTTTATCAGTGTTTTTTTCGGGCTACGAGTATCTGTAACGAAGTAACGGACTGAAGACCTTTGATCCGTTGAACATAGGGTTACCATTTAGAAATTTAAAAAGTGCTAGTAAAAAGCCGAACTTCTCATAAAAAGCCCGGACATTTTATTTAAAACATGCAAACACAGCTCGTAATTTTAAAAATTGGTCTTTTTTACCTAGCAGACGCGAGAAGGAGCATCTCTTATGTAGGTAAGCTTTATTACTCGCATTCCAACTAAGTAACACTAGTGGCTCTGTGACCTCGCGAGTCTGTAAATCTTTTCATATTTATTTTTTCTCCACAGACATCCCCAACCCCTTGTTTTTTTAATTTTTAAACTTTTTTTTTTAATCTTTATTTTATTTTAATTTATGATTATTCTTATATTTATATTATTTTATTGGTTAAAAAATGTGACCTGTAGAGGAAAACAGGAGTCCTTTCAAAAGCCTATTCTGGTTTTTAGGCTTTTTGAAGGCTATAGCCCTGAAGAGTCTCTTTGTCAGAGAATAGGCCTCTAAAGAGCTAAGAGTCCTTGCCGTCGCGTCGGGGCTAAAAGGCTATAGTCCTTTGGATCACTAGTCCCAGAACTGTACCGCAACAAAGCGCGAGTCATGCCAAGGTTTGTTGGTTTGTTGCTTATAAATAAAATAAATACATAATATAAAGATAAGCAGAAAAATACCCTACATCAAAATATAACGTACCAATTAACTGAAACTTGTATTTTATTCACTTACATAGATTTTAGGATGATTTATTTTGTAAATAGTGTAAAAGTTTTGAAAAACTAATAAAATGCATAGTGTGGAACAGAATTATGACGTCAATTGTCCTTGTTTAATGTTGGTATAAATCGCGCAAATATCAAAATCACCATATAACAGACGACGGATAACTTGTTATAAATATACAAAAAAGTGAATTTCACGCTAATGTTAGCTTGTGAATGTCACCTACATAAATTTGCATATGCGGCACGTTTCAAATCAATGAATGGTAATTCCATACACTAGGTAAGTGTGTTAATATAGCAATAATATGAATGCTTACGAGACATTGAATAACAGTAAACATAGTTTCTATTTTTTTGAACACATGGCTATTTATTTTTTCGCGATGCAGATCCTTACTTTACAGTTTTGCAATATCTTTAAAATTGACGATCTTTGAAATAATCGTCTGGAGACACTTAACATTTCCACACTGTATATAATATCGATAGTTAAAGTTTATCATTAGATTAGGTCGTAATTTGACTTTGATATTTAACATAGATCTTTTATGAAAAAAAAAACACTGAGTTGTTATGCGCCTGTTTTCTATACAAAAGACATCAACGCAATCACATACAGGGTGATTTAAAATTAAAAAGTACGGGACTATAGTTTTTAATGCTAAAAACTGAACAATGTTTCTATCTAACCTTAAAAAGGCTTCTTTTTATCGAGTCGATAAGATAAGACAAGATAGCAAGTAATGTAAATTAAAAAAAAACGCATAATCTGCATTTTTTGATAAGTTTTTGTTCAATAATAAACAGCTTCAATTTTTTTTTTATTTTGCAATATATTTTATTAACAAATTAAATAAAAAATGTTATGGCGAGTAATGAGTACATGCGGACAATGCACTATGAATTTCTGACCTGAAAACTTGGCGATACCTGGAAATTAAAAAGTCCTTAGCTTGATTCGTAGTTATTTATTTTTACCCATTTTGCAATAATTCACTTAATTTTAAGCTTTAAACGCGTCGTTTCCGAAAAGTTCCTAGGTACTACGGTCAGAGCCTTGGACGATGTGTAGTGTACCCCGTTGTCTTCTAATAGCATTTATTCTTGGTTTTTGCTTTTATGGACGGAGTGTAAGCGAATTTATTTATATAAACAAAAAAAAATGCAGATAAAAAGAAAAAAATAGAGATCGTAATAATAAAAAGTTATTTCAAAGTATAAAAACATATGAATCCACTTTTACAGGCGTTTTTGCTCATTTAAATAGCTCAAAATATAATAAAAACTTGGTAACAAAAAAAGTAAAAGTTCATCTCGTGTCGTGACCGTAATAGTGAAGAATGTGTCACAAGAACAGACACAAAACTAATTATTTTTGTGTCATTTCGATGTAAGATATAATCTTACGTTATGTAACGTAAGTATACGTTAGTGTTACGTTTTGTACGTTGTATTGTGTCGTTATCGCCGAATCTTTCGACACGTCAACGTTGTCGTTTTGTTGTGGTTATGACCTACCGTATTTTACGTGCAAGCTATTGCGCTTCACTATGGCAATCTCGAAATCAACATCAACGGCCCGTTACAGTCCACTGCTGGACTATGAGCCTCCTCCACTTAAGTGGAGGGTTTTGCCATAATCTCCACGCTTGGCAGGCGGGTTGGAGATCGCAGATTAAAAGGTTACTGTATCAGAGAGCGCTGCTGCCCGTTCCCTGTGCAATGTGTAGTCCCTAAGTCGCCTCTTACGACACCCACGGGAAGAATAGGGGTTGGTGACAAATGTATTCTACTCTGCCGTCACCACAAGGGAGTAATGCAATGGTTGTTAGTTAGTTAGTTAGTTGGTGGGCTCCCGTTTCCGCAATTAGACTCTGAATTGGTCCGTTTTACGTTCGGTTTTGGCTGGTTACTCCAACCAGCCCAGCTCCTTCCAGAAGTTGCAATGGTTGCAATGGTTGCAATGGAAATGCTATGGTTGATAAATATCGAATTTACCATTAAATAAAGTCACATGAAGACATCTGATGGCGTAGCACTTATTTATTTATCGTATGGCATTTATTTTTTCATTTAGTTGCTACAGTAAGATAGCTAGCGGAGACCCGCTGCACTGAGGAACTGCTTTGCGCCGTCACCACACGGCATCACTATGGCAATCTCGAAATATAGATACGTAAAATCTCGCTTAAATCCTTCAAGGGTTAAGGGATTTTTTTACGGGAATAGTGTAATATAGCGGTCGCGGATTTGAAAGAACTAAGGGAGAATAGCGCACTACGCTACTTATTTTAGAAATCATATATCATTTTCAATACATAGGCGAATTTCATTTTTTATCGGACGGAATTTCAGTTGTGACCGGTATGACGTTACTTAAACAAAGACCGCATCCGCAGCCTCTGTTCGAATTCATTTAAATTATAATTTAAATTAAATAAACAAACGTCATATATTGCACTTTTAGTTTCTCAGTAAAACAAAGAAATCGTTTCATATTAAAAATTTATCGCTTCTGCCAGAATCGTTTCTATTGTTAACCTTATTACATCGTGATCTTTGATCTCTCCCTTCCACTTGAATCTGGCCCTCTTACGCTG
Source organism: Carpatolechia fugitivella (assembly GCA_951230895.1). Classification (NCBI taxonomy): domain Eukaryota; kingdom Metazoa; phylum Arthropoda; class Insecta; order Lepidoptera; family Gelechiidae; genus Carpatolechia; species Carpatolechia fugitivella. The sequence goes on from OX579657.1 coordinate 2,305,518, forward strand.
TTATCCCACACTTATAGTAATTTTCAAATATTTTGGTAACGCATTGCGTTTAATAAGTTGTAGATGTTTTTTTTTTGCCCTTTCAGAATAACAATAAGCATAGCCGGGTGTGGTGTAATATTGACGGCTCTGTAGCCCAGGTGGTAGTGTATCTACCTCCGACGCACAGGGTCGCGGGTTCGAATCCCGCCCAGGGTAAACATTTGTGTGATGAGCACTTGTATGTATTTATGTAATGTTTATCAGCTGTCTGGTACCCATAGTACAAGCTCTGCTTAGTTTGGGAACAGAAGGCCATGTGTGAAGATGTCCCCACATATTTATTTATTATTATTTATTTATTTGAGATGGCTTATATCACATTTCTGTTTATTGGTAGTAGCTAGCTCTTACTACATCTGTGTGGAGAGAAGACTTGTGGAAATAATATATACCCAAGAGTTGGTAACTGACAATAGATTTGGTTTTGCAAGACAAGATAGAGCGTGAAATATATTGCCGAAAATCCGGTACATTTTTCCGAATTTAGTTGAAAGATTTCTCGCGTCGTCGCAAGGGAGCGAAGCGATCGTCTTTTATTTCCTCTGAGAGTAAACTTGCCACTAGAATGAGTGAGTGAGAGTGAGTGAGTTGAGTGAAGTCTTTTTTTTTTGTAAGCCTTTAGATTATTTCCGTTGCAATGAAGTTCTTCATGGGAAGAGTCTATTTACGCTACAGACTATTTACGCAACGAACCGTCGATTCGTGGTCACGTCGTCATCAATTCAGCTCGCTAATCTCATCATGACAAAGGGTCAGGCAGGTGACTCGTTGAGCAACGCAACGTGATTCACAACCTCCGCAAAGATTAATAATAATAATAATAAGAAGTTTCCCCATAATAATAAATATGCGGGGACATCTTCACACACGGCCATCTGATCCCAAACTAAGCAGAGCTTGTACTATGGGTACCAGACAGCTGATATACATTACACAATTAGACTTATATAGATAAACAACAACCAGACACAAGGCAAACACAAGTGTTCATCACACAAATGTTTGCCCTGGGCGGGATTCGAACCCGCGACCCTGTGCGGCGTCGGAGGCAGATACACTACTAACTGGGCTACGGAGCCGTCGAATATAATATAATACAGGGATACTATCGCAAATATAATAGGCATATAGATTTTTATTACTGTCAAATGTGCGCACGGCGGCACACGTACGATCAGGGCCCCGTTTCACGAAGCAACAATTTACAAGTAACAAGTTACAATTTGATATTCATTGCGTAGCCAATTCGCCTAAACTGTAAGCCGTTATCATTTTATCTCATTGTCTACGCAATGTACATCGAATTTTACTTGTAATTTGTAACTTGTAGCTTCGTGAAACGGCCCCCAGCTAACAAATTACCTTATCCCCCGAAGTTTTCTCGGCTAATTGTTTGTATGCTTGCTTAGTCATGAAATTGTGCAAGTTAACAAACTTTACATGTTTATAAAATCTTTTGTAGAAATAATAAAAACATTAGAAAACTTAATCTATGTGGAGCGGCCCTGTATAACACTTCTTTTGCTGGCTGTACATTTTTTTTTAAATTTCATGTCTTACGTCCTGAATCTCGTCTTTGTCGACAATTTATAAAGTATTTAGGTATAGGTAAAGACTATAGTCAATATAAAAAGCTAATTGTAAAAGAAACATAATATAAACAATGGCGTATTTACAGACGCCCGAAACGACATGAGATATTATATTTAAATAAGTGGCCTAAGAAAAAAAAACGCTTAGTCAAAATTGGAATAGTGCTTAGATAAATTTGGAATCATTTGTGAGCGTCGGTAAAGACGATAGTGAAGTTGAAATTATACACCGTGAAATTTAACTGGTTGTTTTTCGTTAAATGGAGTGTTCAGTCCATTAAACTGAACAACTTTCCCCAAGGAACATGGGCTGGTGATTGAAAAAAAATATTGCTTCCCCCATAGTAAATCGATCAGCTGGCCGCGCGGTTTTGTATGAACGGGTTTAGTCGTTTTACAGCCCATGTTCCTTTGGGAAAGTTGTAAAAAAAATAAAAATTACCTATTAAAAAATAATAATAATAATAATAAAAAAAAAAAAAAATGAAAGAAAAAAATCTTTTTTTTTTCTTTTGTTGTTCAGTTTAATAGACAGAACCCTCCATTTAACGAAAAACAACCAGTTAAATTTCACGGTGTAGAAGGTTGAACTCCTGTTAGGAGAAAAAAAGCACCACATACGCAGAATAAGACAAATTATTAAAGGTTAGAGTCTATCACTCACCGTGGAAGCAGGATGAGCAGGGACCAGCATGACCGGCGGCGGTTTCCTCGGCTTCCTGACGCCGGCGGGGCGGCGCCGGTTGGCCGGCACCGGCACTGGCACCGGCATCGGCAGCGCAGGCTGCGCAGGAGTGGCCGGCATTGGCGCAGCCTGGCCCAGCCACCGTGTCACCAGCTTCTCCTTGCTGTTCGCGCTGCCGTACTCCGGAGGGTCTTCCTGCTGGGAGGAAGGAAGAACAAATAGCGTTACAGACGTTTTAGCTTCACTCAAAAAGTGTTTGATAAGGTACTGCTAAGGTATGCTGCAGTTCCTCGAGGAGATCGGGTGGCTCGAGGTAGTAAGCAACCCCACCCACACGCAAAATAGGCGCATCAGATGTCGGTTTGCGGAAACCAGCCTGTCATACCATACCATACCAAGGTACTGCTTATAAAGAAATAATTATTGAAGTGACAACATAATATTTTAACATTAACGCGTTTTTAAGACGAAACAAAAGTATAAAATATCTTTCGATACTGTACTTGGATCTCACAAAGGCTCGTGTCATGACTGCTGCCGTGTTATAATTTGTTATTATAGCAATACCTACAAATGCCAAGCCAAACCAACCTTCTTCTTCTTCAAGCTTTCCCCACTCAGCTTGCCTTCCAAATCTTTACACAGTTCTTTCTTCTCGTCCCCCTCGTGGACCACGCATGGCTTGAACTGGGGGTCGAACTGGTTGTGGTCGAATTGCTGCTTGGGGCGCAGACAGGGGCAGACCCTGCGAGCCAGGTGCCCAATGCTGATGATGCAGACCAAGCAGTGGGTGGACGCGATGACCAGCAGCGCTATGTTGGTTAGAACTGGAGTCCAGGCTTCCATTTCATCCTGTGGGAGAAGTTCAGGTTTTAATACGCAGTTGCATGTGTCTACGTCATCCCTGAAATAAGCAATAGGGAACATGCATAAAAAAATAGATTTTTTCATAGTTCATCTGAAACTGTACAAAAATAGAATACTGACAGTCAAAACAGAATTGAAAAACGAACTAGATATAACATAATTAAACAAATATATCTGTCCCTCTTTACGAAAACAAAATTTTCTATGGCGGATGTATGGCCCGCGACACATATGACGTCACATGTCTCGTCGGACCTCTCTGTCTAACCATCAACTTTGAAGCCTTATAACTTTGTTTCTGAGCAAGATATTCGGTAAATTATTTTTTGTGTGTTTATCTGGAACTTGAAATATTTCGATTAATGAATTTAAAAAAAATGTGCATGTTCATATTATTCACTACAAATTGAACCCTCAAGGAATATATAGGTACAGTAAAAAACAAGAGAGTTATTTTTACTTCGACACCTCATTATTTTTTTATTTTGCAGATGTTGGTGGTAGTTGGTTATTTTCCGAAATATCACGGATCGAACTCAAACACGGTTCGAAGCTTGACAATCAATCAAATATCGACCAACAACAGTTTGGACAATCTTAATTTGTATTAGAATTGTAATATAATTGAAAATAATGCACCTCGGTGGTGTGGTAGGAATTTGTATAACAGAATATTATAACAAACAAATGTCTGGACATGTCTGTATACGAAACATCGAAACCCTTTGTCTTCTATGTTTCAGTGTAATAGAGCCAATACTAAAGTCTACTGACTTGGTTCGTGTGTAACGTCTGCTTCCATACCGTAGATGAACTAGATAGCACGATTACTTGTTGTACAGTTTCCGCCACGTAAAAGCAACACTGGATGAAGTGGAGGGGACTGTAGCATAAGACAGTGGGATATAAAGCTTTCTATCTCCTGTTTCTTAGATTAACCAACAGCTCATATACGTCCCCACCGAGGGGCGCGACCCTACCCTGAATGAGGGCGATCAGGTCAGGTAGACCATGCTGATCCAGTGCTGGTTTCACCATCGTCATCATCATCATCTCAGCCGGAAGACGTCCACTGCTGAACATAGGCCTCCCTCATAGATTTCCACCGTGAACGGTCCTGCGATACTTGCATCCACGCGCGGCCGCGGCGCCCAGAATCCATGCAAGCATGCCGGTTTCTTAGATTTATCTTTACTAATAAATATTATAAGTGCGAACGCAAAAACTACTGAACGGATTAGAATGTTTGGATAGTTTGTACCCTGGATAAACACATAGGATACTTTTTACGGGAAAAGGTCTTATTCCCACGGGAAAATCTTACACAGCGCGAGCGTAGCCGCGGGCGGACCGCTAGTTAAATTATAAATAGGAAACAGAAACATTGCATCGTCTTTGCTAACGTCTGCTTTGGGTGACTATGCCTATACAGCAAACAAATCCCCTTCATCCAGTCCTTTACGCGAGGCGATATAACGAATGACGGTAGTCGACCGTACATAACGGCACAGACAGACAGACATCGCAACTCACCTGACGATAATGAACGCGACAAAGCGCGGGAAACTACAAGCTCGTAATCGCTGAGGCAACAAAGGTGCACCTGCGCATGCGCACACCGATTTTAATCGCATAGTCGCAGATCCAGTTCTTAAGAGACATTTTTATAATTTAGATTTAAGTGTTTTAAAATAATAAAAATGTAATAAATTCCTGTGGCGAATGCTGCACGCACGGCCGACGTATAGCGATACTGGCAGGGATCGTGCGTGATACGAATCGGATGATTTCTTTAAATCCACGATATGAATCGAGTAATCTGTAAGAAAAACAATCTACAGGAAGTAACAAGTTTATAATAGGGAATATGCGCAATTTTTTTTAAATTCATTAATCGAAATATTTCAAGTTCCAGATAAACACATAAAAAATATTTTTTCAAATATATTGCTCAGAAACAAAGTTATAAGGCTTCAAAGTTGATGGTTAGACAGAGAGGTCCGACGTGACATGTGACGTCATATGTCACGCGGGCCATACATCCGCCATAGAAAATTTTGTTTTCGTAAGAGGGACAGATATATTTGTTTAATAATGTTGTATCTAGTTTATTATTCGATCAATTTCGATTCTGTTTTGACTGTCAATATTCTATTTTAAAGAACTAGAAATCCTCATATCAATACCCCTCGAAATAGACTTGAAATGAAACGAACATGACCTCTAACCTTCCTCGAACCTTCCTCTAAATTGACTTTTCAAGAAAATTACCAACCTTGCCGACGTCAGATCAGAGAATCGTTTTTGAAAGAGACAGACATATTGACACTTTAAAAAAATCCCTGTAAATTCGTTTTTCAACCGATTCTGTTTTTTTCTTTAATTGCCTGCTACTAATCTATATTTTAAAAATAATTCATAATATATGGTAAGTTCATAAAATATGGTGAACGAACAGTCCGATCCCCTATTATCTATATAGTCTAGAAGAGTAAGCCCGCTATTAAACATGGCACTTAATTAATTTTGACAGACGACGACGACGACGACAGACAGGCAGATGACGTCGCCGCTGTACATTGAAGCTTACTTTCGACGGTCTTACAAACCGAGTCATATAAAACATCATTGTACCGCGTATTGGAATGTCGTATGGTATGTTTTGCTTCCTTGGTATTTTTTTTAATGGCATGGTGCGGTTTGCACATCGCCACAGTCATCATTTGGTGGGGTCAAGTTTGAAGCGTAGTTACTCTTCTAGACTATAGATAATTCGTTGACAGAAAAGCATAATAAAAAAGTATGGGTTTCGCTCGCCGACAGCGACAGGCCGAACTCAGTACGCGATTACGGGTGCTGTAATCGCGTACAGCAAACGCAGAGATTATTTCAAAATGATTAGCTGAATGCAGTGTGAATGCAGCTCATCAGTTTGTCAAGATCTGTCCTAATCCTAACGCCCTGTATAAGTGTACAGTTAACTACACACGCGACTATAATAATAACTGCAACACGCAAATTAGACACTTCCGTTTGTTCATGCCGCTAATAATAGCATGGCATGGTAGCTGCCTGCGCCCGCGCATTTCTTGGCAAAAGAATAGATAATTATCTAGGTAGTTAGTACAAAGTTTTATGACCGTTATTGCTTATGAATTGCATGTAAGTTTATAAGTGTACGGCGAAAAAATATCAATTCGAAGTAAGGAAAATAAAAATCAATACTTATTACTAATAAGTACAAGTCTTGTAACACAAATATATTTATTTCTGTGACCTAATATTATTCGGCCCTCCGGAGTCGAAATTGGTCATCTCTTAACTTTCTTCATTACTCAGTGTGCACTCAGAGTATATAAATAGGTACATTTATTCGTATTGCTGTGACAATAAGTAAAAAATACTAATAATATATTTAATACTAATACTAGACTAGCTTTCCGTCCGTGACTTTGTCTGTGTGGTTTTCGTTACAAAAGACAGAGTATAATTCATAGCAACTTCAACCCTCCCCTTTCCAAAAATCCCTTCTTAGTGCTTGCCTACGTCTAGATCAGGGATGGGCAAAGTACGGCCCGCGGAAGGTGCTAATCCGGCCCGCCTACGGTTGAAAGTAAAAGAGTAGATTAATATTAGTAGTGTCGCCCAGCAGCCGCCACCAGCTGCTGCACCACACGAAGAGTGTTGTAGGAGATTGGTATTAGTAGTGTCGCCCAGCAGCCGCCACCAGCTGCTGCACCACACGAAGAGTGTTGTAGGAGATTGGTATTAGTAGTGTCGCCCAGCAGCCGCCACCAGCTGCTGCACCACACGAAGAGTGTTGTAGGAGATTGGTATTAGTAGTGTCGCCCAGCAGCCGCCACCAGCTGCTGCACCACACGAAGAGTGTTGTAGGAGATTGGTATTAGTAGTGTCGCCCAGCAGCCGCCACCAGCTGCTGCACCACACGAAGAGTGTTGTAGGAGATTGGTATTAGTAGTGTCGCCCAGCAGCCGCCACCAGCTGCTGCACCACACGAAGAGTGTTGTAGGAGATTGGTATTAGTAGTGTCGCCCAGCAGCCGCCACCAGCTGCTGCACCACACGAAGAGTGTTGTAGGAGATTGGTATGTGGCAATATCCAGGGCACAGTCCGAAGAAAAGGTATTTAGAGTTAATAATTTCTTCCTGTACAATAATAATTTCTTCTTTATTAGTCCACAATTACAAGCTAAAGACTAAACCTTGAAACCAATCAGCTTCATTTTAAAACTAACATGGATAAGCTTTAGGAGTTTACTGTCGGAGTTCAGGATGTGAAGTGTCAAGAATTTAGCAGAAAAAAGACAAAATCGAAACGTAAGAAATCTGAATTAATTTAAAATGAAAGATAAAACTGCCAGCTCTAGAGGTTGCCAGTCATAAAACAGGAAAGAGGACGAATGCCTCGTTACAGTAGTATTATTAATTGATGCATAGGATGCTGATGGTGAACACCTGCACTCGTTGCTGAAAGTTACATCATCGCAACTCGAACCTGTATTTGAAGATATCAAAAACAGTTTCATGTGTCTCACACACCTACTATGGCAGGGCCTTCGAATAAAGGTTATTGTAACTTACATTTTTTTTTACAAGTGTGTAATATTTATGAAAATAAACAGATTTAAATGATTAAAAGTTTTCAAAACAAAATGAATTTTGGCTAAAATTTTGGCCCTTCTTAAAAAAAGTTTGCCCACCACTGGTCTAGACCCTCATCAACGGCCCGTTACAGTCCACTGCTGGACTATGAGCCTCCTCCACTCAAGTGGAGGGTTTTGCCATAATCTCCACGCTTGGCAGGCGGGTTGGAGATCGCAGATTAAAAGGTTACTGTATCAGAGAGCGCTGCTGCCCGTTCTCTGTTCAATGCGTGGTCCCTAAGTCACCTCTTACGACACCCACGGGAAGAGTAGGGGTTGGTGACAAATGTATTCTACTCTGCCGTCACCACACGGCGTGTCTACCCTACTTGACTGAAATCTTTGGAAAATTATCGTAACTCGAAAACTACAAAATATCCCGGATTTATACACGGGACGAGGAAACTGAAAAAACATTTTAACGTCACTATTTGAAAAATTTAAAACAGGGATTGAAAAATTTGTGATTTATCTTAAGCACTAAAGTTAAATTGTAAACATAACTGAATGTCCTTTTTACTAAATAAACTTATTATTATTATTATTTGAACCACCTATGTATTACAGATAGCTGTAGTAAACAAATACGCTGACAGTACAAAGTTATAGGAAGGTTATAGGAATAAGCGGCGCGGACGCATTCTTACGAGTATGAATACCAAGAAATTGGTCGATTGTTTATTGTTACGGACATGTCTACCCCACAGCTCTAGAATTTCTCCCAGTCTGGTCTGGGAGAGTAACAATTAAGAATACACCGACTACATATCTTCCAAGTCCTTCACATCAACAACTCTTTTTTTTGACATGGACCTAATGCTTGTGTCGCAAATCGACGTATCAAGCTAACCGGACTTTTGGGGGAGCGGAAGGGTCTTACCCCCAGAATTAATAGCAATCTTATCCCTAGAATTAATAGCAAACATCAACAACTAATATACAACCCCAACGGAGACTCGAGCCTACTCTGAAGTAGTAAGTAGTCAGACCTTAGTCAAAAATAATGGAGATTTCTCAGAAACATAATTTCTCGAAAAGGGGAAATAGGGGAGTAAGCAAAATGGGGCTATAAAGTGCAGTATAGGCGAACAGTTTAAATATTTAATGTTTTCTCTTGTTATTTATTTTAGTATAAGTCAATTACAGTCTGCCAGGTGGACAGATGACCTGAGGAAGGTAGCTAGCTGGTGGTGGCTGGATGAGGAAAGCGGGTGATCGTGCGCTTTGGCGTGCCCTTGGGGAGGCAGCAGTCCAGCAGTGGACTGCAATAGGCTGATTGATTGATTGATTGATAAGTCAATTTGATCTCTTTTTTATGCAATTGTTTTGGGTTTTCTCCTGTAAAATTGTATAAAATATTTGTTTGTGATAAATAAATAAATAAAATAAATAAATAAATGTTGGCCCAGTGCGAGTTGGTTAACTCACACACCTTTGAATTTCTTCCTAGGCGTGTGCAGGTTTCTTAACCATATTTTCCTACAAGAACTTATTTGGGAACAATAATTACCTAAAATGTGTATGTTATTTATTAAGTATTTTTACTTACTTTTACTAACCTAACCAAACTGAGTACAATTTTTTAAACAAAAACTTGGAGTTAAATCATGGAACAATTGACTCTAACATTACCATACAACTAGCAGTCCATTCGCGGCTACGCTGCATTGTGTAAGATTTTCCCGTGGGAATAAGACTTTTTTCCGTAAAAAGAACCATCTCTATCTCTATTCCAAATTTCATCCCAATCCGTACTGTAGTTCTTGCGTGAAAGAGTAACAAACATCCATACATACAAACTTTCGCGTTTATAATATTAGTAAGGATAGGTTTCACCACGGGATTTAAGTTATTTATTAATTAAAGCATTACTATTATAACCAGTCAAGGTTCGGATCATCGTAACATTTACAGAAATTATGATCATCATCTAAAATAATGATACAGTACAGAGGTCAGTCCTGGCACGAAACGTATAGAACAACTAATGGACTCGATTCTCGCGTTTTTCTTAACGGACTAATCACTTTTTCTACCGAGTGGTAATATAGAGGGCGCGACATGACAAAAAAACCGCGTTTTTTTTAACGTGGACCTAACTGTAACCGGACATTTGGAGTTCACACATAAAGCTCTTTTATAGTAAGAAAGATCCCTGTGTCGGGAATGACGTAGAAACATACACAGTCTAACACAAAACATACTCAGTATGCTCTAAGTTGTAAGTAAGTAACACTTAAGTTGTATTATTTATTTATAATTAACAAGTAAGACGTTCAACTTAATCCATCATTTATTATCTTATCTTGTCCCTAAGATTGCCTGGAAGAAACTGTTTTCTTTTTTTTTTATTTATGTACTTATCCTTCTGTACAACAAAGTAATATTAAATTCTATTATATCCCATTCAAATTAAAAAAAGACTTTCAAATTCGTCATTCGATATTCTTTCCCGCAGTCGGCTTTTTCCACTTGGCTTAGCCTTAAGCTGCGAGATAATAAAGTGTTTACTTCATGAATAGATATGAAGTTTTTTGTAAGAGAAGTTGATGCATATTTTAAATATTTATATAACATGTAGGTAATAGAATAGACGTAAGCTTTGGTGCGGCTGTGATACTGATAACTTTAACAAAAAAAATATACTTGTGAGACCATGTAACAGACAGCTAACTCGATCTTTTACCAATGTCTTAATATTAAAAACTTTGGGAAATAACATAATTGGATTATTTATTTATCAATGCTGATACAAGATATAATTTTAGTTTAGGGAGCAGGGTTTCTAGGTACCTGATACATACCACCAGTTACAACCTTTATAGCGGAGGAATAGCGGGGCGAGGACTAACCTGTTGGACCGCCGAAGGGGGCGAGTTGTGTGACACCATGCGATCCGGAGGATCCCACGCTAAGGAAGTGTGGGAGCACTACCGAGGAACTTTGGACGGGGGGGGGGAGCTCCGTGGGGGGGAATCTCCGGGTTCCCTTCATGCGGAGTGGTACCCCCTTGTGTCTGGGGTGAATCGGATAGGACGCTCCAGCAAGCGCTTACCTGGAGCGGTGGGAGAGGATGCGTGTGGGGGCAGAACTCGTTCGGGGAGAGCGAGGGAACGGGGAGAAATGTCCGATGCACCGCGAGTCCGAAGGGCGACAACCGAACTGGGAATTAGGGGTGAAATAGTTCTACACACAGAGCAGGTCACCCGTCTGCGCTCCGTCGCAGGTGTCCCCCATAAGACATACATACATACATACAACCGTTATGTTCAACAATAGCTCATATACGTCCCTTTATGTACCTAGTTTTAATTAAGCAGTTGTGATTGGGTTTCATTATTTTTATTATTTAAATTTAAGTTAATTCCTTTCCTTCCAGAATCGGGGTCAACATACGCAAGTGTAGTACTCAGTCGAGGGATATTGAAAGAAATCGTTCCATTGCATACGAGTAGATTGTGATTGATGGTGGGAAACTTTACTAGTATTACATTACTTACATACGTACTGTTAATAATACGAATGTGGTCAGGTGAGGGTTAATAGAAACTTTTATAAATGCTCATCAACATGTACGGACGTATGTACACCGCACCGAAGGGCTCGAGCCTACGATGATGCTCTTCGTTTTTTTCTCTTACATTAACCTTTTTAAACATATCTTGAAAAAAAATCAAAGGTTATGTGTAAGTCGACCAACCCGCACTGGGCCAGCGTGGTTGAGTACAGCCTAATCGCCCTAATTCAGGGATCGAGCCCCTCGGTGAGGACGTATATGAGCTGTTGATGAAACATCTTGAGGAAATTTGCACTCGTTGGCAAAGCTTCATCATCACCAACAGCTCAGCTCAAGTCTTGTATGTAAAGTCGACCAACCCGCACTGGGCCCATTCAAAACTTTGAAGTAGATAAGTCATCATAGTTATCATCATCACTTTACGAGTATTCATTTTTCAAATATTGACTCTTGCGTCGTTTTATTATACTTAAATAGTCGTCAATATCATGTCCCGAGTAAAGTAAGAGAGAATGAAATGTTACAAAAACTCTGCCGCAAACCGCGACACCGTATACTGACCTGCGCTTGCGCATGCATTAAACAAAATTCTGAATGATTCGAGTTATAGAATACCGTTAAAGATTCGGATATGCAATTAATATCTAGAGTCACCGTGCCATTGAACTTAGGTTTTTTTAAATAAAATTAACCATAATCTAAAGAAACACCAAACAATTTTTTTTAATAATTTAAAGATAAGGTAAGTGACTGACAACTCTCTATCTCTATTTCTAAAATATATAAATTATCTTTTTTTTTGTTTTCTTACACAAAAGCTGCCTGGAAGAAATTTCAACAAAGCCGCCCGTTGAGTAGATTTTTGTGTTAGAGTCAATCAATCAATCAATCAGGCTATTGCAGTCCACTGCAATACCTAACAATAGTGTTAGAGTAATTTGTGAATACTTGGTGGACAAGACAAACCATATTTGTATTCTATAAAAAATATGTGTTGCTCTTTCTGTTCTAAGTGATGTAGTCAGACCTCATTCGAGTGATTAATCATAATTTGTAGTCGCATTCAAAATTAAATTAGAAATAAATGTAACTTTAAAAGTTGAGGTCAAAATAGTGATTACAACGATAGACCTTGGTCGTCGCTTGAAAGTTTACGCAGCAGTACTGCTATCCTACCTTCTTCTGCTATTCTGTTTCTGGCAATTCAGTACTTTCAAGTACTGGCAGTCTCATCATTATTTTCAATTTATTTTCAAATTTCGAATCCATCCTTTATTTGCGTTACTTTATCATTTTATTATACTTAAAAAATGGTGGAAATCTAATTTTTTGCATTTTTTTAAACAGTGTGAAACATTATCTTTGGAAAAACCGGACTAACTTCGAAAAAGAATAGACAAGAAGGGAGAATGTCACCTGACATGCTCCTTTCTTGCTCTGTCAAAATTAATCAATCAACGGCCCTTTACAGTCCCCTGCTGGACTATGAGCCTCCTCCACTTAAGTGTTTGGTTTTGCCATAATCTCCACGCTTGGCAGGCGGGTTGGAGATCGCAGATTAAAAGGTTACTGTATCAGAGAGCGCTGCTGCCCGTTCCCTGTTCAATGTGTAGTCCCTAAGTCGCCTCTTACGACACCCACGGGAAGAGTAGGGGTTGGTGGCTAATGTATTCTACTCTGCTGTCACCACACAGCGGCTGTCTTGCTCTGTAATCTGTATTATTATAAAATTTGTAGTAAGTAGTCGTCCCACTGCTGGGCAAAAGCCTCCCCTTTTTCTCTCCACCGATCTCGATCCAAGGCTCCATTTCACTCGAATGTGTCCAGGTCATCTCGCCATCGTTTTCTAGGCCTCCCTCGTCCGCGTCGGCTGTCGAGGGGTATTACATTATTTTGTTATAAATTATTTATTCATGTTTGATCCAGACTCAAGGTTTGCCAGCGAGCCATGGAGCGCAGTATGCTGGGGTTTAAACTGATTGACAGAGTCGGAAATACGGTATTGCGCTCCAAAATACAAGTGGCTGACATTGCTCATACTGCGGCCAGGCTTAAGTGGGACTGGGCCGGCCACGTCGCTCGCATGCCTGACATCCTGTGGGCTAAGTTAAGCACTTACTGGAAACCCCCAACTAACAGGCGACGACGTGGCAGACCTCGGCGGAGATGGCAGGACGAGCTAAAAAAATTTTCCGAGACCTGGCTTACCGATGCTCTAGACAGAGAAGGGTGGAAAGAAAAGAGAGAGGCGTTTGCCCAGCAGTGGGACAGCATAAGCTAAGTAAGATATTTCAAATATCTCGCGACATGAACCGTTAATGCTCTGTACGATTTTTGCATACGATTGTACGCAATTTTTTCCGCTAGATGGCATTAAAATTAGAATTTTGTAAAAGAGGTGACATTCATCCTTTTTCCCCTGACCTCTTCACTTATTTCTTAAACTTATTTCCTATCGAGCCAAAAAGATAAATATTCTCAATGTCTATGTTTTTTGCTCTACCTATTTGGTATTCATAATGGCCTGTTTAACAAATAGGAACAATTAAAATGTCAAAATAGTAACAGCACCCGCAGCAACAGTCGACCTTCACGTGCCAAACTGACGTTTGCGTTTACGGCGGCGTTACGTTGATCGATCGACGCGTGCGCACTACAACCACCAAATCATCTTGCTTATACTGTAGTGAAAATATTTTAGAAGAATTTGGGAAGGCAAATAATAATAGAAGGTGCCTACGCCTAGTAAAACTAAATTTGTTAGGAGCATGACAAAACTGTACTGTATTAAAAATGAGTTTGTTCTTGTCTTTTCATTCTATTTATTTTTTATATAAAATGAAAATGTTCAAAATATACGACTCAAAGAGCCATTTTCCTATGTAATATAAATTATATTTATTCAAAATTTACTTTTTTATTAATATATAAATAATACAAAGTATATACGCGGTTATGTAATGATCATCATGCGAATATAGCGGTCCGCCCGCGGCTACGCTCGCGTTGTGAAAGATTTTCCCGTGGGAATAAGACTTTTTCTCGTAAAAAAGTATCCTATGTATTAATCCAGGGTACAAACTATCTCTACTCCTAATTTCATCCCAATCCGTTCGGTAGTTTTTGCGTGAAAGAGTAACAAACATCCATACATAGAAACTTTCGCGTAAGGATTGTAAACCAAGTCCGCGCCCGCTATATTACAGCTTTATGATGATGATGATGATGATGATGATACACAATACATACATAGCGATATTGTCACCAACCCCTACTCTTCCCGTGGGTGTCGTAAGAGGCGACTTAGGGACTACACATTGAACAGGGAACGGGCAGCAGCGCTCTCTGATACAGTAACCTTTTAAGCAACCCGCCTGCCAAGCGTGGAGATTATGGCAAAACCAAACACTTAAGTGGAGGAGGCTCATAGTCCAGCAGTGGACTGTAACGGGCCGTTGATTTGATGTTGATTATGTCAGTTTGGAAATAAATAAATAATAATTATCTAAAAATTAATAACACGACTGCCCTGCCAAAAAAATTGTAGCCATTGACACTCGGGCGGATGTAATTCTAACGATACCCCACACATCCAAATCTGTTCAAGCATTTAGAAGTTATCATGGAATAAGAAACTTACATGCATACATGCATACATACATACATACATACATACATACATACATACATACCCAGAACACATTACACTGTTTTATTGGTAGCCGTGTAAAAATCCAGTATGTCTTTAAAGCATCTCTCAGTAATTTCGATCAACAATTACTTAATCATCAATTTATTACATTATGTTGTACTTAATTGTTGATCGAAGCTCGGTAACAACGAACAGAACAAGACAAACTTGATCTTACGTATTATAAATAACACATTACACGCTACTATTAAATACATACACTCGTATGTTGAAATGACGACGCGATCATTTTACGCGCGCAAATTATGGAAATCCTTTCGCCGCTAAAAAATCAGATTCGGAATCATCAAATTAAATTCGTTAATTGAATTCCTTACCTATTAGGCTTCATTAATGAGCGAGGTGAATGTTGTTGCATTGCATGAATGCACACGCATACGAGCATGTTGCCACGCAGCGTGTAATAATAGTTAAGCAAGCAAATGCGTTTTCTTGCAATACATATATTGCATTACAAAGTTTGTCACCGCGATCGAATGTGCACAGTGCAAAGAAATATTTGTAGAGGTATTTTTGCGCTTAAATAGTAGGTAAACATTTAGTAAATTATAACGTTATCTAGACTTTATTGATAGGGCTTGTTTTCTAAATATTTTTAGAAGAAAAGCCCAATTGAATTATGATACTATCTAAAAACACTCAAGAGGAAGAAAGCCCGAGGGCCCGAGGTAACTTCATTGGTTTTGGGTGGTCTGTTTAGTTTTCTCCTGCTGACTGACTGTACCAAGGTTTAGGTGCTCTTTGATCTGTCATCATCTCAGCCGGAAGAGGTCCAATGCTGCACAAAGGCCTCCCCCATAGATTTCCAACATGATCGGTGCTGCGCTACCTCCACCGGCGCACAGCAACTTTCACTAAGTCATCTACATCACCCCACCTATACACCTAGTGGGAGGCCGTTCAACACTATGCCCTCCGGCCCTCCATTCTTTGATCTGTAGTTAGCTGTAAATACTGCAGCGCTGTAGACCTGTCGCTCCACACTCACCTGGAAGCTGAGCAGCGCGGGCGGGGCGCGCGCGGTGTCGCGCTGTAGACCTGTCGCTCCACACTCACCTGCAAACTGGGCAGCGCGGGCGGGGGGGTGCGCGCCGTGTCGCGCTGTAGACCTGTCGCCGAGAGAACTGCAGCGCTGTAGACTTGTCGCTCCACACTCACCTGGAAGCTGGGCAGCGCGGGCGGTGCGCGCGCGGCGTCACGCTGTAGACCTGTCGCCGCGAGCACTGCAGCGCTGTTGCCGCACGCGAGGCACAGCAGCGATAGTGCTAGGAATGCCGTCAGGAGAGGCCCCCTGTTGACAACAGACAATTATTTATTTTATTAGTATACAAGCAAATAAGAGAACAAGTGCCAATTTAGACAATCGTTAAGTTATTTCTGTAATCGAAAAATTACTAAATAAATAATTGTATTGACTTTACATAATATATCTTATGGAGCTTCCTGGAGGCTTAATGCCAAATATCAGTCCTACTTTTATACTAGAAGGTATTATTAAGGTAGGTACGCAATGGTCTGAGGGTTTTCATCATGTCGAGTAACTGCTACAATGATTGACAGGCTACGGTACTGTTCAATATAACCACTACTGCTAGCAATAGGTTTTCGCCCGCGACTACGTCTGCATCGTTTTTTAAAACAATGAACCCGCCTTTTCCCCCTTTAGGGAAGAAATTTCAAATAAAACTAAATCAAAATGAAACCTTGTATAAACTACAATAATATTTTATGTTCAGTAGTGATGATGAAAAAACTTAGGTAAGCCGATACAGCTCAAAGCTTTATCGTAGTTTATCAAGGAAGTGCCCTATACTTATATGTCCATTTGTAATTTGCATTTGAGCGTTCATTATTCGGGTGTCTGTCGCGATATACATTTTACGACGTTTCGGTGGTGAACTTTTATTAAATTCCCGATATTGGTTGATTCGGAATGTAGCCAACGATGATTCTTCGCGCAAAATGTGTAGAATCTGCAGTAGTTGTAAAAAGTAAGTAAGTAAGTAAAAACACCTTATGTGCAACAAAAGGAACATAGAACAAAAACATATAGCTTGAGTGCGAAAGGGTGGCCTTATCGCTTGTAGCGATCTCTTCCAGACAACCTTTGGTAAGAGGACATTCAAATAGAAGACTGCGGTAGTGCAAGAGCAAAAAAAAAGAAAACAGGAGAGTAAAAATAAAAAGTCTTAGTGCTTGCCTCGGTCCTAAGAGCTTATACTGTCCAATTTTTAGGAGTAGTTTAGGCTCTGCATTGATCCGTCAGTCAGTGAACTAGTCAATTTCTCCTTTTATATCTTGCAGATAGTTACATGCCTTTTATAAACTGTCATGCAAGAAGATTTTATCAATAGCAATAATCCAAGATGCAATCAGACATAATGTAAGGTTTAATATCTGTTGAAGGCACGCTACGGTCAGACCAACTAAAAGTAATCTCTATCACTCTTTTTTTTTTAAGTTATGGCACTAGTTGGACTTTGTGCCAGTGTCAAGTTTTATAAAAGGTAGGGAAACTAATAAAACGGTAAAAAAAGGGCTCAACAAAATTGAAAGTTAGGTAAAATTATTATACGAGGGCTGCTATTTATGTATCCGGAATAACAAAAAATAACAAACAAACCAAATATACTTTTATTGCTTTTCAAAATATTCCCCGTGATGATCGATAGTAGGGTAAAATTGGGGATTCTGGATCACTCCGCTCGCTACGCTCGCTTCGTGATCCAGAATGCCCCAATTTCACCCTACAGCCGTTTGGTTTCCTATCAACCTATAAATTCTCAAGCTATGACAATCATTTATCAATCTGTCGTTTTTTTTTCACCCTCTATTTTTTTAGTTGTCTGTATTTTACATATTATAACTTTTGGCCTTCAGTTTTTGTAAATTATTTCGTTATTTATATTTATTGTTAAATATCTTCCACCTGATTTCAAATTAGTGTTTATAAGGTTTGTACATAATAAAAAAAAAGGTTTTCTGTTTATTTTAAAATTTTATTATTAAGACACCATTTTCTTAAACTAGTAACATTTTTGAGAGCACATATCGTTGGGTGATAAATACAGTTATATACCTCATTTGAGGTCTTATAATCTTCGTATAAGCTTAATAAACTGGGACAGCCCATATCTTCTAAATTAATAACATCATTACGATCTAGGATAGCTTTTATCCATATTGCCTTTTCAAGACCTTTACAATATATTGTTTTACCTTCAAAAAACTCTCCAATATACGTATAAATGCTGTTGTACGGGATAAATCCATCATGCCAGTACATTTTCCTATTATTTTGAATCCAATTCACTTGTTTTCTCTCCGTCGGTGTAAGATTATGAAATGGGAATGGTGGTTGTACCAGTAAGACTTGTATCTGCTCGTTATATGCAATTGCTATTTCCTTTAAAATAAATTCATTGGCATCTGTCTTATATCCTTGAACATCTACAATAGCTATTGCTTTCATGTTACCTTGCGTACTATGTTGCTCAAAGGCCTGTACTCAAACAAATGATCGTTTATGATTAAACAATATGCACTTGTATTGTCTGGAATATCTGTCAAAGTTTCGATTTCTAAACGAACATCTACTGGTCCTGTTTTCAAATTTTCGTTCTGTCTACAACAGTCTATAACAAATAAAGGAGCTTTTTCTTTAAAGTCTTTGAATTCTAGCAATGGGTCTGTAGGAAGGTTGTAGTAAGACTGACGGAATTTTGCGTACATGTCAAATAATATACTATACTTATTTTCATGAAATTTCAAATGAAGAGGATCGTATGGGAAATAATTGGAATTTAAAAATAGCGTTACATTGGTCAAATTACAGTGATCGAATAAAGAAATATCTTTTTTCTTGTTATTCTTTCTGTTCGTTTGCAAACCAAATATGACGTAACGAGGTTTCTCTAATTGTGAAGTTGTCTTTACTGACCATGAATGTTTTGTCGCTTTTGGTAACAAGGGATATTCATATAGGTCCCAATTTCTAAATGCTATTTGAATAGGATTATCTTTTTCTAAATGTTTAAGTAAAGTCAATTTTTGTTGATCTGAAACTTTTACATGAGGCATACGCCACTGTACTTTTTGGATGTTTATTTCTATAAAATCACCTTGCTCGTTGATTGTACTATTAAAATTTGAATTGGTTCTGTTTAATATAAGTTCATGCTTACAATTGATAACAATTTTTTTATAATCTTCAGCAAAACCTAATAGTTTATTGAGAGGTAAGAGAATAGAAAAACCTCCATCTTGATCACAAAATCCATTGATATTCCATCCCCACATTGCTGCAGCTTTACTTTCACCGTTGTCCATAGATACCAATGATTTCATAGTTGTGGTAATTCCAGCATTTCTTACACGATCTATTTCAATACCGTTCAGTTCATACCTAATATCTTGAAAAAGAAACGCAAATGCGTTATTAATAAAATTTACTTTCTTTTTTTTCGGCGTACCTGTTGTCGCATCTTTGTAATTAACATTAAAGTTTCCTTCAATGTACACTGCACTAGCTGATGGCAAAACATATAGATCCTGTTGATGAATTGGTATCCGTATTTCATCATTTTCATTGAAACTAGTATTGTATGGGTTATATGTATGGATTTCATAACTTTCAATTGAATTATCAAATTGAGGAGACTCACAGACACTTAAAATATTCATAATTTAAGTCCAAGAGCTTGAAGAAACTCTTTATTACTTTTTGTAATTTTATATATCTTCTGAGGACGTCTGGATTGTTTAGCGTTTCTTTTAGTAATGCCATTATTATTAACATTGTTATGTACTTTATAACAACTGTTGTTCGGATGTATTGCATTATCACCAAAAATAATCATTTTAACTTCCGTAAATGCAAACACAACTGAATGTTTTCGTTCCGAAAATCAATTATATTTCCTGATAAATCTAAAATTCTGATTTTGACGGATGAAATAACTTTTTTATTTATTGGAAAATATACAATATTTTTTGGAACTTCAATAATCTGATGACCTGGTGGTACACTGAGAACGAATTCATGAATTATGTGTGTAGGTGCACCATTAGTATAAGAACCCTGAATTAAATCACATTCGATTCGTATCACGGACACAGGGAGAATGTTCACAGATTTGTTAGATTCGTGCCATTTATTTGGTTCTAGTTTCACACTTGAAAAACCTAACAATGGTGCTATAGTATTGTTAACTTGAAAATCAATAGGTTCTGTACAACATAAAGAGCACGACAACGTGTTAATATTTGGTTTAATTTGTAAATCACACTTTTCTACTTTATTTTTAAGATATTCATACAAATCTTGAAAATCGTACGTACCACAAGGAACTTTAATTTCTTTTTGTTTTCCATAAACGAAAATGTTGTTTTTATCATTTATATTTGTTATTGAATTAAATGTAGAAAAATATAATAAACCACATTCGTAATCATTGTTTTTTAATATTAATGGAGGATAAAAATCTGATTGTAATATTGACTCATTGCCAGTGATGGTTAATGTTAAAGACATTGTAGCAAACTAAACACAAATTCTAATAATCACACTATTTATTTGCACTTGTTCCAAAATTGTATTAGAAATTTAATACATAGATGCCCGCAATTATAGGGATGTGTTTTCTGTAAGTTATCATAATTATAGAAAACTTTTTTTCCTATATACTGAATTATTTCCTTAGGGGGTTTTAAATTACCATAACTATCGAAATATTCTACATAATTTCCTGATTTAGCATAGGCTACCCAATGAGTACCTGAATTCTGTGAACTATCAAGGTTAACAATTCCACATTCTTTTTTTATTGGATTATTCGGTAGTTCATCTCTCATAAATACTCCTCTGAAATAGGGAATATTTTTGCAGAAGTACATTAGTTCAATATTAGTAAGGGGTCGCTTAGGTAGCCTGATAGTTAGTTTTTTGGATTTGATGTGTGAATCTTTAAATCGTCTCCATGTTGCTTAAGGCGTAATCCTCGTCCAATCCATAATTCTTCAATTTTTTTATTGTGCCTCTTAAGTTCTTGTAACTGTTGTTTCGCAGATTTAATAGCGCTTATTGCTTTAGCTATGCCTGCAGCTCCACCAGCTAAACCACCAGCAGCTGATAATCCCGCAAAAATTGGTATCAATGGCAGTACTCCACCCACTTTAGGCACAGGTATAACTCGAGGTATTTTAATCATCGAGTCCGATAGAACATCTTTCGCAACAGCAAAAGCTACATCGATTGCCGCTTTTTTACATTTAGGTTGTAATTTTATTATATGTTTTTTTGTATGGGATACAATATTTTTAAATGTTTTTTTAATTCCGTTACCCGAAGTGATGCTTTTCCCCTTTGCGTTGACTTTTTTAAAGGGATTTGTTTTTTTCTTTTTATTTGCTGTTAACATTTTTATTGATTATTATTGTAACAGAGAAGTACTGTTTCGTTACAGAGATAAACAATGACTGAAACAAGTTTCTTCTGAACATTCTTTATAAAACTTTAGCTTTATCTATCCAACTGTTTTCTTCAGAAGGTAAACCCAACCATTTTACAAATAGTTTGTTTCCTTTCTTTTTTATTACTTTCTCAACCAAATAAACGTCTGGCTGGTTTGTTATTTGCAATTCTTGCGAATAAAATGAACCTAATATAGGTCGATTTCTATTGTCTTCTATAAGATACGTGACAGGAGTTGTGTTTTGTACTCTGATTATTTTAAATATTTCTGTTGACCAATTTGGAGTATAACCTTTTTCAAACGTTCCTTTATATTTGCTTATACGAACAAAATCTCCTATTTTCAGTTTACTTTTGTTTTTTAAATGATTACTTGCTGAATATATTTTTCTGTACTTTTCAAATATGATATGTTTATTTGTTTGGTTAACCTGAATTGGTGCTGTACCGATAGTACGGTGTTTCGTGTTATTATATTCTTTCAGAACTTTAATGAGTGTGCCGCTATTCCACTTGTAATTTCCCTGTATACTGAATTGTTTATATAATTTGTTTTTTAGCGTTCTTATAAATCTTTCTACTATAGAAGCTTTTTTTACTGAAAATGTAGAGTAATGGTTAACATTGTATTTATGAAGTAATGTCTTTAACTGTGTATTATAAAATTCAGTTCCATGATCTGTTTGTAAGTTTTTAGGAAACCGTCCTTTATTAAACAGTTCTTTAAAAGCTTCTGTTATTTGTTCTTTGTTCTTCTGCTTTAAAGAATAAGCCCATGCATACTTAGAAAAGGTATCAATTACTGCTAATATATATCTACAACCTGAATTATATTTTGAAATAGATTGCATGTCTATTAAGTCAGCTTGCCATAAATCGTCAATATCTTTCATAACAACATGCCTACGGGGATAATTTCTTCTGGCTTGCTTATGTATTTCATTCACTATAATTTCTTTACTCATTTTTTTTTTATTTTCTGGGCTAATGTGTCAGTACTTTGCTTTATGCCATTAACTTCTGTATTTAGTTGATTTATTGTTTGGTTTATCGATTTAAATTTATTTGTTACGATTTTATCAATAATTTTATCGACATACTCTTTTGTAGCACAGTCCTCCGGATCAGTAGGGTTTCCTACATGTTTTATAATTTTATTTTTTACGTCAATATATTTTTCATTATTCACATCAAAAAAATGTTCTACTGATTTATTCATTTTTTGTCGTTTGTTCACATGATGACCGAACTTGTCAACATTCATGGTTGACAGACGTTTTAAGACTAACTTTATATGCACCAACGTTCTATTTTTATTCTTTTACTATCCCTGCTTCTTTAAGTTCCTCGATGATAGAAATTATTTCATTATCGTGGTTGGTATTACCTGCATCTTTAGAAGCAATTAAAATTTTTAATCTTTCAATAAGTTCATTAGGATTATCCCAATAAACAAAATCTGTATTACTTTTGTACGTTTTTAAAAATGGCAAAGAACCACCCTGTTTTGTATTCAAATCAGAGTAAAAAAATAGTGGTTTGATTATTTGACAATATTTCATTCCGGAATTGCCTTGTATTTGATTCGAAGGGTTAAATCCTCTTCTATGACTATTAGTACTTTCTAAAATATCTTTGTAGACTAACTTATCTTTTTCAGTTATAAGTTCTAAGTTTGGTTTGCTTTGAAATAACAACTCTTTCAATCCAGGTGTGATTTCATAGTTATTTTTTCCTATAGCAACAATTGAAAGTTCCTCAGAAGTATCATCTATTTCTCGAAAAGATATTGGTGTATTTCCAATCATCAATTTACTACCTTCGCTTCGTACACCGTATGGAACATTTAAATTTGCGTATTCCCTGTTTGCATATTCCTTTTTATCTGAGGAAATAGGCGAACGAACATTAACTTTTTTATTCTTATCGACTGTTAATGTTTCAAAATTATTTATAACTTTTTGCTGGTCTTCACGGTCTAAATCATGCTGAAAGGAATCTTGATCGATATTTTCAGATTTTTGTATTCTTGAGATGTTACTGAGTGACAATAAAGTTTTTAAAGGGTCAGTTATTGGTTTAAGCGTTTTTTGACGTTCTCTTTGTAAACTGTCTTCGTTTTCTCGCATTTTTTTAACTTTCTTTTTTATGTTTTCAACAGATTGAATCAATTGTTTTTTTAGTAATTCTTCCATTTTTAACCGAGATTTTTTATATAGATTGGATCGAAATTCTTAAACTACTACTAATCACTAAAGTAGAAGCTCAAATGACTGTTAATTATTATTGTTAGTCTTTAAATAGGTACTACTCTAATCGAAATTAATGAAAACATCAAATGCTTTTCTATATCTTCCATCGTTTAACTTAGAATCTTTATTAATAATTAGACATGTATGCGGATCCTGCCATATAGCGGAACACATCCTTTTAAAAACGTTCCAATTTAAATCACTATTAACATGTTCATCATAAATATGCTTCAAATTCATATCGTCTTGTTTAAAAATTATCAAAAAATTAGCATTGTCACGTATGAGTTGTTTTGGTATTTTAGAATAAGTTTGAGATAAATAAAAACAGTCAATTTGCTTATGACGACCCATAGAAAAGTAGTTCCGTATATTATTTTGATTTTCACAAGTAACGTCATCAAAGATAATAACTGAATTATTTAAAGCTTCATTTAAAGTTAACACGGCTTTTTCATCTTGAAACATAAAAATATTTACTTCGGGAACTCTCATAATAACCTCTTTTAAGAACTGATATTTTGGTTGGAAACATGTTTTAGAGTATAAGTAGATGTTATTAAATCCTAGTCCATTTTCATGAAGAAGTAAATTTATCATCGCATTTGTCTTTCCGCAGTTAGAAGGTCCACATATAATGCATCTAATAGAATTTGGAAGCAAAACACCGTGTCTACTTTGATTGAAATTATATGTTTCTTTATAATTTATATTTTTTACTTCTAACGATACGGGTTGCCTTATCAACCTCATTTTGTTTTCTGAAATAACAAAGTGTGTATAATTATTTATATAGAGACTATATAAATCTAAGATATTTAAATCCGTTCCGGCGTTTAAGTGTGATTGAACGACTAAGTTATATTTTTATATTATCAGTTGTCATTGGTTTATGGGTAAGGTTTCAAATTTCATTTACCTACATACCTAAAATTCCTGAACTATTTGATAAACATTTAAATCTTTCACTTCTAAGTCAACTTCATACACGTGCAGTTGGTTGCAGAGATTTTTGTTTACATAAACCAAGGTAAGTCTAATTTATTTATTTATAATTTAGATTTTTTATTTTGTGCTAGTACCTATACAATTATCCAAAATATTTTATGAACAGACTCTCTAAAGACAAAAAATGATAGAAAGTATATTTTTAATATACAGATAGGTATTATTATTACCTATATACAATAACGCAATAGCAATGCAACCCATTGGAACCTGAGTTAATTTCGTGACAGTACCTTTTAAGGATATTTTTAAAATAACAGTGCTTACATTTTATTTACAGAAAAAAAATGACCACCAGGCCTCCAAATCAAGATATCAATGATGAAATCTTTGACCCCTTTTATTATGCTCAAAACCCTGATGGCCCTGAAGATATTTTCTGGACAAATCTAAGGCAAGAGAATGAGAAAAATATGATGAGTGAAAATGTGGAAGCCAACGAAAAAAAGAAAAGAAAATCTTGTAGTAAGCCGGTTGAGTCCTATGTTAAATGCAAAAAAGGGAATGGCAAGCGCTTAATTAAGATTGAAGTATATGACATTAGTGATAAAAATGAAAATATTAATTTAGTGAGTGCACAGTATGTGACAGATGAAGATGTCTACGGAAACGATGAAATTATGGACCTTACGCACAATCTGATACAAAAAATTAGTAAAAAAGTCAGTGAAAGTGATAGTTTTAAGTAGACTTATGCATTTAATGTTTATTTTAGTAATATTTAAAAACATTTGACTCTATTTTATTTACGTATAACTCTACTAGGTACAATAGCCAGCACATAGAGCTGGACACTTAAGCTTGTCCAGCTGCATTTGCTGGCTACTGTACATATTTGATTTATTTTAGTTTTTAGGGATATTTTGATGTTATGCATAATAGGTTATATTATTTAGTGCAATAAAGACACATTGTCTTTAAA
This sequence comes from Carpatolechia fugitivella, assembly GCA_951230895.1. Classification (NCBI taxonomy): domain Eukaryota; kingdom Metazoa; phylum Arthropoda; class Insecta; order Lepidoptera; family Gelechiidae; genus Carpatolechia; species Carpatolechia fugitivella. The sequence continues at coordinate 2,331,250 of OX579657.1, forward strand.
ATTTTGTTTCAATGTGCTTATCCATATACCTACCTAAGCTAAATAAACAACCCAATTTTGACAAATTTAGCATTTGCCCTCGGCTTTCCTTGCATTTATAAAAATAAATCTGTGCACACGAAGCCGCGGGCACTAATACTAGTTTAGTAAAAAAATGATGATTCAGTAATTTAAATGACAGAGTCCATCTTATTTTGAACATTTCAATACAATACTATGAAAAACCAATTAAAATTGATCTCTGAAAGCATTCTCTATTGTATGCAAGTTATAGACCGAATTCGTAAAGCAAACTGAAGTTTAATGTTGACTCGGCGAAAGCTATGAAATTTCTGAGTTGGACACATTCGTGCCAGTAGGTGTACATTGCTACTTTAAACTACTCACTATTGTTAACAATCTCTTATACTTACTTACCAAGCAATGTACTTCGACTCTAGGTCGAACTAAGTTTACTTTTTGAATACGAACATTAGAAACTGAAGTCAGGGTTCAGGTTATACAGAAATTTATGTACTTTTTCTTATCAAATCCATTCAAACCTGAACCGTGTCATTTTATAGTGAAGAGCAGAGTACATTCGACTTCCATATAAAAAAATCGTATCGGGTATCAGCGACAGCACGGCCCCGTCAGCATTTGTCTCCGAAAATGGTGAGCTAAGGGTATGGTTCCAATTCTGATAAAGAAAGAAAAGGAAAGTAGTCCTAATGCAGTGATAAAATAAGGATGCAATTTAAATTTGTTTGTTACGTACTAATAATAAAAAATAAAATATTTTATGCGCAACGTAAGTGGTACCATACCCTACTTTTTCAGCGTAATAAATAGCGTCGTCCCAAGCAGTGCACATCACTTTCCATCGAATTTTTGCGAATTAATTTTGTTTTACGTCTGTGTCTACGGTGTGTCTACGTTCAAGTATGTATGTACATATTATTATCAACTTTATTTTAATTTGTTCTACTTTAAAGTTTGCAGCTAATGCGAACTTTATTTTAATTTCATTTGACTAAGTATTTTTTTTTCTTTCAGGTCGTTCGTAAACCCATTCGAAGGTGATTTTAAGCCGAGCACCAGCAAAAAGGCTAACAAAGTGAGCAGCGGCAAGGGCAAAGCATCTGGCTCCGGATCCAAGAGCTCCAGTTCTAGTGCCACTCAGAAGAAAGCTGCTGCGGCTCTGAATGTGAACGAGTTTTTCGCCAGCGACACCGAGGGCGAGTTCGGAGCCCCACCGTCACCGCCACCACCACCACCTACTGCCGCGTCCAAGAGGCGACGCGTGGTTTTACCGGATTCGGACGTAAGTTTTTTACTTTATTACAATATGTACAAGAAGTCATGAACTGCGATGTTATTTGTGTTTTCTTGAATCAGTTCAAATCAGTGGTAGCCCATCTTCCCTATGTAGGGCTCTCAGTCTGTCTGTCTGTCTATTTATCGGTCTGTCAGTCTGTCTGTATTTCTGTCCAGTCAAATATGGGGACATTAAGTATTTGAAAAAATCTTATCTCTGAAAACAAAAGATGGAGATGGCAAGCTGTAGAATTATTTAAATAAAAAAATAATCAACTATATTTTGATTATTCCAGGACGACGAAGAGGTGCCGCCGCCGCCACTGCGTGCTGCCGCGTTGCGCAGCTTCTTATCAAGGCGCGTCGCGGACGGTGACTACATTCTACAAAGCGACCATACAAAGCGAGGCGAATTTTACATTGAATGTCGCCTCTACAACACCAGTGAGATTGAGCCGCCTGCTTTGAACGACCCATCAAAACGTTGGAAGTTGGCTACTACAACGTTCAAATGCGCATTCAACAGAGGCAGCCCAACTTTTAAAGGCGTTACACAATTGGTCGCAGCCGCGAAAGAGGAGTTGCGTAACGTGCAAGCCATAACATATCCATCTAATACATTTTGAATTGATGGTTTATTTTATTAGTAAGTAAACATATTAATTTTTTTAATTATGTTATTATCCTCAATTCATATACTCGTATAATCACTCATACTCGTATAATCCTATTTAAAGTGATGAAATATGTTATGGCTGTACGTTACATATAATCACCGTCAACGTGCGCGCAATATATCCATGCTCGTTTAATATTTTATAAGTTTATTCTTTATACTCAATATATGATTTTTAATAACCTTGTATTAATTTTATGTTCTTTTCCTTACAGAGACTCGAAAGAGTCTGAATCATTTAAAAATCCAGTCATTTATTCTTTTTACAAACCAAAACCTATACATAAAATCACAATTTTATCTTGAGTCTGAACATTAAAAAAATCCAGTCATATATACTTCTTATATACAAATATACATAAAATCTCACTTTTATGTTTGAAACATTTGAAAATCAAGTCTTTTATACTTTTTACAAACAAACATTAATCACACTTTTATTCTGGTTACTTATTAACAATGGTTTATTGTAAAATTTGTAATATAAATGCTTTGAATTTTTCTTCACATAAAAGATCTAATATTCACAAGTCCAATTGTTTACTTCGCACAGAATTTGAAAACGCTTATGTGATTGCTACTGCTTTTAAGAACAGAATAGTTAGTTACAGAATAACGGCATCAGATCTCTACAACACACCTGAATTATTTCTGTCTGATGTCTATAATACTGTTTCTCATCTTGTTAGCGCCTCACTAAATAAACATAAATCTCTTAAGGTTAACTTCGAACTTTTTGCTGAATTCTTTCTGCCAAAAAATAATGAAAGAGATGTTAAATCTTTTAACACAAAATATAAAGCAGTGTACCAAAACACCGACTTAAAGTCTTTGTATACAAAATTTGCCAACAGAATTTTAACAAAATTTTCTGAATTTGAATCTTTAGGGTCTGGTTGGACTTTTGAATCTATTCGTCATTTAGAAATTAATTTAATAAAATACAATCCTCTTAAATCTGGCACATATGTTCCTTTGCCTGCCCACATTCGCAATACAAAGTCATGTGTAAACGTGAAAAATTCAGATGAACACTGTTTTCTCTGGTCTATAATAGCAAAGTTATATCCAACTGTTAATAATCCGTGTAGAGTTTCATCATATCCGCACTATACAAAAGTATTAAACACCGCGAATATGTTATTTCCACCTTCTTTAGATGACATAAAGTGTTTTGAAGCTAACAATCCTCACATAAGTGTTAACATTTACGGTTTGACTAAAAGCGGTACCGTAACAGGCCCATTGTACAAAAGTTCGTGTCGTAAGTTAAATCATGTAAATTTGCTACAGTTTTCAAAGAACGATAAAAATCATTTTGTTCTTATAAAAAACTTTGAAAGACTTGTCAGAAAACAACTAACAAAGCATAAGTCTAGAATACACTTATGTGATGAATGTTTTATATATTTTAACACAAGAGAAAAATTACAAGAACACAATTGCGCTAGAATTCAAACTGTATTGCCTGAAGATAATGCTCAATTATATTTTTCTCACTATGAAAGGACAGTACGAATTCCTATTGTTATATACGGTGACTTCGAAAGCTTATTACGAGAATATTCCGACAAAAACAAAACTTCTTGTGTAGAAAATATTCAAATTCATGAAGCTACTTGTTTTTCATATTACATTTGTTGCGAGTCTAATCCAGAATTAAATAATTTAGTTTCCTACAGGGGACCTAATTGTTCTAAAAAGTTTGTTAAAAGTTTAACAGAAGACGTAATTCGATTATATAAAATACTTTCTATTAACAGAGAGATGCTACCGTTAAGTGATGAAGAGCTTTTGTTATTTCAAAATAGTACGCACTGTCATATATGTAAAGGTGAATTTACTTGTAACGACACCATTGTCAAAGATCATGATCATTTTTCAGGTAAATATAATGGACCTGCTCACAGTGCATGTAACCTAAATGCGAAAGCGTGTACTTTTATTCCAATAATATTTCATAACCTCTCTGGATATGATTGTCATTTATTTATAAACGAGCTTGCAACTGTTATCGGTAGAATAAATCTACTACCTAAAACTAAAGAAAAATACATATCTTTTACGAAATTCATACCAATAGACAGAAAAAATGTAGCACAGTTAAAATTCATAGACTCATTTAATTTTTTAAGTTCTAGCTTAGAAAATTTAGTCAAAACAATGAACCGGGATGACTTCAGACATTTAAACGATTTTTTTGGTAATGGAAATTTATTTGATCTTGTCTGTAAAAAAGGTATATACTGTTATGATTATATCGATTCTTGGGATAAGTATAATGAATCTGTACTGCCTGACGCATCTAAATTTTTTAACAAACTTACTTCGGAATCTATATCTATTGAAGATTACAATCATGCTCAGGAAGTTTGGCAAGCTTTCAACTTGAGTAATTTAGGTGAATATACAGATTTATATTTAAAGACTGATGTCTTATTACTATGCGATATTTTTGAAAAATTCAGGCGCACTTGCTTAACACATTACAATTTAGATCCAGCACATTTTGTTTCATCGCCATCACTTAGTTGGGATGCTATGCTGTTATACACAAAGATAAAGTTAGATCTTTTCACTGATCTAGATATGTATCAAATGATAGAGAAAGGCATCAGAGGTGGTCTTGCTCAATGTTCACTTAGATATGCCAAAGCAAATAATATATATCTTGATGATTATGATGAAAATGAACGAGATAACTACTTAATTTATTTGGACTGTGTAAATCTGTACGGTTATGCTATGATGCAAAATCTTCCTACCGGTTATTTCAGGTTTCTGAATGCTACTGAAATTGAAAATTATAATGTTTTTCACTATTCTCGTAAATCAGATACTGGATACGTTCTTGAAGTTGATCTTCATTACCCTCCAGAAATCCATGAAGCTCATTCAGACTTGCCCTTTGCTGTTGAAAAATTAATTCCTCCAGGTAGTACAACTCCCAAATTAATTGCAAATCTTTATGACAAACAAAATTATATTATTCATTACGTGCATTTACAGGAATGCTTAAGAAATGGTTTAATATTGTCAAAAATTCATAAAATATTAGAATTCAAGCAGAGTAATTTTTTAAATGCTTACATTATGTTAAATACTACTCTTAGACAAAAATCTACGTCTGATTTTGAAAAAGATTTGTTTAAAAAGATGATAAATTCTATCTTTGGAAAAACTATAGAAAATAAAAGAAAACAAGTGGATGTAAAATTAGTAAATGTGTGGAAAGATGAGTCAAATCGAACTAACAAATTCGCAGGTGCTGAAAAATACGTGAGTGCTCCAAATTTTAAAAATGTTTCAATTATATCAGAATCTTTAGTAGCAATACAAATGCAACAATCGAAAGTTATTCTCGATCGTCCCATCTACATCGGTTTTTCAATTTTAGAATTAGCAAAAAGTCATCTTTATCGCTTTCATTATTCAGTAATGAAACAAATTTACAACAATGATATAGTCCTTTGTTACACTGATACTGATAGTTTATTATATAACATATACACGAAAGATTTTTATGCGGATTTGAAGCAAAATTTACAGTATTTTGACACAAGTAACTTTGATGATGTTAACCCATATGAAATACCCAAAGTAAACACGAAAATCCCTGGATATTTCAAAGATGAAATGGGAGGTAGGATTATAACAGAATACGCTGGTCTACGAGCGAAACTTTATTGCATAGATACAAAACTATCTTCAATGAAGAAAGCTAAAGGTATAAAAAAATGTGTCACAAAAAAACTTGATATTGAAATGTATAAAAGAGCTTTATTTTCAGATGAATGTGTGAGAGATGACATGTGTATAATAAGATCTAAAAATCATAAAGTTTACACACAAAAAATTAACAAACTGGTCCTATCTAATAACGATGATAAACGGCAGGTTATGAGCAACAAAACTGAGTCATTACCGTGGGGACATTTTAAGATATGCTAAAACTCTGTAAGGAAAAGTTAGAAATAAATTGAACATAAAATAAAATTAAGTATTATAATTAATTTGTACTTTAGATGGTAAGTTGTGTTTAAAATAAACTAAATGTGATTAAGTGATGTTTGCTTTTTTTTTTCTATGTAAATCCTACCTTGAGCTAGCTTTGTTTTTCTGATACATGCTAAATACTACTTATTTTCATTGGACGTCTGATAAGATTACACGCTGTAGGGTGAAATTGGGGCATTCTGGATCACGAAGCGAGCGAAGCGAGCGGAGTGATCCAGAATCCCCAATTTGACCCTACTATCGATGCATTTTTTCATACGTTGAAATCAACTTTCGTAGCATTTTTTCCATTCTGTATCGGGTATCTCCAAAACGTGCATTTTGAAAGCATCAACGGCTTCTTCCCGGGTCGAAAATCGGTGTCCACGTAATTTATTCTTCACGCTTGGGAATAAATAAAAGTCGTTGGGTACCAAGTCGGGACTGTACGGCAGATGACCCGTCAATTCGATCATTTGAGTATTTAAATACTCCGTTGTTGCGGCCGAGGTGTGACAGCTAGCGTTATCGTGGTGAAGGATTATTCTTCGTTGTCGATTGTTCTTGCGTATTTCTCCAAAGACTTCTGGCGAGCAAATGGTGGTGTACCATTCAGAATTAACCGTTTTACGATTCTCTAGTGGTACTGTAGCCACATGTCCACTAATACCAAAAAAGCAGGCAACCATTTGCTTCAAAGTGCTTTTTGCACGAACAACTTTAGTTGGGTTTGGCTCATTTTGGAACACCCAAACCGTTGACTGCTGTTTAGTTTCGGGATCATACGCATATATCCAAGATTCGTCTCCTGTGTAGATATTATGAACAGCTTTTGATGTACCACATTTGTATTTTTCTATAATTTTTTTGCACCAATCAATACGAGCCTGTTTTTGTTCAACTGTTAAGTTGTGCGGGATCCAACGAGAACAATTTTTTTTTACAGCCAAATGTTCGTGTAATATTTTATAAATACTCGTCATACTAATGCCCATAAATGCCGCTATCTCGCGATATGTAACAGGGCGGTCTTGCATTATTAGTTCGCGCACAGCATCAATATTTTGTGGTACAACAGCCGATTTAGGGCGACCTTCTTTAAAATCGTCCGCAAGCATACGACGACCACGATTAAACTCACTGAACCAGTGATACACAGTGGTTTTCGATGGAGCTTCCTCCCCAAAAGTCGACAAAAGTTGATGCACTGTTTTTGAGTTAATCCACGCCGAAAGTCATAATAAATCATAGCGCGAAAATTTTCACGAGCCAAATCCATGGTGATGATAGACAATGAATTTTAAAAATGGCGCCACAATGTATAAACAATTGACAGATGAATGAAACAAACTTTATTTTACAGCCAAAGAGTTCTATTTTTAAATGTTATAATTTCTTTTTAAATATTGTTTATGTAAGTGGCCAGTTCCGGATACATAAATAGCAGCCCTTGTACATATTTACATCAAAAATAAACAAAATATTAAATAACTCCTTATATATTATAACACTACGTACACAGATACATTTTATAATACTATAAACACAAAATAAATATTATAATATACAGCATTAAGAATAAAAGAGTTAAAAAAAAACATGAAGAGACTGGAGGAAACAAGACAAAATTATAACGACACTCTTCATTCTCGCTGTGTCGTTTATCTTACCGCACTAATAGCTACACGTTGACCTGCGGTTGACTGTACTGACAGATGATTGGACGTCATTACCACAAGTCTGATATCGATCGGCGTTCTCTCACTTTCTCCGCGTAATTACACTAGCCATCATACCAAAACTCAATAGAGCTATCAGGAGCTGTGTTGTTGCTATTGTTGCCAACTTCAATACGAGTCGTCATCGTCAACAGCGCATATACGTCCCCACCGAGGGGCTCGAGCCTACCCTGAATATGGTGATCAGGGGCCGTTTCACGAAGCTACAAGTTACAAATTACAAGTACAATTTGATGTACATTGCGTAGACGATGAGGTAAAACGATAAGGGCTTCCAGTTTTGGCGAATTGGCTACGCAATGAATATCAAATTGTAACTTGTTACTAGTAAATTGTTCATCCGTGAAACGAGGAGGTTGGTCGACTTCACACACAACCTTTGAATTTCTTCGCAGGAGTGTGCAGGTTCGTCACGATGTTTTTTTCAACGTAAGTGCATCGAATATTCTTTTTTTTTTAATAGTTCATCTAAAAGTATACAAAAATACCTAAGTATAGAATACTTGTCAGTAATAGGGGATCGGACTGTTCCTTTTCCCATATTTTATGAATTATTTTTAAAATATAGATTAGTAGCAGACGATTAGCGAAGAAAAAAACAGAATCGGTTGAAAAATTTACAGCGTTTTTTTAAAAGTTCAATATGTCTGTCTCTTTCAAAAACGATTTTTTGTATGGAGATATATGGCGTTGCTAACAAATGACGTCACTAGGGAGTATGTGCCTCTCTATCTAATCTTGAATTTCAAAACTTTATAACTCGATCAATTTTAAAGATAGAGCATAATTTTTTTTAGTGTTCGATAGCAGAAACTAAGAAGTTTGGATATATAAAATAAAAAAAAGAAGTCCGATCCCCTATTTTTTTTAAGATACACGTACGTTACTAAATTCCAGCTATTCTTACAAAAGAAAACCAGACGCCTCTTCGTAAATTCACCCACATGGCTGAGTTCCAGTCAAATCGTCATCTCATTATGTACTTAAAAACAATTTACTTGCACACAAAACGGTCATAAAGCCTCGAAAGCGCAAACTGCTTAAATTTATTTAATTTCGCGAATAAATTGTACCTTTTATAATGTTTAAATGACACGCTCAGCTTAGCGTCTCCTTACATCACTACGAAACATGTTGTAAAATTTTCTCTCCACACGCCATTCTATTTTCAACCCAAAACGCATATGAATCAAAGCAGGAATTAGAGTGAGTGTCGTTGTGCATTACGAGGAGAAAGGCCGAGATGCGTACGCGCATCGAGAACATCTTTATACGCTTCATACGATGCTTCTGCTGAGTTTCCGTCATTTTAATTGTTAGTGTGCTATTTGCTTTTTGTCGATGCGGTGTAAAAAAAAAACTAAAAAACACAACTTGCGAGAACGAGAAATTGGCGCGAAGATTCAACTTGTCATAAAAAGTCACTGACGAATACCTAACGGGCGTTGTCATAAAGGAAGAAAAAAATTTACGCGCCCGCCCTAATGGAGTAGTAATCAAAACGTACTATGGGGGCGCGTAAAATTTATTCTTCCTTCATGGGCGTTGTCATTAGCCATTGAATGTCTATTTATTACAAGCTTTTATTTAGCTTGCACTGTATGTATGTAGGTATGTGGGTGGGTTTGTGGGTATGTTCGGGCGAAATCTTGCAACTCAATTTGAAGCACTTGCTGCCATTGGATTTTGCTGAAATTTGGTACACTTATGTAACCGCGATGATAATGCAATATTATGGTACCATGGAGCTGGTAAAGGAAACATCGTGATGAAACCTGCATACTCCTGCGAAAAAAATCAAAGGTTGTGTGTGAAGTCGACCAACTCGCATTGGGCCAGCGTGGTCGACTAAGGTCTCCCTGATTCAGGGTAGGCTCGAGCGTCTCGCTTGGGACGTATAAGAGCTGTTGATGATGATTGATCTTACAAAACCAAATGTAACAACAAACACGGAAGAATTCGAAAAACGAGCTTTAGGTACAGACCTATCCAGACCTATACAGCCTATAAGTCACAGGACTTAAGGAACCGAAAACCGGCATACGTATACCAAGACCATGTCACAAGTGAATCCAAGTGAATCATCAGAGATGCTCATCCAAAAATCACACACAGGTTGAATTGAAAATCTCGATGGCAGTAGTAGCAAAAAAAAATTAGGCAAACAGATAAACGACCCACATTTTCCTCTCGTGATTCGGAAATGTTATCTTTCGCTAGCCTGAGCAACAGAAGCAAAACAATCGTGTGTGCATTGTGCTTTGCTCACGCACGCATTCGCCGCGCACGGCTGCTCACGCGCCGCCGAGCGCCGACACATCTGGCTGCGCGCGCAACTGATCCGGTACTTCGAAGACTCGTGGCTGACTTCAATGATTAACTTTCTTAGTGCAGGTATTAGTCTGAGAACGAGAGAGAGAAGGTCTTGACAGTTTATACTGCTATTTCGCTTCTTTTTCGAGTTAGATAAAGTATTTTGTCAGATTTCAAAACAGATTAATTACTCGTATTTAACACTGTTTAAAAGACGCAGTCTTGTGAACATAAACAAAAAAATCTAGAGAAGAATAATATAGAGATTATTTATGAGAAGTTGAGTCTGCGGATAACTTTTAAGCATTATCTCTAACGAGGTCGGACCCGTCTGATTTTCTGATATAAGCATAATAATATTTTTTCCATATCGACACTTTTCTAAAATAAAAATCCGGAAAATCAACATGTATAGTTTACAAGGTGAGTTCAAACGCGAGCAAAGTAAAATAGTCAAAATATTTCCTTGCCATACATCATACAAATAAAAAAGCCTGATGCCATCTTTCCTGCATCATAATTACCTGAATGAGGCCACTGAAGAGTCCGTAGATCTATCCCTGTTCAAGGCTGCTGATCTGGTTTAGTTCAAATAAAAGAGGAAAATTTACATTTCCTACGACGACACCACGATTTTTGAATTACAATTCAACTCATGCTTAAACCACCTCATTTGCCACTGAACCAGTTCACACCGAAATAAAAGCACACAACTTTCGGTTTCTCTGTCGGCGCGCGCGCATTAACCTTGGCATTAGAATAAGACATGTTAATCAGCCGAATACTGGCCCTCGCTCGACTCCAAGTCCGCGGCCCGCGCCCGGCCAAGTCGGTAGATATATAGCGAATAAAAAATATATAAAAAAGGTACGCGGAATAGTGCTATACAAAATGTTGTGGTCTAGCAACGAAGTCACTCATCTCCATAATAATAATAATAATAATTTATTTTTATTAATGATAAGCACAACAGTACAATAACACTAAATTAACAAGCTTAAAAGTTAAAACAGTGTTGCACATTGACTTAAAATGGTATCACTTTGACCTCTATACTAACCCTAGGCTTGTATTGTATCATATCCATCCATCATCATATCGCGTCAATATCATGTCGGTTGTAATTGTAAGGTGGATGACCGACCGTGCAAACCCTGATATCGAAGTAAATGATAATAGCCGGACTACTGAAGCAGAGAAACATCTGATTTTTCAGGTTATTTAGATCACAATGTCCTTACCAAACTGGAGACAGCCTCACAAGGTTAATTTGCTGGCCATTATCATTCATTCGCTTGCCATTATATCGTTATATGGCTTCGGTGCTGCACATAATCTATTCATCTTTTCCTAACCCAATACCGCGGTACTGATATTCATCTCTCTCCATACTATGTAAGCTAATAAAATATATCCACTTAGTAGCCGGAACGTACATGTTGTGTGACGTTGACATATTTCATGTAGATAGTGCCTTCTGGAGTACGGAAAATACTCTTGTCCTTGTGCAAAAAGGACAAAATCATGTCGGTCCAGTCCTAAGTTGTGCCAAGTTACTGTTCTTCTTGGTTTAAAATATATATAAATATCTGGGGACATCTTACACACGGCCGTTTGATCCCAAACTAAGCAGAGCTTGTTCTATGGGTGTCAGACAGTTGATGTACAATACTTAAATATATAAATACATACTTCTTATATAGATAAACAACACCCAAACACAAGGGAAACACAAGTGCTCATCACACGAATATTTGCCCTGGGCGAACTTTTTTGTCGCAGGAATTTCTTTTTTCGTGAAAAGTTGTTCAGTTTGACGGATACTATCACTACACGGCGGCGGGAACAAAACGATGTAAATTTCATGCTGTATGGCGCAGACGATTATCTTATCACCTAACTCTGACTATATACACCATATCATGTAAAACGATCAATTTAACTTGTCGCCGCGTCCCTGGGTTGTGGCTGAAAATCAGCGATATCTGCTCTCCTGAGTATGTGTCGACGCTGAGCTGCGACCTTCTTGCACTGCTGCAGCACACATGCATAACCTGGCGTGTCAGGTTATGTTATGATATTCATAGTAAATACTAATGGCTCTGTGAGCTGTAGACCTCGCGAGTCTGTATATCCTTTCATATTTATTTTTATTTTTTCTCCACAAACATCCCCGAACCCTTGTTTTTTTTTTAAAACTTTATTTTATTTTATTTGTTAAGAAATGTGACCTGTAGAGGAAAACAGCCTCAGCGGTAGACCTTGTAAGCTGGCAACGCCCATAACTCCGTCATTTTTTAAAATTTCCAAAAAAGTCACGACAAAAAAAATCTATTAATTTATGGAACCTGCTCACAAAATTTCACGAGAATTGGTTGAGAAACGCGACCTATAGAGTGAAACAAACAAACAAACAAACAAACAGATGGACAGATGGACATACAAAAGCAAATTTGGCCAAGCTGAAACAGAGACGCTTCGCTCGCTCGGTCAACTAAGTAGTTTTAATTTTGTTATTTAAGTGTCTGCAGTATCAAATAAACGCTTTATCTATCTATCTGACAGTTTAGAACTTTTTAATGTCAGGTAGACTGTAGCTACAAGCAAGATCTTATCGTACTAAGGTAAAAAACAGGACATAAATACTTTACAGTTTGCAAATATAACGATGTATTATTAAAGAAACAAATATTTGCAAGAGGTTCTAGTGATTTATTTTATCACGAGATAAGTTTTTACCAAGACAGTCAACAATTGAGTCCGCTCTTGTCCATCAAAGAATATTTTCTTCTTCTAAATTCAAATAAACCCAACAATTCTAAAAGTATTTACGGCCAGCAATAACCAACGAGGCTGAGACGTATAGGTATGAACACATACTTAACACAATGCTAAGAATGTGGAAAACGGATAAACATTTGACTCAGTGTTAATCTAAATCATTAATAATTTCTTTTAAATTTCTTCGATAATCTACGGTCACAGCATTCGTTGACCTTAGGCATGGTTTCCTTCCATTTTATAGCACCCATCGATTTCTAACGCGCTTGTGAGCTGTGGGTTTGTGGGCCACAACAACTGGTTTGAGACAGCCAACGAAATCGAAATTTTCAGCCAATTTCGATACTGCCAATTTTATTTAATTACCCGCGACATTTTGACACGGTAAAACAAAGACATGGTTTCTGCCATTTTCTCATAGTGCAACAGTAGGTACAATGTTTTTCTTTCACATGCACGACGGCTTGGCGACAAGCTTTTTTGTTAGTGTTTCTACTCTGACCAATGAACTCGTAGATGACGAAATGTACGGATTTACCTAAAATGCTAATGTAAATAAATTAAAATAACTGTTTTAGTATATAACTGATTTAGTACTTTTACCGTGACTTTACTATAGCTATAAGTAACTATTGAATTGTATTTTTATTAAGAAAGGTCTTCTTGTGCGTTCCGTCGTTAATAGAAGACGTTTACTACAATGTTTGGTTTCACTCAATACAACCCATCCTGCAACGCACTATACTTATATCTCACTGTAATTCGTTTATACAATATCTTCGTGTGATATATTGTTCATATTTGAATCGAAATCAGTAATTAAAAACAAACTAGATTTCTTAACTTAGATTCTTGGAAACATTCAGGCCAGAGCTTTGGTATTGTCTTCGATTGGTCATTTAGCGGACTCTTGATAACTCAAAAACAATCCCTCGAAAAAAAATCATAAACAACACCGAAAGTTACCTAAGCGACAACTTTTGTTACTTATCTTGATCCAGTAACAAAACCACCAACACAATTAGCGCTCTCTCCCATCTATGTCGGAAGTACAGAACAATTAAAAGTAATAAGTGCATTCACCATCGTCCAGTAATGAGTACTGCAATGTCCATCCTACCGACTAGCGACACTATAATAACCTTGTTAGCGGCATGCAGAGAAAGCCCGGCTTTCGCGTCTAGCCGGTGCGCGCGCGCAGGAAAACCTGCAATACTTTAATGGGCAGTTGCCGATAAAACTGGGAAATATATGACGGTAAATCATAGAGACGTACGTACAATGACGACTTTACTAGGTATGTAGACGTCGTAATTGTACCATTTTTTTTTTGTATTCTCCATAAAAATTAAGTCAATTACTGAGTTTTGTTACCTGTAGATTACAATTTTATTTGCTCTTAGATACGTGCTGTTTAAAAAACCTAGCTCTAGTTATCAGGCTATGTACGGTCGGTATATTTTACATCAACGCAGTAAAGTTGTTCGTGCCGTTCGTAAATCCACCAGCCTGGTTTGATTGTTTTAAAACATGGTTAAAAACTGGTGCTTTTCTTCATAATATTCGTAATTAACATGCTCTCATACCTCCGAGACATCCGCAACAGCAACGCCGCGCCGCCCGCCACCGCCGCCGCCGCTGCGGCCGCGGTAACCGCAGCGATTTTATAAGTAGTGACCACTTTTTAATGAAACATTTCGTTATCATCATCAACGTCCCCACCGAGGGGTTCAGGAGCCTGCCCTGGATCAGGGCAAATTAGGGAACATTTCGTACTTAAATGAAAAAACTCCGTGCCCTCTGAGATATCGCATGAAATTTGTATGAAACAATAAAGGAGAGATTTACTAATTAAAAGCGTCCATATAGTAATTATGACCAAGATCAACATCCAAATTAATTGTTTATAGTAAATTCTCGATTTGCACGCCATGTTTGCTTTGCAGTACTCCGGTTGCCGGTTGGCTTATGCAAGAAGCGCCTGCGCAGCGTCCGCGCCGGGAAATTAGATAATCTCGCTGATGTCGCTCAACTTAATGCAACCCCGGTAATGGTTACAGTTCCGACAGACACGGTACACAACTCAAATTAAGTTATGTCTGTCAATTTCGGAATGACAACACAACGGGACAAGATCCGCCACAATTTTTGTAGGTCATGTTATTGTTATCATCAGAAGACTTAACGTTTCCATTGACCACCATGATCTTTCAGATAAATGCACCACATCGTAGATTGCATTTGATAGATTAATTCTATTATAATAAAAGCGATGCAACCACTACTCTATACTTGGAATATGTAAAAAACACAGACGTCACGGACAATGCATCACATCACGGAGTTAAAGATAAGAAAACTGCATATACCTACCTATCTAGCGATCTCTAATAGATACTGCATGTCTGAGAGCAGCATTTTTTTTTTATTATTTGACAGGAGAACCAACAGTTAAAAAATAATTAATACAATTGCAACTTTTAAACCAATTAAAGGTTCCCACAGGTTATTCTACGAGTAAATACCTACCTATACTTATCTCTTAACTGTCAAATTTCGCATACTCTTGTGAAATGTGTTGATACCGATATTGTATTAAATGCTGCGGGCGATCTTTCAAAACATATTTTATAACTGTTGCAATAGAACGCAAGTGGATACTTCTTTTAGTAAAAAAAAAGTAAAACACTTTATTGCACACAAAAGGAACATGATAACAATGAATTATTAACATATTAATTGAGTGCGCCGCAAGGCTTATCGCTTCTAGTTATCTTTTCCAGACAACCCTTTATAATTCCGAACCAAGCTCAATGATGCAAACAGGTGGAAATGTGGTAGTATTGTCTACCCAAAAATGGGCATCGCTAAACTCTCGCATAAACTCGAATAAAAGTTTTGGAACCACGGTTATTGTGCAAAGCACAGGAACGAACAAAATTAAGATCCACCTCCTCTAGATGGATCTACAGTGCTGGATATAACAGATCAGATTCACAAAGAAGCTTATCGCACGAAGAGAGAAGTCTGCTGAAATGATAGCGAATTGAACGTACCCGCTATTAGCTTGGTTCAATCCATAGCAGTCGTTGATGCCGGCCAGCACGCCAACGACGCCGGTGACGACGGCCACGCAGCCGGCCCACAGTCCAGCCCCGACCCTGGACAGCGCAGCCCCCTTCACCACGGCCAGCGCACCGGCCCCCACCAGCAACGCGCCCAGCACCACCTGCGTCAGCCCCAACCACACCACCAGCCTCCGCTTCGGCCTCACTTTACTCTCACTGTCCGCTTCCACACTCTTTGTCGTCACACTCTGTCCCTTCACCGACTTTATCTTATTCACTTTAGTAACTATCAGTTGCTCCGTGGAGTCCTCGGATTTGAGGCTGGAGACGGTGGCGGTGGGCGCGCGGGTTTCGGCCCGCTCGCGTCGTTCGTTCGTCTCCGTCATCGTGCACCATCACTCGCGGCGTGTGCGCTTTGAACCGTGCGCTCGCGCAGACTGCCGCAGCCTTCCATCTCCACTGGTCGCGCATAGCACGCGCACCGACAGGTGAAAGTCTCGATAATCGTATTTGTAGAGGAAATGTTTGCGTTGATAGTCTCCGTGGCCCTTATGAAATCCAATTAGACATATCATATGGCTGGGATTACTGCTTCGGGGTATAATCTTCATGGATGTTTAAGACATCTTTATTATGATAGTTTGAAATCAACAGCCTCTGTGGCCGAGCGGTCAAGTGTTCGACTCGCGATCAAAAATATCTTTGTGAGACTTACCACGGTTTGGTTAGGACATTGCAGGCTGAATCACTGATTGTCCGAAAAGAAAGATGATTAAGTTGCTTCGAAAAACATGACCATTGGTCGTGGGCTCTCGGCTACTACCTATGGAAGCAGTCGTTACGTGAGCCACGTCAGTGGCATGTTGCGGCTCTATAACACCAGTAGATTTGGTTAAACCCACGCGACGACGAAGAAGTTTGAGATATCCTGTCTGGCAATTCTACTTCATCTTCTTACTAATACCATCATCCATAAGGCTGCAGTCTATCAGTTCCAGTTGAATGGTAGACTCTAATATATAGTAGGTAGTTTTTGGCTTTTGAAGAGCTAATGTTTATTCAAGCTTTTTAGTTTAAACCTGAAGATAGTTCGATCTATAAACAGCTTTGTGCATAAAAGCTTGAAAAAACAAACATTAATTGATATCATCTAAGTATAAATAAAATTCTCGACTCCTCCAAAACGGCTTGACTGAGTATATTCGGTAGATCGGAGAAGAGGTCGTAAACTACTTTTTACTGGGAAAAGTCTTATTCCCTTACATAACGCGAGCGTAGCCGCGGGCGGGCAGCTTGTTTATTTTAATAGTACATTGTTATACGAGGGGTGAAAGTAACTTATTCAGCGCCGAGACGGGGTTTGGGGCCTGAGCGTAGCGAGGGCCCTAATAGTTCGAGGCACTAAATAAGTCTTACCAGAGGTAAACACTGTGCTTTTCATTACGAATACAAGGAAAGTAAAAATAAAAACACGAATTAGCTAAAGAAAAAATGAGTGACTTCCATATCTGAATCAGATGAACTCATTGTGAACAAAACCCTACAACTCGAGAAACAAATGAGAATCGGATTGTTGCTTTCCCGCCTATTTTTAATTTTTTGCTGTGGCCGTGCCGGCCAGCTTTTGAGCCATTATTTTTAATTTCCATCATTTTAAAATGTTAAATATTTTGCCCAAATCTATTTTATTTTAAAGAAATTGTTGAAAGTTAATTATAATAAAGTCATTAAAAAAATATATGGGTGAATTTCAACAAGCGATATTTTTTTATCATTTCGGTGAGATTTTTTATTTTAATGTTTTTCTACGCAGTTTCGATGACAAATAAAACTTTATTCTATTTTATTTCGCGTGTGTGAATGGGCATCGAATATTATAAAAACTTACTGAGATATTTAAGGTTGAATTTTTTTTAGGCTACTGAAATGAAAAGTGTCAACCGAAATGATAAAAGTGTGCACCGTTGTGATAATTAGTCCACCGAGATGATATAACTGTACACCGTAATTAATTTAGCCCACTTAAATGATACGGCCAAGGAAAGTTGTATAGCGTAATCAGGGTTCAGTCTGTGTTAGGGCTGTATTTTTATCCATATCAAACGTCTTTCTTTCTTAAATATATAACGTTTGCTTATTCTGTAGTTGACTTAAGCGGAATAAAATAAAAATAAAAACTTAAATAAGTTATGAAATAAATTTTGATTGTATAAAATTCCAAAACAATTTCTAAGATGCCATCTAATAAGTAGGATAAAGATTCTTTCCACATTCTTAATTATTTGGCCATTAGCCGTAACATAAATAGAAACGTAAACAAAAATAAAATTATAACCCTTTGACTCAATATTTCACACAAGGAACTCTAAGACTTATGGTTGTTTTCATTTCGGTGACATATTTAATTTCCATGGACTGTTACCGGTATTTAAGTCCACCGAATCCTCTGAAATGATAACACTGAGATGATAAAATTTTAAGTTAATTGCATATAAAGTCTGAAATAAAATCTGTATTTTATATAATACTGGTTAAATAAAAGAATACTTAAAGAGAAAGCAAAATACGAATTAAGGAAGAAATCGAATGAATATAACACGAGTTATAACGGCTACCGAAATTAAAATATTTTTGTCTCCTATACCACTGAAATGATGAACTTACCTTTTTGGCGGGAAACCACGACACGTTGTGACCGGTGTGTTCACGCCGAGCTCTCGAGCGGGACTGGTCGAAGGTGGCGCAGGGTAAGGGGGGCACACAGATTCAATGCTAACGGAGGTATCTTACCAAATATAACTCCCCACTGGAATGAATACTTTTCTCCAGACAAAAGTTGATTGCCTGTCAAATTTATTCTTACGTAATTAAACAATTAGAAATGATTTCCATTGATGGCTTAGTTATCTATTAATATATTTTAAGTACATTTGAATTGATTTAATAAGTAAAATTTCCGATACAAGGCATTATATGAGCAGAGATAGGTCCAGGACAAGTCACCGACATGATAAAATGGCACTTCAATATTTTTTTTATATATGTAATAGGGTACGTACCTTAATAAAATTTATTGCACAAGTAGAGGGCTATGTATTCTGCCCAGAAAAAATATAATCAATCATATAGAAAGACATTGCACTACCGTTCTCAGCTCCGCCGTGGTTTTTTTAAGCTTGGGCAATTCACCCATATATTCTTTAATTAATACGTAACTTTATGTTATTTCAATTTAACATTGCGCTGTAATTGAGTGGCTGTATCATGGCTGTATAGAAAGAATTTTTAATAATTTGTCAGAATGAATGAATATGAATGAATGAATGACAGCTGTCAGTTGAAAGTGATTCTCCCTCCGGGCTGAAAAGTATTACTTTCAATCCGCTCCTCAGGCAACTTCCGAACTACTTTCAGAGTATGAGTAATGAAAAGTATATTACCTGCGTAGTTATCTAATTTACATGTATCTTATGGGGTGAATATTCTAAGGTACTTCCGGAGCTTTAATGGTTTTGGTGATTTGCTAGTAGAGTTCTTGGAGGTAAGAGTTCATAATAGTTATTAAAACTTTGTTAAAATATGGTCAAGTAATGAGAGTATTTCAATATTCTGAGGTTTTGCATAAAATTAAATAAAAAAAAAAACAAACAATTAAAAAAACAAGTTTTCATTGATTGTGAATGCAGAGCTTGCGGCACCATCGCAACGCCTGCGCATAGCACGAAACAACGACGTTGCAAATGCCAGGGCTCGCAATGTGAACATTACCCACAGCGATTAGTGTCAGTTACACTGGTGTTCTGTCCACTACGTTGGTTGCATCAGCTTTCTCTGCTGCTTGCTAAAAAGGTTGCACTCCGCGGTGCAGTCTTCACTCAAAAGTGCATGCTATCTGACTGACGTAAGTACAGTCGTCGCCTTTCAAAAGTGGAGTCATATCGCGTGTTTTAAAATATATATATATATATATATATATATATATGACTCTTGTTGCATATTATCTAAAATAAAAAAAATAAAAATGCATTTAAATTAAGAATTGCTCGTTATATATATATATACTACATTTAAATACATATAATAAGAATCTCGGACGGAAACGACTGCAACGACTTCGATGAAATTTTTTATTAGGGGGATTCGGGGGCGATAAATCGATCTAGCTAGGTAATGGGGGCACATGGGAATTACAAAAATCCAAGATGGCGGCCAATTTTTTTGTTTATGGACCAATTTCGGTGAAATTTGGTTTGATATTTAAATTTGAGTCTTTAGATTAGTTTAATTTTAATTACATGCTTATCACAAGAGAGTAGAAGAGTCTCCTGATACAGGCCGTAAAAGCTTAAAAGAAGGTTCCAATTGACCATTTTTAAGGAAACTGTTTAATAGAAATAAATATTTATTATTATTATTATTATTTATGTAAATAAAGTCCCGTACATCGGGAAAATCAAAAATAACAAGCCTGAAATCACTTGATGTACTCCACTACTGTTATTCTGCCGCCCCGTACAGTTGGCTCTACATATTTTTCTGAGTTTCCAAGGCAGATGTTTTCTCTGGATATTATTTATATTTTTTGCATACAATTTTGTTTATCTGTGCTGTTTACTTACCATACGAAATTTTGTGACAAAGCATATACCTACCTGATAAACCAGGTTTTTTCTCAATTTGACGATTTGACTTCGATAGATTTATTATAACGAGAAATATTACGTTAAATTGTAAATAGTTGGTTGCAATTCAGAATTTTTCGTTAGTTAGGGTTAGATTATAACTAACGATGTTCCTGGTTCACAATTTAACGGCGACATATACCTATATATTTCAGGGCAGATTATTAAAGAAAACCAGCAGTTTACTCCTAAGTTTTTTATAAGTATTTAAAATGTCTACATTTCTATATATTGAGAAGTCACGTCAGTAACAAATGTCAAAAATTTAAATAAGTAAAAAAGTTTAAATACAGTCAACTTCGCCTACTCCAGGGTAGGCTCGAGCCTCCCGGTGGGGATGTATATGAGCTGTTGATAATGACATAATAAATAATAATGCAACAAGCTATAAGCACAGAATATAAGGTCGTGTAAGGACGATCGCAACACGTAGCGATCCTACCATGTAACTTACGTAACACTTTTCAATACAGTCAAGGAGGCTTATTTTCTATACATTCTATATTTTACCCCACGCACGCCAACCTACGATCATTTTGATTTACTTGTTCTTTAGTACTGTGGAGTTTGTATGCTCGTGTTACAAACTCCGCGCCTTCTTGCCCTGCGTTCCGAGACGCGCTGAAATCGATTAAAGCACCCATAATCGCGTTCCGAATTACTGTCAGCTGTTAAAACTCATACGTTTTTTAACTTTTTTGATCGCTGACAGCGCTGAAAGTCTGAATCGGAATACGCCCTTGGTAGTTGCTTAGATGTTGCTGGCACTTTAGATTTTCCGTTTAATATAGAAAAAAGCATTAAACAAAGAAGTCAGTCAAAAATGATCCACACTCTACACACTGAGGAGGATGTAAAAAATATATGTGAACGAATATAATAAATACTTACTAGTGGCTCTGTGAGCTGTAGACCTCGCGAGTCTGTATACACCGTGAAATTTACATCGTTTTGTTCCCGCCGTGTAGTTATAGTACCCGTCAAACTGAACAACTTTTCACGAAAAAAAAATTTCCAGTGACTAAAAAATTTTTAGTCTCTCCATACAAAATGGGTCGCTCGGGAGTCTCGCTTTGTATGGAGAAACCAAAAATTTTTTTGTCGCAGGAATTTTTTTTTTTCGTGAAAAGTTGTTCAGTTTGACGGGTACTATCACTACACGGCGGGAACAAAACGTTGTAAATTTCATGCTGTATCTTTTCATTTTATCTTATCTTATCTCATCTCATCTTATCTTATATTTCAGTCTGCTCATTACTTGAAGAAGAAGGAGAAGAAGAGGAAGAAGAAGAAGACTGTTAAATTGTATAATAATCGTAGCACCTCTACCGTACCTCGCAGACTTTCTTTCGTTCGATACTTGGTATGCGTACATCACACACTAATTAAACATGTCCTTTTAAAGGCGGAATTCATTACTACATTTGCATGTCAGAATTACTCAGAATGTAATACTAATATGATTACGTCGTCGATTACATTCTTAAGGCGAGGCCCTATCCTAAATTAGCAACTCAACGCGCTTTAGTTGAAAGTTCAACCGGCGCACTATTAAAATAACGTTCATATTAGCGTGCGATGCTTCATGGAGGTTACGTCCGACACTGCGCAGGAATCGTGCGAATTTTTGTGAAAAATATAGAACGAATTAAAAAACTGGTTTCGCCGTTTAGGTATTAATATAGCCACCCAAAAAATAAAAAATAAATATGTTGTTGTCGCTGAAAATATTGAGAAAACCGATTTGAAAATTTTGAATGTGGCGTGATTTTCGGTGATTTAATTATTTATTTCTGCTTTATTCCTTGATTATATGTAAAATCTACTTGGTTACGTCGCTAAATGATAAACTCTTCTGTTGGTTGTAATTTTCTTTATTTGGTACATACTCCGAGACGTGAGATACGCGAGTTAAAAAAGGGGCCCAAGAGCGATTTTTCAAATAGAGCCTCGCAGAGTTAGATGATCAAGCAGTCTTGTTCAATTTTCCAAATCTTTTTGTCATCTTGTTATAGGATAGGTGAGATCGGACTTGATAATCAACGTGTCAAATGAAAACACTGATCCATCATATTTAAGTAAACATTTTATTTGTTTATATAACCATTAATAATAAAATTAAATAACGCCAAAATAACATAGTTAAATTGAGAAAACTACTAGAAACTCAGAACGACGAAAAATAATCAACAAAATTAGATACCAACAGAGTTGACTATAAATAGCAACTGCCTGCAACGCTTAGTAACTTATTTTTGCTAAAAATATTTGCTGACTTCTTTGATTGATGGATTGATTTATTGACCGAGCGCGAAGCGAGCGAAGCGTCTCTGCTTCAGCTTGGCCAAAATTGCTTTTGTATGTCTGTGTGTCTGTCTGTTTGTTCCACTCTACAGGTCGCGTTCCTCAACCGATTCTCGTGAAATTTTGTGAGCAGATTCGATGCATTAATCAAATTTTTTCGTCGAGTCTTTTTTTGTAAATTTTAAAAAATGACGGAGTTATGGGGGTTGCCAGCTTACAACGTCCCCCGCTGAAGCTGTTTTCCTCTACAGTCACATTTCTCAACTAATAAAAAAAAAAAAAAAAAAAAAAACGAAGTTATGAGGGTTGGAACGTAAAAAAAATCAGAAATCAGCCATTTAAAAAAACAGTACTCGCGGGGTCTACAGCTCGCAGAGCCACTAGTTTATACACCGTGAAATTTACATCGTTTTGTTCCCGCCGTGTAGTGATAGTACCCGTCAAACTGAACAACTTTTCACGAAAAAAAAATTTCCTGCGACAAACAAATTTTTGGTTTCTCCATACAAAGTGAGACTCCCGACCGACCCATTTTGTATGGAGAGACCAAAAATTTTTTTTGTGACAGGAATTTCTTCGCAGGAGTGTGCAGGTTTCATAACGATGTTTTCCTTCACTGTAAGAGCGTCGAATAAACGTACATAATGATTTCGAAATTCGACAACATATTGGTACGTGGTGGGCATCGAACCCGCATCTCCCGGACGGGAGGCAGCGGCCCTAGCCACTAGAGCACCGACGACGCTCTTCATATTATTATCTATAATCATTAATAATAAAATTAAATAACGCCAAAATAACATAGTTAAATTGAGAAATTTTATTATTGAACGATATGTGACATAGACAGACATAGTTTCCATTTTTACGTGAGTGTTTCCGTTTTAAATAAATAATAAATTGAGAAACTACTAAAGACGACGAAAAATAATCAATATAAAATTAGATACCAACAAAGTTGACTATAAATAGCAACTGCCTGCAACGCTTAGAACTTATTTTTGCTAAAAATATTTGCTGACTTCTTTGTCACAGGCGTTTTCAGTGTAGAATTTGTATGATTGAATAATGAATAATGGAAATAGATTTCTTTTTGTGTCTTTAAATTGTAAAAGTTATATTAAATTTTTTATTCATCATCATCATCAACAGCTTATATACACCGAAATACATACATAAAAACAAAATAACATCATAAATTGACGTGTTGAGAAATCAATCACATATGATAGTGTTCTAGTAAAGAATACTCTTCTTTGATAAAGTCAGCAGCTTTCTCAGCGATCATGATGACGGGGGCGTTCATGTTGGCGCGCGGCACGGTCGGCATGGCGCTGGCGTCGACCACGCGCAGGCGCCGCAACCCGCGCACGCGCAGCCGTGAGTCTAGCACCGGCCCCATTGCCGCCGTGCCCACAACGTGTGACTCCAAGTGCACCAAACTCCGAACCAAACACTTCACGTCTTCCGGCCAATCCAACCCCTCACAACTCTTTAAACCCATATCCACAACAAACGCGTTCTTACTCCTGAAGTATGATGTATTGGTTAATGACCATATCACCTGCAACGCCTCCGGGAAACTCTCTAAATCCTCGGCGACCGAAAACGCTCCTGAAGCAATGATCGGCTTGTCTAGTGGGTCTGTTGATGCTAACCTCACCGTTCCTCTCGATTTTGGCTTTCGAAGTAGCACATTGAAGTTGATTAGTTCATATTTCTTATTTAAAGAGTCTAAATATTTGCACATATCGGGAGTAAAACTGAGTTCCTGCATACATGTATTGAAAATGTTATTGTTTTTCGCACTGCACACGCCAAACATGCTGTAGTCAGGAACGTTTGGTGTGGAAGACCCTTTCAAAGCATAGTCCAAAGCCATTTTGCTGGGTACGGATAGCACACCCGTCCGATTATAAAGGTAATCGATTACCTGACCAAGATAATACTTATCACCATAGTCACAGGTTCCACTTTCCGCCGCTATAAATGTGTAAAAAGATAAATGATCTTGAAGATTATTGCCAACTGGTAAGTCCTTAACGACTTCAATTCCATGCTCCTGTAGATGATCTTTTGGTCCTATTCCTGACAACATCAGAACCTTTGGAGTGTTGTAAGCGCCAGCGGAAACTATTACTTCCTTTTTAGCGTAAAACTCCCATTCCTTGTTATCTATCAACACCTTTACTCCGTGCGCTGTATTTTCCTGTATCAATAATTTAGTTACAAACGCGTTTTTCATGACATGTAAATTGTTCTTATCAGATACTTTGTTTAGCATTGCAGTCAACGAGCTCTGCCGCTTTCCGTCTTTTACTGTGTAGGACAAATGAAAAACGCCTATCGATTCAGGATTATTCTGATCCTCTATAACTTTAAAACCCATTTCAGCAAAAGCATCCATTAACTTTACAGTGTCAGGATTTAGCTTATCTACACCTGCGACTTCAATTTCACCCTCATATCCGTGGTATTGGCGCGACTGAGGACTATTGAGTATCGTTTTATCAGTCAATTTTTCAGATTTCTTGAAATATGGGAGAACATTGTTCCAATTCCAAGTGGAATCACCAAGAATATCAGCCCATTCATCGTAGTCAGCGGGGATCCCTCGGAAGTAGATGTTGGCGTTGATGGATCCTGTGCCACCGAGAGCACGCCCAACGCGCAGCCGCTGCCTGCGGTTCAGTAACTCCTGGCTTGAGTACCCGTCGTCGACGGTCGTAAAGTTCCAGTCATAAGGACTTTTGAGTAAACTACCTCTTAGACCTGGTACCTGAAAACAACAAACGTTTTTAAGAACATCTTTACCAATAGTCTTTGCGAAAGAGGAATTCCCATACGAACTGCAATTATCATCATCATCCCTTTATTACCCACTGCAGGCATAAGTCTCCTCCTTTTCCCTTTGTTTTCAAAATGTCAGATTTTAAAATGGTTAGATCAGACTACCAACGTTTGCGATCCTCCTCTGCAAACCTCATCCAAGTCTTTCCAGCGGTCGGCTCAATGTCATCGACCCACCTATTTGCAGGTCGACGGCGTCATCTTTTCTTTTTTTGACCACCATTCTGTTAAGGACTTACTCCAGCTGCAATAACGAATTTCAACTGAACCTCACCAATACAATATGTACTCACAATGCTCTCCGCCGGCGGGTCCCCTCCGGCCTCCAGGAGAAGCACGGTGAGGTTGGTCTCAACAAGCCGCGCCGCCAGCGCCGATCCAGCAGTGCCCGAACCCACAATGATTATATCCACGCTCGATCCATCTAGATAAACAGATCAATTTAACACGGGAAACTAACATTATGATTAAAGTCTGCTGTTAACTGCAAGCGCCTTGGTATCATAAAAAAAATTACAAAAAATCTTAACTACTGAACCACATCCACATGAACCTTCATCGTCTTTTGTTTTAGAATACAACTTGCTTTGCACCAAAGCGCCAATTTCATACAGATTTATTGACCGAGCGAGCGAAGCGTCTCTGTTTCAGCTTGGCCAAATTTGCTTTTGTATGTCCATCTGTTTGTTTGTGGATTTGTTTGTTTGTTTCACTCTACAGGTCGCGTTTCTCAACCGATTCTCGTGAAATTTTGTGAGCAGGTTTGATAAATTAATCGATTTTTTTTGTCGAGTCAGTTTTTGGAAATTTTAAAAAATTACGGAGTTATGGGGGTTGCCAGCTTACAAGGTCTACCGCTGAGGCTGTTTTCCTCTACAGGTGACATTTCTTAAAATAAAATAAAATGAAATAAAACAAAATAAAATAAAAAAACTTAAAAATAAAAATAACACGGAGTTGGGGATGTTTGTCGAGAAAAAAAAATTTGAAAAGATATATACAGACTCGCGAGGTCTACAGCTCACAGAGCCACTAGTTTTATCAAATGAAATAATTTGCCAATAACTAACGGTTCCTATATTTTTAACATGTAACTTACTTTGTAGAGATGCCTGTTGGGGCCAAGGTTCTGTGAGCAGGCACTGAGAAGCAGCCAGGAACTGTATGGCTGAAGCGAAGGTTGTTGCAGCCACTCCGCCACCCATATTACAAGGACTCTCGCACGAAGACATTTCTGTAAACTAAGCATTGATAGATAATAATTTTTAGACGTGATACGATTCATTGATCATCTCGCTAAAATATCTCAGTATCTAAGTAGAAAAGCAGAGTAATTCATAACCAGCAGCCAGGCAGGCATAATAAGTAATATTATAAAAATAACATTCCTTAATTTTAACACTATAGCATTACACTCACCTGAGCTAGGACTAGTCTGCATTAGGTAGTGAGTAAGACAAAGGATGTGTTTCCAGCCGTACCTTTTTAAGTAACATCTGGTATATCTTACCATGAAAAATAGTTGATTGTTGTACTAACCGTGTCAAAAACAAGACTATTATATACGCTTCTCCCAAATAGTAAATGAACAGACTACTGATTGACCGTATTGATGTAACAAAATGGACAATAGAGTTGAAACGTTCACGTATAGTTTAGCCATTGTTAACCGTTTTGTAAGTAGCAGTGGCGAGTTCAAGTAAGAATTATTAATATTATCAATATTTTAGTAGTTTTGTTAAAAATAGGTACAAAATAGGTATCTTATTGATTTCTTTAATTGGAAAAGTAAAAAATACAAAACAAACAATCATTTTATTTGCCATAGAAATGGTTATAAAGATTACAAATTTTTTTAGTCACAGTATCACATATATAAATATTGGATTTTTATTCATACATAGAAATATACATCTAATATTTTTTGTCTGTCTTTTTTGTGACAACTATAGTTTTAAATACTTACATACCTAATACTTAAGTAGACTTAATTTATAACAATAAAAATAACCATGTTTTTGAACATTCAATTTAAAAGATATTCAGCCTTTATGAATTCAGCAGCTTTTTCAGCTATCATCACGACAGGTGCATTAGTATTCCCGCGTATGATGTTGGGCATTACACTCGCGTCCACGACACGCAGATGTTCGACGCCAATCACGCGCATTTGCGCATCCACGACCGACCCCATGGCTGCCGTACCCACGGAGTGCCACGCAGCCATCGCCATCATCCTGGCTCTGCACTTGTCAAGTTCATCAGACCATAGGTCCTCACACTCGTCTATATCCAACTCCACTACTTGTGCATTCTTTTGTTTAAAATAACCACTGTTCGTTAACGATCTCACTACATTCATAGCTTCTGGGTACCCTTGTAAGTCATCCTCATTACTAAAAGTTCCAGGGTATATTAAAGGCGCATCTCCGGGATCAGTAGATTTCAACAGCACTTGACCTCTCGATTTTGGCTTCAGTAGGACGGTGGCCACTGTTATCAATTCATGTTCTTCAAGTAATTCTTGTAGTTGAGAACATATTTTGTCTTTGAACCTGAGAATGTTTTTACAGTCTTTGTAGAATGGCGTTCCAATTGGTAAACAACTAGGATAGAACGCCATGTCTGGAACGTTTTTCTGATCCGAACTGTTTAGCGCCATGTAAGCCCCCATGGAGTCCACATATGAATAGGCTCCACTTCGATTATACAAGTATCTGATCATGTTCATATAAGCCGTGGCTTCATCAGTATAACACGTGCCGTTATCTGCGATGATATAGTTCAGCACCATAACATGATCATGTAAATTTTGCCCGACTGGTAAGTTTTTAACTACTTTTATTCCCATCTTGCGCAGATACATGTCAGGACCGATTCCAGATAACAAAAGTAGCTTAGGAGTATTAAATGTTCCTGCAGATATGATGATTTCTTTTCTAGAGTAGAACATAAACTCATAATTTCCAGAGATCACTTGCACACCATTCGCACTACAATTAGAAATTAATATTTTGGTAACCAGAGATTCTTTCATTACAAAAAGATTCTTTCTTTTCCCTGCTTTATTAAGAAGAGCCGTCAAGGAGCTGTCTCTTTGGCCGTCTTTAATAGTGTGCGAGAACCGGCCAGCACCTATTTCATACGGATTTGTCATATCCTTCACTAATTTAAAACCCATCTCATTAAACGCTTTTAAGAATTGATCTGTTTCAAAAGTAGACTCGAGCACGCCAGACACTTCTATCTCTCCGTGTCGACCGTGGAGTTGCACGAGTTCAGGTTCGTTGATGATGTGTTCATCGGTGAGCTGTTCAGTTTTCTTAAAGAAAGGTAGCACATTAGTCCACTTCCAGCTGTGTCCTAGTGCCATCGCCCATTCGTCGTAGTCGACGGGGAATCCTCGCGCATACACCATGTCGTTGATGCTGCCAGAGCCACCGAGAACTTTTCCCCGTGGCTGTGACTGTGAGCCGTCTTCAAGGGCCTGGCTCACTACACCATCACCAACAGTTTGCAGTTTCCAATCAAAATCGCCGCCCATTAATACGCTATGTAATCCTGGTATCTGCGAAGGAAAAAAACTACTGAATTTGATTGTTTTAGAAAAATAGAAAAAAAAATAATCCATAAAAGAAAGAAAGAAAGAATTACTTTATTGCACACAAGGAAATATAAGAGAGTAAAAGACAAAAGAGCGGTGTACTGACAGACAGGAATTACACGTGTTTAGCGTAGTGGATGCGCGACGGAGGATAACACGCTATAAGGCCACTATAAGGCCTATCAAATGCAAAATGACAATAATGGTGAAGATGTCAACAGTACAATAGAAAAAATAACAAAACAAAATGTAATAAAATTTATCAAAATTTGAACCTCCGGGACGGTGCCCTCGGGGATCGGTATACCTTTTCTATGATAAAATGGCATAACATGACAGTAGGTATATTAGGGATAGTGTACTGACGATGCTGTCTGTGGGAGGGTCCGGGCCGGCTTCGATCAGCAGGACTGTCTGGTCGGTAGCTTCAGAAAGGCGCGCCGCTATTGTTGAGCCTGCTGTTCCACCGCCGACCACGATGAAATCGAAATATGATCCATCTGAAACAAAAAAAACTTCATGTTTACCATCCTTGATAAAATGATTTATCATCCTATTTATTATTCTTATTACGAGTGTAAATCAGCCTTACAAAATAGCGGACTAAACCACAAAACCAGTTATTGATCCTTACTAATATTATAAACGCGAAAGTTCGTAAGTATGGATGTATGGATGGATGTTTGTTACTCTTTCACGTAAAAACTAATGAACGGATTGGAATGAAATATATACTCACCGGCACATCTAACCGCCCACCCTTGTATTATTGTTATACATTACAACAGATTTATTGATAATTGTACGATAAATTAAACACACTTAAATAAACGTTAAATTAACTACTTTTTAACTAACATCAGCTATAACTAATAGAGTTGTAAAGAATCACGAATATTCCCTGAAATAAAGGGTGGGCGGTTAGATGTGCCGGTGAGTGTATTATAGAGATACGGGAAAAAATCTTATTCCCACGGGAAAATCATACACAACGCGAGCGTAGCCGTGGTCAGACCGCTAGTAACAAAATAGTTTTGTAATGTTGTGCAAAATCAATTCCTTGTAGCCAAAGTTGGAGTATTTCTGAACTAACAAGACTAGTGCCTCTTAGAAATGTTTTTGAATGTAGTATAAAATATTTTGATCCTCACTTGCTACCGTACGAGCTGGTGGCCAGGGTTCCGTGAAGAATTGCGCTGCAGCAAAGAAGTTCAGTGCAGCAGCCACCATCACTCCCGTCGCACCCCCCGCTCCAACCACCAACTCCTCAGCTGCAAGCAGGTCCATGTTGTCTGCACATAACGTTTTTACTATAACAGCTTCCGTGATATGTGATATCCAACCCATCTGGGTTTTATGGTTATGGGCTCTATCGAATTTTCAGCCTAACCTGGAGTAAGGCGATTAGGCCAGACCACGCTGGCAGTGCGAGTTAGTCGACTTCACACACAACCTTTGAATTTCTTCGCAGGAGTGTGCAAGTTTCATCACGTTTTTCTTCACCGTAAAAGCGTCGAATAAACGTACCTACATATGAATTTGAAATTCGAAAACATATTGGTATACGTGGTGGGTATCGAGCCCGCGTCTCCCGGACGGGAGGCAGCGGCCCTAGCCACTAGACCACCGACGCTCTTAGCGGTTACTCCCTGGCCACGACATCGCCGCTCGAGCGAATTGCGTCTTGCGACTGCGACCGCGTCTAGAACAAATGTAAGAAATCATATGGAACATGCCACGAGTCGGGGCGGCACGTCTTGCGATGCGAATTGCGGCGCGAAATTGTCCGAGCGGCGGCGACCGGCGCGGCGGCGAGCGGGGCGACGCGCGATTGAAACAAAAGTACTAGCTCACAGGGCAGCGGCCACGACACAGAGCGATGCGTCTTGCGTCTGCGGTGGACGGATTCAGTATTTTGTTTTTATCTCCGCGAAAACGAAAAAAAATTACTACCGAACTTTTAATATCGGAAATTATGCAGAGACCTGCTATATGGATGGCGAGTTATGCGCAACATAAAATTAAACCAGTCATTAAAATTATTCATATTCATAAATTCATAATTCAGTAAGACCCGGTAGGGGTCATTCTTCTCCGACGCGCTTCTCGCCCTGGCAACGTTCTGGGCGCGGTCCGAGCCCGTCTGAGGGCGCCCCCAGATACGTTGTCATAAAATTCCTAAGGGGTACGAGCCTTCTGCTCCCCCGCAAGTCCGCGCCCGCTATATTACCACTCTGGTATAAATAGTGATTAGGTCCGTCAAAAAAAAAAAAAAATCATAAATTCATCGTATAAATTCTTGAATTCACCTTTTTTGGTCTCTTTTTATTGACGGGATGTACTCCTTGCCTTTAAAACATCCTCAGCAAAAAAGAAATTTGATTCTAGGCAGGACCGTGCAGTTTTTGATAAAGACATTCTGACTGAGTACGTCCGCCGCGGTCGCAGTCGCCGCCGCCACTAGTGAGTCGTGGCATGGCATCGCTGGTCGCAAGACGCAAGACGCATCGCGCGATGTCGTGGCCGGGGCCTTAGGTCTGTCAAAAAAAGACTGTCGAAAACAACCACTTTGTTACACTTCCCTTTGGTTGGCGTCGGGTGGGATGGGACATTGCAGACTGAATTACAGTATAGCACAAATATTCTTAGAGATTTACAGAATACAAAACAATACAAGTATTAAAGTCAATGGGCGGCCTTATTGCTAAAGTAGCAATCTTGATTATCCAAAAAGCAAGTTGATTGTATTTTGTAACATTACATGTATGTTGTAGCATACAGAAGGCAAGATATAAACCGATTTTACGCAATAGCGATACAGAGAGGGAATGCTGTCTGTTCTGTCTTGTGGGAACTCTGCCACGGGGAGACGTGCTAAAGATCTGTGATTTTAATAGTTGGATTGTTTTTTTATTTGGTTTGGGTTGGTGGTTGAATAAAGATTTTTAAACCGTTCGTTGATCCCAGTTATTAACTAGGAAGCAGTCGTTACATAAAGCCATGCCCTTCGGCCATGACGGCTTACTAATCAAATGACACAACACTAGCCAGCCCCCGCTGCATTACCACCGTCGATAAAATAAACCGCGCGACATATAACGTAACCGTAAACGTCGCGCGGTTTATTTTATCTACAGTCGTCGTGCAGCGGGGCCAAGTTTTGTTAGGTCGGTCGTCGACCTTAAAACCCACACGATATGATAATGAACAAGTTTCACAATGCAACAAACGGGCCCATCTTCGATAACGTTATCTATTTTATTTCATACTTCAGTTTGCACGATCATATTGTTCCAGTTCACATAATAAATAACATCTATTGTAAGTTAGGTTGATATCGTCCAGAAGTGCAGCAAAATGAAGTGGCAGGGGCTGGCCACGTCAATCGTAGAACCGATGAGCGTTGGAGTGGAGCAGACGGGTTCTCAATGGAGACCGCGTCTCGGGAAACGTAGTGTGGGACGCCCCCCTGCCAGGTGGACTGATGACTTGAGGAAGGTCGCTGGTGGTGGTGGTTTGTACAGTCGACGTCAAAATGACCTAATCCGTATAAAAGTAGACCTCGCTATCATAATCACGTTGAATTTAAAAAACTTACTGACGCTTTGTTATTTTTGTAGTCAGCTCATATTCGTTCCCACTGAGGGGCTCGAGCCTACCCTTATTCCAAGCAATTCCAATTATTCTATTCTAACCTATTTTGATAGGGTGTTTAGGCCATAGTCGAACACGCTAATCCAGTGCGGGTTGGAAGACTTCACACCGAATTCGAAATATAAAAACACATTGGAACGTGGCTAGAACTGTTCTAGCCACGAGTTAAAGTTCATATACGTCCCCACCGAGGGGCTCGAGTCTACCCTAAATTAGGGTGATTAGGCCTTAGTCGACCACGCTGGCCCAGTGCGGGTTGGTCGACTTAACACACAACCTTTAACGCTAACTTTACATTTATGTAACAATTATTTAATAAAAATATTCGTTCCGGTTCGGTAATGTATTAAATGGGCACGAACACAAATGAAACTAAGCAATTTCTTCCAGGCAAGGAAGAGATATTAAACGACAATATCTGTCAGTCTGTTTGTTTGTTCCCTTTGATCTCGAGAACCAAGAGATAAATTTTTATGGACGCTTCACTGGAAAACGATACTAGAATACCAGGATATTCAAGTTACTTAACCTACTTCAGCTATGTATAGGAACTTAAAATATAATATAAATTAAATGGCTTACATTATACGATGAAGATACTTTTCCGTAAAATGTTCTCTGAATGTAATATTCTTCGAATGAACTGATGACGTAGCGGGCACGGTCGCTAACGGGACATTTTTAAGGTTGAGTTGAGACACTGAGCCCTCTCTACCTTAAAAATGCCCTGTAAAAAGAATATAATATCTCTAGAGTATAACTCTATATAATAGAGATAAAGATTATTTTCAAGTACACGCAATCGACAGGATGATAGTAAAAGCGGTCCGCGGAAAGAGATTGCTCTTTATATAAGGTGCCTCTTATAGTGTCAAATATTTTCAGGGCTGAAAGAAGAAGTCCTGAACTTCACTTCGTAAAAAAAATTAAATCAATTTACACGTTAGTTTTCAAGTAATTAAGTCAAACAACTTGGTTACCTAATCATAAAAAACATCACCCTCAACCAGCTGATCACTACAACATTTGCATTCATGCACGCACGCACGCGTTTGATGCGTGTTTACGTCATGTATTTAGAGTAATGCAGAGGGTGATCTTTTTTGTCATATTTAATGATGATTTTCTTGTTAGAAAAAAAATCTTTTAAACTAACGTGTAGATTTGTGAAATATTTTTTTTACGTGACTATTATGACTATTACTTTCAGCTCTGAACGATAATTACGGGGCACCTTATATGTTAAAGAAAGATTACACAACGTTTAAAAACGTTTTTTTTATGCAGGTAATAAAATATAATAAATTTTAACATTTTAAAAAAAGCTTACTGAAGTTTAAATTAAAAATAATAATTTTAAATTCAAATTACTAATAATCTAATATTATTATCATCTCAATATATCGCTACAAAAAAATACAGTAAAGAAAAATAATAAATTTTCAATCGACTGTAATCCGCACGTTTGGAGGTAGCTAGATTTTTTTTCAACTGAATAAAATAAACGTTTTCTATATTAAAATAAAATGAAAAAATGACCTCTCAAAAAACTGCTACAAAACCACTACATAGAACCTAGTTAACTTCACCGAAAAATGTCATTAAAAGAACTGTTCCACTAAATTCAGCTATAAGTTTACAACGGGTAAGTATTTTTTTTTATGTACGTTGATTTCTGCATGCATTTAATCTGTTAAGCTAATAAGTGAAGGTTGATTGCACGATCAGCAGCCTCGGATCCGGAGTCATCACGTCGTCGCTCGCGCATATCAACGCGCATCTCGATCATCGTGAACCGTCTGCAGGGCTGCCTCAAGCGATTTTTTAGGAATAATCTGCATTAATTAAAAGAAACCCTTGCATCGATAAAAATGAAATCGCTCAAATTAATTACAGTTTAAACAAAAACTTAACGTATCTATAAAACTCAAATAAAACTGAATAACAATTTTATCGTTTCACGACATTTGAAAAAACAAAACTTAAATTCAAATTCTCTCGGTCGATTGTTATCAAAGATTGATATAATTTTATGACTGATGTTATTTAGTCCATAGATAGGCTGGGCTACTTAT
This sequence comes from Carpatolechia fugitivella, assembly GCA_951230895.1. Classification (NCBI taxonomy): domain Eukaryota; kingdom Metazoa; phylum Arthropoda; class Insecta; order Lepidoptera; family Gelechiidae; genus Carpatolechia; species Carpatolechia fugitivella. The sequence goes on from OX579657.1 coordinate 2,366,288, forward strand.
CACCGGTTTTGCGTTATTAACCAACGTGTTGTATACATAGTCACCTTAATATATTACAGGAAAATATATAGGTACGACGATGATAGACGAATGTTATACGCGGAACACATTAATCTTTTTTAGCAATTACGTACAATAGGGGATTGGACTGTTCACCATATTTTATGAATTATTTTTAAAATATAGATTAGTAGCAGACTATTTGCGAAGAAAAAACCAGAATCGGTAAGAAAACGAATTTACAGTGATTTTTTAAAGTTTCAATAAGTCTGTCTCTTTCAAAACGATTTTTTGTATGGAGATTATATTATGGCGTTACTAACAAATGACGTCACAAGTGGGTATGTGCCTCTCTCTCGAATTTCAAACTTTTATAACTCGGTCAATTTTAAAAATAGAGCAAAAATTCATTTAGTGTTCGATAGCAGAAACTGAGAAGTTTGGATTTATAAAATAAAAAAAAGTTGTCCGATCCCCTATTTCCTATAAAAACGCGGGCGCACGTGCTACGCACATACTACGCAAAAGTTGCTACGGCTCGCGTACTACGAACCTGCTACGCCAAGTTGCTACAGCTAATTCCTGTGACGGCTACTAAGTGCTTTGTATCTCAATCTGTCCCCGAATTTCTATTTGAGCTGAACACGCAGTCAACGCCCGGCAGGCCCTGAAGAACCCAGACACCTTTGGTGCAAATTGAACCGCATAAGAACAGGCGTTGGCAACTGTGTATATCTATGGCACAAGTGGGGCTGGAGCGAGACGGCAGCCTGCGAATGTGGTCACCCGGAGCAGACGGTTCGGCACATTGTGTTTGATTGCCCTGCCACCTGGTACACGGGAGATGCCGAGGACCTAAAGGTACTATCAGACGGCGCAAAGCAGTTCCTCAGTGCAGCGGGTCTCCGCTAGCTATCTTACTGTAGCAACTAAATGAAAAAAAAATGCCATACGATAAATAAATAAGTGCTACGCCATCAGATGTCTTCATGTGAATTTAAAGTTTTGTATTTAATGGTAAATTCGATATGGATAAATTGCATTATTTATCAACCATTGCATTACTCCCGTGTGGTGACGGCAGAGTAGAATACATTTGTCACCAACCCCTACTCTTCCCGTGGGTGTCGTAAGAGGCGCCTTAGGGACTACACATTGAACAGGGAACGGGCAGCAGCGCTCTCTGATACAGTAACCTTTTAATCTGCGATCTCCAACCCGCCTGCCAAGCGTGGAGATTATGGCAAAACCAAACACTTAAGTGGAGGAGGCTCATAGTCAAGCAGTGGACTGTAACGGGTCGTTGTTGATGTTGATGTTGCATTACTCAATTTTTTTTTCTAGTATGTATTTAGCTATGTGTTCATCGCATTTTATTTTGCAAAAAAGAAAAATAATTAATCGTTAATTATTCAAAATAGACACGTAACCGTAAGAACTTAACAACCTTATTAAAAACCCTAACTAATGATTCTCACTCATATTTAACAGCAGTCTGTATATGAACGTGATTTTATTTCACAAGGAGCACGTCTCATCTCCGTACTATTAGCCGAAAGCATGTCTTATGTTAGTAAACTATATTGGTGTCGATTCGGCATACGCCCAACTAAACTAAACTTAAAATTAGTCCTGTCACTTTCTATCATTTTAATTGAAAAGGGACCGAAGATCATCGGTTTTGTTTTTGTCTTTGACTTCACGACTAACTGTCTATTTAGTGGCTTTTTATTCGTCATGGTGTTAGGTAGTGTGGAGATTGCATTGGTTACATGCAGTCTCCGCGCACTTTTCCCTTTGTTTGTTGTTGCTGGCACTCGATATTCGCCATATATATCGTAAAAAAGTGAATTAGACGTAGTGAGTCAGAGAATGATGGGCTGAAGAAAATAATGGTGTGGATTAGGGATTGAAATGAAGAAAAGATAATACAAAAATATTGTAATCTAATATTGGAGTCATTATTTAGCTACGGATTTATGCGCTAGAAGCGAGTGCCTCCCATCTTCAAAGGGCTACGTCCACCTGACATGGTGTAGACTTATGAAGAAATCGGTACCTCCAGTTACGTATTTTTTTTTTCTTTGCTATATTATTTGCCTGATTATTTGCCTTGTAGAATCAACAGCAAATATCACAGCACGGATCGCAGCTATGAAGCAATTTAATTTTGTTACCTTTGTTTAGCTTCGACTGAACGCGGACGCAGAGGAAGACGTGTTTAATCTTAAATCCTTTTTATGCACCATATTAAGTTTTCCAGAAAAAGTCTAAGAAAAGACTGTGAATAAAGAAATTAATATTGAATGAGATGGCCAATGCAGCGATTGCAGCCATTAGAATGATGATGAGATACCATGGAAAGGTCTCTCTGCATTGATGCCTTGGTGATGTACAATTGATATTATTTTGTTAAAAAAAGTTGAATTATGTCTGATAAGTATAACGGTCTGAATTCGTCCGCGGAGGACTTCTTCTCGCAATTCGAGATAATCGCCGCTATAAATAGTTGGAGTGACGATGTAAAAACGTTAGTGTTGGCTACTTATCTATGTGGGCCGGCTCTCAGCTATTATAATTTGACAAAATCGTCCTCTACGAAATATGAGGATATTAAAAAAGCGATTTGTTTAGAATTCCCGTCTCCTATAGACCATGCTTCGTTGTTTTATAAGTCTCGTCAAGATTATAATGAGCCTCTGATGGACTATGTGTATCGTGTGGAATCTCTTGCCGGAAAGGCTAAGATTTCAGACCAGAAAATAATAATTAAGCAATGTTTGACTGGTATGTCATCTTTTTTTAAACGTAATTTCGGAACTCAATTATACAAAGATTTCGCTACCCTCAAACAAACCTGCATGGAGTATTCGATGCTCTTTATGGCCACACACACTGAATTATCGTTGCCAGTGAAGATAACCTCGACTCGATGTGGCGAGCCCAGCAGTTATACGAATTCAATGGGTGATGGTTATCCCAGTGAAAATATTGGGCAGCGTGGTGCGCAAGCCTCACCGCAGGAATTATACTCCACGCCGCAAAATAGATCTTCTAGTTGGCCGCCGAGGAGTCCATCTTCTCCACGTACTACTAACTTTGGATCAAACCGACCCCGCAATGATGCGAGATCGTCAAGACCCCAATACACTCAAAACCGGTATAATTTAAGAAGCGGTTCGCGTGATAACGTTGGAAATATACAGGGTAATGACCCAAACTTTCAGCGTCGCCAGTGAATGGGACTACATTGGTAGACGGTCATTTTAGTCGTCCCGTTTCTCCTATTATTTGTGTTGATTTGTACGGTGTAGTGCATAATGCGTTGATTGATTCAGGTGCCACAATTTCTGTGATTTCTTCTTCGTTTCTTGAAAAAGTGGATAAATTCATTCCGTCACACGCATATAATGATAACGCCTCTTGTTTGCGTACGGTGAATGGGATTAGGTTATTAGCTGAATGTTCTGTTATATTGGACATTACAATAAATAGCATTGTTTATAATCATGCATTTGTTGTTGTGTGCGATTTAGTACCTGATATAATTTTAGGGCAGGATTTTTTATATGCAGTAAAGGCCATTGTCAACTTTGATAAACAGTTCATTGAACTGGATAGGAATAAGGTATGGTTCAGAAATGATACAAAAATCGCGGCGTTTTCACTTGATTATGTTCAGTCCGGGACTGAGTCCGAACATTTATTGCCGTTACCGAAAGGTGATTATATCTATTTTCTTAATACGGTAGAATCAATAAATGAAAATTTGGACGATTTAAAAAAGGATACGATCCTAACGAATAACACGAAATGTAATAATTTTAATATTTCTGATGCTTTATTATCAGATCAGAAAAGTAAGTTGTCAGAATTACTGGGCAAATATGAAAAGCAGTTTGCGTTTGATTCGAAGAATTTAGGGGCATGTTCATTAATGGAAGTTGAAATAAATACTTCAGACGAGACTCCTATTCATAAAGCTCCTTATAGAGTTTCACACCATCAACACAGTATAATTAGGGAACAAGTGAGTGAGATGTTGGAAAATGGAATCATTCGTGAGTCGCGAAGTGCATATGCATCCCCGGTTGTCTTGGTCAAGAAACCTGATGACACGTGGCGATTCTGCATTGATTATAGGTCATTGAATAAAAAAGTAATTACCGATTCATATCCTTTACCCAGAATAGATGACATAATTTTATATCTAGCTAAAGCCAAATATTTTGCGGATCTGGATTTAAATAGTGGATATTGGCAGTTGAGAATCAAGGAATCTGATAAGCATAAAACTGCTTTTGTTACCCCTTCGGGATTGTATGAATTTAACGTCATGCCGTTCGGCCTTAAAACAAGTGGTGCGATTTTCCAGCGGGTTATGGATAGTGTTTTAGGGGGCATGAAATATCGGAATGCTATTGTTTATATTGACAACATATTGGTTTATGGGGAAACATTTGAAGAATTTTCTTTATCTTTAAATGAAATCTTATATAGAATTAAAGAATGCAATTTGACACTTAAACCTAGTAAGTGCAAATTTGGTTTTGAAAAAGTTTCCGTTCTTGGTTATGAAATAACGGGTCAGGGAATTCGACCAGATCAATCACAGTTTGAAAAGATTATGAAGATCCAAGTGCCAAAATCGACTAAAGAACTTAAATCTATTTTAGGACTCTTTTCATATTATAGAAAATTCTTAGATAATTATGCGGATTTGGCTATGCCTCTAACAAGGTTGATGAAGAAGGGTGTCAAATTTATTTGGACAGAACTACAGCAACATGCATTTTCTAAAATTCTTTCTCTTATTCAGAACCCCCCTTTATTAAGACATTTTTCGAATAGCGAAGGCATAGTTACAAGATTATTTGTCGATGCTAGTGATAAAGCGTTAGGTGCTTGTTTATTGCAGGGTGATGATAAAATATTTCCGATTGCTTTCGCGTCGCGTAAGCTCTCTGATTGTGAGACCAGGTATACGATTACCGAAAAGGAATGTTTGGCTCTAGTGTGGGCTCTTAATTATTTTAAGCATTTACTATGGGGAATGAAATTTGACGTCGTGACGGATCACAAAGCTTTGGTATGGCTCTGTACTAAAAAGGATATGAATGGGCGTTTAGCTCGTTGGTCTTTAGCGATTCAACAATATGATTTTGATATAGTATATTGTTCGGGCAAAGATAACCAAATTGCTGATTTCCTAAGCAGGAATCCATTAATTGAGGATGTTGATGTTAAGGAGACCTCTCCTAAGGATGTAGTTGAGGATGGTTTAGAGTTATACAGGATTGAAGCTTCTCGTTTTGAATTTGATCAAAGCGTTGATAGTTTTTGCACTGAACAAGTTTCAAGGATTGCTTCTAGATCTCGACTAAACTATAAAGGTTTTCTTACTAGAGACAATAAGCTCTTTCACAGGTGTAGGATAGGTAACAGATATGTTGATCGTTTGGTTGTTCCTCAAGCTTCATTTAATGACGTTATGAAGGAAATTCATGATGATCCTTGGAATGGAGCGCATTTTGGTCTTACGAAGACTTTATGTAAATTTAGGGACAGATATTTTATTCTTGATGCTGAAAAGAAAATTTCTAGATATATCGAAAGTTGTAAAGAATGCCAAGAGAGGAAGAGATCGTATTTGATTGCTCCGATGCAACCGATTGAAGTCAATCATCTTTTTGATAAAATAGCCCTTGACATATTAGGACCTCTTCCGACCTCGGATTTAGGAAACAAATACATCATAGTTTGTTTAGAGTATTTATCGAAATACGCGATAACTAGAGCAGTCCCAAGTGCAACTGCTCAGGCCGTTAGTGATTTTCTTACTCAAGAGATCTTCTGTAAATTTGGTATGGTAAATGAAGTCATTGTAGATCGTGGATCAATTTTCACATCACACATGGTTAAAAATACGATAGTTTTTTTTGATTCCACGTTATCGGTTGCTGCAACTAGGCATCCTCAGACCATTGGACTCGTGGAACGTTTTAATAGCACTATATCTCAGAGTTTAGCGATGTATACAAACGAGAGTCAAGCAGATTGGTGCATGTATTTGCCCATGTCAACGTACGCGTATAATATATCGAGACAGGCGTCATCAAATACGATTCCTTACACTATTGTTTTTGCTAGAGACCCAATTTTGCGTTCTGATGTTGATATTGTATCTAATCGTAATGATTTGGATATTGCTGCTCGCAATAATGCTAATATTAGAATGATCTCTTGTGCGTTGAGAAATATTCGTAAATCGCAAATGTCTCAAAAGGAATATTATGACAGGAAAGTCAGGTTCGTAACGTTCGATCCAGGTAGCTTAGTCTTGGTATATAATCCTAAAAGAATAACAAATGTTGGTCAGAAGTTATCGCGTCCATATAAAGGTCCGTTTCGTGTTATTCGAAGGCTATCTAATAATAATTATTTACTACGTAAGATAGATGGAAGCTCCAGACGTGATTTAATATTTCACCATAATTCTCTGAAACCGTTCAGATTGCGTGTTTAAAAATATTATTTTATAGTAACTTGGCGTTTGTTTCCCTTGATCTGTCCTATGCCTTACTTTATTCACAACTCGTCATGAACTTCTATCGTCATTTGTAGTTGATATGTTATGTCAGCGTCTTTGTCAACAAATAATTATTATTGTCTCTATATATAAATTTATTTTTATTTTTGTATGATGGGTAACTTAATGTTTGTCTATATATGGCATAGTTTGATAACTTATTCTTACATTTTATTTATTTTTGTTTGTCATGGACTTTTGACTTAAGCTATGGTATTTTCATTTAATCAACAATCGTTCGAGATATTCGTTTGGTTTGAGCATTACTTGTCGGATCTCATAATAGGACATATGCATCCTCATGAGATGTGCTTTTTCTTAGCACGATCGTATTGGTTTAGTATTTTATGAGTTGGTGGATTCGAGAACGCTTATTGGTTTCATGTTATGCTTATTAGGTTTAGTCAAGTTCTATTAATTTTTGTTTTTCTCTCGAATGGATTAATCCAGCTCTTATTTGCAGATTCGTAATAAGTAGTTTATAAACATTTTATATATTAAAAAAAGAAACTTCATGAAGAAAAGAAGGTTTTAAAAATCTAGCTATTTAATGGGGTTGTTATTTTCTATAAGGGGAGGGTGAGCTTAGTGTATAGGCCACTCATTTTAGATATGCTATCGAATATTTATAGTTCTTCGGAAAAGATCTTGTTATTCGGTTAATATTTAACGTAAGTGACGCATAGTGTAGGTGATCATTATTTTTCTACATATACGAATAGGCCTGAGCTCCTGTTCCAGACCTGCCGCTACTTCGATTTTTAGACTTTGTATTCGCGTTTTTCATTTGTTTTTGTCTTAGCTTAGGTTGAAATATTTAAGTTTAGATTAGGTGTGATCACTTAAAGTTTGTTCATTATGTTGATGGGATTTTGTTGTCATAATTTGATTTATCTGATATTACATGATAATAATTTCGTTTGTTCTTGTTGGTCAATTATAGCAGCATGGTCCAATGTTAATATTATGTTGAACGTTTTGTGTCACTGTTAGCTGTTCTATTAATTCTTCAAAATTTATTTATTGTTCTTTTGGTTCATGTAGTGTACCATGAGTTGTACTTGAATGAATAATCTTTTGGCGTGGTTTTAATTATTCGTATTTGGTGAAACGTTGTTCCACCAGGTAGCTGTTAGCTATGGCTTCTTGTACAAATCATAGGGTTTGTTAAATGAAATATTATACGCACTTTTAGGTAATTAGTTAGGTTTATCTTTTGTGATCGGCTGATCATTTTCCTGTAGGAGGAGGGATGTGGAGATTGCATTGGTTACATGCAGTCTCCGCGCACTTTTCCCTTTGTTTGTTGTTGCTGGCACTCGATATTCGCCATATATATCGTAAAAAAGTGAATTAGACGTAGTGAGTCAGAGAATGATGGGCTGAAGAAAATAATGGTGTGGATTAGGGATTGAAATGAAGAAAAGATAATACAAAAATATTGTAATCTAATATTGGAGTCATTATTTAGCTACGGATTTATGCGCTAGAAGCGAGTGCCTCCCATCTTCAAAGGGCTACGTCCACCTGACAGTAGGCACTAAAACAAGACTAAATTTGACAGTTAGTCGTGAAGTCATAGACAAAAACAAAACCGATGATCTTCGGTCCCTTTTCAATTAAAAATGATAGAAAGTGACAGGACTAATTTTAAGTTCAGTTTAGTTGGGCGTATGCCGAATCGACACCATTATCTAATTTAATCGGTGCCTTGGTGCCTCTGTTTGCAAAATTTAACGCACAAACAAAAACGACAACTTCTGTTTTTTTTTCAACCTGACCTAATTTACTAAGTTTACCAAAATGGCAGACGCAGTTTTTCCCAGACAGCCCCTAACAGAAACTAATGATGTCTTGTCACCAGATTTAAAACTAAGGCGGGTCTACTGAAAAGAGAGATGTCTTGTCACCAGATTTAAAACTAAGGCGGGTCTACTGAAAAGAGAGATGTCTTGTCACCAGATTTAAAACTAAGGCGGGTCTACTGAAAAGAAAGATGTCTTGTCACCAGATTTAAAACTAAGGCGGGTCTACTGAAAAGAAAGATGTCTTGTCACCAGATTTAAAACTAAGGCGGGTCTACTGAAAAGAAAGATGTCTTGTCACCAGATTTAAAACTAAGGCGGGTCTACTGAAAAGAGAGATGTCTTGTCACCAGATTTAAAACTAAGGCGGGTCTACTGAAAAGAGAGATGTCTTGTCACCAGATTTAAAACTAAGGCGGGTCTACTTAAAAGAAAGATGTCTTGTCACCAGATTTAAAACTAAGGCGGGTCTACTTAAAAGAAAGATGTCTTGTCACCAGATTTAAAACTAAGGCGGGTCTACTGAAAAGAGAGATGTCTTGTCACCAGATTTAAAACTAAGGCGGGTCTACTTAAAAGAAAGATGTCTTGTCACCAGATTTAAAACTAAGGCGGGTCTACTTAAAAGAAAGATGTCTTGTCACCAGATTTAAAACTAAGGCGGGTCTACTTAAAAGAAAGATGTCTTGTCACCAGATTTAAAACTAAGGCGGGTCTACTGAAAAGAGAGATGTCTTGTCACCAGATTTAAAACTAAGGCGGGTCTACTTAAAAGAAAGATGTCTTGTCACCAGATTTAAAACTAAGGCGGGTCTACTTAAAAGAAAGATGTATTGTCACCAGATTTAAAACTAAGGCGGGTCTACTTAAAAGAAAGATGTCTTGTCACCAGATTTAAAACTAAGGCGGGTCTACTTAAAAGAAAGATGTCTTGTCACCAGATTTAAAACTAAGGCGGGTCTACTGAAAAGAGAGATATCTTGTCACCAGATTTAAAACTAAGGCGGGTCTACTTAAAAGAAAGATGTCTTGTCACCAGATTTAAAACTAAGGCGGGTCTACTTAAAAGAAAGATGTCTTGTCACCAGATTTAAAACTAAGGCGGGTCTACTTAAAAGAAAGATGTCTTGTCACCAGATTTAAAACTAAGGCGGGTCTACTTAAAAGAAAGATGTCTTGTCACCAGATTTAAAACTAAGGCGGGTCTACTTAAAAGAAAGATGTATTGTCACCAGATTTAAAACTAAGGCGGGTCTACTTAAAAGAAAGATGTCTTGTCACCAGATTTAAAACTAAGGCGGGTCTACTGAAAAGAGAGATGTCTTGTCACCAGATTTAAAACTAAGGCGGGTCTACTTAAAAGAAAGATGTCTTGTCACCAGATTTAAAACTAAGGCGGGTCTACTTAAAAGAAAGATGTCTTGTCACCAGATTTAAAACTAAGGCGGGTCTACTTAAAAGAAAGATGTCTTGTCACCAGATTTAAAACTAAGGCGGGTCTACTTAAAAGAAAGATGTCTTGTCACCAGATTTAAAACTAAGGCGGGTCTACTTAAAAGAAAGATGTCTTGTCACCAGATTTAAAACTAAGGCGGGTCTACTGAAAAGAAAGATGTCTTGTCACCAGATTTAAAACTAAGGCGGGTCTACTGAAAAGAAAGATAGATTTTAATTAATGTAAGTAAACATCCAATGAATTTATTCTTCTTGTTTCTATTCTTTTATTTTTTCAATTTTTCTTGGTAATTATACCAAGAATAATGTCAAGTAAATCGTCATTTAAATCGTCAGGTAAATGTTGTTATTTTTGACATGCGCGGTATTTTCTCGATTTGTTTTTTTAGTACAAAAACTTGACCAATAAAATACCAATTTCTTTCGACTCCGTTAACAAACTTCTCGAAATTCTGATATGGAAGTATAAAAAAACAACATTAAGTATGAAAATATCAAGTTTTTATTTTACATTAGATTAATGTTTTTACTAACCAAATAGTATTTTAAATTATTTTCACAGATAACAGATTTTTGCTTTTATTTAATAAATAACTAAAGCGTCATCGAACGCTAATGCAATCATCATTGCTAATTCGTGGGAACTTGGGCGCAAGAATCAGCGCGAATAAATTTATCCCAGTTGTACCATTGATGGTACAATGCAATGGTACAACTTGTCCGGCGGCTGTTAAACATACTGATTGATGAAACATTATTCACTGTATATTTGTACGACGACGACGCCGATGGAATACATTATTAACTGTAGACATTATTACATTAATATTATTATAGTATTTTCCATTATTTTTCAACTCGGGCGCAGCGCAGACCGACGGGTCCAGCGCAGTGTGTGACCATTTATTTACTATAGATAGGCATCTGCGGACAAGACAAAATCCACCTTAGAAAAAAAATGGTAGTCATACAATAGGAAAATAATATCAGGGATGAGTAACTCTATCGTAACATAACTTCAATCCTTACTTCCTTATACTAATATTATAAACGCGAAAGTTTGTATGTATGGATATGGATGTTTATTACTCTTTCACGACAAAACTACAGAACGGATTAGGATGAAATTTGGAATAGAGATAGTTTGTACCCTGGATTAACATATAGGATACTTTTTTACGGGAAAAAGTCTTATTCCCACAGGAAAATCTTACACAACGCGAGCGCCGCGGGCGGATCACTAGTTGAAAAAAAAAGTAAGAAATCCGCAAATAAATTGTTTATGGAATATGATTTAGAATGTGCTGAGAGTATTACTGAAATATCTAGTAGATAAAAAGACAAAGGTAGCTTGTATATCTAATCTTATGACGAATTATTTACAAAGTGCAAAATTCTCCCAATACAAACGGAAGTAAAATACTTGGTAGCACTGGAGCACTACTATAGCGAAGATATAAGACATTAGTTTCTAATAAATATATTACAAGAGTCAGAGAGAAAAAGTTAATACAGCCCTCGGTAATAAATTACTATGGTAGACGCCTTGACAGTTGGATGGTGCCTAAAATTTTTAATGATATTTTTCAACTTAAAAGGAAATTAATAAATACTATGTTAGAATTAACCGGGCAGGTGGACGGCGAAGTGGAGCGGTAATATGTTTCACTAGCGGTCAGCTCGCGGCTGCGCTCGGGTTGTGTGGGATGTTCCCGTGGGAATGGAACTTTTTCCTGTAGAGAGTGTCCTGTGTAACTCCGGGTCGCGGACTGTCTCCATTCCAAATGTCATTCATATCCACTTGTATTTTCATATTTTTTTCAAATATTTGTTCACATTTATAATATTAGTGTGATTGTGATAACGTTGTTCTAATTTTGTTGTCTACTTGTTTGGTATTATTATAATATATGTAGGTAGGTTGAATGATAGTGTTATTAAGTGTAGGAAAAATATGTATCGTTTTTAGCGTAGGTAGGTGCACAATAAAATTGAATTTAAGCGCCTTACTCGCCAACAAACTGGGTAACAGTTTGGCGAGATATTATTGTACGAATTAAGCATGTACCTTTTGAATACTAATAAAAAAAAAGTACACCCTATCATTTTGCGTCACGAACACCCTGTATAATAAGTACCTATCAATAATTTAGTGATATTCCTTGTTACGTTCTTTCAATAGTTTTAATAATTATTTATTATAAAGGACCTACAAGAAGGGTCAACTTATTCGTAGATAGGGACAGTTTTATTTTTTAGTTAAAATCTGGGATATAGTTTACAGATAAAAATTACGTCTACAGGCAGGCTCTACAAAATTCGTCAGTGGAAAGGTAAAAGTACTAAAGCGCCAAATTGGCGAAAATGAGCTATAATAAAGATCGATTGCATTTTTTTTACGTCGATTAGTTTAGGTGATTTGTTAATCTGAGGACTTTTTTGGTGTTTTAGCCATGCAAAATTTTGGGTCTGATCGTTAGGCCGATGACTAAAGCAATGCATTTTTGGTGTTAACCGTCTCTCTTGTAAAGTTGTACTTTGGCGCTTTAGTATTTTTACCTTTCTGGTATAAGTAGCCACTAAAACTTTTCCGTTACAGTTATTTTCCTCTGTAAAATAATAAAGCTTAAGCTAAACTTTTTTTTTAAGATATGACATTGTTGAGTGAAAAATAGTGAGAATACGCACATTCATCATTCAAAAATGTGAACTCATCGTAGGCAGAGCCCCACGTGACCGAGCAAGATAGATCCTTCCGACTTGTCAGTGCGCAAGTTTATCGACGTCACTCGCGCCTCTTTCAACCAAGGAATTTGGAAGTACCTGCAAAGATACAAAATATCATGAATTCTCGAAAAAAATCCTACAAATACTAATATTAAAAATGCGAAAGTAAATCTGTCTGTCTGTCTATCTGTCTGTCTGTCGTCGAATTGTGAACAAACCTGAGTTCAAATCTATCGGGTTTTATCACCCGTAAAATTGTGCCGTGTTCCTGATTGATCGGTTTTGGCAGTAGCTCGTTCTGTATCCATGGAGTTTTATTTTTGTATTCATTGCCGCAGCCAAAGCTGACCAATCAGGGACGGTTTGCAATTTGACGATTTGACATCGACAGATTATAAACTAACGAGAAATAATACGTTAAATTGTAAATGGTTGACTGCAGTTTACAATTTTACGTCAGTTTATAATATCGCGAGTCAGATTATAAACTAAGAGTGTTCACAATCTGACGGTGACATATATAAGATGTCGATTCACGTTGCGACGCGCAGTCAGATAATAATCAGTTGCATTCAAATCTTTCTTATCTAAGTAGTAATGATAGGAGGCCGAGCGGTAGAACGTTCGCTTCTGATTCTGGGGGCCGTAAACGAAGCTACAAGTTACAAGTACAATTCGATGTTACAACACTGCGTAGACAGTGAGATAAAACGATAGGGCGAATTGGCTACGCACGCAATGAATATCAAATTGTAACTTGTTGCTAGTACATTGTTGCTTCGTGAAACGAGGCCCTGGTAGTTCCGAACAAAGAATCTTTTTGTTTCTTTCTTTATTTTGATTAGGACATTGCAGGCTGAGCCGCCTAATAAAATTGACTGATCCCGTGCATCGGAAGGCACGTTAAGGCCGGGTTATTGCAAAAATTAGCAACTCAACGCGGTTTAGTTGAAAGTTCAACCAACGTATTACTGAAATAACTTTCATATTAGCGTGCGATGCTTCACGGTGGTTACGTCCGACGCCGCGCAGGAATTGTGCGAAAAATCTCGTTTTTCTTAAACTCAGAAAATGGCAGAGTTTATAAAAAATATAATTGATTTAAAATCTAAGTCAATAATTGGCAAGTTATATTAACGAAAAAAAAACTATGGTTATCGCTTTAAGTTACGAGATCAAGGACGTCAAAAATTTTTTTTAAATCTTGTGCTTTATAATGTATTTAAAAATTCTACTCGATTTAAAATTTAATTAAGGATATATTCTGTTAGCATATATTTTTTTTACATTTATAGAATCAGTACAAGTGCTAGTATTTGATCGTCAAAGTAGCGACTATGGGCGCTATTTCCACATAACCCCGCCTGGACAAAAGAGGGGAAGCGAGACGGGGACGGAAGCAGTCGTTACACGAGCCATATCCAGTGGCCTTTGGCAGCTCTATAGTATCAACATTGGTCCGTAAGATCGGTACAATCCACACGATGAAAAAGATTGGATAAACAAATTCGCTATAGTAGGTTACTTCAATAAACAGTGGCGTGTCAGCACACTACCTCGACATACGTTAGTGTGACAGAATATTTCCTCGCACACGCGCTCAATTAGTCTACTTGAAGATTAGAGCACGTTCGAAAACGCACGTCAATCAATCAACCTATTGTAGTCCACTGCTGGACGTAGGCCTCCCCAAGGGCACGCCAAAGCGCACGATCACCCGCTTTCCTCATCCAGCCACCACCAGCGACCTTCCTCAGGTCCTCAGTCCACCTGGCAGGGAAAAACATAAAAGATAATGATAAATAAAAGATAAAAAAACACTTACAAAATGTTCCAACCAAATGGGTTTTCGGGGACCAAGTAAAATTCTGGTTCGTGTATAACAAGATGTGTCTTTAGTTGTGCAAATTCTTCGCTGGCGAGCTCTAACGGGTAACACACTGTATTAGAAGACTTGGATTCTCTATGATCTTCGCTCTTCGGCAAACCCATCAACTCCAAGAACTCCGCGCCTGACTTTGACATCAAATGCAACCACACATTCAGTGACTGCGAAGGGAATGTAGGCAAAAGCTTTGTTACCACGCAAACTACCAGCATGTCACCTATATTTACACGAAAATCGCAGAAAAACAGACGTATGGTCCTGTGGTCTTCTGAGATTAAATCCGACGGGTTGATCCTGAGACAGGCGCCTCCGTTAAAGCTGTCTGCTAGCCAGGGCTGAAGGCATTCTTTTTCTCCGTTGACGTGAGCGACCGAGTATCGTGTCTTAATATGCCCCAGCTGGACAGTCGTCCCTAGCGTCATGGAACGACCCGACGAGAGCATGGCAGCTGAGCTGCCAGCTGAGCTGCCCGCTTCAAGCAGAACTTTCGAATCCCTCTGACTGAACCCTGGCAGCTCTCGTTTGCTCAAAGATCTATTATTATCTTCACTATCTGTAGTTGCAGGTTTCTTTTTAAATCTGAATATTTTCTTCACCACATTTTTAAATTTCTCTATTCCAGTTTCTTCTATGTTAGTCGTACTACTTTTGTGCGACAGAAATTTTCCTATCATTTCCCTTTCTTCTGCATCTTCAATTGGTTTTTCATTCTTATTTTCGTCATTTATCTTTTTGCTCTCGTTGCTAATTTTGTTTTCTTCGCTGTTTTTATTATCTTCACCACTTTTTGATTCGTTTGATATCATTTTATTTTCGGTATTTAACTTTTTTCTTTTGCCACCGACTGTGTTGTCCTCAATAAGGTTAACGTTACCGTCATCTTTAACTTTCGGCTCGTCACTCATCATTTTATCGCCATCAATTTCCTTTTGTGTTTCTGTCAATTGTATTAAAGATTGTCGCAGTTTTAAAATGCCTTTTTTTGTAGCTATATGAGATAAAGACCTAATATTTACATTAGTAGACAGTAGATATTCGTGCGGCCCATGGGCACAGTTTGGTTGGTACTGCATATGTCGCAAGTTATACCACGGGTAGTTTGTGTAAACCTGACAATAAAAAAAGTAAATAAAATAATGGACAAATAATTATACGGTTTATACCTATATACTATTTATTTCCAGAATTCGCGTACCTCACCGTATCTGCGCCTTCTAATTCCAAATCCTCGACAGAAAGAGGTTTGGAATGGTAAAGTGCAGGGCAATTTGGTTTTGAAGAAAGGCCAGAGGCTATCCCAGAGCGCTTTGTCCCTGATCATGAACCGCTCATATTTGGAAAGCGATTCACCCATAAAGACGGCGTTGGGGTCAGAGCTGCTGTTTCCATCACTCATGGCCTCGTGCGTCCACGCCGGTGCGAACACAGCCAGCGAACAGCCATGCTTGTAGGCTATTTTCACTGCCTGTAAAATTGTCTCAATTTGCACATTGTAAGCAAATAATAATAATAATAATAATAATAATTCTTTTTCATTTCAAAAAAACCCATAATAATAAAAATACAATAAAACTTATAAAATAAATAACACAAGAAATTATCTAACGTTCTCATGCATGTGCACAGAGGACCAGTGTTTTTTAAATGGACCAAAAGGGTCCTCGTCAATTGTCCTTAGAATTTCATTGCTACTATTTTGTAGCCTCTTCCAAAACGAGGCGATGCGGGTTCGGAGGATCGCATAAAAGTCCGGTATCCTGGCGTCGGCGAACATGCTCTTGGCACTGCAATAGCGTGGGAATTTCATGATGATTCGGAAGGCATCATTGTACTGAACACGCAGTTTGTTATAGGAACGTTTAGTGTACCCCACCCAAAGCAGACAAGTGTAGAAACTCTGACAGAATGCTCTGAAGAGAGTACACTTCACGTCCCTAGTACAATTTCCGAACCTTCGTGCCAGCATATTGCAGCGCACTGCCAAAGCTCGACGTTCTCTCTCCAAGTCCGCATCGTCACGCAAGTCGTCCGTTAAAACATGTCCCAAGTATTTGAAACTCTTTACAACCCGAACCGGCGAACCGTATAAAAATACCGGGGGCACTTTCCCCGGACCTCTTCCTGACCTGAAAACTACCATCTCCGATTTGGCTACGTTGTACTTAAGGCCGTGATGCTTAGAGTAGTCCTCACAAATCTTGAGTAGCTTTCTCATACCGTCTATCGAGGGGCTGAGAAGCACCATATCATCGGCGTAACTTAAATTGTTCACACACAGGTTACCAACATGGCAGCCAATTCTGGTGCCTCTCAGCTCCTCGATAAGCCCATTAACATAGAGGTTGAAGAGGTCAGGAGAAGTGAGTCCACCTTGACGTACGCCACACTCTAACCTATACTCGCTAGAGTGTGCGTCGCCCCATCTTACACTGTTGGTTTGATTCTCGTACCAGAATCTCAACGACTCAACTTACGACTTCAGTCGGCGTGCCTGATTTAGCCAATTTATCCCACAGGAGCGAGTAATTGACCAAATCGAAGGCACGACTCAGGTCCAGAAAACAGGCGTATATGGAGGTCTCTCTATTAACATAATAGGAGACCGCATATTTCAGGCTTAGTATGGCCGAGTCCGTTGAGAGTCCGGCACGAAAACCAAACTGAGCATCGTTCAGTTTGAGAGTTTTCGCCAGTTCAGGCTGCAAAAGTCGTTCGAAAACCTTACTGACTATGGTCCCTAAGGATATGGGCCTATAATTCGACAGACTAGACAGGTCACCTGTTTTGTTTTTAGCTATGGGTACGACAACAGTTTTCATAAGATTAACTGGCAAATAACTGTACTTAATACATAAATTAAAAAGGACTGATAAAATACGGAACAGTTCATCACTGGCGTAGAGTAAGTGCTCCACACTCAGTCCGTCAAATCCTGGCGATTTGCCTCTTTTCATACCTTTAACAACTTTGACTATTTGTTCAGGCGTAAATGTCATAGATCTATCACTACTGGAGGGGACCGGGTTGCTAGGGTGAGAACAAGGGAGCTGCTCGGAAACACACTCCACGTCCAGTGGTTGAACTTTAAAATGTGTAGCAAACATATCTGCTATCGTTTTCGGATCTACATTATTGTTTACACTCACAGGCAATACTTCTTTATGATTAAAACTTTTCGTATCCTTCCAAAATTTAACAAAATTTTTATTATTTCTACTAATTGCTAAAACATTATTTTTGATACCTTCTTCATTTTTCTGGCACCATTTTAATTTACTTTTAAAAATCTTCCTACTATTACGCATGTTTTCATAAACAAATCCCGTATTTGGTTTACCACATTCAACCCACCACTTAAAATACATTCGCGCATTCTCATGGTATTCTTGAATATAATAATTCCATCCAGGTACCTGTCTAAACTTCCTCTGTGTACATTTACGAGAACTTATTATAGATGCCTGCTGTAAAATTTCGATAGTTCTGTCATACAAATTATTTATATCATGTTTATGTTTATCTGTATTTATACAAGTATTTATACTAAAACTATTATCACAGAACGAACATTGACTAGAGTATGAGACATTCTTTAAACTGTCCAAACAATATTTACCATAATTATTTATTTCATCTAAGTCTCTCGTTTTCCATAATATTTTATTTATTGAAGATTTAGAGTTGCCGTCTATTTGACAGTTCTTTTTTACTATCCCATTTATATCTACCTTTATAAATAACGGGAAGTGATCCGACCAACTTACGTCGTTATCTACCTCAATCGACACAATAGTGTTCGACCCGGCAGTAGTGGTGACACAGTGGTCGAGCCACCTCCTCGCACCGGACGCTTCACACATGTACGTGTAGGTATCAGAATCCCGACCCAGTATCTTTATATCCGCGCACACCCAATTCTCTTCCGCACAGAAATCGCTTAATTCCTGCTCGAAACGTGTATAGACATGAGCGTTAAAATCTCCTAAAATATATGCAACTTCTATTAAATTATCATTTAAAATAGCGTCAATTTTTGCCAAACAGCTCGTAAATTCTAATAAGGAATCGTCTTTATTATTGTCGTAAGGCATATAAACATTAAATACCATAAAGGATCTTTGGTCATTTTTAACTAAAATAGCTATTATTCTATCGCTATCGCAATCAACAGTAGATATATTTGGAAGTAGCGACCTACGCCACATAAGCGCCAGCCCCCCATACGGCCTACCTCGAACTATACCCACTGATGTGTCAATAGAGGACTTAGAGTAACAGCTGAAGTCTGTGTCGATCTCATTAACAAAATTTACATTATGTGGCCACAACCAAGTTTCTTGGAGGGCTACTACATCCGCTCTTTTACATAGGTCTGAAACATGATATCTTGCTCTTTTTATGCTCTTACAGTTAAAAGTTGTCATAACTAAATTATTACTAGCTGTATCCATATCACAGATTATTGTTTACTGCATTGCGTGATTCGTTATTTCTATCTTTAGCCGCTGCTGCGCGCTCCGTAAAACGACGAAAAACTAGACCCGACGGCCAAAAGCTTTTGATAATGAATGATCGTCAGTGGTCTAGTGGCTAGGGCCGCTGGCTTCCGTCTGGGAGACGCGGGTTCAATTCCCACCACGTACCAATGTGTTTTCGAATTTAGAATTCATATTACGTTTATTCGAGCCTCTTAGGGCGTTTGCGCACTACTACACGTATCCGGTTCTTATTCGATTCTTATCCGTTTCTGATTCGGTTTGGCCGTCCTAGTAATTGTATGGACGCTTGCGCACCCATACGTATCCGGTTCGTGTTCGATCCGTAAATTCTCACTCCGGACCGATTTTTTTACGGATCAAAACCGAGTCGAAGTGGCCGCCATACAAATTGTACGTACGCTTGCGTACTACACGATTTTTCTCGCGCTGATCGTGATGTGCCAAATTGGCTATTTTTTATAAACAATTATTTTAGTACTCGTTACAAAAATAATCGAATGCACACTCGAGACAGGAGACTCCAGGATTCTATTTACGTGAAACGAACTATACGAGTAACGTGAGCGACTTTATTGGGGGATCTACATTACATAAGTAGATATAATTAAAAAAGATCAACCTAGTATTCGAATTCTATAAGTACCCGAAATCTATACTCGAGTACAGTCAACTGCTCATCAGTCAGTGGTAAAGTGTTAACACTTTGACCTTGAACGCTTCTTACTTCTATAGCATGGTCAAGATTCGTAACTGACGACGTTTCCATTGACTTGCAGTTGACGGTACCTGGGTATTCAACTGCTATATTCTGAATTCTCGAATATGTGAGTACTTACAAGGTACACGAGTCAGCTCGACTCGATACGTCACTACGACAATATCATGCAATATCGTCTCGAATACGAATGAAAACCGGATCGGATACGGATGAGTGCGCAAACGCTGGACGTGAATTTACCGTCGAGTTTTTTTTACGGATCAAAAACGGACCGGATAAGAATCGGATACGAATGAGTGCGCAAACGCCCTTACGGTGAAGGAAAACATCGTGCAGCAAACACTTGCGAAGAAATTCAAAGGTTGTGTGTGAATTCGACCAACCCGCACTCGGCTAGCGTGGTCGACTAAGGCCTAATCGCCCTAATTCAGGATAGGCTCGAGCCCCTCGGTGGGGACGTATATGAGCTGTTGATGATAGTGACCTCTGGCGGCTCTATAACACTGACACCAGGGTTTGCGAGGTCGGTTGTCGACTTAACAATAGTAACAACTCACACAATAAAGGAAGGTATTTATAATAGGAAGTACGTACCTGTTGCGTGTTAAACATCCCGCCACCGTAAAAGTTACGGCCCCACACATCTATTCCGATATAGACATCTTTTATTCGACCGCCTGCCTCATTTGCGCTCTCCTCGATGTGACTTTCATTCCAGGAATAGTTGGTGAATATTCCATCGCACGCGTCAAAGAAAGGCCTGGACAATTTTTGAAACATATTATGACGAATATATATCATGGCTGCGTACATTTTACAAATGTAAGAATTGCAAAATACACATTCAGTCTAGGAAGTCAGAGACGATAGGACAGAACATACACTACGCGACTAAGCTAGAAGTTTGGCTTGTTGCTTGTAGTGCTTGGCTTTGGTAGCCTTAGAACAAATTTCTCCAAATTCAAAAAAGATATTGAAGGCAACAATGACAATTTAAGGATAATATGCGTCAGCGTCGTTTTTCGCATTATTTGGTTTCTGTACCTGTTCCATTCGTTAAGTGCATTCTGCCAACTGAGCTGCCCTGTCTTCGTAACGCTGTCGTACCAGATAAGTTCGGCGCCAGGGATCTCCTGATGCAGGGTATTGTGCAAATCGTCCATGAACTTGAGCAATTTATCGGGTTCCGAAATCTGCGCCAAAATATTGTGTTAACATTACTACTTCACACTTGCATTAGTTACTCACTTAAAAACGCTACGAATAAAGTATAGATTATGTTTTAGTTCGGGTTTCGAGTCTTTCTACTTTATTTTGACGGTTCCGTAGCCGAGGTGATAGTGTATCTGCCTCCGACGCACAGGGTCGCAGGTTCGAATCCTGCCCAGGGCAAACATTCGTGTGATGAGCACTTGTGTTTGCCTTGTGTCTGGTTGTTGTTTATCTATATAAGTATGTATTTATTTAAGTAATGTATATCATATCATATTAATTTATTTTATTCTTGGCAGTCAAATGTAAGAGTTACAAGGGAGGCTACACAAAGGAGGACTTGAGGCACCCAGCACTCCACAAATAGTGATGTTTCTGTGTATCTTTGATTTATATTATACCTTGTTTTCAACGTTGATCAACCATCCTTCGAATTTGAGTGTTTTTGCGATGGCCACCAGTGAGCTAACTAGGTTGTCCAATTCGCTCTCATTGGATAAGATGTCATTCCAAAACGAAACACCATCTGACCACTCCGTTATGAAAGTACCTGTGTGAGCATGACATATTTACGAGTAGGTTTAACATGCTATTATAATACACAGCACACCTACGGACCTCCGAGTAGCCAAGGTTTATAAGCGATCGACGATAAAGCTGAATAATCGCCTAGCGCCTGCATAGATAGGTTCATCATTTACGTGGAAATAATACAGGGAAAAATACAGGCGCGTTCGACATATAGTTGGGTTATTATAGGATGGGTTCTGATAGCTTAAAAATTTTTCATACGACGACGATATAGCTAAAATATTAAAACTAGTGGCTCTGTGAGCTGTAGACCTCGCGAGTCTGTATATCTTTTCATATTTATTTTTATTTTTTCTCCACAAACATCCCCAACCCCTTGATTTTTTATTTTTAAATTAATTTTTTTTATTCTTTTTTTAAATTTTTTATTTTTTATTTTATCTTATTTTATTTTATTAGTTAAGAAATGTGACCTGTAGAGGAAAACAGCCTCAGCGGTTGACCTTGTAAGCTGGCAACCACCATAACTCCGTCATTTTTTAAAATTACCAAAAACTTCGATAAAAAAAATCGATTAATTTATCGAACCTGCTCACAAAATTTCACGAGAATCGGTTGAGAAACGCGACCTGTAGAGTGAAACAAACAAACAAACAAATCCACGAACAGATGGACATACAAAAGCAAATTTGGCCAAGCTGAAGCAGAGACGCTTCGCTCGCTCGGTCAAAAAGTAACTTCACCTCTTATTTTATCATTAAACAGTATGTAATTTTACTTAATAAATAAATAAATAAACGAAATTATATTAATAGGTTTTTAAAATTTTAATCTGTCAGAGCTCTTCCTATAGTAACCCAAGAATTTACGACAGTTTATAATTTAACGATGTAAACGACGCGACGACGTCTAGCCGTGAAAATGTGAATTTTTCCACGGTGCATATTCACCTAAAAAGGTCCTTGTAATCAGCTCATATGCGTCTCCATCAAGGTCACGTCTTCGAATAAACATCCTTACTAATATTATGAACGTGAAAGTTTGTAAGTAGGGATGTATGGTTGGATGTTTGTTACTCTTTCACGAAAAAACTACTGAACGGATTGGGATGTTTGGAATAGAGATAGTTTGTACCCTGGATTAACACATGGGATACTTTTTACGGGAAAATGTCTTATTCCCACGGAAAATATTAGGTACATAACGCAAGCGTAGCTGTGGGCGGACCTCTAGTGTAAAATAAAATATCCTACTAATATTATAAATGCGAAAGTTTGGATGTTTGGATGTTTGTTGCCGAATCACGCTTGAACCATTTAGGTTAGGCCCTGGAATAGGACATAGGCTACTTTTTACCGCGGGAAAAAACTTCATTCCTACGGGAAATCTCATTAAACACGGGTGAAACCGCGGGCGGAAAGCTAGTGAATTCATAAACTGAATGCTGGCTGTCAAGTAATAACTTTTATCGTTTAGGAACGGATTCTAAGAGTATGTTAATACAGTACCGATTACTTTGACGCCATGTGCGTGCGCAGCATTGATCCAGGCGAGGGGAGGGACGGTGACCAGGTGGTGACTGAAGTAGCAGAAGATGTCCACAGCCGCCCAGTTGTAGAAAGTATATGCGGCGAAATTATCCGTGCCGTTTATATTGCTACATTGAACAGATTATTGATATTGTTAATATTGTAAATAAATAAAATAAAATAAATAAAAATGTTATTTATTATGTTATTTGTTATTTATTTATTGTTGTTGAATATTAATACATAAGCAAATCTTTAATGCCAGTTTTACAAAGTTTTAATAAAAGAATAGCTAAATATTTTATTTATAAATTATTCATAATAAAAATGAATTACTTATCGGTTTTATAGGTAGGCATAGGTTAGGTATTCTATATATTTATATTTAATTATTATATATTGTTTTGTAAATTGCCATGCTATAATTTAAGTAGATAAAGTTATTGTGCATGTCTTATTTGCATATCTTTATATATCTTGTCTCTTCCGTCAGGTCTGCTGGAAGATATTTCTTTAGAAATAAGTAGTACCTGTTGTGTTGTCTTTCTTCATGTTTTATGTTTTGTAATTTACTTGTGTACAATAAATCGTAAATAAATAAAATAAATACTTACTACCCAAATACTAGATAGCAAACTGAAGAAAATTTTTTTTTTTT
Organism: Carpatolechia fugitivella; assembly: GCA_951230895.1. Taxonomy (NCBI): domain Eukaryota; kingdom Metazoa; phylum Arthropoda; class Insecta; order Lepidoptera; family Gelechiidae; genus Carpatolechia; species Carpatolechia fugitivella. The sequence continues at coordinate 2,389,899 of OX579657.1, forward strand.
TTAAAAGGAAGGTATACAGTAAGGCTGCCTTTGCTACATAGTCTTCCAGAGTACTTTTAATATTAATTTCTGTGCATTACCTATATTTAGGTATCATGTCTATTCACAAAATAATAATGGTAGCATGACTTACTACGGGCCGTTGATTTGTTTTTTTTTATTATTATTTTTTACTTACTATGTTACACAAATACAGTCCTATTGATGTAGTTTTATAAACAAATCTGTTAAATGAATGAATGAGTAGGTATTATAACTCTTGAGACCAATTTGCACTTTGAAATTAGAAACAAATAGGTTTTTGTGACCAAATTACACTGTTTAAAATGACTAAATGATAATGTTAATCTTGCACATTATAATTTAATTTTAATTTAAAAAAACAAACAATAATAATTAATATATACTAGCACTGTCAGCAAAAATATGCTGCCTGTCCTTAATATAATAATAAATAAAATTAAATATTCACTTGTGACCAGATTGCACTCATTATATGTGTGACGTTTTTACTCTGTGACATTATTACACTAATAAGGGTGAAATGTGCAAATAACGTTATGTCAAAACGAAAAAAAAGAAACTAAGCTAAGATTGTTCGTAGAAAATGACAAATGGCATACTCAAATTCTTCTTAGCCAAATCAAAGTCGCCGAAGTTGATGACTTAAGAGAAACTTAGACTCAAAATTTAATTTTGGTTTTAAGTGTAAATCTGTTTTTGGAGTTTCATTGCTCAGTTTTTTTTTTCAATCTTGCTTATTTAAGATTTGGCTAGCTTGGTCTCTTAATGTCGCGCTAACTTTTTATAAGTAAGCTACAAATTATGACATCCCATGACACGTCGGACCTCTGTCTAACCATCAAATTTTAAGCCTTATAACTTTGTATCTAAGCAAGATTTTTGAAAAAAAAATTTTTTTGTGTTATCTGGAACTTGAAATATTTCGATTAAAAAAAAATGTGCATATTCTCTATTGCCTGGGTACACTTAATACACTTCGTGATTTTTATATCCTGTAGCTCTGTGCCTGTAAATCCTGTGTCTATGCCTGTTGCTGTGTCTCTTTAAAATTATAAGTAACTATTTTATTTAAAAAAACTTCTCTTTGTTTTTGCTGTTACAGATGAAGTGTACGGGACTTTATTTACCAAAATAATAACATGCAATAAACGTTATAATAAAAAATATTTCAATTCAATTCAAAAATATTTCAATAAGTATAAAAAAAAAATTGTATGACTTTGACTCCACTTTTGAATGTGACTGTACATAAAAAATACGCTATTACCTACCTATCATCGTGATAGCCATTGGCCATATCATGGCAAACCAAGAGTCTAGGCAGTTCCTTTTTTTCATGTAATAAAAAAGTGTTTTTATCGGGACTCTGATCCTCAAAATGACAAAAAGCTAGAGGTCTTTCCAAAGACATGTGTTCAAACTTAGAATCCACTTCACTATTTTTTATTGCGTACGAGCTGTGCGGTATGAGAGGTTGGCAAAGGGTTCTCCAAATGGGTGGTGCTTGTATGAAAGAATGTATTTCCATCAAAGATTTCAGTGGTTTACAATAATAGTCACTTTCGTGCCAAAAACTCATTTTAAATCACTTCACTTATCAATACAGATTAATGAATAACGTACTTATTTAAAATCTAATATATTTTACGTTTCTTATTTTACGTTTAAAGCACAAATATGTAAATAATTCACGCTTTTTATTATTTGTTTACGTTTACATAAAAAGATTTATCTGACAGCCGGCTGCCCTGTCAGCTGATCGTTGATCCGACAAGTTTTAAGCTACGTTCATAATTTTTTACAAAGAGGATATAATGGATTTTTAGCCGGATTTGCCGAGCGAGACATTCACTAAACAGTCCTGCAATGAAGACTATATAATTACTTACTGTTACAATATAATAATATCTGGGATAGGAAATAGTTAGCAAGTACCTAAATCAGGACAATAAATTGATAAAGAGCGATAAGAGCAGTCCACCGCACCGCACCGTGTCAATGTCCTCTATTATTATGTACTTTCGGGTCGGGCCACACTTATCGATGGCGATCGACGGTTGGTTTGCCTATACAAAACGCGCGCGACGCGAAGTATAGAACCCTCCTATAAAAAAGTATAATGCGCTCGTGCTTAATAATACAAGTTTTATTGTTGTGTAAAACTTGCACTATTATCTGGCCAGCGGGTAGACAGATAGACGGTTGCTATAAGAAAAAAAACATATATATAATATATATTTTTTTTGTTCGTGGCACTATTTTCGCGAACCCAACATGCCGGGCGCATTCCGAATCAGACTTTCAGCTATGTCAGCGAGCAGAAAAGCAAAAAAACGTATGAGTTTTGACAGCTGACAGTAATTCGGAACGCGAGCACCCGTGAGTGGGCGCGTCTCGGAACGCAGGGGCCATCAACTGACAGCTGCTATCAAAAACAGCTGTTTGTGTGTATAAAGATAAGTGTTTGTTGGTGTTTGCGTGCGTCGTCGTTTTTTCTAAAATCTTTCGTTTTTCTCTATTGAGCGAATATTTTGAAAGATTATCTTAACCATTACTTATGTGTTGTGTGTTCTTACAATAGAAACAAGTGGTCGTAAGTAGATATTTAATAAAACATTACTTATGCGTTAAACTTTAGCAATAAGCCCGCCTTTTAACCTCTGTTACTACCCATTGTATAATATTGTATTGTAAAACAAGATAAATAAATCAACATTTTTTTATTTGGTTTCATAGGTTTTTTGGATGATTGGATCTCATCCAATCATCCATACTTTGCGGCATAAGCTCTCGCTTATGCCCTATGAAGAGGTTTCGTGACGCACGATGGTGAAGTCAGCGGTGGGGCGCGTGTGGGCCCGCCTGTTGCAGCTCCGCGTCTCCACATGCGCGGTCTACGTCTTTGCCATCATCACCATCGTCCAGTTCTTCTCCTACGGCGTTTACAATTACTCCGCAATACTAACACACTCTCTCGACAGAGAGCTGCTCAGAGAAACAACGCCAAATTTAATACATCACAAAGGCAAACCAGCTTGCAACTATGATGAAGTGATCAACAGGAAACATAGTCTGCTTAATTGGGAGGTGCCTGGGAAGTTTGATGACTTCTCGCCAGCGGGCATTATCAACGGCAGCTATAACCCGACTGAATGCAACCCGAAGATTAGTGTGGCTGTATTAGTCACCTATAGAAACCGACAAAAACAGCTGGATTTGTTTCTGCCTTACATGCATAATTTTTTAAGGAGACAAAACATTCATTACAAGTAAGTTATTGTTCTGAGTAAACTCCCCAACCAACCAACGGTCAACCCATTTCATTATTTATTTATTACTACTGTTTAAATGATACAATCAGTGTATGTGACTACTAACATGTTTTGACCACAGCACTTTAATAATTATGATTGTAAAGTAGGTTAACCAATCAAAGAATTCTACTATTATTTTAACACCGTCACCCACACATTGGGTTGCATCTGTTAAAAACCATCTGATGTTAATTAAACTTGATAAAAGCATGAAGATATTAAAAAACATTTTAGCATTAGTCTGGGCATGTATGTAAGTAGCCAGTAATATTCACAAAAAAAAATTTTCTTTACATTTCAGAATATACCTCATAGAGCAACAAGATGAAAAGCCATGGAACAAGGGACTTCTGTATAACCTTGGAGCGAAATATGCAATGGCTGATAAATTTCCCTGCCTAATCCTTCATGACGTAGACCTATTCCCATTAAATGATGCCAATTTATATGCTTGTTTATTAGAAGGGCCTCGACACATGTCTGCTAGTATAGACAAGATGAGATTTGTGTTGCCATATTCATGGCTTGTGGGAGGAGTGCTTGCTATACGGTCTGATCATTATGTTACGGTCAATGGATTCTCCAACCGGTATGAGCATTGGGGAGGAGAGGATGATGATTTTTATCAGAGGCTAACTGATGAAGGGTTGTCAGTGCTAAGGTAACTGCTAATTTAATGTTTTTTTTACATCTAATTTTTAACAAGGCTTTAATCGCTCTTGGCGACTATGCCAGCCTCATAATTATTGACAAGTTATAAAATTGTGTATTTATCCATATCATTAATCATCGACCCTTTATTGATGCATGCCTATAATAAATTACTCAAAATATTATTTGTTTACATCAAGAATTTTTTTTTGACTAAAATGTATTTGAATGTATGCTTTAAATGTACTGTGTGACTAAATTTTTTTTATTTTATAAATCCAAACTTGATAGTTCCAGCTATTGAACAGTAAAAAAAAATCCCTATCTTTAAAACTGACCGAGTGTAGAGATTAAATTCAAGATTAGACAGAGAGGCAAATATTAGGTCCTTACATATGAAATTGGCGTTTTGTATGGGAGGAACAAAAAGTCGAAAATTTTTTATATAGTATATTTATTTAATCAAAGTATGAGCCATTGTAATCTATGCACTTTTGCCATCTCATAGGTAGTTCATTGATCCCTTTACTAAAAAAACCATTCGGACGGGAATCAATAAAATCTTTGAAGGCGATTTGGACTGCCCCATCTGAGTTGAATTTTTTCCCTTGCAAGAAGTTATCCAAATTTCGAAAAAAATGGTAATCTGTTGGAGCAAGGTCCGGGGAGTACGGTGGATGCCTTAGACATTCCAATTGAAGCTCTTCTAATTTGCTAGCCGTCTGTTGTGCAGTGTGTGGTCTAGCGTTGTCGTGAAGCAGCAGTGGCGTAGAGCGATTGACCAGCCTCGGTTGTTTACCAGCTAGCTTTTCCATCATGGTTTGCAATTGCTGACAATAGTCATCTGCCGTAATCGTCTGGCCAGATTTGAGAAAACTGTAATGAACGACACCGGCGCTAGTCCACCAAACGCTTACAAGTAACTTTTTATTGGTCAATTTTCGCTTGGAGCAGGCTTTGGCTGGCTTGCCAGGGTCCAGCCATTGCGATGAGCGCTTCCGATTATCGTAGAGAATCCACTTTTCATCACAGGTAATGATTCGATTTAAAATCCCTTCGTTATTGTGCCGGTCAAGTAATGTAACGCAGCAGTTGACGCGCGTTTGCCGGTTTGCTTCACTCAATTCGTGAGGAACCCACCTTTCAAGTTTTTTAATCTTCCCAATTTGCTTCAAGTGGATTAAAACAGTTTTATCACTAACACCGAAGCCTGCAGCTAACTCGGACGTGGTTTGCGATGGATCCGCTTCCACAATAGCCTTCAATGCTTCATTATCAACTTGGGTCTCCGGCCGTCCACGGGGCTTGTTTTGCAGGTCGAAATTTTCAGAACGAAAACGTTGGAACCAAAAACGCACTGTGTTTTCTTTTGCGACACAACCGCCATACACATCATTAACCCTTCGAGCCGTTTCCGCAGCACTGGTGCCACGGTGGAACTCGTACTCGTAAATAACGCGATATTTCAAATTTTCCATTTTGTAAATCGAGCGATGCAAACAGAAAAAAGATAAGTAAAAAAACAAATGAATGACGGTTTACGAAACACAACTACATGTGGAAATAGCTGTATAAATTTGAATTTCGAATTCCTAACCAAATAGGAGAAATTCGTGATCAAAGTGGCCAGTACGACAAAACGCCAATTTCATATGTAAGGACCTAATACTTGCTTGTGACATCACAAGCAAGTACCGCCATACAATCTCCGTACAGTAAAGTGTTTTAGAAAGAGGCAGGCATTGAAACTTTGAAAAATCACTGTAAATTTGTTTTCTGACTGATTCTGTTTTCTTTTTCGTGAATCGTCTGCTAATCTATATTTTTATATTTCAGGAACAGTCAAATACGTAGGTAATTATTTACCTACTATAATTTGTAAAAGAACTTTTAATTAAAACTTTATATTTTTCTATTTAGATTACCACGTCAAGTGTCAGAATATCACATGGCGCCTCATGCCCCAGAACCTCAGAATGCAGCGGTCTGGGATCTACTGGCTGAAAGTAAACTCAAGGTTTGTATCATACTACATAATACTACAGTTTAGTATCTAAAATAATTAAATTATATTAATTATATTATTATAATATATTTCATTCATTCATTCATTCATTGACATCATTTAACGATAGAAAGAAACCGTGAGAACAAAAAAAAAATTACATGCCATCTCATAGAATATTTAGGTACCAGTAACCAATAGTAGACTGAAATATTCAAGCATGAGTAGCAACTCAACAACGGATTGGAGCACATATGACATTGAGAAAAGCTAGTTTGCACATTTTCATTCATTATCAACATGTTAACTTTTTGTTACCCACGGACACTTTAGCTGCTGAAAAATAAAACGCAATAAATAAATATGTGGGGACATCTTCACACACGGCCATCTGATCCCAAACTAAGCGGAGCTTGTACTATGGGTACCAGACAGCTGATATACATTACATAAATAGATAAAATACATACTTATATAGATAAACAACAACCAGACACAAGGCAAACACAAGTGCTCATCACACGTATGTTTGCCCTGGGCGGGATTCGAACCCGCGACCCTGTGCGTTGGAGGCAGATACACTACCACCGCGGCTACGGAGCCGTCTGCAAAGTAATAATACAGCCATGCGCACCCCCATCTGCCTCGGTAGGTGCGCCGCATAAGTTCGAGGAATTTGGTAACAGCGCACCTACGACGTAGGGGCCGCGCAGTCACATCAGGAAATTATTGCACCGAAGAGGCGGGTTAACCCGCAGGCAGTCTTAGCACGCTTCATACTGCATAGCAACCAAACTAAACGCAAGCAAATCAATAAATTACAACCAAATATAGTAATCGCATCGTAAGAATGCCGTCTTGACAGCAGACAGGAAATCTGAAAAGCAAATGGGTGCAAAAGAGACAGAAAAAAAATTGTACGTGTATGACAGCTGTCAGGACGGCATTCTTACGATGCGATAGGTATAGTACGTCTTTTTTTTATTTTAGGGCCGAGCGGGACGCACTCGGGACGGGTTGAACGGCGTGTCCTATTCGACACTGGCCGTCACGCCGCACCGACTCTTCACACTCATCGGCGTCAAGTTATGATCTCCCGGCAAGATCGTAGGGTAGGGTATTGAATTAGCAGAACCGACATGATTTCATCTATATTTTTCATGTAGAGGGATTTTTAAATGCAAAAAGAAAATGTTTCTAAATATAATATATAATTTTAATACATTCACACACACACACACACACACACACACACACACACACACACACACACACACACACCACACCACACCACACCACACACATTCATTTACATTGTTTTTAAATGTTAGTTTTTAATAGATAGATGCGGTAGAAGATTTCGTTAGGTTCACTTGGCTGTTAGCTTTTTCTCGTTTTCACTTACCTATGGGTAGCAAAAGGGGAAAGGCATGATAATGACGTCAAGGTCAAGTGCCAAGGGATCAAAAGATACGTATGCTATCTTAAAAATACTTACATAGTTCATAAAAAATCCGCAATATGGCGGCCGGCGCGGTTCATAATATTTATACTATCGCTCGGCCATTTACTGTGAAGTTTGTACTTAAATAGTGTAGTATTGTAGTATTTAGTATAAAACTAAATTGCCTCATTCAGTTAGCGCACATTTCTAAGTAATATTTGCCTTATTTTTCTTATAATAGGGAATATGCACAATTTTTTTAAATTCATTAACCGAAATATTTCAAGTTTTCTATTGAGAGGTCCGACGTGACCTGCGACGTCATAATATGTCACGCGGGCCATACATCCGCCATAGAAAAATTTGTTTTCCTAAGAGGGACAAAGATATTTGTTTAATAATGTTGTATCTAGTTTGTTTTTCGATTAATTTCGATTCTGTTTTGACTGTCAGTATTCCATTTTTGTATACTTTCAGATGAACTATGAAAAAAACTATTTTTATGCATATTCCCTATTATAAGCGACGCCCCTTACGTACGTACATGCATACATACTACTACAGCCCTTCTACGCCGAAGGTTCCGATCCCGTTCGGGCAGAAAGCATAATTTTTTAATGTACCTGTAATAATTTTGAACACAATTTTATTGTTTACGAATAAAAAAAATATGAAATATGAAAAAATATGAAATATGAAATGAATTTGTTTCTGGAACTAGTCACGAGTCTGGGTGTAATTTGTGCTAGTTTTTTGTTTTATGGTATCCTGATACAGGGAATCTTAGTCGAGGCTATTATATGGTCGGTTCGTTAGTCCCTACTATATAGGTATATATTATTATAAATGCGAAAGTATTTCTGTCTCTCTGTCTGTTACGCTTTCACACCTAAACCACTGAACCGATTTTGATGAAATTTAGTACAGAGATAGACTAGAGCTTGGAAAAGGACATAGGCTACCTTTTATCGCGAAAAATGGATTGGTTGAAATGGGGGATGAAAGTTTGTATGTATGGAAGGTCGTCATTATCGAAGATGACACCATGAAACTTTATATTTAGGCACTTGATTACACTATCACACTTCACACTAAGGATAATTTTTATGGGGAAAAGTCCTTTTCCCACAGGAAAATCTAACGCGGGCGTAGCGGGCGGACTGCTAGTATACCTATAAATATATAGATAATAGGGGATCGGACTGTTCTCCATATTTTATGAATTATTTTTAAAATATAGATTAGTAGCAGACGATTCGCGAAGAAAAAAGCAGAACCGGTCGAAAAACGAATTTACAGTGATTTTTTAAAGTTTCAATATGGCTGTCTCTTTCAAAAACTATTTTTTGTATGGAGATTATATGGCGTTACTAACAAATGACGTCACAAGTGGGTATGTGCTTCTCTGTCTAATCTTGAATTTCAAACCTTTATAACCCGGTCAATTTTAAAGATAGAGCAAAAATTATTTAGTGCTCGGTAGCAGAAACTAAGAAGTATGGATTTTTAAAATAAAAAAAAGCAGTCCGATCCCCTACTATGTACCCTTTGCTAGTTTTTACAAAGCTTTGTAAACTAAATCATTAATGTTTTTGTATTATATTTAATGTGTAACAGAGAGATGAAATAATATTTAAGGATTCACACTACAATTTGACTACATTCCAATTTAAATAACACACCTTTTTTTTCTTAGAAAAGATGGTATAGCTAGCGGCAAACTTCTTGAGCAACGACCTTGAATGCGCAGAAACAAAAAATAGGTCTCTTTGGTGCTACGGTGCGGGACGAGGAGGCGGGGCGCTAGTTGCCATGGCAACACGCACAGGATTGGTTGGTCAGTTCAGCTGACCCTTGCCTCCCGCACCGCGTCGACGTCGTCTGCACATGCGCAAACTTTCCCCCACCACCTCACGCGATGCTCAAGAAGTTTGCCGCTAGTTGTAATTTTCTCTATAAAATCCGATTACTGATTACTTATATTATTTTGCCTTTCTTAGTTACACGTAATAAGGAATGCGCGCTTATTTTATAAAATCATTTATAATATACAAACTCGCGCTTGATAAACTCTCTTTACTGGTACTATTAATTTTAAATTAATATTTATCTAATAATTTATGATTTAAAATTATTTTAATAAAATCTTTTATTTTTGTTAAGTATACGAACCATTGTGGTTTAAAATAAACGAATTTGTTTAAATCATAGTATTTTATTCACTATTTACATATTTTATTAATTAATGTTTTCATTGTAAAGTCTAGCAATTTATTGACTCAATCAATGACCGATTTATAATATAAGAAATAAAAGTAACTAAAAGTTGAAAAATGCAATAATTAGTTACGCGATAAAGAAGGCATGTATTGGAATCTTATGAATGATATTATTACTATAGAAAGAAAGATTTCATTGAATCGATTCATCATCAACAGCACATATACGTCCCCATCGAGGGGCCCGAGCCTACCCTGAATTAGGGAGATTAGGCCTTAGTCGACCACGCTGGCTCAGTGCGGGTTGGTCAACTTCACACACAACCTTTGAATTTCTTCGCAGGAGTGTGCAGGTTTCATCACTATGTTTTCCTTCACCGTATAAGAGCATCGAGTAAATTTTTAATTTTAAATTTGAAAACACATTGTTACGTGGTGGGGATCGAACCCGCGTCTCCCGGACGGAAGACAGCGGCCCGATCGAATCGATTACTTAACTACATTACGTAAGTCCTATACAACAATCTTCTCATCCAGTATTATAGGAAATGGCGCCGATATGCGGTCAGGTCTTGGTGAAGTCAAGAGTCAAAGAGTGGTGGATGCGAGTCGCCGATGGACTCAGCAGGGTTGGGTGGGTAGGGCTCCAGTTCCCCCCAACTGCGCCCCACCGCTAGCGCTACCGGTAGAGACGCCAGCCCCGCGCGACTCCCGCACTGCTCCATCGCAGTGCGGATCACCTCTGAAAGATAGAGAATACTATAACCCATGCAGTTCAAAAATAGATATGAAAATGGCGGCGGGTACTCATGGTACGGTTAGCAAAACAAGTTCTCAAAAATCTATTGTTATTTTTCCTACTGAGTTTTTTTTGTTATTAATTATTCTTTTTTATTATTATGTATTATTATTATTAATTAATGATTCTAATAATAATGACAAAAAATATTAATAACATAAATAAAGAGCAAGGGCATGATAGGAAATTGATATTTTCATTAATTTATTTTCGAAGTTTCCTGAAGGTTAAATCGATGTAGCGGGATAAGCCCTCTGAACCTCCCCACATGCTCAATTTCCTTCGATCGATTCCAATTGTTTCTAAATCCAACCCCTGATTATCATCATTATTTTTTTGCAGCGCTTCACTGTGTGTCTATACAGACAGCGATAGATTGTGAGCGAGATAGCATGCGAGCGGACGCCATTTTCATATCTATTCTTTAGCTGCATGGGTTATAAATGACTCGCTTATACGGTTCGAATAGGGTATATGCACATTTTTTTTAAATTTATTAATTGAAATATTTCAAGTTCCAGATAAACACAAAAAATATTTTTTCCAATATTTTGCTCAGAAACAAAGTTATAAGACTTCAAAGTTGATGGTTAGATAGAGAGGTCCGACGTGACATGTGACGTCATATGTCACGTGGGCAATACATCCGCCATAGAATTTAGTTTTCGTAATAGGGACAGGTATCTAGTTTGTTTTTCGATCAATTTCGATTCTGTTTTGACTGTCAGTATTCTATTTTTGTAGACTTTCAGAGGAATCATGAAAAAAAAAATTTTTCATGTGCATATTCCCTATTGAAGCGGTGCCGGGTTGATAATGAGCGATAACTTAAAATTAGGTAGAGAACTAAATATTATTTAGGTCCTAAACCCAGAGCTTCGCAATTTTTTTATCATTACTTGAACTTGCCCTTGTAATATTTTTGGAGGAAGACCTTATCACGCGCGCCTGAGTCGTGCTTTGGTAAGCCAATCGCCTCGTCGTCGCATCACGGCTATTAAATTGGAGATCGCATTCGAAGCGTGAAAATTAGGTAACTTGCTTGTTTCATGTCAAAGTGTACGCGCCTTCTGTAGCTACTATAATTTATTCTGTAGTCTAGAGAAATGCAGAAGATATTGAAGAGCTGTTGACGATGATGATGAACCCTAGGCTAAGTGTACCGGCGGCACAGGGCAGGTCTTGGCGATGCACCTCCCACACCAGCTCGTCGTGTATCTGCAGCATTAGGCGCGCGCGCAGACCCCGCGCCCGCGCGTCCCGCACCGCGCGCCCCATCGCCAACTTGCACACGTCCGCCGCCGAGCCTGCCAATACCAACCACAATGACAGTAATACCTGCTTATAAAAATATTAGTCTGTACAGATTGTTACAAAAAGAGTCTCGTTCGAACATATTCGTGGGATTGCCCCACTACATGGACGCCCACCGGACACAAGGTCGAAGGCTCTCCCCAGGGAGCTTCTACTGGCGAGAAGCGCCGAGGAGGAGAGCACCGCATCCCAGATCTGAGCACCACAACCCAAAGATGGCCACAGTTCCACCATCCAAAGATGGCAACGGCTTTTAAGCCCAACCCCGTGCCCGGTCCTCAGTAGAGGACCGCGAGGACAGCCCTAGCCAGAGCCGAAAGGCTGATGCTGGTTCCCGTCGCCCACAGCTGGCGATTGAGAAGACCGTGTGTTGTTACAAAAATACTCGCAAAGCGGAAAACGATCGCGTCGCTACTGGCGATGTGAGGGAGCGTTCTCGCAGCGTCGTCACCACGTGCCATGTATTAACAGTGTTGTTTGCTGTTGCTAGAAACCCACCTTCCACGATGAAGTTGAGCGCCTGACGCTCCGCGTGGCTGCGTGACGTCACTGCTGGCAATGTGAGGGAGCATACAGAGTCCCACGCCTTCTGTAAACACTGTCGTATGGTTGCTAGAAACCCACCTTCCACGATGAAGTTGAGCGCCTGACGCTCCGCGTGGCTGCGTGACGTCACTGCTGGCAATGTGAGGGAGCATACAGAGTCCCACGCCTTCTGTAAACACTGTCGTATGGTTGCTAGAAACCCACCTTGCACGATGAAGTTGAGCGCCTGACGCTCCGCGTGGCTGCGTGACGTCACTGCTGGCAATGTGAGGCAGCATACAGAGTCCCGCGCCTTCTGTAAACACTGTCGTATGGTTGCTAGAAACCCACCTTGCACGATGAAGTTGAGCGCCTGACGCTCCGCGTGGCTGCGTGACGTCACTGCTGGCAATGTGAGGCAGCATACAGAGTCCCGCGCCTTCTGTAAACACTGTCGTATGGTTGCTAGAAACCCACCTTGCACGATGAAGTTGAGCGCCTGACGCTCCGCGTGGCTGCGTGACGTCACTGCTGGCAATGTGAGGCAGCATACAGAGTCCCGCGCCTTCTGTAAACACTGTCGTATGGTTGCTAGAAACCCACCTTGCACGATGAAGTTGAGCGCCTGACGCTCCGCGTGGCTGCGTGACGTCACTGCTGGCAATGTGAGGCAGCATACAGAGTCCCGCGCCTTCTGTAAACACTGTCGTATGGTTGCTAGAAACCCACCTTGCACGATGAAGTTGAGCGCCTGACGCTCCGCGTGGTTGCGTTCCGCGGCGTCGCTGCTGGCGATGTGAGGGAGCGTCCGCGCGCGTCCACACAACGTCGCCACGCGTCCGCCCGCGGCTACGCATTCCGCTGCCACGCGCCGACCGAAACTTCTCAGCGAGGGGAATGTTCCTTTAATCATTTATATTGCTGGTAGTTTGGTATCATACCCTGCATGTGCATGTATCTCAAACATCCGTCTATAGTTCAGTACAAAATAACAGACCATAGTCAATTAATCATGCATCACATCCGGCTGTTGAGTCTAGCGGTTGTAAATATGTACCTACGCAGGAAACATAACCGAAATAAAAGCAGTGAAAAATATCCTCCAGGAGGTTACCACAGTTCCGGCAACGAGTGGTTAAAAGTTTTGGTTTATTTTGGGATAAAGGAAAGAAAACAAGCACGACGATTGTCAATCATCAGCAGGTTATTGAGGTTCCAAATAAAAGCTTCTAACTTGGAAGAGCCAGTTACTTCTAATGCTTAGGTAATCCTTCGCTGCTTCTTTATCTTCGACTGTCTTATGAATTGTTTATACGTTACTGTCGAAGCTGGCGGCGATGCTGAGAGCCTGCGAGTAGTCCACGCCGAGTATTTCCATGAGTTTCCGCGGTCCGGCCCCGTACAGGCTGGCGTACACGATACGCTTGGTGCGCTCGCGGTCTGCGGAGGATACCTCCTGCTCGGGCTTCTGGAGCCTGGTGATGGTGGAAGCAGGACCAGGAATAAAACATTTAATGGAGAAGAGAATGAGCAAGCAAGCCAACACATCTCAGTATTGAGGTCCCTTCCTATCAGTAATTTGTCACCGACATACCGATACTACACGGAAGTCTTCAAAAAGTTTTATTAAATTCTTGAATTAACTTAAGCTGAAAGTAGTAAAGGGGAAATAAATGAAAAAAAATCATCATGTTTATGAGTAGAATGGTAAGACTACCAGTCAGCAGCAAGTCTGCGGAAGAGGTCGGGTGCCTCCAATGCTCGCTGCAGCGATGTATCGGCCGCCGCGCGCGCGAACACTCGGCACTCCACGTGACGCCAGTCCGCCGCCAGCAAAACGTGGTCGGCGCGCGCCACGTACACGCAACGGAACCGCAGCGCCTCCTCGTCTTAAGAGAGATGAGAGTATGATAAATTATTGTGCTGAAGTGTCATAGTAAGCAAAAGACTGCTTGTTTGTGGATCAGAACTAATTTTATTTATCATTAGATCTTCATCATCATTCTCTGCCTACAACCCCTACTGCTGCCCGGGTAGGTATAGATTTCTCTTCTCTATTATCTGATTGATTTGCTTTTTACATAATATCTTATTTAATATACTTTTCTGGACTGGAAGACGCTGGTTGACGACTTTCGCCGATTTAATCAAATCATTGCTCCATATGGCTACAATCTTCCCAGATACTACTTGCTTCAATAGCTGCCCTTGTCAGGTGTAGGTATTACATAGTTCTTACCGCTTGCACCACTCTCCGGGAATAATCTTAGGCTGAATGGCACCTTAGGGATAGCTTGCAAATTCGGGTTGCTGCTTGCAATTCTTCCAGTTGCTGCTGCAGTCTGCACCCTGCATAAGTTAATATAAAAATACGATACTTTCTACATGGTACTGTGAACTTTATATTGTTTCTTAGACACCTAAAGTGGCTGATACTATCCATCCCATAAACACGTATGAGGAAATTGAGGAAACAAGAGATTCTTTAGTGACGCCAACGTCTATAAACGTTTATTTTTTATTAGTAGATGGGCTTACTCTTGACCACAATCAGGTCCGCGAGGGACGAGATGTGGTCGATGATGGAACGAGTTCGCCCAGAAGATGCCTGTTCACTCTAACTTTGAAAATGCTTGGGTTATAAGCACTCGGAAAAACAGAAGCAGGCAAAGAATTCCACTCCTTGGCCGTGCGCATAATAAAAGATTATTGAAGGCGCTTCGTGCGGCAAAGAGGTATGTCGACCAAGTGCGGATGGTATGCTGCAGTTCGTCTGGACTCTCTATAGTAAAAAGGTGATGGCGGAATGAGCTCATGCAGCCCATGTGCACACTTCCCGAAATACAGCCTATAAAACACTTCTATAAACGTGATGTTGTTTCCATTCCTTACCACAACGGGCGGACTACTCCTCCGCGTACGTATTGAGCTACACCCTGGAAGAAGGTAGCGTGGGCTTTATGCAGATGTCTGTACTCCAGGATCAGTCTTGGCAGCGGATGCACTGACACCAGGTTTTTCAACTGGAAACAGAAGTATCAAGAAAGTTTGGAAACTTTGGCGTTATCTATTGGATTGTTAATTATCTTGTTTTGTGTTGTGGGGTTATGAGAAGATTTTTAGGAAATTATGTAGGTATTTGGCGATGACCCATATTGAAATCTTTTAAATTCCAAATCTGCAATAGATTACGTGATATTGCTAGGGTTTTGTCTCACCATAGGCTCGGAGGTGGATTTAGCGCCTGTGGTCAAAGTTCCACGAACCTTGAGACCAGCTTTCTCGTCCAGCTTCAACTCGTCATACAACAATGCACGCACTTGGACTGTGGAATTTATCTGCGAAGTAATTGTTTGTCAGATATCTAATTATGTAACTTGTCTTATTATTTTGGACGTTAACATTAGTTTACTTATATAGGAGGTAAATATAAGACTAATCTGCACCTGAAAAGATCGTCCGGCTGCTTTCACGCACTCACTCTCCACCTGCTTCATCTTTGTCAATAGGATCTTCTCCATTTCTTTTAATTTCTCTATATCCACACAAACTCCACGCTGCTCCATATCTAATGAAATTTTACTTTTAAAAATTTAGGAAAATCTGACGTAGGATCGATCTCGTTTTGATTCTATTAGCCACACCATTTATTCTTTAGAAACAGCTTAATTTTTTTTAAGCCAGCAGTAGGCCAAGTAACCTAATAAGTGCGAAAAAAAATAAAGTTGCAAACCTGCGATGATTGGAAGTATTTGCATCTCAATGTCAACAAATACCTCCCATAGGTCTTCCAGCTCGAGTTTGTTTCGAATGGCAACAGCAACGTCGCCCAGTAGCGTAGCATACCAAGCATTCTTCTGCTTCTCGCATGTGGTTGCTATAGTATATTCTGGCTCTGAACCCGTGAAACGCTGCAGCGCGGAAAACGTCTCAGGTGGACTATCTGGCTCCAAAAGAGAGCCTGCTATCTAATTTTAGAAAGACACGGAAAAAGGTAAATCTGAGCAAAATATCGAAATTAAACTGGATTAGCAAAGGTATTAAGGTATCTAGTAAAATGAAACGATTTTTGAGCAGTGCAAGTGTTTTCCAAAATCACGAAAGTATAATAAAATACAAAGAAAATTATATACGAATCTATAGAAAGGTAATTAATGAAGCAAAAAAGAAAAATATACAAAGAGAAATTAGACAAGCTAAAAACTCTATTAGGCATACCTGGTCGGTAGTTGATAAATGCGGTAGAGCTAATAAAAGAAGCAATAACACATTTGATAATATAATATTGAAGCATAATAATCAAGTCATATCACAGCCACAAGAGGTTTCAGAATTTTTTTCCGAACAGTTTACTCACAGTAATGAAAACGATAATAAAAGTACACCAATGGCTTTGTCTATGTTATTAGGGAGTACAGATAAAGTAAATAGTACTGCAAATTTCAAACCGGTAACGTCATCAGAAATAGAAAGATTGGTCCATAATATGGAAAATAAATCATCGTACGGCCATGATGAAATACCCATTAAAGTTATAAGGGAGAATATCGACATACTTAAAAGACCACTTTGTTATCTTTTCAATTTATGCTTTGAGAATAATGTTTTTCCCGACCAATTTAAAATAGCACGCATACTCCCATTACATAAAAAGAAGGATAAAAGTGACCCAAAACACTACAGACCGATATCTCTTTTACCAGTGTTATCAAAATTGTTAGAAAAACTTATTAAAACGAGACTAACAACACATTTGAACTCTTGCAATGTTTTAGTTAATAGACAATTTGGTTATAGGCAAGGAGTCGGTACAAAAGATGCAATAGAAACTTTAGTCACAGATATTTTAAGGAATATAAATGAAAAACAAAAAGTAGCTGGCATTTTTTTAGATTTGAGTTCGGCTTTTGATTTAGTTGACCATTCTATTTTGATGGCAAAGTTAGAATACTATGGCGTTACAAATAACACACTGCAAATAATTAAATCTTATTTCAAAAGCCGATATCAATATGTGGAGATCAAAAGTATGTCTGGTAGTGGTAATCTTGAAATCGCGACTTCAAAGTTAGTGTCGGTCGCGAGGGGAGTGCCACAAGGATCCGTATTGGGACCAATATTTTTTCTGATATTTATTAACGATTTAGTTAATTATATGAGCATTAGGATACCGGACATAAAACTAACATTATTCGCAGATGATACTACAGCCATAGTTGCAAGTAAAGACATTAATAGTCTATCTGACAAAGTAAATACGGCTTTAACATATTTTGACATTTGGTTTAAGAACAATAATTTAAAAATTAACATTGATAAAACTAAAATTATTTTATTTAAAAACACGTCAAGAGGCAGGGACTCCCTTCATCTAAAGTTAAACGGACAAACTAAAGCTACGGTTCCCTCAGTCAAATCATTGGGTGTACACATTAACGAATATTTGAATTGGAAGGACGAAATGTTAGAAATAGAAACAAAAGTGAGTTCAGCTTGTTACGCTCTGCGGAAATTAAGGGAACTTCTTACAACAGAGCAGTTGAAAGGCGTTTACCATGCACTTGTCGAGTCTCGTTTCAGATACAGTATAAAGCTATGGGGCATGAGCTATGACTATAATGTAAAGAAAGCTTTTGGGTTGCAAAAAAGAGCGATTAGGGCCATGGTTAGAATCCCGCCGTGGGAATCATGTAGAGAACATTTTCTTAAACTAGGCATACTAACTATACCCAGTCTTTACATTCTAGTAATACTTACAGACTTTGTGAACACTCGTTGTCAGTTTGAAACTGCGAGCGAAAGAGAAGCTAGAGAGAGAACTAGACGAAAAGATTTCCCGCCTCTGATAACACCTCATTTAAATGTAGTTAAACATGGAGTGTTGCATCAGGTAACCAGGTTGTTCAATAAATTGCCTGCAGAGTTGAAGGTCGAGAACAAACAGCACGTATTTAAAAGAAAATTAAAATTATTGTTAGTTAAAAAATGCTTTTATAATGTAAATGAATTTTTAGAATGTAATATGAATGACATCTAGTTTACTTACTTGTTTATTTATTCTGCATAGTCTTAGTTGAAATTTTTAGTAGAGAGTATTATTGTTTTATTGTTTTAGAATTAAGTATTTCGGACACAAATTGTATTTGTTATCGAATAAATAAATAATAATAATAATAATTATTATAAGACAGATATAAATCACAACACACAACTGTAGAAAGTAATAATGAAAGAGAAACCGAAAGGAGAGGAAGACATCCTAGTGAAGAACAAAATAGAACTTACCTTCACATCGACAATATTGAAATTACAAATCACATCAAAATCGAGTTTTATTTTACTTGATAAATATTTCAGCAAAGCTTTCCCCTCATAGCAAATTATGGTATTGTTCTGTAGAATTTTAGACAGAATATCGCTGAAAAAATAATATAGGTTATTTTAATATCGTCTAAGAATCTTGCCTGCTACATTTTAATTAGAATAAAAAAATCACTTACGCGATGTCATTTTGTTGTCCTTGTAAGTAAAAGTGGTTGTTGTCCATATGAAACATAACTGCTTCTGGTACGCAAGCGTCTTCCGTATGCTGGCTATTTAATTGACAAAAACCATTGCTGTGAAATTCAAATTCCTGTGTTAAATGATATTTAACTTATAAAGCTAAATATACCTAATGCTATTAAATTTAGTTTACCTGTAAATTAACAAAGCTATGATTTCTTGATCGGATATCTTGTTGAGATTTAGTTTCTTGACGACTTCCTTATCTAATTCATGTATTTGATATGTTACATCTTTAATCGGTATTTGTGATTTTACAGGAGCAACAAATTTTGACTTCGACTTCCTTTCTTTTACTTTTTCTATATTATCTTTTAATTTATTTTCTGCGTCTTTATTGTCTTTCAATTTAATTTGTGTTTCCGTTTTTGTTTCTTCCTTAAATTTTTCATCAGTATCCTTAGTTGGTTTTCCAAATTTCATTACACCACCTTTGTTAGCTAATTGCGCTTGTACAACCTTCTTAATTTTTTGATTAGATGCTTTTTGAATTGAGACTTTTGGTTTGTCTTTTTCTTTGCTTTTGTTGTTTTTATACAATTCTAAAGGTTCTTGAAACTCGTCCACAAGGTTGTTTGGATCAACATCATTTAACCAGTTTTTAATAGATTCCGTATTTTCGTTTCGACTACCATTTCTCGAAATAGTTTTGGATTTAGATTTAATTTCGCAATTAATTTTTTTAACTTTCTTAGAAATAACATCAGTAACTTTTGACTGATTTTTACGCTTGGAGTTTTTTATATCTATGTCACCCTTTTTCTCTTTGTGAGTGTTGCCTATCTTAGCTTGTGTATTAGACGATTCAGGAAACTGAATATTGAAAATTTTATCACTGTTTACAGCTTTCATCGTGTTATCAACTGGAATATCTACATCTGAAAGTAATTCTGTATCAAACATATCCTCCCAATTGACGTTTTCTACAATGCGACACTTCTCTAATACAGTCCTCGCCGCTATTAATGCATCTTCCAAATTTGAATCATTTTTGCTAGTGTAATCTTCAACAGTACCAAAATCACGTCTTGTTTCTTTGATAATGTTATCTTTGTTGGCAGTTTCTCTCTTTTGTAAATTCTGATCAAACGTGTTAGAAGCAGTTACTAATTCGGCAGAAGTCAGCACGGGATATGCAATAGGCTCAACTGGTTTCGGAAATACAGCAGGTGTCAAAAATGATGGAGGAGCTGGTAAAGTGTGCGGAGCAGATAATGCAAATTTTGTTGATGCCGCTGTATTCATAGAAGGTGCGGGAAATGTTATATCATTCTCTGAAGAAGGAAACGCAAATAGATGATCATCTGTTAAATTGGTCTGTAAGTTTACTGGGTCGCCTATAGTATGATTTGCCCTATTTAAACTAGGGTCTTCAAATCTGTAAATGGAGGAGTAATGTACGAAATATTTTTAAGTGTCTACCATGTTTCTATTTATATGACTCGCAAAACCAAATCGCGCCCATGCAAGGGCCCAGGATAACACAGGCTAAGGATGACGCCGTCGACGAATACGTCTGGGAGGACATCATCATCATCATTTTATATGATCGTCACCGTCAGTTATCCATTTCTGACATAACCATAACGGCATTAAGTGCGTCACAGACTAATCCCCCTTGGCCCCTGATTTGATACATATTGTAGGCGACTGAAGTTATTTCGTTGAGACATATTACGATATATTATAGCCACGTCTGTGATGCGCTTTAAATGCCGCCGTTAGTGGATTTTACATTAGTTTACTAAAGAAAAAAAAAACATACTACTTAGACGTTTTACTTCTATTTCAATGTTCAACTTTTTGTTGCTGCGAGAGAGAAAAATTAAACAAGAAACACACTTCCGCATTAATTGTAATAATTAATATACTTAAAACAGCGTCGGTGGGTGATGCAGTGGCTAGAGCCGCTGCCTCTTGTCCTGTCCCGTGTCTCCACCACGTAGGTAGAGGTATAGGTACATACATACCAATGTGTTTTCGAATGCATATGTAGGACGTTTATTCGACAAAGGTTGTGTAAAATCGACCAACCCGCACTGGGCCAGCGTGGTCGAATAAGACCTGATCACCCGTATTCCGAGTCGGTTCTGAGCACCTCGGTGGGGTGGGGTGGGGTACGTCCCCACGTATACGGGCTGTTGGTGATTGACTCCTCCTTAACCGAGCAGTGGAATATTCGGCTCTCGTTACGGAGGTACTGAGTTCAATTCCCGGTGCGGTGGGGACACACTATGATATGGATGATTCTCTAAGAAGCATAATGGTTCCGTGCATCGGAAGGCACAGCTGAAAGTCCCGGCTTTTGTACGACAGTATTTCTTAAAGTGGACGATAATGTGGGCGCTCGAGGCGTACAGAGCTTTCTTTTACATAATAGATGTCCCCACAATTTATTTATTTAATAATATGTACTTCTCTTAATCATATATTTCACTGAAATATTGTTAGTTGAATCATCATTCTCCTGCCCTGTTCCCTTTATTTGGGGTCGGCGCAATATGTTTTCTCCTTCCATTCATCCCTGTCAGACGTCACATTACTATTCACTCTCTTCTTACACATATCATCTTTCACGCAATCCATCCATACTTTTCTGGGTCTACCCCTACCTGCTTTTCCATTCACTCTCATATCTAGCATACGTCTAGTGGTATGGGATTCCTCTCTCCGCATCACATGCCCATACCACGACAGCCTGTTACTCCTCAACTTGTCCACTATGGGTGCCACTTTCAAGCTTCCTCTTACATAATCATTTCTTATTCTGTCTCTCCTCGTCACACCACACATCCATCTTAACATTCGCATCTCAGCTACATGCATTCGTCTTTCATCCATGTCCTTAACGGCCCAACACTCAGATCCATACATGACGACAGGTCTTATAATGGTCTTATAAATTTTTCCCATTAAATGAAAAAAAAATGGTACTTTAGCAACAAGGTCGCCTGTCTGTACTCTCTACTTCTTTAGAATAAAATAGAATAGAATATACTTTATTGCACACAAGAGATACACAGAAAAAAAGCAGTTCAAATAATAGTGTACAGATAGGCGGCCTTATTGCTAAGGTAGCAATTTCTTCCAGGCAACCTTCGGGTACAGGAAAAAAAACGCAAGGAATACTTCGGGATAGTGTGTTATATAAATTAAAATAGAAATATAAATAGACTTATACTCTAATTACATCATCAACGGCCCGTTACAGTCCACTGCTGGACTATGAGCCTCCTCCACTTGGAGGGTTTTGCCATAATCTCCACGCTTGGCAGGCGGGTTGGAGATCGCAGATTAAAAGGTTACTGTATCAGAGAGCGCAGCTGCCCGTTCCCTGTTCAATGTGTAGTCCCTAAGTCGCCTCTTACGACACCCACGGAAAGAGTAGGGGTTGGTGACAAATGTATTCTACTCTGCCGTCACCACACGGCGGCTAATTTACATCACATAATTATATGTATTTTCTTTCTGTGTGTGTATTTCTTGTGCACAATAAAGTAAGTAGGTAAGTAGTACTCTATCACACTAATATTATAATGTAAAAATATATTTGGATGTTTAGATATTTGTTCCGTATCACTCTGAAATAAAAAAAAAATGGAATGGAGATAGTTTGTACCACGGTACTCCAGGGATTACACGCTTTTTAAGGGGGAAAATCTTATTCCCACGGGAAAATCTTACATAACGCGAGCGTAGCCGCAGGCGGGCAGCTAGTTAGATATAAAAATATTTTTAGGATAGGGGGTTTTGTGAGAAACAGGTTTGAGAACCGGTGACCTACGGAAATACTTAGTACTTATATAGTACAGCATAAGCCCTACGAGCCATAAGCCATATCAGAAACTACTTAGCGGCTCAATAATTCTGACTACAAGGTATGTGGGGTAGGTCATCGACTTTACAGCCCTCACGATATGATGAAAATGATCTTAAGGTTCATCAACAGCTCATATAGGTTCCCACCGAAGGGCTCGAGCCTACCCTGAATTAGGGCGATTAGGCCTAGTCGACCACGCTGGCCCAGTGCGGGTTGGTCGACGATCTTAAGGTTGCCTGGAAGAAATTGCTACCTACCTAGTTATAAATAAGACACCTATTTTTTAACTTTTTTTGTTGCTTTCAATGTTTTTTATTACTTTTTTTCGTGTGTACAATAACTTTGATTTCAGTACTGTATGTGCTCCTGTAACCCGAGACAACGACAAAACGAAAATAATGATGAAATTAATATTTCTTACGTTAGTAGTCTTCTATGTGAAGTTGTATACCGATGGGGTTGATGGTCTAAGTGTTGATGAAATTGCGACGGAACTGGGTAGTTGGTCGAATTGTTGTTGCCGTCTGAAAAAGCATTAGTAAATAAATATAGGTGCAATATAAACTTATAAATATAGATAAGTACAACATTCTCACCAGATGCGTTCCATTGTTTTATAAGCGTCCCCAAGACTTTACGCCCGAATGGCGATAAATGTTCTTCGTACTGATGAGGATTAAAACGTGAATTATTTCTCCTCATTTTTCATTACTATTTTAAAACAGCGATTCAAAAAAACGCCGAACTCGGTCAGAAAATTTTGGCGCCAATAAACCAATGACCGCCGCCATGACACCCACCAATTTTTTTATGCAAATTTTGTAGGTTTTGGCCATTGGGCTTTTTAGCGAGCTGAACAGGCAGGCAGCAGGAGCATGGCAGAATCGAAGGGCAGGAGTCACGTCTTCTGAACGAAGGGGCCTCGGGTCGATTTTTTAGAATACCTACCTTCCAATGTGTTATAAAATAGAAAATTATTACGTTTAAATACAACTTGACCTACTAGAGTATCAGGGGAACTACGGTGTCGATTAGTATGGAAATGTTAACATTCAAAACTGTCGTGATCGATTGAAATACAACTTTGTATTAACTACCAGCACCACCTTCCACTTCACAGATAACTTGGTAGGTCTCTAGATCTGTCTGCACTTAGCTCGAGGTTTCTTGAAGACAGGCTATGTGGTATAACCACTCAGTCATCTCTCATTTTTAAAGACTACCTTGTGGTAACAAACTCACTTCTGAAAAGAGTGAAGTAGGCATGAGTCATAATGGCTTTTGTAAAGTGTATAGTTTTTTATATCTTATCCTACCCGCCTCGGCCGCAATACGCAGAAAATAAATAGATTCAATTTATATAGTTTAATAAATAGTCATTTTATTAAGTAATGTTTTGTTGAGACACTTCTTTTTGATACATCAAGGAAAATCAATAACGTAGCTACAGTCAACCAACAATATTATATAAAGCTTATGCTCTGGATACTTAGTTGTTCTTACCAATAACGACCATTTTTGCACAATTAAAGTATAGTTTTGATTATTGTTGACTGTACTAATTAAAAATTAAAATAATACTACAAGCCACTATTACAAAAGCACCATAAAAAGTGATAATGATTAATAGTAGGTTTAATGTTGTTAATTTTTCGATACAATTAATTAAATTCTTAAAACTAAGCTATCTAACCAGTTAACACAGACTGTAATACAACGTTATATTAATGATTAGTTGGAAAAATATATTTTACATTTATATACAAGACTCAATTTTAAAGGTGTCCAGAAATTATGTCCTACACTGAATTCAAAATGAAGGCAGGTTATTGAAGTGGGCATTATTGAGATGAAAAATAAATTGAGTTATAACGAGGATGTTTATTATATTTCGTGTAGGCAGTTTGGTACCATCACTTGCCTAAACAATGCCCATACAAAGCCTGCCTCACTTCCTCTCAGTCCTAGACATTCTTTCTGCAATCCTGAGTTAAATACAATTAATTGTTGAGCTTCCATCAATGTTTATAAAAATGGCTTTTAATAGGTAATCCCTATAGGTCACATTTTAACAGCACTGCAAATAGAACAATTATTACACTGCACCCCTTCTGGAAGGCACTCTATGTGGAATGAGTGCCGACAGTTATACACTATCAAGTCTGAAGCACTAGATAAGTCTTTATTTATAATGCGCCCTTGGCAAACACAACACGAGACATCATCTGTGACAGAAATGCCCCTCTGCTGGCTGATTATTAGTTTTTCATGAAGATCAAAATAGTTTTTTAGAGTAATAGCTTTGCATGCCTCCTGCACAGACAACTGCAAGTGGTAATCGCACATCATTTTGGCAAGCGAGTCTTTCAGGTCCTTAATTTCACACCCAGCAGGTATGTTCTGAATAAGCATTCGCGGATCTACATAGTTTCCAATTCTCTTAAGCAATAGAGTGACATACTCAGGCTGTTTCACCGTCTGCTTAATGAGATCACTCCACAGCTCTTTGTCATTGTGCTCTTGACAAAAGTTAATAGCTTGGTTAATGTCATTTAGTTTCTCTATTATGATTTGAAGTGCTTCTCGTGTATTACCCATACGGCCTAAAAGAAACACCATTTCAGGATAAAACTCATAACTCTGACAAATATCTAGTGCCTCTTGAATAGGGTAGTTGTCATTCCGTTTTAAGAATGGAAGCAGTTTTTCCTTGTCATATTTTGCATACAATCTAACCAACTTCCCATGGTATTTACCGTTAGGCTCAGCTTTACTATAAGCGTCTAAGTACTTGAAAAGGTAAATGTCATCATTTTTAAGTTGTTCTTCAACCACTGCTACTGGGACCTTTGTTTTCTCTAATAATACAGCAATAGCTTTATCACAGTCAAGGTTCATTAGGTCTAGTATTTTATCATGGATGACATCATACATATTATGTTTAGTAATCAGTTCAAATACATCCTTATGTTTGATGGTTAAGTATGCATTCAGTGCTTTGTCATATTTTTTCTGGTAGCAGTAGAGTATTGCCAAAGCTTCTAGATATACTTTCTTGTCTACTTCTGTAGTTAATAGGTGTTCTAACACTTCCTTAATAATAACTGCTGTTTTGTATAAGACAGGATTCCATTCTTGGACTAACTTCAGAAAGCCCTGTGGATCCACTTTGAGGTACTCATAAAATATTAACTCGTACACATGAGATGGTAAAGCCTGCTCAGGTGCTTTAGGCACATATGGGCTGACAGTCCTCAACTGGTTAACAGCAGCAAACTTATTAATTTGTGTCTCCCATAGGTTTTTGTCATTTTTACATATTCTGGCACACAGTATTGCAGCTTGCTCATAATAATTTACAGACATTAAATAGTCTAAATACTGCTGTCCCACAGTCACAAGAGAGTGTTTGGGGGTCTTACCTCCAACTTCCTCTAAAACTGAAAGTGCTTTTTCATATCGACTGTGCTCCGTAAGCCAACTTACTCTATCATCAATGTCAAGAGGGCTAGCAACCACTATTTCTTTTGGAGAAACAATGAAGAACCTATTTTCTTCTATTAGCATGTCTAGATAGTAGTCGTTGCATGTGTACTCTTCATATCCTCTAATATTGAGGGTGTCAGTAGATATCTCGCAAAACTCACAGTTCTTGTAATCTGAGACAGTCAATACAGGTCTTTGTGTTTTACCAGTTTCAGCATCACATTCTTTTGGCACTCCCAACAATACAAGCTGGTCCTCTAGTGGCCCCAAACCACTTATGTAGTAATCAGTCTGGAAAGTGTAAACTGGATCCACAAGATATTCTGTTGCGTCACGAGTTTGTAATTCAACTTGACTCCTTTTTCGTATAACACATATTCTTATTGTGTCTACCCAGCCTATCATAAGGGTTTTTGGAGCTGACCAGAGCAGATTGCAACGGTAGTCTTCTATTGACCTGCTGGGGCTCTTCTCCCATTGAATGAGACCAAGTGAGCAGCGAGCTGACAGGTCATAGACACGGACACCCTTCTCACTGGCCCAGGCCACGAACCTGTCATGCCAGGCCATTGCTTGAACATAGCCTTCACACTCACACAGTACTGTGGCACGGCGAGAGTTTAGAAAAGTCTTCTCATACAGTGTCAATTTATTGTCACCTGCAATAAAATTGAGAAATTTTATTTATTCATACATACAGCTTTTATAAAGCTATTTCTAATAAGACTTCCTATTTCATTTAAAATGATGTAAATGTTATTAGAATTTGGAACCTTATCACACAATTTTATTACTTACATCAAAAATCAAAGTACCTACTATTTATAATCTGCTACCTAATTAAAACAAACATCACAATCAACTTCTAAAATTATTAATGAGGCCATGATAAAATTTACCGAGTTTAATGTTTCTGTGTATATTTTCTTACAAAAGGGTACAAACATAATGTCCGATGTGTAAAGTGCAGGATTACCTGTGAGGAACCTCCTGCCAGAGCCAGACTTAAAATAATAAGGGTCGAGCGCCACAGACTTAACCTGCCGGCCGACCGTGAGGTTGTGTGTGTTGTCGTCGGAGTAGAGGCTGTGCACCAGCACGCGGCCGTCGTCTGAGCAGCTCGCGATGTAGTCACCGTTCTGGTCCACCGAGACACGGTTTACGGCAATAGTATGCGCCTGCAGCCAGGTCTCGCCGGTCTGCGAAATAGGCACAGAATTCCCTTCGTGATCCAGCAGGTGCAGCGCGCCCCAAGCCGTGCCCACACAAATGAACTTCGTGTGCACACAAATGCAGCTGACTGCATCCTTCAGTAGAATGTTTTGCACATCGTTGGCCATACGATCGTATTTTAGCTTAGGCTCTTCATCTGGAGGCAGGCTGTCGCAACTCTCAACGTTTAAAGCCATCTCAGCTGTGTGGGCTGCTTTTACGCTTATTCACATTTCAACAATACACTTGCGAACAATCCAATTATCCTTGTTTCGTCGTTCTCCAATATTTCACAATAACTTTTGACGACAGTGAAGTGAGTAACAGACCGGACCGACTGACTGATTGATTTGAATCTGACAGTATCAGAATGATTGCCATAAAAAAAAGACATACTGAAGGTTCAGAGACGTCAATCCTTGCGTCAATCCCATCTTCAACCCAAGGCATCAATCACATTATTTAAAAAAGTTAGAGAAAAAGGGCAACATAAAAATAACGTTCCTTTCGTCACAAAACCAAGGAACACAAATTTTATTTACATATTATAAACTTGGAAGAGCTCTTAAATTGTACGACTATTTTCCATCTTTAAATGAGTTTAAATAAATTTTTTATCTATATTTAAAACACTTCAATGGGTATTAGTTTTGTCATTAATCACAAGACACTTATCTTTTATGAAGGTCATTGCACCCAAAATTTCTGCGTTAGTTGGGACGAAAATTCATGTTTTTCCCATGTGGTGTTGAAAAATGGACGCGCACATGATTTTGTAAGTGAGTTCAAACAGTGTAAATGATTAAATAAGTGAACACCAATAAAAGGATTATTTATGGGTTACTGACAAATAAACTTTCTGTGAATTTCAAAAAGCTTGGCCATTGGGGAACCTGGTCATGGAGAAAAGTAGTGGACAAAATGATAGTGATTCTTCGGATATTGACGACTGGAATTTGCCTTTGAGTTTCGATAAACCGAGGCACTTGGAGCCTATCAAGGGAGCAGAGCGAGTGGAGCACTCGTGGAGGGTAAAGGAGAAGGTGAGAAGAGATAGGTTCGCCAGCCGCCGCCCGAGCGAGTGAAGCAGACATATAGTGCGTACTTATGTGTGTGTCGCATCGCTCGCTGTTCGGCGCGGGGCGGAGGGCTGCCCCCGTCACAACAATCGCACGTGCTCTAGCTTACCTACGTATTACGCATTACTCCAACGTTTGAATCGCAATACTAATGTTTTCTTCCCTTCTATGTTTCTAACAAAACATAAATGTACTAATCAAGTTTTTGTTAGGTGTTTTCTTTTTTACAAAATTCATATATTCCTAGTCTTAATGTTTATTATTAGAACATACAAAACAAATAAATAGGAACCTACACATTTATAAATAATTGCTGATGGCAGCAAGGAATAAAGTATTGTCTATTGTAGCATAATATGTGTATACCTATATTATAAGAATATTTATCACATGTTGTTTATTTGCTCAAGCCTAAAAGTGCAATGCAAACAAATCTGGTAATAATTAAAACCATTTTTCAGTGTAGTGTACAACACAGTATCAATTCTCTTTTACAATTTTGTTATTTACATTTGTTTGTTTTTATTCTGATATTAATTAAATTTTAAGTACCTATCTATGTTTAAAGATAATTATCTAAAAATAACATTACATTCTGAGAGATCTACATGTCATCTTTACAGTTTCAAAGTATTTTCATCCCAAGACAATAGTATTTTGAGGTACTCATGTAAACAAATTTGGCTTGGAGATAGGGTTTAGGTGCAAAATGTCCAGTTTGCAAAATGTCTTAAGCCTCAGCCACACAGAGCGGGAGCGGCGCGGATCGGGGCCGAGAAAGCGGAACTTTGTATGGAGCAGACACCGTCCTGCTATCCCGGCACCGGATACGTCGCTCCCACTCTGTGTGACTTGGGCTTTAACAATTTTCTACTGATTGGTAAATTTTCGTTGAGAACTGGCAGCACCGGCTGACGTTTGAATATTTCTACAGACCTAGGGCGCATTCCGAATCAGACTCAGTGCCATCAGCGATCACAAAAACAAAAAACATATGAGTTTTGCCTGCTGACAGTGATTCGGTACGCGATTACGGGTGCTTTAATCGATTTCAGCATGTCTCGGAACGCAGGGACCGTATCTGTGAAATGGGCAAAATTGGAACTACTGCGATCAGTATGGAAATGTCAACTTTCACTACTAGCGCCGCCTATCATTTCACAGATAAGTTGCTAGGTCTGTAAACGAAACTTCGTTCTTTGTGACTGATCGATGACGGTTGAGACATTGAGTCTTGAGTTGAAGGTAGTTAGTTATGTTTA
This sequence comes from Carpatolechia fugitivella, assembly GCA_951230895.1. Classification (NCBI taxonomy): domain Eukaryota; kingdom Metazoa; phylum Arthropoda; class Insecta; order Lepidoptera; family Gelechiidae; genus Carpatolechia; species Carpatolechia fugitivella. The sequence goes on from OX579657.1 coordinate 2,419,617, forward strand.
TGTGTACCTATACTAGCGGTCCGGCCGCGGCTACGCTCGCGTTATGTAAGATTTTCCCGTGGGAATAAGACTTTTTTCCGTAAAAAGTATCCTATGTGGTAATCCAGGGTACAAACTATCACTATTCCAAATTTCATCCCAATCCGCTCAGTAGTTTTTGTGAAGAGTAACAAATATCCATACATACAAACTTTCGCGTTTACGAAATCTTAGTAAGGATAAGGATATAATGGTCTCCCGACTCCCGCCATATTTGGCACTTTTTTTTTGTGTTTTTTCGCACTCTGCTCATAAGACTTTTTGAAACTTCCTACATTTACGATGCGATTGTTGTTTCCATGGTATTTTAGCACTGATTCTATTAAAATCGCTGGAGCCAAATTCGATATTACACACTGACATAGGCGCACATAAAATCTTGTGCTTAACAATATGAATTTATTCACTTAAAACAAATAAAAATTAACTAATTTGCTTCAGTTTGTTTCTTCTTTCATTTGTTTGCCCTGCGGCAAAGGCCTCCCCTAACCACTTCCATTGTTCTCTAGAGCAAGATACCCCGGTGTATAGCTTGATGAGCTGTGTTCACTTTACAATAATCAGTAGTGTAAAATAATTAAAAATTAAATATTGCAGTACAAGACACATTGTGTGGCGCTAGTGCTGTGTCTGAATGTCGGAGTAGATCCTCCGGATTTGGTCAAGACACAGCCTTGTGCCCGCCTTGAATGCTGGATTGGTAAGATTGTTTTATACATTGCTTTAAAAATATTCCAATATATTCCATGACACACTGTGTAATATTTCTAAAATCAAAAGGCACTCATTTATTATATAAACTATCATTCAGCTGTGTGCAATTTAGATTATTAAGTAATCTGTTTAAATGTCTGCTGGTTCACCGACAGATGAACTTTTGTGGTTTTCATTTCAACTGATTTTCCTCTTTCGATTTGGGGGCTTGAGAACTCCGACAAAGGGCTAATTTGGTCCTGCTTAATAAACTGATAATTTGACTGACAACAATGTGTTAGCTAAATAACAAATAAGTATAGGTCTGTCTGAATAATGCAAAACCTCGGGTGGTAGGTCAGTCCATGAAACAGAGAAACTTTTGTTCCACAACATTTTTTAATTCTTTTTTTTTTCATACACACATCAAAAAAGTTTGCGATCACTTTGAAAAATCGAAATGTTTTTTGTTACCGTAGATTATGTTATGATCTCTTCTTCTTTTTAGATTCTTTATTTTTTAAATAGAATTAGAATAGTTTTATTTTTTTATTTCAAACAGGGTGTTTCTATTTAAAGAAAACATACAAGTTAGAATTTTTCTTGATATAGTTAAAAAGCTTATGTTAGTGATTTACTTAATGATCAGTTTGTATGAGATGTATATTTTTTTTAGATTTTGTGGAACTTTGGAACAATCAGTTTCATGTGCTGAGCCACCATTTGATCTTACATGTTGTATGATTGTCATGCTAGCGTTTCAAGAATGTTAAATAATTGCGCAGACCCAGTATCGCTGTCACCGTCGAAAGCGCTGGAGAGTATTGGACATGCCCTGCAGACCCAGTATGAGCGCTGGCAGCCGCGCGCGCGGTACAAACACGCGCTCGATCCGACCAGTGATGAGGTAACTAATACAGGGTCACTCGGACAGTCTTCATAAACTGATATAAAACATGCAGCTTGTCATTATAGATCATAATAATAACTTCGGCATGACCATGTTGCAAGTATAATAATGGTGTCATCTAAACTAAACTTAAAATTAGTCCTGTCACCTTCTATCATTTTTAATTGAAAACCAAAGATCATCGGTTTTATTTTTGTCTTTGACTTCACGACTAACTGTCAATTTTAGTGGCTTTTTATTCGTCATGGTGTTAGGTAGGCACTAAAACAAGACTAAATCAAAACCGATAATCTTCGGTCCCTTTTCAATTAAAAATGATAGATAATGGCAGGACTAATTTTAAGTTTAGTTTGGTTGGGCGTATGCCGAATCGACACCAATAATAGCCTTTGCACTAACTAATTCTTAAAATTAACAATACTAACAATTTACAAAATTCATAACATTTATCCATTTAATAAAATGTATAACATAACATGTGTTGTGTATTCACAAGTTTTGCAAGAGAAGAAAGAGAGCTGTGGTGCTCAGAGGCGTCATTGATAATATGTCGGTATTTTGTCTGGACCTTAAGGCTGCGATTAGCATAAACAGTCTAATTAAGTAGGACGCCACGAAGCTACAAGTTACAAATTACAAGTACAATTCGATGTACATTGCGTAGACAATGAGATAAAACGATAAGGGCTTACAGTTTTGGCGAATTGGCTACGCAATGAATATCAAATTGTAACTTGTTACTAGTGTTAACCGAACTTTATTGATATTGCTACATTACTAGTGGTTGTGTCCATAGAGCGCATGCGCACAACACTAGTGGGGAGACTTTGACAAATCCTCTCGGTGCTCTCGCTCCAATTTGGTAGCTCTGGTGAAAATATAATAATTGCGTGTGTAAGATGGTTTTCTAATTATTTTCTACTTAACACTAGTAAATTGTTGTTTCGTGAAACGTGGTCCAGGCCGCGCCTACTCATCGCGGCCTTATTTACGATGGCATGATACTGTACTATTATTTTAGTTATTTACTATGATTACAGAGCACGCACAACAGAGTCCTAGGGAATTCGTTTGCTACTGTTTTATTTATATGACGCAAATCAACTGCTTTAAACCATTTTGAATAGTTAAGTTTGCTACTCTCATCATCATCACCATCGTCAGTTCCAAATATACCATTAGTGGGCCAGATACACGACCAACCTGAAAATGCAAAAATAATTATGGGATACCACAACAAGAACAACAAAAACAGCTTTTCTATTTCTCCCTGCATGACCTGTGTTCCAGAGATTAAATAAATACATGGGACTCGAGACATGCAGGAAAAAACAGAAGTAGGTAACATCAACGGAAGACGAAATAGTTGGCAGAACTTTGATAAGGTTGGATGCTTGCGGGGGAGAATGGTGGAGGCTAGAGGAAACCTTTGCCTTTGGGTGGATACTAAGCCGAAAATATACTTTAAATCTCATAACCATCATATTATCAGTTTATATACAACGATTACCAACTTAATTTGTGGATCAGATACACGACCAACCTGAAAATGCAAAAATAATAACGGGACACGACCACAAGAACAACTAAAACAGCTTTTCTATTTCTCCCTGCATTACTTGCGTCCCAGAGATTAGACATATACATGGGACTCAAGACAAACAGAAGTAGGTAACTTCGGCGGAAGACGAAATAGTTGGCAGAACTTTGATAAGGTTGGATGTTAGCGAGGGAGAATGGTGGAGGCTAGACGAGACCTTTGCCAATGGGCAGATGCCGAAAAAGTACTTTAAATATAACATTTACTAATTTTACTATTATGTTGTATTGCATCTGATTGTAAGGTTTTAAATAACTAAAGGGGTAAGCAGAGAGTCTTTGTTGTTGTGTAGTAGTTGGCCCACAGGCAGCATGCATAGCTATTAATTATTTACTGTCTCCCCGCGGCTGTTGGATTTCTAAAACTAAGAGCGCCATCTATGAACACAGAGGGAGAAACACTTGTCGTTTCGAGCGATGACGACAGTTGTCGCTCTTAGTTCTGGAATCTTACGGAAGTAAAAGTGGCCTATGTTTGTCCTTGAGTACCATACTATATTTGTACCAAATTTCATCAATACGGGTTAAGTAGTTTAGTCGTGAAAGCGAAAGAGCGGTTACGCACTACGTCCGATCCAACCGAATCCGAAAAATCGGTCTGGAGTGTTCATAGAACTATTTGTCAATTGTTAAACGGGCTGGTTTCCGCAACTCGACGTCTAATGCGCCTATTACGCGTGTGGGTGGGAATGCAGTGTCATTCGAGCCATCCCAACTCCTCCAGGAATCCCAGCAGGCCCTTTACGTTACCGGTTATCCCTGGAAGGTTCCTCGCTTGATGTTTAGCCCTGTAGTCCGCCACTCCCGTGCACTCCATCAGGACGTGAGCAGCCGTTTCTTCTGCCTCCAAGCAGGCCCTGCAAAGGGGGCTGTCAGTAACACCTAAGACAAGATGCTTGTTATAAAAACAATTTGTTTAGAACTTCGGGTTAGGTTGACGGATGGAAATCGGATTGAGTGCGTAAGATACCATACAAAAGTTCTACGACCACGACGGACCTTATTAGATAGATAATTTTTTTTTGTTTCTTTTTTACAGATTTGGATCGAACATAGTTCGAAACCGCTCTAACACACAGACTGACAGAGTTACTTTCACATGACATAAAAATCAATGTTAATTATATAGGTACATCTGGGCCTCGTTTCACGAAGCAACAAGTTACAATTTGATATTCAATGCGTAGTTAATTCGCCTAAACTGTAAGGCTTTATCGTTTTAAACTCACTGTCTACGCAATGTACATCGAATTGTACTTGTAATTTGTAACTTGTAGCTTCGTGATACGGCTCCCTGATGTGGATATCGTCGAATTAGAATGAAAACTGAATCATGCCGGTAGAGTAACTGCATTGTTATCACGTGTAGGTGAAGAAGCTGTGCTGTTCTCTGCGACGCAACGCCAAGGATGAACGAGTCTTGTTCCACTACAACGGTCACGGGGTGCCGCGCCCCACCTCGCAAGGGGAAATCTGGGTCTTCAACCGGGTATGTGTACTCATCATCAGAGCCCGGAAAGGGTGAGCTGTTTTACGTCAAATTTCGTCATGTGTTGGTGTTGATATGGATAGGTACACCGTACAATATGTGCCTACAATAAATATAAATTATGGATAAGAAAAGAATATAGTCCCCTGCATTCACGTGTATAGTTTGTCCTCGTAATTAACATAATCTAATAGTTCGTGCTATAAATTCTGGCAACTTGTACCTTAAATAATGTTAAAATCATTTTTTTTGTTGATATTGCTTTTTTTTTTAAATTGTATAGCGGTCCCGAAATTTATTACAACAGAAAAAAATGGTATGTCCATATTAACCCAACTTCAAAAAATAGCTCACCCTTTCTCTTCTTCTCTTTACGACAACCGACCTCACAAACCCTAGTGTGAAACACCTTTTATTGGATAACCCATTGTACTCAGTAAATGCGTACAATGCGTTATGTAATTTTTATTTTTAATCTGACATGATATTTTCTGGTTGTTATTATTTTTAAATTATTTAAGTTTTTTATACTATTCAACGTGCTCTTTGCGATTTTTTTATAGTTTTAAGAAATTAAAATGTAATTTAATTTGCAAATCGAGTAAACTAAACTAGTGTCAGTGTTATTATTAAGGGATCAGTGTGTGTGTATGTTGTTGTTTAATTTAAACCACCATTTCACTTAAATGTTTATTTGTCACTAATCGACGTATAAAAATAATGTTATAAAATGTTAATTGAATGCACGCCCGCTCCGCGGTGTGTGGAAAAGTGCACTAAAGCTAATTTACGGTGTTCGGTTGCATCGCACCGAACATATTCCCGAGGGCCAAAAAAGAGTCTGAGGAAGGGTGCATCCAAGTTTAGAACTTACAAATACAATACAATGTAAAAATGTTAAAACTCAAAATTATCAAAATAACATGTCAAACTTAAATATTTCATAATGATTCATCATTAAAAACTAATTTTCTGAAAACTGGCTTCGCCGTTTCTCTTCTCAAATCCTTCATCTCGCATACGCAGTTATGTGCGCGTTCTGCTGGTGGAGGGACTGTGCGAGGACGAGCCTGTGCCCATGTTCCAACTTCGACAGCGCCGCCATGCTACTACCATCCCGACTACTAATTATGCCGCCACGACACAGTAGTTTAAGATGTAATGATGTATGTCGTGGTTTGAGACTCGTCCCTCATTTTCATATGCTTCATTTTCTCTCATAAGTCTAATCTTCGTTTCTATCTCTTTAGCTAACTGTTTTCTCTCTAGTTCTGTCTGATTTTCGCTGCTGTCTTCATCTGGTATGTTAATAGTTATATCTATAATATTGTAACTCCCCGACCCTAATGTAAATTAAAACTATGTAGAACAACGTGTGTCTGTTGTAAGACATAGAGAAAGTTATAATAAAAGATTCGAGACGAATTAAGAGAATTTTTGTTTTTTTAATACGCTCTTGTAATGAATTTTTATAATTTTAATACGTTCGTGTAATGAATGTTTTTAATTTTATTACGTTCTTGTAATGAATGTTTTTAATTTTAATACGTTCTTGTATTGGACATTTTTGATATTTCTAAAATTAATAACTCAGAAACTAAAAGAGATAATGCAAAACTAAATGCATACTTGGGGTGCATAGACTGAGATACGTTCGCATTGTGAGTTTCAGAAATATCGAACAAGTTTAGGAAAAGGGCCTGTTGACCTAGCGCGTACCGTCGTTGCGTGTCGCCAATATACATGGTGGGAGGCAGTCGGCCGTCTAGGAATAGATGGCTGGCGGAACGTTAAGTTCAAGAAAATTGACATTATTGTAAAAGTGCAAAAATAGACTAATATAAGTCTATACTTGGAAAACCAAGTGAAATAATTGCCGAACCTAAAGTCGCAGGCGCTGCACAGCCTCTCACTGCCTTTCGACGGGATTTCGGTCCCTGAAGACTGGCGTGCTGCCTGTTTGATATGGGAACGTTTAATTATGCCTCTATGGATGACATATCCCATCCGAGATGGTCAAAAATGAAAATCAAGGGAATCATAGGCTTGACGCACCTAGACGACCTAATGAAAGCGGACACGGCCGCTGGATCAAACTGATCACATAATGCACTATATTTGACCATCTCATAGAGAGCCCTTATCTGACGCATGAAGACGAGGTATAACTATCGCTGCTATGATATTGTTGGCACTGCATGTCTAGCTCTGAACCGCTGGAGTATGGGTCGCATCCTAGGCGTGATAAGTACACTAAGTTTACCCCCGATAGTGGAGTTAACAATATCTTAGTGGCTACCTTCAAGACGCAAGTCTGTGGAGAGATTTCCGTATCTGACCTATGAAGATGTGGAGTAACCATCGGGCTGCTATGAATGCCGCTACCACTGTATGTCTAGCTCTGAACCGCTGATTGACCGAAGACGCATACAGCGACTTGAATACATAGTCGTGGATGGGGACTTGTCCACATCCGTGCGCGGTGGACCTGTGAAGAGGCATACTGGAACGAGTTTATTAATTGAGAACGAGAAACTGGACGTGGACTGCTCTGGCTAATATCATCATGTATGATTTATTACTGAATCAACTGTGCGATGTAAAATCGACACATATGGTTGCAAGGAGAGGAGGCTCATAGTCCAGCAGTGGACTGAACGAGCGATGATGAAGGCTGTAATGCTATATTCAGAGCGATAGCTGAAATGAGTCTTTAGATTCATATGCGGTCTCAGGCACGGAGATGCGCGGCGGAGATATGTATATATGGAGATATGAAGTTGGAGCAGATCTGCCCTGGCAGTACCGTTCAGATAGACGGAGAGCCAGTATGCAGGAGCAATCCAGATATGAGACCCACAGTCAGTAGCAGCTGTGAGGTCATCCCTTCGAGCTTGCTCGTTGGAAGATGGTTTACCATCATGGGCGCTGGTTCACGTGTGGACTATCCTAAAAACACACCCTTGAACGCAATACGTTGGACACTTCGGTGGAAGACGGGATTAGCCTCCCAAAAGGTTACCACAGCGGCTCAGCCGTATCGGGAACGCTACGGCTAGTATCGATTGGACGTAGTCCACTAGCTTCGGCTTACCACGAGAAGCTTATGCTTTCTACGATGGGACTTCGGTCTCCTTCCATCGCTTAAGGCGCACCGGTCGGACCAGAGTCCGCTGTAGACAATCCTTCGGGGTTGTCTATTATTTTAACCTTTTTCCTACACCTCTGTGGTGAGGGGAGGACAGGAGCATTCTGAAGGACAGAGTGGGAAGTGACTCACAGAGAGCGCGTTGGTGGAGCGTTTATTCTCACTCGTCTCGTAAATGCTTTAACAGTTAGTTTGCTGTAAAGGTGTGAGCGTATCGGGTCTTTGCTGCTAGACTGCTGTCTTGCTCGGGATCTGGGGTCTTAGCAATCAACTAGCTGAAGGAACTAAAACTAGTTCCTTCGTCAGGGCTGGATCTTGCTAGATCTTGCTGGATCCCTTGTGTGATGGTAGTATGGAAGACACAGAGAGATTATGTAACTGTATTTTTCAATACGGTTGACATAGCTTAAGGAAAAGGGTATCCCGGTGCGTAGAGCTAGGATGGTCGTCTCCAGGAAGTATCGTTAGAGAAACTTGGTTATTGATCATTCTGTTGAGGAAATGCCCCTCAACGAAAGTTCCTCTAAGAACTAGAAGTTCTATTCAGAACTACAGACGACACACCCGTCGCCGGCTCTAAGGACTCGCTGAGGCAGTCCTGGAGCCATCCTTTTATACCTTTTAAATTACATATATCATGTAATAATCCTTGTGATCCATTTCAGGAATCTGGGCTCTTATTGCAGAAGCAATAAACTTCGAAGTTCTTTTCAGAATACGAAGTTAGTATTGTTTAATAAAGTCGCTGGGATTTCCTGGTGACTTTATTCTTTCAGTCCACGAGCATGGGTAATCAGGAGTAGGCTGCTTGCCGGCTGGCAACTGATACTCCTGTGTTCGGGCGAGAGATAGGGACAAATCAGTATATAGGAATAACATAGAAGTTGAGTAGGCGACTCTATGTGTAATTCCGCAGTTAGAAAACATAATATAAAGACGATCACATTGTAAATTTCTAAAAGAGTTTGGGTTACTCTCACAACGTAGTAAGGATCTGTTATTAGATGATCAACGGCCAATTTTGATTATTATTTTTAGAGATGAGATGTTCAGTTACAATATGATTTATAGGTGCTACTGCTGCTGTCTCTATGTCATACGTTACTTTCATCTCGCTCTGACGGTGCTTATGGCCATGTATAGTAAACTCATTTGTCTTGATGATCAATCCTCGTCCAACGCTATGACATTAGCGCGCATCAGCTGGTGCGCCGTAACTTGATCTCCACATATCGTTCGATTCGTTCGCAGTTGACACCGCTCGCAGCAAAAGTAAAGGTAAGTGTTCATTCGTGCCAGACTAGTCCATTTGTTTTTACATACTTCTATATTAGTTAGACAGTCATTGTTTTTATCCACACTGCAAAGATCTTTGTCTGACTTCATTTTATATATCGGATGTTTTGGGTAACAAATGTATGTGTTACTGTCCTTGGTCATACATTTTTGGAGATTCAGAGGTAGAAAACTGTCTTTTTTAAGATTTATTCCCACATACTCTGAAGTAGGTGTTACTTTTATCATTTTGTCTCCACTTAGCTTAGGAATTGTTAGGACGTGATATAAGTCATAGATATCACGGCTGATAAGCGGTATCTTGATCTAGAAAATGAAATATTTTTCTGTCATTCTTGCCTGGATTTTCAATAATTTATATATTTCGGTAAAATCTCTGTGTACGTTTTCAATCGGTAATGTTACATCTGATGGCATCAGCCCAGAAATTATGTCTAGTTGTTCCTGTCGTTGTTTAGGTGTTAATAAATGCAAATTAAATTGCCCTTGATAAATATCTGATATTGTATCCAACATCATGTTTTGAATGTTTTTCAAGTTGTGTAGCATGCTACTGGCAGATACAGCAGTTAATGTAAAATCCTGTTCAATGTTAACTTCAACGATTTCTTGTTCCAGTGTGTTTATAGCTTTATCGAGACTGTTCAAATGTTTGTTTACAATTTTGTGTTGTCTAGCCATAATCTCTTCTATTCTTTTTAGTAAATTATACTCAGACTCGACGACTGATGTTTGGTTGTTCCATAAATTTTTCAGGTGTGCTTCATTTTGTTTTATTAGCTCAATATCGGTACTCTCGTGTACTGTTCTGCGAAATGTTGATCTAATACTCCGAATAGGCTGTTGGCTAGGTAGCCCACGCCGTTGATAAGGCCACGCCGCTGTCTGGAGTGCTCGCTAAAATGTTGTGTTAGTAACAGCTGATCGTAGTATTGTAGCTCCGTGTACTCGTGACGTAGCTGCGGTGCGATCAGGTTACATTTATTAGCTTCTAACTTGATGCAATGAATGAATGAATGAATATACTTTATTGCACACACAGAAATAATAAATGACAGAGTGGAAGTAAGAACAGGTATAACTCAATTTTTAAAACTGTGCGCCTGTCATCGTCATAATATTTGCATGTTGGTAGGTTTGGTATCCGTTTTGATAGGCGTCGGAGGAGGTGGGGAAGTAAGCGGGCGGGTGAATTCAATGCCACCAACATGACGACTTTGACAGCTCGAAGCGCACAGTTAAAATAATTGAGTTATAGTCATGTACAGTTGATGCTTGATGCATGTTTTTTCAAGATAGGTTAATATTTTTTTTAAGGCTTTTGATCCGTCCCAGTATGGAGCCATGTCATAATAAGCTGCCAAAGTCCATTTATCTCTTAAAAGTTGCATCTTTGCGATTGGATCAAAAAATAATGTTTGATTTTCGTTTAGTTCTGTTATGTTGGTTATTCCATGCGCATATGATACCAGCGTCATAAAAAATAGAAGTGTCATTGCCACTGTGTATAATTTCGAGTGGGTTGTTTTGTTCATCTTATTTCCTTTGTTAGTGTTGTCTCCTTTTTCCTTACTTTTTTCGTTTTCAGGTTTTGTTTCATCAAGCGGTAATACACACAGCTTCACAATAGGCCGTTTTATTGTCCCATTTTCTGTTTTCAGCGATACGACACGAACATATCCGTCGCGTCCAGGGTGCAGTTCTATGACCCTTGCCATCGGCCACTTTCCCGCAGGTAAGTTATCATCTTGTATAATAACCAAATCTCCTTTCTGTATGTTTCTCTGTGGCACTAACCATTTATTTCTTGCGTTAAGCTGTACTCTGCTCGCCATCTCTTCCATATTTGTGAAAATAACTGTTGTGTTAGATACCATCTCGTTCTATCTAGCGTCTTCTGCCGTCTCAATGACTGTTAGACCGGCTCGCCTGGTTAGGAAGTGCGCTGGTGTTAAAAAATCCAGATCATCAATGTCCTCAGTTAAAGCATACAACGGTCTTGAATTTAAGCACGCTTCCAACTGTGCTAGAATAGTAGAGTACTCCTCAAATGTTAAACGTTGTTCACCAACCACTCTTCTGAAATGAAACTTGAGGCTTCGCACAGCACGCTCCCAAAGGCCTCCAGCACTGGGCCACGACGACGGGGCGTTCAAGTGCCATTCAATGTTCATACTTGCTAATAGTCCTTTAAAGTTGTCGTCAAATGTATGTTTCAGTTTCTCAAGTTCCTCTTGTAAAATCCGGTGTACCTCTACGAGCTGACATCCTGCGTAGGGCTGCCAAAAACGCCGCACTGCTCAAGTCGGTCACCAACTCCAAGTGTATGGCCTTTGTTACCATACATACAAAGAGCGCAATGTATCCCTTTAGCGACTTCGCGTTCCTTGTCTTGTTGGCTTTAATATCAACGAAGCCTGTGTAATCAACCCCTGTATGGTAAAAAGGGTGAGAAGGTTCGGTGCGCGCGGCAGGTATATCTCCCATCAATTGATATTGTTTGTTCGGGTTGTTTTTCTTACAGGTCACACAGTTTCGCAGCTGCTTTTTTACAGTGTTGTTACCTCCAGGGATCCAGTATTGCAGCCTGAGGTTAGCCAAAGTCAGGCGTGGACCTCCATGGAAGGTAAGTTTATGTGCTTCATCCACCAGCAGTTCTGCCAAGCGACTATCTTTCGGTATGATTTTCGGATGCTTCATTTCAATATTCAATGTTGCGTTTTCCAATCGTCCTCTGACTCGTAACACTCCTGACTGATCAATGTACGGATTTAAATTAATTATTTTGCTTTTAGCCTCAACTTTTCCATGTTTTTGCAAATGTTTCATTTCCGCTCTAAAATCATTATTTTGCACGTGCTTTATAATTAGCGATTTCGCTGCAGACAGTTCATGTAATGTGAGAAAGCTAGGCATTTGTTTGCGCGTCGGTGCAAATGTTCTCAATAGCCATGCGACGACTCGCATTACTTTGTCGAATGAACTGTATTTGTTTAGTAGTTCGTCGATAATGTTTAATTCATTATTCTGTACAATGTATGTTTGTTTTGTATGGCTTCTTCGCATGTTTTGTAGGTTTCTGTTTGTAAGTGTTCTTTCTCGAATGTTGATAGCCATGATGGACCCTGCCACCATAACATGTTCTCTTTCAGCTGTTGCGCGTACGTACCCCTACTCGCTGCGTCTGCCGGGTTTGCGCTCGACTTTACGTAACGCCAACACGTGCTCGGCATGACTTGTGTTGTTTTCTGTACTCTATTCGCCACAAACGGTCTCCACCTGTTTGGTTCTCCTTGTATCCAACTGAGCGCTACCTTTGAATCACTCCACCCATAAATTTCCAGTTTTTGGCATGATAAAGCCTCCTTTATCTTGTTTATTAATTTTGACAGTAGGTACGCCCCACTGAGCTCTAGTCTAGGCAGTGTAATAGCCTTTTTATGAGGTACTAGTTTGGTCTTCGCTGCCATTAGTACTGTTCTTGTTTGTCCCTTGACTCTTGCGTAAACGACACATGCGTATGCCTCGATTGACGCGTCACAGAAACCGTGAAGTTCTATGACGTCATCCTTGTGACTCAATATCCACCTTGGTATCTTATACTGCTGAATGATATCTAGCTCTGTTTTAATTTTTGTCCATTCGTTTCTGACGTCATTTGATACTTCATCATCCCATTTCAGATCGTCCTTCCATAGTCTTTGAAATAATAATTTGTGAGGGGTGCCAACCATCCTAGGGGATCAAACAATTTCGATATCTCTGATAATAGGCTTCGTTTTGTTATGATTGTTGTATTGTTTGTCATGTTGCACTGAAATGTAAATATATCTTCCGCTGAGTTCCAACATAAACCCAATGTTTTTGATACGTTCTCTATTTTAAAATTAAACACCATGTCTTCTGTTGTGTCGCGCTCCGATTTTATGTCTTCTATTTAGATTCGTTCGATGACCACTTTCTTAGGTTGAACCCTCCTGATTGCATTAATAAATTTAGATCCGTTATAAGTCTTTTCCCTTCTAAAATATTGTCTGCTCCGTAAACAAGATCATCCATATAAAATGCTGTTTCTACCACCTTGGATACTTCAGGGAAGTTTATTCTCTCATCTGATGCTAGTTTTCTTAAGGTCATCATAGCTAGGAACGGGGCCCCTCGAGTTCCATATGTAACTGTTGTTAAGCAAAATGTTTCTATAGGTTGCTCCGGTGTCTCTCTCCAAAAAATCTTTTGATACCTTTGATCATTTTCGTTTATCAAAATCATTCTAAGCATCTTCTCGATGTCGGCTGTAAATGCATATTGATACTGTCTCCATTTAAGTAACAACATCTGTAGATCAATCTGTAAATTTGGGCCTGTATGCATAAAGTCGTTTAGCGAAGACCCTGTATTTGTTTTATGGGATGCATTGAATACGACGCGCTCTACTCCGTGGTGCGGTAAATAAAATTCAGGTGTCTCGTTACCGCATGTGTTGCATGTTTTTATATTCGTTCATGAATGCTATGTAGTCGTTTGCTAATTTAGGTTGTTTTTGTAATTTTCTTTCCAAACTTCTAAATTGTGCTAAAGCTGATCTTCTCAATGTTCCTAATTTGTCTTCAATGTCTTCTTTTAGTGGTAGTCTTACTTCATAACGACCATCCTCCATTCTTGTTGTAGCTTCATTGTAAAACGCAATACATTGCTGGTCTTCTACTGATAAATTCGACTGTTCGCTTATCTCTTCAACTTCCCAGAACTTTTTCATTTCGTCCAAATTATGAATTAGTACGTTGCATTTGTATGTTTTTGCGCTTCCACATATAAGCCAACCTAGCTTTGTTTGTTGAGCTATAGGTTGAGTAGGTTGTTCTCCTTTTATCATACCGCCTTGTATTATTTCTGTATAAATGTCCGCTCCAAACAATATATCTACAGGGCGACTTTTGTAAAACGGTGGATCTGCCAGTGTTATGTTTTCGATGAAACTCCATTCCGGTTTTTCAAATGTTGTGTTAGGCAGATTTCCAATCAAGTTCCTCATGACAATCACCTCAGTTTCAAACGTAAACTCTGTGTAAATTGAGTGACTTTCGATGCTGATCATGCCTTTCCCACAGTTTCCTTTCTCTCCCACGCCCATGACTGTACCCTTACATTTTTCTCGTTTAATCTTTAGTTGTTGAGCCGCCGTCTCTGTTATTAAAGAAATTTGGGAACCTTGATCTATTAATGCTCTCATGTTATGGTAAGTACCATCAGCGCCTTTTACTTTTACCATGGCAGTTGACAACAAAACTTCCGTCACCTGTTTTTGGTCTTGTTGTTGTATGAAATAAACATCCGGTAGATCATTTTGTTGAGTAGAAGTTGCAATAGCGGACATCATTGTATTTGTTTTAGCCACTGCGTCATGTATAATGGTGTTATGTTTCTTTGCACATTTGCGGCAAGTTTGCTTTGATTTGCATTCGTTGTCTACATGTGTAAATAAACAATTCATGCACACTTTCAATTCCCTTACTGTTTTTACTATTTGGCGATTCTAGAAAGTTTTTACAATTATACAGGCCGTGGTTACAATAGCAAAGTGGGCATTTTATCGCAGCCACGTGGAATGTTGGTTTCGCAACCGGCTTGTTTACTTTATTCCAGTAATTATTATTTGTTTGATTGTAGGAAAACTTTTTAGGCGTTGATGTTTGTTGTAAATTATTTTGATGTCCATATCCGTATGTTGGTAACTGATATCTTTGTTGATTAGTTTTTGCGGCGAGCTGTTTCGAGTGCTGTAAACTTTCCCTCCAAAAAGTCATAAAAATCTTTTAATGTAGGTAGCTCCCTACGATCCTTCAACGCATCTATGTACTCTGAAATACTCTGAATGGCTATCGGCATCTAATTTTTGGTCTAGAATATGCACAATAATGGGATCCCATGTGCTTATATCCACACCCAGGTTTTTAATAGCATTGAGGCTCTCTCGTGTGATGTCATGCATTCTCTTTATTTGTTGTAGCGATTGTTGCTTCATCGTTGGCAGTTCAAGAAGATTGTTAATATGGGATGTAAATATGAGCCTTTTGTTGTTATAGCGGTGGTTGAGTATGTCCCAGCACACTATATAGTTATCTGAACTGATCGTCAGATGTTGAACAAGTCTTACAGCCTCTCCGCGAACTTTACTCTTCAAAAACTGCATCTTTTGTGCGTTTGATAAAGATGGATTGCTATGGATAGCCTCCGAAAAAAGGTCTTTGAAGGACACCCACTGGTTCTAAGTTCCGTTAAATGTTGGTACGTCTAAAATAGCTGTAGACTTTTCTCTCTGTTTATCAGACCACATCTTTGAATTTATCGCCTTCTTCATAGTGTTATATTTTGTTTCGTAACTATTATACATTTTCTACCACTGCTTGTTCTCACTTCTAGTTAACTCACATCCTAACTCCCAATGTAGACCGTCAATTGCTCTCCACCTTGCTTCTAAAGTTCTCAAGGCATCTTCGTACTCCCATTTCTCTGTTATTGTTTCAATGTTAATGTTAGATATTGTTCTTTGAAAAGCTTTGTAATTTCCTTCTTGCCTACGTAACTTCTTGGCCAATTTACTGTCGATCTCCCCACCACTCTGCTTATGTTGTTGATTAATGTTTATGTTAAGTTCCTCACCATCCTGTTCTTGTTGTTCATTGTTGTTGTTTTTAGCTGACGTTCCTGGTTCCCTTTCATTTTTCTCCAACTCCGAATCCCAGTAACTCTCAATGTAAGAGCACGTAGCTAAATAAAATTTCTTCGTTGCCTCGTAGTAATCGCCAGTAAAATAATCACTCGTTTGATCTTCGTACTGAGAATAGAATAGAATATACTTTATTGCACACAAGGATATAGCTTGAAAGTACAGAAGATAGATAAAGGGTGTACAGATAGGCGGCCTTATTGCTAAGGTAGCAATTTCTTCCAGGCAACCTTAGGGTACAGGAAAACTTCACTGAGATAATTTTTGATGATTTGTTTTAAATTCACTAAACAATTCTGTCAGTTCCGTCAATCTTTTCGCCGCAACAGTGCGTCTCCTCTGCTTGTTCTCTTTCTTAAAACCATTAAATACTGCCAAGATATCCTCGTGAATCTCGGATTGTTTAGCTAGTAGTTCATCCATTGTTATGGTGTTAATTGTTATGTTTCTTGTTAAATGTTAATGTTGTAGTTGTTCTGCACACACACTAGCCCTGCTGATGTTCTGCTGTGTTGTTTGGCACCACTTAGTAAGATCTTAGTGTGATTTAAGCACCTTCTCAATTAACCGGTGATTTTCGCTGGTGGAAGGCCGGCAACCGATTGCTAACACACTTTAATCTCACTCAGTTCACCAATCCGGCTCGAAGGACCAATATTAAGGGATCAGTGTGTGTGTATGTTGTTGTTTAATTTAAACCACCATTTCACTTAAATGTTTATTTGTCACTAATCGACGTATAAAAATAATGTTATAAAATGTTAATTGAATGCACGCCCGCTCTGCGGTGTGTGGAAAAGTGCACTAAAGCTAATTTACGGTGTTCGGTTGCATCGCACCGAACAGTTATAGAGCCGCCAAAGGTACCTACATATTTACACGACAGACCAAATAAAGAAGAGTAATGTGTTCAGGGTTCATGTATGTATGTATGTACGAGGGCTGATTGATAAGTTTCCGAAACGACAAAGAAAAACTTTAAAAATCTATTTAATATTTCTCAACGTAGTTTCCTTCTACCTCGATGCATTTAGTCCAGCGATTCTCCAATGCCGTTACACCAGTTTGATAAAATGTTTTCTCCAACCCCTCAAAATACTCGTCCACGGCAACAATGACTTCTTCATTTGATGAAAATCTCTGGCCACCTAACCATTTCTTCAGGTTTGGGAATAAGTGGAAGTCACACAGGGCCAGATCCGGGGAATAGGGTGGATGCGGTAGCAATTCGAACCGCAATTCATGGAGTTTGGCGACTGCAACCATTGACGTGTGTGCAGGTGCGTTGTCATGGTGGAACAAAACTTTTTTCTTGGCCAAATGTGGTCGTTTTTTCTGGATTTCTTCACTTAATTTTTGCAGCAAGCTTGCGTAGTACTCTCCATTTAATGTTTTTCCATTTTGCAGATAATCCACTAAAATAATCCCTCGAGCATCCCAAAAAACAGTCGCCATCACTTTGCCGGCCGACAAAACCGTTTTTGCTTTCTTCGGCGCAGGTCTTCCGCTCTCAGTCCACTGCTTAGATTGTTCTTTTGTCTCGGGAGTATAATGATGTATCCAGGTTTCATCGACTGTTACATAACGCCGCGAAAACTCGTTAGGATCTCGGTTAAACAGCGCCAAACACTCCGATGAATCGTCTACTCGACGTTGCTTTTGGTCAACAGTGAGCAAACGCGGCACCAATCGCGCGCAAAGCTTTTTCATTCCCAAATGTTGGTGCAAAATATTAAAAACGCGTTCAGATGAAATGCTCACCATCTCTGCTATCTCTCGCAACTTCAAGCGCCGATCATTCAATACAATTTTGTGATTTTTTTTGATCATGTCCGGATTCGTGACTTCATTTGGACGGCCAGACCTGTGGGCGTCTTCGCAGCTCTGTCTTCCACGTTTAAAATCAGTTACCCAGGTGTGAATTGTACTCAATGCAGGAACAGAATTACCTAAAACACTGTCTAGCTTGGTTTTAATCTGGGTTGCTGTTTTCTGTTTTAAAACGTAAAACTTTATCACCGCACGAATTTCGTTTCTTTCCATTGTTAAGAAAATTTACGACAGAGAAAGTTCTACGTCCTATCAAACAAATTCCACCAGTTCGATTAAATTCAAATTTGGCGTTCTATTTTCAAAAAGATGCCAAAATATAATGTAATATTTTTTTTTTTCGTATCATTTTTTTCGTCGTTTCGGCCAGTTATCAATCAGCCCAGGTATGTGAGTTTCTTTATTCCACCATAACTTCTAAATGTCTTCATCAACGGCCCGTTACAGTCCACTGCTGGACTATGATCCTCCTCCACTTAAGTGGAGGGTTTTGCCATAATCTCCACGCTTGGCAGGCGGGTTGGAGATCGCAGATTAAAAGGTTACTGTATCAGAGAGCGCTGCTGCCCGTTCCCTGTTCAATGTGTAGTCCCTAAGTCGCCTCTTACGACACCCCAAATGTCTTAACATATTTGTATGTATGAGGTATGGTTAGAATCCTTACATCAGCCCGAGTAACACTCCGTGGCCGAGTGGTCGAGATTTCGACGCTCATTACGGAGGTTCCAGGTTCGATTCCCGGTGGGTCCCCACCAAAAATCTCTTTGTGAGATTCTCCCCAGTTTGGTTAGGACATTGCAGGCTGAATCACCTGATTGTCCGAAAAGAAAGATGATTCCGTGCTTCGGAAGGCATGTTGAGCCGTTGGTCCCGGCTACTATATCTAGTCGTTACACGAGCCATGTCAGTGGCCTTTGGCGGCTCTATAGCACTGACACTAGGGTTTGTGAGGTCGGTTGTCGACCTTACAACCCACACGATGAAGAAGAAGCCCGAGTGACACTGGTAAAGATTCACCCAGTCATACTTTAATCCTTAATTTATGTTCGTCAGTCCTTTTCACCTTTTAAAGACTAAAAATTGACCGGAGATGGCCATCCTAATATTAGAGCTGTCAAACATTGAATTTGAACTTTATGGACGCGTCGATTGCACAATTTTAAAGAGCACGTAAAACATCCGACTTAAAAATCTCTTAATCTGACAGCTATGCCCTTATTTTAGGTTATCATTCATTCAAAATAATATCATTCGTTCATCTGAATTCATCACCTCTCTTTGATTGGTCATAAAAACGAAAATGATGCTGGATTTTAAAATTACTCGTATAATCAAATAATGATTTTCCGAATCGAGGCCACTGGCTATATTTTATTGGCGAGGCAGTCGTGTTTCTGATTTTTAGATGATTATTGGCAGGCGGTGGTCTAGTGGCTAGGGCCGCTGCCTCCCGTCCGGGAGACGCGGGTGCGATTCCCACCACGTACCATTGTGTTTTCAAATTTCGTATTTATTTACATTTATTCGACGCTCTTACGGTGAAGGAAAACATCGTGATGAAACCTGCACACCCTGCGAAAAAACTCAAATGTTGTGTGTGAAGTCGGCCAACCCGCACTGGGCCAGCGTGGTCGACTAAGGCCTAATCGCCCTAATTCAAGGTAGGCTTGAGCCCTTCGGTGGGGACGTATAAGAGCTGATGATGATGATAATGAGACTGACCAACGATTTTAGCTGAAAATGACAAAATGATCTATAAAAAATAAAAAACACTGTGTTTTTTTTTTATATCTTTACAAATGACTGAGTTATTAACGATCAAAGTGCACACTTCGCACGAGGCGAGTGGTAGCTGTGACGTCATATTGATGTCATATGCACGCAACGTACCTATTACACCGCCCGCAACCGCCTGCATATGACGTCACACGCTCGGAACTTCTCGCGGTCATAACTTTGGTAATATTGCATGTATTGAAGTGAAATAAAAAGTAATGTAATGTATATAATATAAACTTTAATATAAGGCATGGTTTAATGTGAAATAAGAACCTATCGGTGTTCTCAATTGGCAGGCCTACACGCAGTACATCCCGCTGTCGATGTACGACCTGCAGACGTGGATGGGTGCGCCGTCGCTCTACGTGTACGACTGCTCCAGCGCAGGCATCATCATCGACCAGTTCAACACGTTCGCGCTGCAACACGAGAAGGATGTTGAGGTGCACTAACATTGTCATATTAACAAAACAAACGACGTGACGGGTCCGTAGCCTAGTTGGTAGTATGCCTGTCTTCGAAGCACAGGGTCGCGGATTCGAATCCCGCCCAGGGCAAACATTCGTGTGATGAGCACTTGTGTTTGCCTTGTGTCTGGATGTTGTTTATCGATACAAGTATGTATTTATATATTTAAGTAATGTATATCAGCTGTCTAATACCCATAGTACAAGCTTTGCTTAGTTTGGAATTAGATGGCCGTGTGTGAGATGTCGCCACATATTTATTTATTTATTATTTATAAACGAAAAGTATAATACTGATTACAGATAACATCTTTATTTTAAAATTTAAAATTATCAGGCATAAAAAAAATGTTTCTTCTAAATTTTTATAATACCCACAATATTGATTGTTTACCCAATGTCATGTAACAATTTCAGTGAAAATTGGCTTATGTAATGTTTCTAATATTATTGTCTAATGTGTCATAAAAGCTGTATGTTTGCCATAAATAAATAAAATAAAAAATAAAAACACACTACGCAACCAAGCGCGTGCGCGCTGCAGCGCTGTCGCTTAAAACATATATTGACGTTGAGGTATGTTAGCTATAGATAAGAACACCATTAGGCGGAACATTGTATGACCGGGTTGTATGGCCGGGGACAGAACTCCAACTGGGCTCCGTTTCACGAAGCAACAATTTACAAGTAACAAGTTACAATTTGATATTCATTGCGTAGCCAATTCGCCAAAACTGTAAGCCCTTATCGTTTTATCTCATTGTCTACGTAATGTTCATCAAATTGTACTTGTAATTTGTAACTTGTAGCTTCGTGAAAAGGCCCCCCAGCAGGCCTAAGATGCGCACGAAGACAAAAAGTCTCTCTACGCTCATTTCTATACTTAGGAAGAATAGAGAGTCAAGTCTACGTGAGCTAACATGCCAATTGAAGACATAAATAGAGAAACTTGTCTTTTTTTCTTGGTTTTATTCTTTTGTCTTCTATCCCGTCTGCTTTCCGCGGCTAACTTCATCTCTGTTATTTAGATCGTGGATAACTGTTATTGGCCTTTCACTTATGTATACTAAACTATGTAATTGTATTAATTAAATATGGCTGTTGTTATCCCTAAAATAAATAAAATCCCTAACATGCGCACTCAATATTTGTCTCAGAGGAACAAAAGACGATCGCTATTTTTGTCTATTTTTGACGTTCAAGAGAACATCAAGAGAACATGTCTTCAACATATTGAGTTGAAGTCAATGAAGAATTGGCAGCAAAGTTATGTTTTATTAATGTCCGCAACGTGAATCATACTTTATACAATCATACTTTATAAAATAAGTGAAGTACATCTTAATTTTCGTGTACCTATGCAGCGCGAGATGAAAGAGAGTAAAAATCATACAAATCTGCAAGGTGGCGGCAGCGCGCTAGTATGTGATATTGGCGGAATTGTGGCTACACAAAAACCAAGCCACAAAGGAATACATACTTTTATTGATTTATTATTTTATTAAGAGTTGTGTGTATTGTGAATAGTTGTGTGAGGAGTTATTGGGTAAATTACTTACACTTTCAAAGTAATTTAAGTGTAATGTAAGTGTCTATTCTTCGAAGACTTCCGAGTCTCAAAAGAGAAGGCAAATTTTCTCTTCTCTTCCGAGAGTTTTGTCTACAAATTGTGCGCATCTTAGGCCTGCAAGTGTTGGTTGGAAGTTGCATTTTCTCCGACACGTTCGAAAATGTGATCATTACTGTAAAAAAAACAATACGCAAAGTGACTTATTTTTGGACGAAACATTGCCCCATACAATAATATGCGCTCATACGGCCTGGGCCAGCAAAGTAACATTCGTCCAGAAATGGGTTTGAACATTTTGGCATAGTGATAACCACAACCTCGCATACAGCTCGGGCTACAAAAGTCACCTCGTTTGTAATTTGCCACCTACGATCCCGTATCTTACGGTGAAGGAAACCATAGTGATGTAACCTGCACACTCTTGCGAAGAAATTCAAAGGTTGTGTGTGAAGTCGACCAACCCGCATTGGGCCAGCGTGGTCAATAACCTAAGGCCCATTCACCCTAATTCAGGGTAGACTCGAGCCCCTCAGTGGGGACGTATATGAGCTGTTGATGATGATATCAGCTATTTGACACCCATAGTACAAGTTTTTCTTAATTTGGGATCAGATGTCCTCACATATTTATTTAGTATATTTTTTTGATAATTATTATTATTATCTTTGATTCCTAAGCTGGCACTCGCCGACCCGTCCTCTACCGTGTCGACCGCGGCGCCGCCCCCCGCCGTCTCCTACCGCAACTGCATCCAGCTGGGCGCGTGCGCAGCTGGGCAGACGCTGCCGATGCACCCGGAACTTCCAGCTGACCTGTTCACGGCCTGCCTCACCAC
This sequence comes from Carpatolechia fugitivella, assembly GCA_951230895.1. Taxonomy (NCBI): domain Eukaryota; kingdom Metazoa; phylum Arthropoda; class Insecta; order Lepidoptera; family Gelechiidae; genus Carpatolechia; species Carpatolechia fugitivella. The sequence continues at coordinate 2,441,999 of OX579657.1, forward strand.
GCCGGTCAAGATGGCCATGAAGTGGTTCGTGTTGAGACACCGCACGAGAGTGGCTATGCACGATGTGCATGATCTTATTGACAAGTAAGTGATAGTATAGATCACTTTTTAGGGTTCCTTAGTCAAATGGCAAAAAACGGAACCCTTATGGATTCGTCATGTCTGTCTGTCTGTCCGTCCGTATTTTTTTTTCGTTTTAGTGTACCTCAGAAGGCACCCCAAAAAAACATTACAGTCTAGCTTAAAGACTAATGAGTAATTAAACTTTAACTTAGCGATATAAGTGCAGCTCTGATATTTATATGACTCTGGCTGCTATTGTGTTAGTGAACTCACCCAAAAAAATGTAATGACGGATCTAAGTGATGTAATAACATCCTATGGAAATAAATAATTTTGACTTTGACTTTGAATGCATTAAGATCGTGCGTGGTTTGTGCTCACAATACAATCTGTTATACAACAGAAAAGATGCCCTACATCTTTTTTTCTTTGCATTGATACATCATTCTACAAAATAGAAACAGCGCTATATCATCGTGACTATACTAGGCACTTGATTTTTTCTTCAATAGGGATTGCATACAATATTTTTTTTTTTTCATAGTTCATCTGAAAGTATACAAAAATAGAATACTGACAGTCAAAACAGAGTCGAAATTGATCGAAAAACAAACTAGATACAACATTATTAAACAAATATATCTGTCCCTCTTACGAAAACAAAATTTTCTGACATATGACATCACATGTCACGTCGGACCACTGTCGAACCATCAACTTTGAAGCCTTAAACTTTGTTTCTGCGCAAGATATTTGAAAAAATATTTTAATGTGTTAACTTGAAATATTTCGATTAATGAATTAAAAAAAAAAGTGCATATTGCCCGTCAGTGTCTAAAGTGAGAAGTTATTGTTGGGACATAGTGAAGTCCTATTTCGAATAAATTCTTTATTCGTTTGAAACATGGTAACATAAAAGGTGGTATATCACATATTTCGCCTGACTGAGGCATACGAATATAAACATATCCCACTAAAGTATATTTGATTACACCAATTCGTACCGTATTTTCACTTAAAATTTGCAAGCATACTCAATCTCTGTAAAACATCATCAATGTAAAGCTTAATAATAATCATCATCAAATCAATATTTTTGTACAAATTCCAGAATTCCCGGGCAAGTGACAGACCGCCGCACAATGCTCGGCGAGCTGAACTGGATCTTCACAGCAATCACCGACACGATAGCCTGGAGCTCTCTACCAGCGCCCGTATTCCAGCAGCTGTTCAGAGCTGATCTCCTCACGGCCAGCCTGTGCCGCAACTTCCTACTGGCTGACCGCATCATGAGGTGAGCTGCTCATCACAACATGACTCCTGGAGCCCGCTACCAGCTGTTCAGAGCTGATCTCCTCTCGGCCAGCCTGTGCCGCAACTTCCTACTGGCTGACCGCATCATGAGGTGAGCTGCTCATCACAACATGACTCCTGGAGCTCGCTACCAGCTGTTCAGAGCTGATCTCCTCTCGGCCAGCCTGTGCCGCAACTTCCTACTGGCTGACCGCATCATGAGGTGAGCTGCTCATCACAACACGACTCCTGGAGTTCGCTACCAGCTGTTTAGAGCTGATCTCCTCTCGGCCAGCCTGTGCCGCAACTTCCTACTGGCTGACCGCATCATGAGGTGAGCTGCTCATCACAACACGACTCCTGGAGTTCGCTACCAGCTGTTTAGAGCTGATCTCCTCTCGGCCAGCCTGTGCCGCAACTTCCTACTGGCTGACCGCATCATAAGGTGAGCTGCTCATCACAACACGCCTCCTGGAGTTCGCTACCAGCTGTTCAGAGCTGATCTCCTCTCGGCCAGCCTGTGCCGCAACTTCCTACTGGCTGACCGCATCATGAGGTGAGCTGCTCATCACAACACGACTCCTGGAGTTCGCTACCAGCTGTTTAGAGCTGATCTCCTCTCGGCCAGCCTGTGCCGCAACTTCCTACTGGCTGACCGCATCATGAGGTGAGCTGCTCATCACAACACGACTCCTGGAGTTCGCTACCAGCTGTTTAGAGCTGATCTCCTCTCGGCCAGCCTGTGCCGCAACTTCCTACTGGCTGACCGCATCATAAGGTGAGCTGCTCATCACAACACGCCTCCTGGAGTTCGCTACCAGCTGTTCAGAGCTGATCTCCTCTCGGCCAGCCTGTGCCGCAACTTCCTACTGGCTGACCGCATCATAAGGTGAGCTGCTCATCACAACACGCCTCCTGGAGTTCGCTACCAGCTGTTCAGAGCTGATCTCCTCACGGCCAGTTTGTGCCACAACTTCTTGCTGAAGGGAAGAAGTTGCTACAATAGCCTGGAATTAGTGTTCCGTTTAACGGTCAAAGAAAATTTAGTGGCGCGCAGCTGTATTTTGAAAAATATCTGCTAACGAGAAGTTGGGGAGACTTTAGTTGGCGAGATTTAAGTGGCAGTGGGCGGGGCACATTGCACGGAGAACCGACGGACGCTTCGGCAGAAAAGTTGTCGAATGGCGACCACGCCGGAGGACGCAGCGTGGGTAGGTGACGTCATTCATCGTCGTCGGCGTTCATTCATTCATTCAAGGTGGACCGACGATCTGGTGAAGGTCGCGGGAAGCTGCTGGATGCAGGCAGCGCAGGACCGGTCGTTGTGGACATCCTTGGGTTAGGCCGCCTGCCAGCAGTGGACGTCTACAGGCTAAGATGATGATGATGATGATAAGAAGTTGGGTGGCTTCATAACTTTGATATTAGGGTTCCGAGGCCGGTGAAACAGTTTATGAATTAAAAACGGATTTTCAAAGATTTGTTTCTGATTATTAACACAGGAAATATGAATTTATTTACTGCTATAAACACACAACCTGCTAGTAAATATTTTTTGTGGGACTATGAGACCATTATCTATCTACCCACTTCTTTTTACATCAGAGTGTTTAAACTCTAAATAAATCTTATCACTTTCTGTGTGACGACCACTAATAGCGTTAATTTCCAGATCGTACAACTGCACGCCAGTGTCCGCGCCTGCGCTGCCGTCGCTGGCGTCGCACTCGCTGTGGGCGGCCTGGGACCAAACCCTGGACCTCGCGCTCGCGCAGCTGCCCGCGCTGCTCAGCAACGGGGCCGAGTACCGCCACTCGCCCTTCTTTAGAGATCAGCTGACCGCCTTCCAAGTGTGGCTTGATCTAGGTAGTTCTATTTTGTTTTTATGAAACTTAGAGATTAAGAGTTAAATTGCTGGAATATCGTCGCTGGAGAGCGTCAGTGGTCTAGTGGTTAGGGCCGCTGCTTCCCGTCCGGGAGACGCCGGTTCGATCCCCACCACGTACCAATGTGTTTTCAAATTCATATGTACGTTTATTCGACGCTCTTACGGTGATGGAAAACATCGTGATGAAACCTGCACACTGCTGCGAAGAAATTCTAAGGTTGTGAAGTCGACCAACCCGCACTGGGCCAGCGTTGTCGACTAAGGCCTAATCGCCCTATTTCAGGGTAGGCTCGAGCCCCTCGGTGGGGACATATATGAACTATTTCTACACAAGTTTGGAAAAAGTAACATACAATCTGACTCGGTTAGTTGATCATTTTTAATGAACATTGTATTTTTTGACTTGTTGTTCAGTAAGCTAAACTGCCACTCGAAAAGTCTTGTGCAAATTCGCTGTCACGTATTAAATTAATAAAATGATCTTATTTTAATAACCCTCCCCCCCAGGTTCGGCCGGGCGTTCCCCCCCCGCCCAATTGCCAATGGTCCTCCAAGTCCTGTTATCCACCCTTCACCGAGTCCGCGCGCTTCAGATCCTGTGTCGCTTCCTGGCGCTCGGCGGCTGGGCAGTTCGAGCGGTCCTGCACGTGGGCATCTTCCCCTACATGCTCAAACTACTGCAGGCCTCCGCCCCCGATCTGAGGCCCACCATGGTGTATATATGGGCGAAGATTGTTGCTCAGGATCCGGTGAGAAACTGTTTAGAAATTTACTAGTTTTTCGGATATAAATCGCAATGAACATCCGGATTGCTCTCAACTTGAACTAAAGTTCAAATAGGGGATCGGACTGTTCCTAAATTTACCATATTTTATGAATTATTTTTTAAATATAGATTAGTAGCAGACCATTCGCGAAGAAAAAAACAGAATCGGTTGAAAAACGAATTTACAGTGATTTTTTAAAGTTTCAATATGTCTGTGTCTTTCAAAAACGATTTTTGTATGGAGTTTATATGGCGTTACTAACAAGTGACGTCACAAGTTGGTATGTGCCTCTCTGTCTAATCTTGAATTTCAAACCTATATAACTCGGTCAATTTTAAAGATAGAGCAAATATTATTTTAGTGTTCGATAGCAGAAACTAAGAAGTTTGGATTAATAAAATAAAAAAGTCTATAAATTTATTAATAAAATAAAAAAGTCAATAAAAAAGTTAATAAATTAATAAAATAAAACAGTCTTACGCGGCGACCGCAGCGAACGCACGTATCGCAGCTCTTAACTAAGTAGCATTGCAATACAACCGTGGCTAGTGACCGCGTATTGACGTATATTGTTTAATATTATAAGGTTTTAAATTGAACTATTTTATCGGTAAGATGACGAATTGCGGTAAATGTATGGAGCCACTAACGGACGGTGTCCAGTGCAGCGAATGCAAACATGATCTTCATTACGGTAACTGCTCAGGATTGAATGAAACTACCTACCGTAAAATGAACAGTGAAAAAAAATCTACCTGGCGTTGTACCCTGTGCCGTAGTTCCGGTGGAGTTCCTGTAGATGCATCGGCAAAGATTTTGGAGGAAATCAAGAACTTGAGAGCAGAATTTACTACGGTCAAATCTGACATCCGAACTACTTCTGATGGTATCAAGACTCTTCAATCGCAATGGAGTACGATGGAAAATAGGTTTTCAAATTTGGAAGACCGCCTCATTGCCATGGAAGACAATGCCGTCATCGTCTCTAAGCTCCAATCGGAGCTCAGTGCTGCTAAAGAAAAGATCTCTAACCTGCAAAATGATGGTCATATTCGTGACCAGTACTCGCGCATGAATAATGTAGAAATTTCCGGTGTACCTTATACAAAGGGTGAAAGTCTAAATAACATTCTACAGTCCATATGTAGTAAAGTTGGTATTCAGATGGATAATCACTTCATAGACTCGATACATCGAACCCGGCGCTTCACGAATAACAATGAGGGTAGCGGTGAGAACACTAGCTCGGACCGCCGCCCGGCAGGTATTGTTGTGAAGTTTACACGACGCATTTGTAAGGACCAGCTACTTGCAGCGGCGCGGGCTCGTCGTGGGCTAAACTCAGCTGATATCGGACTACCTGGACCGGCTTCGAATATATTTATCGGCGATCACTTGACCCCGAAAAATAAGCTTCTCTTAAAACAAGCTAGACAACTTAAGTCAGAATTAAACTACTCCTATTTATGGATAAGAGATTGCAAAATTTTCATGCGGAAGAATGACGGCGCTAAAATTGTTCTCATCTCCAACGAATCGGACTTAAAAAAAATAAAATGACTTGCGTGTATTTTTACAAAATATTTAACCTGTCTTGTTGTCAAGTGTCTACTTCATAATTCCCTTGTGTTGTTTTATTCTATAACGTTTATAGCCCAGGTGACTTTCAATCATAGAAATAACAAGTGCAATTTTTACTTTAATAACAATGCGCCTATCATAATATCTGTTTTGTCATATATATTGCTTTCCTGTAATAACGACTACTTCTTGTATCACTTAACTTGTTTACTTATTTTTAATCCATACACAATAGTTCCTTCCTGCGATATGTGTTTTATAGGTAGATATGCATCTATTAGCAATTTAACTTTTTACTTACAAATGCCAACAAATTCACAAAGCTATTTCAATATGCAACTTAAATTAGGTAGATATTACATGGTAAACAATGACTAGCAAAATTTTTAACTGTTATTACCAGAACGTACGTGGACTTCGTACAAAGTCCGATGTATTTTTAAAAAATATTTTGCATTCCGATTTCGATATAATCTGTATCACTGAGAGTTGGTTAACAGCTGATTATTACGATCGGGAATACTTCGATGAGCGGTACTTGGTATCTCGTGCGGACCGGTCTGAGGAGGCGAGCAGGCACGAACGGGGCGGCGGCGTGGCGGTGGCCGTGCGCCGTGAGTTCCAGCCGGTGGCGCGGGAGTGGCCGCGTCCGTCGCCTGCCGCCTCCGAGTGTGTCTGGGTCTCGTTGCCGCTAGACAATAAGCGGAGTACTTCACTACGATCGCAAACCTTTCTGAATGTATGTTGTGTGTATATACCGCATGGTAATCAATATTTGATTGCATTACAGTCATTCTTTGACATAGTGAGCGAAATTATCTCAGATAGGCCTAGCGATAGATTCATTTTAGTAGGTGATTTTAATATAAGTGACGCTGTTTGGACTATACCGGATATCAGTACTAGAAATTTGAACTTGATGGCTAGTGGAAGCCAGTCGGTGCAACTGTTGAGTGATTTTATGTCTTATACAAATTTAATGCAATATAATAAACTTTTTAATTTTATGAACCGTATACTTGACCTCGTTTTGGCAAATACGGAGTGTTCTGTAACAAGTTGTGAACATCCGCTCGTAGGCGAGGATAAATATCATAAATCTGTTGTTTTTAATATTGAACTGAAGTATGTACCTCCGTTTAAATCAGCTCCTATTCAAGTATTTAATTTTCGGGCCGGTGATTACAAAAGTCTCAATTCGGAACTAAAAAAGGTCGATTGGAATAAAACTTTTTACAATTTGGGTACCAACGAGTGTACCACTAAATTTTATGATATTTTGTTTCAGTTAATGGTAAAATACATTCCTTATCGTAAAATACGTTCTTCCACTATGCGACCTGTTTGGTATAGTAAGCCCTTAGTTAAAGTTCTTAATGAAAAATTGAAATATCATAAATTGTGGAAACTATATGGAAACCCTTTGGATTATGAAAGTTTTAAAATCTTACGAAAAAGAGCTATCAAAATGGAGCGTGAATGTTATTATAGTTATATAGCGTACTCAGAGGAAAAAATTAAATCGCACCCTAAGTATTTTTGGACTTATTTTAAATCAATATTCTCTTGTACCGGTCTTCCACAAATAATGCATTATAAAGGAACTACTTCTTCAGAAGGCAAACAGATTTGTGATATGTTTAATGACAATTTTTACTCAGTGTTTGAGGTACCTACCTCAGACTCAACAGATATAAGCACCCTTCACCCTGTAAATAACGCGTTGTTTGACATTAGCACTATTGAATTCACCCTTGGTAATGTTTTAAAGCACCTCAAAAATGTAGATGTAAATAAAGGAGCAGGCCCAGATGGCATACACCCCTTAATGATTAAGGAATGTGCATCTTCGCTGGCCATACCACTAATTTTAATTTACGTTTTGTCACTTAAAGAGGGGTGTGTTCCTGATATATGGAAACGAGCATGGATTACACCTATACCGAAGGGCGGCCTGTCCCAAAACATTGAAAAATATCGTCCTATTTCAAAACTTTGCCATTTTGGTAAATTTCAGGAAGCAATAGTTACAACTCAATTATCAAATGCTGTTAAGCCTCACATTACTCCATTCCAACACGGTTTTTACAAGGGTAGAAGTGTAGAATCCAATTTATTAGATTTCACTGAATATATACTAGACGGTATGGACGAGAGATGTCAGGTGGATGCCGTGTACACGGATTTTTCTAAGGCGTTCGATAAAATCTGCTATGATACACTCTTACGAAAGCTTTGGAATCTAGGTGTGCACGGTGATCTCTTCAGATGGCTAAAATCTTACGTAGAAGGAAGATGCCAGGCTGTTGTACTGGGTGGATACTGTTCTCAGTATAAGTTCATCCCCTCTGGTGTGCCTCAAGGATCTCATTTGGGTCCTTTATTGTTTATATTGTATGTCAATGACCTTTCAGATAGTATTACTGGCTCGCGTAGTCTTCTCTATGCTGATGATACAAAAATTTTCAGGATCATCCGGTCTATTGAAGACTGTGGTACATTGCAAAGAGACTTGACTCGATTTGAAGATTATTGTGACGCTAATAAGCTTTTCCTTAACCCAGACAAGTGTCACATCATTAGTTTTTCTAGGAGGAAGAATACTATACAGTATGACTACCAGCTATGCAATAAAAAATTAACGCGAGTCACACAAACTCGGGACCTTGGCGTTACAATGGACTCTGAGCTATCTTTTGTACCGCATGTCGACAAAATATTAAAAAAAGCTTTTAAACAGTTAGGTTTTATCTTGCGAGTAAGTAAACCTTTTAAAGATCCTTTAACTTATAAACTCCTGTACAATAGTTACGTCCGAAGTCACCTGGAGTTCGCTTGTACTGTCTGGCATCCTTTTTACCAAAAACATATTGACAGAATTGAACGATTGCAGAAGAAATTCGTTAAATCTCTTAGTTATAGGACCGGTCAACCATATTATCATGACTACTCTTACTATTTTGTTGAAAAAATCCTTTTATTCTGTGAATGAATATCTTGAAAACAGGTAAATTATTATTGAATTATTTAATCGTATTTTTAATCTTTGAGACGTTGTCATTCACACTATTATTATTATTATGACAAATTAATATTTAATGTTTTGAGATAAATGTATTGACTATTATGATAATGAAAGTAATATACAATTTTAATTATATAATTATTAGATTTTCAAGTATAATATATAGGTATTTTTGATGGGTTTTGACTTTTGTTAATAATAACTAAACTTGTAATGTAAATGTTTTAATTTTGTATCTTTTCTTGTTTTATAATTTGTCTTATGAATTTTATTCGTGTCCAACACAATGTACTTTTGTTATGGATTAATAAACTTGAAACTTGAAACTTGAAACTCTTCATGTTTGGATCATAATAAGTTGGTATCTTTGGAGCGTCGACGTGACCGAGCTGATGTTTTATTCTTAAATAAGTTATTAAATAATCATGTGGATGCTCCAAATTTGTTAGGCAAAATTAATATCCGGGTACCTCGCAGGAATGAACGTAGTTGTCGCATAAAGTCTTTATTTAGCATCAAAAGGAGCAACGCCTGTTATGTGGCAAATAGCTATGTGAGGCGCAGTTGTAAAACATGTAATGATAAATTTTCTCATGTGGATATATTTGAAAGACATCTGGCGAAATTCAAAAAACAATTCGATACTTAGATACTTAACATTGTATTTTATAGGTAGTACATACTTAATTATTTTTTGTTAGTATGGAATAGTTGAATTTAAAACCAAACTTAGTTTAATATCAGGGTACTATAAGGTCTTTGTAAAATTCTTTTTTATTGATAAGTTTTGTGTATGACCGTTTGTTACCTGAACACAAATAAAAAAAAAAAAAAAAAAAAAAAAAAAAATTAGTCCGATACCCTATTCAAAACGTTTATTGCACACAGTTCGAAGTTTGATACGATATTTAACTTCAAAGCATATTATATTATTTGTTTAAAATAAAATAAGAAAAATAAGAAAATTTTATTTGTAGCTTTACAATGTCTCAGAATATTAAACCCTGAAGCTTGTGTTATAGTCGCACTGGGAGAATGCCGTCCTGAAGTTTATCACGTGACCATTTTTATGTGATGTACACTAACCTTGAATTAACGCTCCATGAAGCCTGGTCACATAAAATAGCATTTTGCGTACAATTTATATTTTTATATAACGAAACACTTTATTTTATTTGAAAATCAAATACAAAATAATAAATTTATCAATTATTTCAACGTGTTTCCCGAGATGAATATTTTTATGGATCTATTAAAGCAGATATATTTGGTCTTATTGGTATTCAAAGACAAAAGGCTATCCTCGAGCCAACTGGAAACTCTTTTCAGCCAGCTGGCGTACACCATCCCATGTAGAACTATGTTTGGAGATTTATGTTTCTTTTTAATAAGTAATTTTAGACTGATGTGTTTATATCCTACTGTAAAAGGCAATAAACAATCGAAGTTAATCTTTTGAAACCGTGCCGTTACCGTATGGTGACGGCAGAGTAGAATACATTTGTCACCAACCCCTACTCTTCCCGTGGGTGTCGTAAGAGGCGACTTAGGGACTACACATTGAACAGGGAACGGGCAGCAGCGCTCTCTGATACAGTAACCTTTTAATCTGCGATCTCCAACTCAACTCAAAAAAATCTTTGAAACTAATGCGTTCTGGTTATTTCGCAGAGCTGTCAGATCGACCTGGTGAACGCGAAAGGACACAAATATTTCCTCTCGGTGCTACAGGATCCAACTGTTGACGTAAGTTTACTGGCATTCAAATTTTCATTATGCGTGAGTGTTAAATAGATTCTCGCTTTGAAGACTTGCAATACAAGTGCCCGAAATGCGGTCGTCTCTGCCGCTCTCGAATCGGCTTGTACAGCCACGAACGCCTGCAAGCTGACCGCTTGTACGGTTTACAACCGAACATTTTATTTTGCTAACGTTGCGGCCTACTTTCGAAGGCTGCACGGCACAATGTGCATTATTTTGTATGATTTATTTTTAGTATTTATCAATCACACCTAAGTCTAATTTTGACAAGGTAAGAGATACACAAAAATCAAAAAAATTGTTTCAAAAACAATACACAGCTTCATCTTTACTCTACATCCTCATCTTATCTTTATCATCGGAAGGAATTAGTGCTATATCGTAGTATTGGCCCCTACACCGTTCATGACGCTGCTTAAAACATCTGAAAAGATGAAAAATTCCAGTCATGAGTGTGATGCAAAATCACATCACACTCATATTATAAATGTGAAAATATATTTGGATGTTTGTTCCGCTTTCACGCCTAAACTACTGGACGGATTTGGACGAAATTTGAAATGAAGACAGTTTGTAACCTGAATTAACACATTGGATACTTTTTATCGGGAAAATCTTACAAAGCGCGAGCGTAGGCGCGGGCGGACCGCTAGTGGCTGAATATAAGTTAACAGAGATTCATCAAATAAAATCGACTTACATCGCCAGGTATACCACCGCACGCTCGCCGCTTTCGTCCTAGCCGGCATCGTCGACAACTACCCGGCGGGGCAAGAGGCAGCCCTACAAGGCAGCATGATCTCAGCCTGCCTCGAGCAGGTCACCGGCGCGCCCAGTGGGCCCCACGCCGACAACCTGCGCCGCTGGGCCTGCATCGCGCTCTCCAGACTGTGGCAGGGGTAACTAACAACTCTAGATAGCGGCTCCAAGGCAGCATGATCTCAGCCTGCCTCGAGCAGGTCACCGGCGCGCCCAGTGGGCCCCACGCCGACAACCTGCGCCGCTGGGCCTGCATCGCGCTCTCCAGACTGTGGCAGGGGTAACTAACAACTCTAGATAGCGGCTCCAAGGCAGCATGATCTCAGCCTGCCTCGAGCAGGTCACCGGCGCGCCCAGTGGGCCCCACGCCGACAACCTGCGCCGCTGGGCCTGCATCGCGCTCTCCAGACTGTGGCAGGGGTAACTAACAACTCTAGATAGCGGCTCCAAGGCAGCATGATCTCAGCCTGCCTCGAGCAGGTCACCGGCGCGCCCAGTGGGCCCCACGCCGACAACCTGCGCCGCTGGGCCTGCATCGCGCTCTCCAGACTGTGGCAGGGGTAACTAACAACTCTAGATAGCGGCTCCAAGGCAGCATGATCTCAGCCTGCCTCGAGCAGGTCACCGGCGCGCCCAGTGGGCCCCACGCCGACAACCTGCGCCGCTGGGCCTGCATCGCGCTCTCCAGACTGTGGCAGGGGTAACTAACAACTCTAGATAGCGGCTCCAAGGCAGCATGATCTCAGCCTGCCTCGAGCAGGTCACCGGCGCGCCCAGTGGGCCCCACGCCGACAACCTGCGCCGCTGGGCCTGCATCGCGCTCTCCAGACTGTGGCAGGGGTAACTAACAACTCTAGATAGCGGCTCCAAGGCAGCATGATCTCAGCCTGCCTCGAGCAGGTCACCGGCGCGCCCAGTGGGCCCCACGCCGACAACCTGCGCCGCTGGGCCTGCATCGCGCTCTCCAGACTGTGGCAGGGGTAACTAACAACTCTAGATAGCGGCTCCAAGGCAGCATGATCTCAGCCTGCCTCGAGCAGGTCACCGGCGCGCCCAGTGGGCCCCACGCCGACAACCTGCGCCGCTGGGCCTGCATCGCGCTCTCCAGACTGTGGCAGGGGTAACTAACAACTCTAGATAGCGGCTCCAAGGCAGCATGATCTCAGCCTGCCTCGAGCAGGTCACCGGCGCGCCCAGTGGGCCCCACGCCGACAACCTGCGCCGCTGGGCCTGCATCGCGCTCTCCAGACTGTGGCAGGGGTAACTAACAACTCTAGATAGCGGCTCCAAGGCAGCATGATCTCAGCCTGCCTCGAGCAGGTCACCGGCGCGCCCAGTGGGCCCCACGCCGACAACCTGCGCCGCTGGGCCTGCATCGCGCTCTCCAGACTGTGGCAGGGGTAACTAACAACTCTAGATAGCGGCTCCAAGGCAGCATGATCTCAGCCTGCCTCGAGCAGGTCACCGGCGCGCCCAGTGGGCCCCACGCCGACAACCTGCGCCGCTGGGCCTGCATCGCGCTCTCCAGACTGTGGCAGGGGTAACTAACAACTCTAGATAGCGGCTCCAAGGCAGCATGCTGTCATTTTGCATCATAAAGTTTTTTTTTTTTTTTATTTTGGTCTGCTATACCTTTACGATGAATTCTTAGCAACACAGTTTCTCTATAGATAACTTTGTTTCAACAAAACTTTGTTGACGTATATGAGCTGTTGATGATAATGAAACAAAAATTACAATAAAACAAATAAAAAAGAAATCGTTCTTTTTCTCGTTCTTGTAAACTTACTTTGAACTGTACTTTCAGATACGACGCAGCGCGCTGGGCGGGCGTCCGCGACTTAGCGCACGAGAAGCTGTATCCTCTCCTGACGCACGAGAACGCAGAAGTTCGCGCGGCGTGCGTGTGCGCACTCGGCATGTTCATAGCAGCCGGCTCCGCGTCGCGCCGCACCGAGCACGCCAACGCTATTGATCAACAGGTGATGTGCAGGGTGCAACATTTAGATCGGTCAGTATGGGAAAGTCTGAAACTATAAGACATACGAAGAATTGTTCTTAGGAACCATGTCATCGATTTTAGTAACAAGACCAACTGTAAATAATTTGACGTGTGCCAATTTTAAATACAATTTTGGAACGCACCCTAAAAAACATAACCTAAAAGTTTGTCTTGGTTGTTTATTTTTATCTAATTAACTAAAAATTAAGGAGTGTGTTGGGTTATCTTGGGACATCATTAAAAGAATCTTTACACCTTAAATTTTTTAATCGTAAACTTATACTAATTAATTAATTAATTAATTTAAATAGTACAAATAGTATAATAGTTGCCGTGTGGTGACGGCAGAGTAGAATACATTTGTTACCAACCCCTACTCTTCCCGTGGGTGTCGTAAGAGGCGACTTAGGGACTACACATTGAACAGGGAACGGGCAGCAGCGCTCTCTGATACAGTAACCTTTTAATCTGCGATCTCCAACCTGCTGCCAAGCGTGGAGATTATGAACACGCGGAGTGGAGGAGGCTCATAGTCCAGCAGCGGACTGTAACGGGCCGTTGATTTGATTTGAGTATAAATAGTATCGCATACTTCGCATGCTCTGGATTCAATATCAGTTCTCTGAGGAAAAATCAACCAAACCAACCAATCAAATGTTGTGTTTACCAGGTGGCCGTGGAGATAGCTCAGCGGACCCCGCTCGACGCCTCGCCACTTGTCCGAGCGGAAATACTCGCAGGTAAACGCGATTATCATCAGTAAAAGAAGCGTAATCTATTGCTGACTCAGACATTGAAGATTTTTTAATGGGGGATTTTCCGACAGCCAATTAAAAAAAAATTGTTCATAAATCTTCGATAGATGGCGTTGACGATTCGTGGATCCGAAGAAATCCGGCGAGTCACCCAGGGCCATAAAAGGATAAAAAAAAGAATCTACGAAGTACACCTGGCGCCATCTATCGTCTTAATTAGAACTATAATTTTTATTTTTTGAAGAACTGTCAGAAAATCCCCCATTTACACATGGCAACTCCACGTAAATCGGCAGTGATTGGTAAGCAACAACACTCAACAGAAAGTTGGATAGATTGGATAAAAGAAAATATGAACAGTGTTGCCCGTAAACTATTTTGTCTCTTCTGTTATTTTGTTGTGGAAATATTGATTTTGTCCTAAATCTATTCTTTGGTATTTTTGTAAGCACCAGCACCTGTTATGTAGCGAAGAGAAGTTGTAAACTTTATAACGATATATATTTAGTCTTAGCTCAAACTGTTGCATACCGAATGTTGATTTGTAATTTGGCTAACTAGTGTAATGTGTATTAAGTTTTATATTAATATAGGGAACTAAGTAAGTCTGTTTATATGTACATTGATTTCCGCAGCGAAACTAAATTTAAATTTTATCTTAGTCTTGTCACATTCTGACCCACGACGATGAAAAAGGACAGGAGATTGTCAACCATTGAGAGCGCCAAATTTTAATTATTTATTTATTAATTAGGAAGACCAACAGCTAAAGTTAATTTGATAGTAAAATACAGTAATACCAAAAAGCCATTTACAGGTCTCCACATGTAGGTGCCAGAACATAAAAAAACACATAAGGTTATAGCGCAAATGTCAAGTTTTGACGTGTGCAATGTAATTTTAAACGGCTTGTTTTAGGATCCTGCTTAAAATTGACGTTTGTGACATAAAATTTGACGTTCAAAAGAGCCAACAATCGTCGTCCTTTTTCTTGATCGTGGGTCAGAAAGTGACAAGACTAATATAAAATTTAAATTTAGTTTCGCTGCGGGAATTGACACCATATTAGATATAAGTAGATATGACTGTTTGTTCCTTAATAAACAAAAATAAAATAAAGTAAGATGTTTATAATTGAAGCATGTTTGTTATTTGTAGCACTGCAGTGGGCTGTGCTGATATTTGAGCAGCATTTCATAGCTGTGTACCTTCAAGAACGCATGCGACGGAGTGACAAGTGAGTTGAAATTAGTTTTTCTTTTGTAATACTATAATACTACGTACAGATGCCTCATCTCATAAGCGTCTACTACACTACTCGCGAAGTTGATCGAAGTAAGCCGAGGACGAGAGTGTAGAGAGGCACTTCGTGCAACTTCGCTTCGCTTTGGGCAACTTCCGTTCTGTGTCGGTCTTTTGCGTCCGAGTCAAAGGGCCCGAAGTTCGAACACGAAGTGTCACACTACATTACTCGACTTCAGTTTAATAAAAGTTTTTGTCAGCGCATGTCGTCTATGTCGTGGCCAGGATAAGTTTGTGGTCTCACAAGGGGAATCTGTTATATGGGACGCTAAACATGCGGGACATAAAGATAAAAAAAAAAAACATTAATCTTATTTTTTTTTTTTGTAGTATGTATTCGTATAAAGTTGAAATAAGCAAAGCAGCGGCAGCTGCAATTGCACGTCATCCATCTTTAAGGCCTGCCTAGCGACTGAGTTTTTTCGAAGTCCTACGAGTGTGTAGTGTGTCTCCTCGCCTCGGCCAACTTCGCTCTGGCACTTCGTCGAAGAATTTCGGACGAGAGTGTAGTGGGCGCTATACAAAAAAACTGTACCCTCAAAACTCGGGCTATTCTTCGGGCTATTTTGTTTCCTCATTAGCTCACTAGATGGTGCTATGTGCGCAATGACCTACAAAATTGCGCAGATACGCCATCTAGTGCCAAGTTGATGACCTTGAAAGCGCCTTTATTATAAATATACTTCTTTTATTGTTTTCTGTTTGCTATTATTTGAATCTTTTCAAAAATCGTTACTACTATCCAAAAACATTAAAAATGTTTTAATGCAAGAACAAAACATCGCTGTGTCAAGGGCCAAGTTTGATAAATATTACAACTATTAGATAATAGATCTCGCTGTATGTGTGATATGTCACAAACAATATAACTATTAGACGATAGATAGCGCTGCAAATGATAACGATTGCTTAGACTCTACGTAGTGCCAATGTTGTCACTAGATGTCATCACTAATTTAGAACTAAATTTCCGTACTAAGGAATGAGACCCCGTGCTTAGGGTGTATGCTTTAAAGTCACATCTAAATTCTCTTTCACCATCATCATCGTGTAGATTGTAAGGTGGACAACCGACACACAAACCCTGGTGTCGGTGTTATAGAGCCGCCAAAGGCCACTGACTTGGCTGTAACGACTAGATAGTAGCCGGGACCAATGGCTTAACACGATTCTTTTGTACACAGGGAGACCCGCTTACGAGCGTTTGGCGGAGGCGCAGGGAGCGGAGGGCTGGAGAGGGGCACGGACGCATTAGCGGCGCCCCGCTCCGGCTCGCACCCGCTACCATTGCCCGCCATCGGTAAGTAACTCATCGTATCATTTATCTTAGCCCTGTAGCCCAGCAGCCGCCACGTTAGGTTCGCTGGAGATTGAGATTTAAAACTAACACTCACAAATACTATTAACAATAAAAATACATAATGGTCCGGATAAAAAAAGATGGTAACAGTCTGGTGACTTTAGGTGGAATGAGGAAATTCTGATGAAAATGACAAAACCGTGCATGATCAGACTGTTCCTTAATTTACCATATTTTATGAATTATATTTTAAATATAGATTAGTAGCAGACGATTCGCGAAGAAAAAAACAGAATCGGTTAAAAAACGAACTTACAGTGATTTTGTAAAGTTTCAATATGTCTGTCTCTTTCAAAAACGATTTTTTGTATGGAGATTTTATGGCGTTACTAACAAATGACGTCACAAGTGGGTATGTGTATCCGTGCAATATGTAATGCAAATTTTTGGGCACCTTGTAGGTCATTATTTAGACAGTTAAACATCCTTCCATTACCTTGTATGTACATTAGAGACATTTGTTAAGACTCAACCCAACTACTTTATACTTAGAAGAGATGTTCTGACTAGACAGCAGAGATCCAAGTACCATAACTTACTCTTTCAACCACCATGCCACACAAGTATATATAAAAGCAATGTGTACAACATGTGTATTGTAATATATAATAAACTGCCAGATGAATTAAAAGTATTGAATGACATGAATAAATTTAAATCAATTTTGCGTGGCTAATGGACAAATAAAATAAAATGTTATAAAATGTTTTTATAGCATTAATGAATTTATAAATTTCAATTCTTCACTGACATGAATTTAGACTAATTATTGATTATTATTATTGTTTGACATAGTTTATTACTTATTCTTGACATATTTTAATTTGTTTTTTTAATTCGTGATGTACTAATGTTTGCACGCTTGTACTCAAGCAGAATACTGTACGAATACTATATGAACAACCTTAATGTCGTGTTCTTGCAAATAAACAATTTTTATTTGATTTGATTTGATATGTGCCTCTCTGTCTAATCTTGAATTTCAAACCTGTATAACTCGGTCAATTTTAAAGATAGTGCAAAAATTCTTTTAGTGTTCGATAGCAGAAACTAAGAAGTTTGGATTTATAAAATAAAAAAAGTAGTCCGATACCCTATTGCCAGTACAAAATATGATATAATGCAAAATTTTATCCAAGGTGCCTTAAAAAACTCGGGTATAAGCTCTGCTCAAACTGACGCGAATTTTCGCTCGCTTCGCAGGAGACGAGCGGGACGGGAGGTTGAGAGGCTACGCGACACGACACAAGCGAGCGAGTGAATACGCGATACGAGGCAAGCGCATCAGTTTGAACAGAACTTAATTTTGAACTATGATGGCGCCGCAAATTATACTACGTCATCAAGTACATAGTTAATAATAATAATAATACATAATTCTACTTTAATATTGTTATCTATTTGTGTTTCTGTGCAATAAAGTATATTTCATTCATTCATTTAAGTACAGTTCTTTAGTAACTACTATTGTTGACAGTTCTAAAAAAATTGTAGGTCTTGAATGGACTGGTATTTCTCTCTATAAAATGACATCGTGTACTCAATGACGTAGAACAATTTGCGGTACCCTTATAGTCCATTGGCAACTTTGTACTTTATTTATAACGTATGTAACACCCCCAGGTTTCGGATCGGTGTACACTCGTCTGTGGTCGGCCCTGTGCGCTTTGTCCCGCGAGCCGCATCCGCAGATCGCAAGGCTGGCTTCTGATATCATCACATACGTCTCCGACCAGGTAACGCACTATCAGCTTTAGAAATATATGTGGTCTATCCAACGAATTATCTATAGTCTAGAAGAGTAACTACGCTTCAAACTGGACCCCACCAAATGAATACCAAAGAAGCAAAACTATACCATACGACATTCGAATACGCGGTACAATGATGTTTTATATGACTCGGTTTGTAAGAACGTGGAAAGTAAGCTTCAATGTACAGCAGCGACATCATCTGCCTGTCTAGAGGGCTTTGCTAGGCGGTTACTCTTCTTGACTATTGTAGTTCGTTGGGTCTATCTGTTTTCTGGTCCGTTTTAATAAGTCCATGTCTAATCAAACGGCTTTGTGACACTGATGTGTTATTGCAATGGGGGATTTTCCGACAGCCAATTAAAAAAAAAAGTTCATAAAACTTCGGTAGATGGCGTTGACGATTCGTGGATCCGAAGAAATCCGACGAGTCACCCAGGGCCATAAAAGGATTTAAAAAAAAAAGAATCCACGAGGTACACCTGCCGCCATCTATCGTCTTAATTAAAACTATTATTTTTATTTTTAAAGAGCTCTCAGAAAATCCCTCATTATGAATCTAAATACTTTTAGTACACATTTCAAGGTCGAAGAAAAAGGAAACAATGTAAAAGTCGCCTGGAAGAAATTCCATCCTAGAAATTAGGCCACAATGTATTAGATGATTTTAATGTTATGTATTAAATTTTACGTGTGTATTTGTTATTTTGTTGACAAAACCCACAAACGTTTGCAAAGGTCAGTAACATAATTCATTTTTGAATTACAAAAATCACTTAATAGTTATTTAAATTGGCACATTCTAACAACGAGAAAGAATTCACTAACAAGAAGAAATTTAAAGTCCAAGCCAACTCGTCCAACCAACCCAACGTGGTCTCATCAACATCCATCAACAGCTCATATACGTCCCCACCGAGGGGCTCGAGCCTACCCTGAACTAGGGCGATTAGGCCTTAGTCGACCACGCTAGCCCAGTGCGGGTTGGTCGATTTCACACACAACCTTTAAGTTTCTTCGCAGGAGTGTGCAGGTTTCATCACGATGTTTTTCTTCACCGTAAGAGCGTCGAATAAACGTACATATGAATTTGAAATTTGAAACATTGGTAAGTGGTGGGGATCGAACCCGCGTCTCCCGGACGGGAGGCAGTGGCCCTAACCACTGGACCCAACGTATGGATGTAATCAGAACTTTCCAGAACTCTATTTTAGATTCCAATGATATAAACTCGACACGTTTCGCCAGGTGGACAGCGTGGCCCGCGAAGTGGAGCCCCGTTCGACTCTCGGGTCGGGCTCTTCGTCCCTGCCCCCGTCGCCCAACACCCGGCCCGACCCCGCCATGCAACCCAACACCAACACGCTACCGGGCGGGCGCCGCAAGCCGCAGCTCACTGACGAGAGCCGCGACCGGGACTCGGCCTCTTCTAGCTCTAGTAAGTACAAATTAGGGAATAGGGGATCGGACTGTTCACCATATTTTATGAATTTACCATATTTTATGAATTATTTTTAAAATATAGATTAGTAGCAGACGATTCGCGAAGAAAAAAAACAGAATCGGTTAAAAAACGAATTTACAGTGATTTTTTAAAGTTTCAATATGTCTGTCTCTTTCAAAAACGATTTTTTGTATGGAGATTATATGGCGTTACTAACAAATGACGTCACAAGTGGGTATGTGCCTCTCTGTCTAATCTTGAATTTCATACCTTTATAACTCGGTCAATTTTAAAGATAGAGTAAAAATCCTTTTAGTGTTCGATAACAGAAACTAAGAAGTTAGGATTTATAAAATAAAAAAAGTAGTCCGATCCCCTATTCCCGCATACGCATTTGCTTTTGTTTTTTTTTTAATTTCTGACTGAAGCTCACCTCCACAGACATGACACCTTTTTTACTTAGTAATTGTTCAATATTCATTAGCATTAACGTTATAAATCCTACAGCCCCCGCTGCATGGCGACCGTCGATGAAATAATCCGCGCGTTATATAAATTGACCGCCAATAGTATCCAAGTTTATATCGCGTGGAGATAACTACGTTACTATTGGCGGTTACGTTTTATGTCGCGCGATATATTTTATCGACGGTGGTCATGCAGCGGGGGCTGGTGTACTTACGTCATTTTACAATGAGCATGTTTTTAAAATTAAAATTTATATGCTTAGACTTCCAATTAATGAAAACAAAAACACACGTATAGTGTGTTTTTAGATATTTTTTTCACACTGTTTTATGTTTTTACTCATTGTACGTACAGTCTCTTGGTAGATTGTAAGGATCTTTGAATGTTGGTGATGTCTTGATAAATGTTAGAAGAATTAACTTCAGTCAATGTGTATTATCTTGATAGCAATCGTAAATACACTTGTTTATATTGATACGAAAGGTACGAGCACACGACGCGTACTGATTTATGCATTACATAGGTAAAAGTAAAATAGCTGACTAAGACCATGTGCGGTTGCACTTAAACCGTACGCTCATATTAATAAATCATCGTTTAACCCCACAGGTCAACAAGCGAAGAAGCCGATAGTGCAGACAGCTTTCGTGGAGTGGTGCGTGTCGTCCATCGCGCGCGTGGCGCTCGCGGGGGGCGACGACCCCGAGGCGCGCGAGCAGCACGAGCGCGTGTGGCGGTACAAGCGGAACAAGGGGCTGCGGCGAGAGGCCAAGGGTGAGTTCACACCTAGTCGAGGTACGAGTGTCAAGCACGTGGATATAGAAATTGTAAGAGGGGATTGATTCATCACGATGAATGACATACATGCAGAGGACGCTAGCGCGAAATTGAAGTCTTAGGCCTGTATAAATCGAGCTCAAAACCGAGCTTGAGTGCGTATCAGCAGATATCGCTCTCATCGGATAATATCGAACTTAAGTAATTCTAATTAATAAAGCTGATTCAAGAGCGTATCAGCTGATATCGCTCTTGGGGGGGGCAGCAAGATCGAACTCAACCTTCGGTGCGTTCCAAAACGGCTAAAACGATTACTTGAGAACAGTCTATTTTGCTCGCACTCATAGGACAGACAAAGAAGACAATAGAACCATCACTCCCGAGTGATGGTCGCACGTTTTGGAACGTACGTACTCTTGGAAATGTCAGTTGTTGCCGCGTATGTTTATGGGGGCAGGCAAAGAAAATCCTAGATTGAAGAAAGAAATGATGTAAAAATAATATATTAGAGATCACATCCCGTATTGTTGGATTTCACAAGCCAGCCTTCAAGCCTGTTAGTTTCTTAGGTCTTATAAGAAGCGCCGCAAGCTATGAAGTTCGTCAAAATTACAGTTTACCAGCGAAGGGGGGGCAGCTGCTCCGCCTTGCCCGTACCTCGCTACGCCCACGGGTCAAGGCCCTCAGATCGCGGCCCTATAGTCTAATAACCACCGTGTGTTTGTTCCAGGCGTGCGGAGCGCGCGCGTGTCCCGGCTGGAGGCGCAGGCGTTCCACTCGCGGTGTCCGCTGCCTCCTGCCGTGGTGCTCTTCCACCCCTACGACCAGCATCTGGCTGTGGCCTCCAAAGACAACTTCGGGTAACTCTACACTTTAAACAAGGCTATTCGATAGCCTAGAAACAATGAATAGGGAATACGCATAAAAAAATGTTAGTTTTTTCATAGTACATCTGAACTGAAAGTATACAAATACTGACAGTCAAAACAGAATGGAAATTGATCGAAAACAAACTAGATACAACATTATTATACAAATATATCTATCCCTCTTACCGTAAAAAATATTCGTAAGATGTATGGCCCGCGTGACAAAGTTGTCTATGTCTACATATGACGTCACATGTCAGGTCGGACCTCTCTGTCTAACCATCAACTTTGAAGCCTTATAACTTTGTTTCTGAGCAAGATATTTGAAAAAATATTTTTTATATGGTTATCTGGAACTTAAAATATTTCGATTAATGAATTTTAAAAAAATGTGCGTAGTCCTTATTGTTTAGAACACCTTGGGTCCTTTAGGTCCAGTTGTTTCTCATTTCTATGGGCTCATCTTCCTCACCATTTCGGTATGTACTCTTCGGCATCTATAACTTGGAATAATCACATTTCATCGTTTATTAACAGTTAAAAACAGTGCGATACAAAAAAAAAATAGTATTAAGGCAAGGAAGCGTTTGGCAACACTAGCCCCGATCCGGGAAGTCATGCTCTAATTCTAATTTTAAAATCCAGCTATGGTTATCCAGCTATCCTTTTCGTTTTTATGACCAATGAAAGATAGGTGAAGAATTTAGATGAACGAATGATATTATTTTGAATGAATGATAACCTAAAATAAGGGCATAGCTGACAGCTGTCAGATTGAGATTTTAAGTTGCATTCGACGCGTCCATGAGGTTCAAATGTTTGACAGCTCTAATATTGGGATTGCCATCTCCTGTCCCTTTTTTATCTTTAAAAGGTGATTAGAGCGTGGCTGCGTGAATCGCTACCACTGTCAAACATTGCCACTTCTGTAGTTTATGAGGTGTTGCCAGTAGTTCAATTATTATTACAAGACTGCCTTTATAAAAGAGTAATGTGTTCAGGGTTCATGTATGTATGTATGCAAGTTTCTTTATTCCACCATAACATCTAAATGTCTTAACAGATTTGGATGTGTGGGGTATCCTCGGACCAACCAGCCACTGGACACCATATGTCAGGGCGAAACTTTCCAAAACGCATAGGTGCATTTGCACATATAAAATATCTGTGGCCTCGCGGCTCACTTCAGTTTCCACCAATCATGAGACCTGTCAATACGTTGCGTAAGCGAGATGAACCAATCACGACGTGTTCCCCGCGCCCCCGCACCGCAGCTTTCTTCGTAATTAGTTTGTTAGTAAATAGGGGATCGGACTGTTCCTAAATGTACCATATTTTATGAATTATTTTTAAAATATAGATTAGTAGCAGACGATTCGCGAAGAAAAAAACAGAATCGGTTAAAAAACGAATTTACAGTGATTTTTTAAAGTTTCAATATGTCTGTCTCTTTCAAAAACGATTTTTTTGTATGGAGATTATATGGCGTTATAACAAATAACGTCACAAGTGGGTGTGTGCCTCTCTGTCTAATCTTGAATTTCAAATCTTTATAACTCAGTCAATTTTAAGTGTTCGATAGCAGAAACTAAGAAGTTTGTATTTATAAAATAAAAATAAAGTAGTCCGATCCCCTATTATGCAGGATGCGGTGTCCAGTGGGTGGTTGGTCCGAGGGGGTATCGTTAGAATCCTTACATCAGCCCGAGTGACACTGACTATACTTCCTTTCGCAGGGCAGTCGTGTTTTAAAATTTTTAGATTATTATTTAATGTATTTTTGTGTCGCACTGTACTCTACTCGCTTCTCTATCATTGCTGTGTCTGTTTCATAACTATTCATTATTTATAACAAGGGATTATCCACTTTATCGATATTTTTCTATAAAGGGTTCTCTAATCCTAATGCTTCGAGTCTTTTAACTCTTGGCAATGCAAATACAAACATTAGATCTAGCTATACTCCATTTCATATAACATTGGAAAAAAGAAGCAGTGACAGCAAATATTTTAGCACAAGTTCAAAATATTAAGAGTAGATAGGCTCAGGTAGGTTTAATGAATTATTAGATTAACTTGTTTTCAGTAATGGTTGCCTTTTGAGACAAGCACGTTAAGGGTGCGTTCAAAATCTGTTAAAAATTGTGCGTGTCAGTACTAATGTTTGTGACCGCGCTGTCTTCTTAGGTCTTTTTAGGACACACTTTGCGTGAATATTAAAAATACGTACTACGCGAAGTATGAACGTAAAGTAACCTTTTTACAAGTTTTTTACTTCTTTCCACTCCTATCTGGGACAGGAGGTCACCGTTAGTGATATTATTTCGTGATACAAAATGCATGATAAGGCTGGGATTCTAAGAGTAGCGGAGCCGTACAGAAATAAACAATCCATCAGTAAGATTGCTGTGCTGAAAAAGGCGAGGAAAATAAAGCAATACTATTGGTAGTTTTTCCTTACACGGCTCTGCTATTTCGCATTTTGGAGGGATAATCAGCCAACGCCGTTAGTACTTGATCTAACCACTAGCTGGATGATATTTACACGTTAGTATCTCATATGAACCTACCCTAAATAAAAATCAGGATTTACTTCAGTGTCGAATAGGGTTGCATACGCAAAGCTATTTGTAGATGGCGCCACCGTGTCAAGCAGTAAAAAAAATATATTTACACCGGCATCATTGCTGTTAACTTCCATTTACGTCAATAGGGCTCCGCACCCAAAAAACATTAAAAAACTGATATTTGCGTCTCGTTTAAGTGCGCCTCTAGCGAGAGAAAAAGGCAGTAATATTCCCATTAGCACATCACGAATAACAATGAAACCATCCATAAGCTTTAAGACAGACACAGCAAGCCAAGCGAATAAACGGTGAAATGCGATTACTCCACAGCGCGGGGCGGGGGCGGCCCGCGGCGCTGCACTTCCACCCGTATGACACGCACTTGGCCATGGCTTCCGAGGATAACTTTGTGTACGTTGACAAACCTTTGGCAGGTTCATAGGTGGAACGCCTTGTTGGTGACCGATATCGTAAGTATTATGCTGCTGCAACATTCGAATATTAATTGTTCTGCGAAATGAAATAAAAACAATAGAAAAATACAAGTTAGGCTAGGCGTAGCTAGTGAATTTTGAGCTCAAAGATTATTTTTAGTCTCTTATAAGGAGTGATTTTTGAACTTAAAATTAACTCAATACATCGCCAACTATACCTAGAATCAATCTGAATTCTTTTTGAACTTCTATTTGTCGCTTGATTCGTTATTTATTTCATGACGCAGTCTAATTTAAAAAGCAGCAACGTTAGTTGGCCTGGTGATCAAATTGCATAAGAATAGATTAAAAAATGTTTTATTTTAAGCGGTAATGGTTCATAGAGTGTTATTGTATACGACACTATCGTGACTTCGTGACCCAAAAAACAGGACATTTTATCAAGGATTATAAGCATCTCATTTCCTGTTATCCTTATGTAATTTAATGTTGTTACAGCATATGGGATTGGGGAACGGCCGCTAAGCTGTGCGTGGGCGCGTGGCGCCGCGCGTGGGGGCGCATCTCCGCACTGGCGTATATCAACGCGCATCACCAGCCGTTGCTATCCGTCGTGTCCGCTTCGGGCAACCTCGCACTTTACAGGTAACTTAACCAATCAGCAGAGGTATTCTATTGAGCCGCTGCACACCAGCTTGAACCAAAAATTGGTATAATCACTAATAAATAGGGTATTTAACTGTTCCTAAATTTACCATATTTTATGAATTAATATTATAGACTAGTAGCAGACGATTCGCGAATGAAAAAACAGATTCGGTTGGAGAATGAATTTACAGTGATTTTTTAAAGTTTCAATATGTTTGTCGCTTTCAAAAACGATTTTTTGTATGGCGTTACTAGCTTGTGACGAGCAAGTATGTGCCTCTCTGTCTAATCTTGAATTTCAAACCTTTATAACTTAGTCAATTTTAATGATAGAGCAAAAAATATTTCAGTATTCGATAGCAGAAACTAACAAGTTTGGATTTATAAAAAAGTAGTCAAATACCCTATTGCGCGCTCTTCCGAGAAGAAGCCTTTGCCTAAGTGTTTATTACATGAAGGCGTGTGTTCGCTGCAGGCCGCTGGGCAGCAGCTCCGAGCCGGCGCTCGTGTCGGCGTGGCGCGCGCTGCCCGTGCGGCAGCACTCCGCCAGCGACTACCGCCCGCCGCCCGCGCAGCCGCTCTACAGTCAGTATACTCGCATAATGAGGGACTTTCTGACAGCTCTTTAAAAAATAAAAATAATAGTTCTAATTAAGACGATAGATGGCGCTTAAGACGATTATTTCTTCGGTTCTACGAATCGTCAACGCCATCTACCGAAGTTTTATTAACTATTTTTATTTGGCTGTCGGAAAATCCCCTATTTCCAACCAACACTAATATTTTGTTTAAAATCAAAACTTAAACTTTGAGGACCGTACCACCTAAAAGTGTCTGCCTTTTACGCAGTCGAGGAGGGTTCTATGTATCGTCTGCCAGTTTTATTACATGAACATCAACGGCCCGTTACAGTCCACTGCTGGACTATGAGCCTCCTCCACTCCGCGTGTTTGGTTTCGCCATAATCTCCACGCTTGGCAGGCGGGTTGGAGATCGCAGATTAAAAGGTTACTGTATCAGAGAGCGCAGCTGCCGTTCCCTGTTCAATGTGTAGTCCCTAAGTCGCCTCTTACGACACCCACGGGCAGAGTAGGGGTTGGTGACAAATGTATTCTACTCTGCCGTCACCACACGGCAGTTTTATAAAGGAACGTTTTGCAGGTTTAGCGCAGTTGGTGTCGGAACAGTTCGGCGGCTCCGTGTCCTCTGACGACAAGAACAATGGCGGTCGGTCGCGCTCCGCTGATGTCTCGCGTGAGTTTGCTTGCCTTATAAACAAAAAACCGGCCAAGCATGTGTCGGACGCAAAGTCAAAGTCAAAAATTTCCATAAGATGTTATTACATCACTTAGATGTGACTCAGGCTGGCTGGACACGTTTGCGTTCGATTATCTCGGGTTCTCTAGCGTCACATAAACTGAAATAAGCGTGATTAGCCGTCACCTAAAATGGTGTATTGACCTACTTAAACGCGGCTCATTTGGAAGAATTGTCCAGCCAGCCTGAGTCACATTCACTTAGATCCGTCATTACATTTTTTGGGTGAGTTCACTAACACAATGGCGGAATCTGTGGAGAAGAGCTCACCGAAGAAACTCCACAGTCATCGCATCTTTTGCGTTTCCTTTTTTAAATAAAAATGTAGGGTTCCGTAGTTGTCCAATACTACTTAGGTACCTGTTTAAGACAGTTAACAGTCATCAAAATGTTTTTCTATGATATTTGTAGTACCAAATTTCTTACTTGTACAAGTACATTTTATAAGTTGGTCTATTATTCGATAACTTGTAAAGCCTACTTGATGTTGATACTTTTCCTTTTAAATTCATCATATACACTACTACCGTGAATTTTTTCACATTTCCAAATACAACCGTTTCCCTGGTAGGGGGGGGGGCGAACTTGACTTTAACAAAAATAAGCTCTTAGAACGAAATATTTCTGAAATATACACTAGCATCGAAAAATGGTTTTAGCAAACCCCTATTATTTTTAAAAAACCTATTCAACGATACCTCACACTATAAGGTAGCCGTGAATAAAAAAAAAACCCCCACTTCTTCAAAAATAACCACGTGGGCTTAGATCAAATATAGTGGTAGATCCACGTTCTCATACAAAATCTAACGCAAATCGTGGCACCGCGTCAACTATACTTTATACAGATATTATACCGCTTTAGTTACGTGCAAAACAGCCGTTAAGTGGTGTACTTTATACAGATATTATACCGCTTTAGTTACGTGCAAAACAGCCGTTAAGTGGTGTACTTTATACAGATATTATACCGCTTTAGTTACGTGCAAAACAGCCGTTAAGTGGTGTACCCAACATTTCGTTAGAAATAAGCAGTGCCTGTTGTGTCGTTTTTCTATGTGATCATTTTCTGTTAACTTTATTGTGTACAATAAATAATAAAATAAAAATAAAAATTGAATATAGACCTTAATGCTTAAACAATAACATAGCGTTCTAGGTTTTTTACTTATCACCTTTTTCTACTTATGATATGCAATAAGCATGATATTCACAAATTAAAGAACACATTTAAAAATTACATTTATTTTAATACGAACTATAGGTCATTGCAAAAAAGTACAAAATCGCCAAATAAGATATGCGCGTTACGTTATTTTGGAGCTGCGCATACCTTATCACTGTGTCCTAGAGTGGCGTCTGCAAGAGTGAAAGGGATAGACGCGCGCTGGGCATTTGATGATAATTATTACAAAAAATATAATTAAATGTCAAGAATTGCAAAAAATACTTAGAATATCGTAATTACAAAACCATACTAACTGAAAATACGACGCGCGCATCTTTTTTTTTTTTTTCACTTTTAATGTATAGTTTTTGCACATTTTCCGTGCACATTTACGCATCGTAACGTTACACCACCGGCGCTGTCGATTAGCGACTGAGATTAAAATAAGGCATACGCTTAGTTTATGCCTTGTTTTGATGGTGCCGTTTTTCGAGCGGCGATCGTGTATCTACCACTATATTTGATCTAAGCACGTGGGAATAAGACTTTTTCCCGAAAAAAATATCCTATGTGTTAATATACAAACTATCTCCATTCCAAATTTTATCCAAATCCGTTGAGTACTTCAAGCGTGAAGGCGGAACAAACATCTAAACATCCAAATATATCACATTTATAATATTAGTGTGATTTTTGTGTAGCATCTTTATCCGGTGGCGGCGGCACGACCGGCAGCGGGTACGTGGCAGGCCCGCCGGGTGTACTGGTACGGTGGTCCGCAGGCAGGCAGTCCATCGCGCTAGCGGGACCCGCGCCCGTGCTGAGGCTGTGGGACGCCAGCACAGAGCTGCTGCTGAGAGACATCGCCACCGGTGAGTATACAGGGTGTCGGCGGCAGTCCGTCGCCTTGAAAAGTGTCTAGGGATTACTTTATTTCTTCACAAAAAACATAATATTTATAAACTGTTTTTGTATTTGTACTGCACAATTTGAAGAAGGTAGAAAATGGATTGAAACTAATCTGTGGTTGTCGGTACAGGTTGCACAATAAACTCTGTTTAGCTTGTAAGTTAGAATAAGTAATACCCTATTGTACAAACGTTTGATAACCCTAATAAAAAATAAACTGATCACTGACACGGTTTACTATTATTATTTTTGTGAAGAGAATAAGTTAACCCGTAGATACTTTTGATGAGTGTAGAATATGCTTTTCTTTCACGATAATTTCGTTATTATTAGCCGAAGTTGCTCCAGTACAATGAAATCCATTATTGCATTACTTTTACCCAAAACATTTTGATACACCATTTTGACAAATTCTAACTACTAACGACCATCCTTTTCCAGAAACGGAAGCAGCTACAACGGCCCTTTGGCGGGGCGGTGAAAACGTGGTGTTACCCGGGGGCGCAGTCATGGCCGAGGAATCGAACCTGATAGCGGGCGGGTTCCAGGACGGGAGCGTGCGCGTGTGGGACGAGCGGGGGACGGGGGGGCCGGAGATGACGCTACACGAACACAGCGCGCCCGTACTGTGCGCCACTAGACGACACGACGTCTATACTATGGTTACTGGCTGGTGAGTAAGAGTTCTATAATACGTAAAGCTAGTTTAGGAGATGCAACTTTGTTATAGTGAATCGACGGTAAGAGAGCGTCGCAAGCAAACAGGGTTCTATAGCGCATACAAACCTCATAGCAGGTAGAACCGTGTAGCTGTAACCAAGCGCCGCGTAGCGACGTCTACGGTAGTGCTACGATACCTCTACGCGATTGCTACACTGGAAGTAGCATACGACAGTAAGAGAGCGTCGCGCAAACAGGGTTCCATAGCGCTTACAAACCTTATAGCAGATAGAACCATGTAACAGCAATCCAGCGCCGCGTAGCGAGTCTACCTATACTATGATGACAGATATATTTTACATAGTTTCGTTTTTATTCTGAATGAAAGAATAATTATTTAAATACAAAAATGAAAGAAATTATAATTCTAATTTCTTCGTGGTCCGAAAGTTTTCCAACAGATGATGGCACGAGCAAGGCTTGGTCGCCCAGGTACGAAATAAATAATAGCCTAAATTGTAACGCGGTATATTTGTTCCAGCGCGGAAGGCGTGGTTCGCCTGTACGACACTCGCAAGCTTTCGTCCTCCGTGGCGACCGTGAGCGCACCCGGCCCGCTCGCCGCGCTTAGCGTGCACCCGTTAGCCAAAGTACTTGCATGGTGAGTGTATTACACACAGATAGGGCGAAAAATGAAGGACAATGACATACTGTGAAAGAAACATCCAAATCCGACGAGAAATGACGAAGATATAAGCACGAGATTGAAAGATTATGCCTGCAATATTGTGAATGTGTATTTGGGTGATGTGAGTGTATGTGGCGTGATATTATACCTTATTTAGATTAATTATTGATTAAAAATCAACAAAAAAACAAATATTGAATAACTTCAACAATATCTTTGAATTTCAACAATTTTGAAAAGATTTGAGAAAGTTTCGTATTCAGGTCGTAATATACTCATCAAATTGGATTTTCGTTGCAAGAATTGCTATTTATTAAATTGTCTTTGCTTTATTTAATGTGCAGATTGATAACTACTGAATTGTATGAGTCATACAAAAGTAAAAAATACTTTAATCTATAAAGAACACAATTGCACAACTTGTCTGTACACAATTTTTAGGGTTCCCTAGTAAAAAAGGAACCTTTATAGTTTCTCCATGTCCGTCTGTCCGTCTGTTTGTCCGTCCGCGGTTTAGCTCAGAGACTCTTAGTACTAGAAGGCTGTTATTTGGCATGGATATACATGCATGCCGACAAAGTGAAGAATACAAACTTAAAAGGTCTGCTGGAAGATATTTCTTTAGCAATAAGTAGGCCTGTTGTATCGTTTTTCTTTGTGTTATTGTAATTTTCTTGTTTAATGTGTACATTAAATGGTTAAATAAATAAATAATAATAATAATAAAAAATTTAGTGTTCCTCTGGCACACGTGAAGTGGGGGTTATTTTTTTATTCACGACTACTATTTTTTTTATATAGCGTGAGATAAAGATCGCGCCAAACTTCTAGATCGCTCTGAAGTTGCTTCGCGCATTGCGCGTTGTCGCTTTTACCTATATTTTGCAGTAGCAAATCGAATCGTGCCGTGTTCAGAGCGGTCTAGAAGTTTGGCGCGATCTGTATCGTTGGATATTTTTTTTAAAACTAATGGGGGTTTGCTAAAACCATTTTTCGATGCTGGGTACGTTTCAGAAATATTTCGTTTTAAAGTGCTTATTTTTGTTAAGAGTCAAGTGTGGGGGACACCCTACCAGCGAAACGGTTCTATTTGGAAATGTAAAAATTTCACGGTAGTAGTGTATTGATGAATTTAAAAGGAAAATTATCAACAGTAAGTAGGCTCAAAGTCAAAGTCATAGTCAAAATTATTTATTTCTATAGGATGTTATTACATCACTTAGATCCGTCATTACATTTTTTTGGGTGCGTTCACTAACACCATGGCGGAATCTCAACCTGTAAAGGTTATGGAATAATTGACCAATTTATGAAATGTACTTGTACAAGTAGAAATTCAGTACAAATATCGTAGACTGTTTTAAACAGGTACCTAAGTAGTATTGTTCCGCTTTCACGCCTAAACTACTGGACGGATTTGGATGAAATTTGCAATAGAGATAGTTTGTACCCTAGATTAACACACAGGAAACTTTTACCGGGAAAAGTCATATTCCCACGGGAAAATCTTACATAACGCGAGGCGTAGTCGCGGCTGGACCGCTAGTAAATAAATAAAGACTTTAGTAAACAATATTTATATTGTTTCTTATTTCCAGTGGTTCCGTGAACCAGTGCATCAGCATATACGACCTTCACGGAAACGCTCTAAACACCATCAAGTTCCACGAGGGGTTCATGGGCGCGCGCATCGGGCCCGTCTCCTGCCTCGCCTTCCACCCGCTCAGGTCAGTACTGGGCCGCGATCAGGTGGCGTGAACCAGTGCATCAGCATATACGACCTTCACGGAAACGCTCTAAACACCATCAAGTTCCACGAGGGGTTCATGGGCGCGCGCATCGGGCCCGTCTCCTGCCTCGCCTTCCACCCGCTCAGGTCAGTACTGGGCCGCGATCAGGTGGCGTGAACCAGTGCATCAGCATATACGACCTTCACGGAAACGCTCTAAACACCATCAAGTTCCACGAGGGGTTCATGGGCGCGCGCATCGGGCCCGTCTCCTGCCTCGCCTTCCACCCGCTCAGGTCAGTACTGGGCCGCGATCAGGTGGCGTGAACCAGTGCATCAGCATATACGACCTTCACGGAAACGCTCTAAACACCATCAAGTTCCACGAGGGGTTCATGGGCGCGCGCATCGGGCCCGTCTCCTGCCTCGCCTTCCACCCGCTCAGGTCAGTACTGGGCCGCGATCAGGTGGCGTGAACCAGTGCATCAGCATATACGACCTTCACGGAAACGCTCTAAACACCATCAAGTTCCACGAGGGGTTCATGGGCGCGCGCATCGGGCCCGTCTCCTGCCTCGCCTTCCACCCGCTCAGGTCAGTACTGGGCCGCGATCAGGTGGCGTGAACCAGTGCATCAGCATATACGACCTTCACGGAAACGCTCTAAACACCATCAAGTTCCACGAGGGGTTCATGGGCGCGCGCATTGGGCCCGTCTCCTGCCTCGCCTTCCACCCGCTCAGGTCAGTACTGGGCCGCGATCAGGTGGCGTGAACCAGTTCATCAGCATATACGACCTTCACGGAAACGCTCTAAACACCATCAAGTTCCACGAGGGGTTCATGGGCGCGCGCATTGGGCCCGTCTCCTGCCTCGCCTTCCACCCGCTGAGGTACAGTGTTCTTCATGTGCGTGTAGGGACCGACCTCACAGACCCTGGGGTGCCGATTCAGACTCAGTGCCGTCAGAGAAGCAAAAAAAATGAATTTCGCCCGAAGGGAATATGCACATTTTTTATATTTACCCTTGGTATGCGGCGCGCGCGAACTTGTAATATTTCTTTGTCTGCGGCGCCACTTGTAACCCGACACCGCTCGACGCCATTTGAAACGATAAAACGTTCTTTGTATACTTAAACTCAATGGATTGCTCTCGGGTTTTGTTTTTATTGTAGCCAGATGTTTATACTTGCTTATAATGTAAATATTGTACACGAGAGTGATGCGTGAGTGAGTAATCATGCTCAAATGTCAATGGGTCATACTAAAATGGTGACCTCTTGTTATAAAACTGATAAAATTAAGAAATATTTATCATATAAGGTATAGTACTTTGTAAAAAAAAACTCCACAAAACACAAAACTGCACAAAATTTTCACAAAAACAAAATTTCATTGATCACAGCACCATTCACACACCACTCGCGTCAACCGCCATGAGCGAACTAAAAATTATTTCTCTAAAGATGTCGCTACGAATTCCCAATACTTAATTTCATTAGTTGGTTCATATGCTAGCAATCCCGATCGGTTCCACAGTTAAATCGCTCATAGTTCAAGCAAAAAACGGCCAATAGTCGCCTGTGGCGCTGCGTCAATACATCTTGACAGCCGCAGATAAGGGGTTAATCGAAATATTTCAAATTCCGGATTAACACATTTTTTTTTTCAAATATCTGCACTGATAGTGAGTTATAAAACTTTATAACTCATTATCAGAGAGAGTGTCATGTGACGTCATATACATCCGCTATAGAAATTTTTGTTTTCGTAAGAGGAACAAATATATTTGTTTAAGTAATAATGTGGAGTCTAGTTTTACTTTATAAAGAACAAGATAATCAACTTTTTCCATTGTAATATGTTGTTTGTGAATGAATGAATTGTTTACTGTTGTATGTTGTATACAGGGTGGCGCTGGGCGTGGGCTCCAAAGACTCGACGGTGTCGGTGTACGTGTCGGAGCGGCGGTGACCCTCGCTATACGAGCGCGCCTTGCCGCGCCAGTGACGTCACTCCAGCAGTGAGTGTATGTCACTAATATCAATCAATCAGTCTATTGCAGTCCACTGCTGGACTGCGCACGATCACCCGCTTTCTTCACCCAGCCGCCGCCAGCGACCTTCCTCAGGTCATCAGTCCCCCTGGCAGGGGGGCGTCCCACACTACGTGTCCCGAGACGCGGTCTCCATGCGAGAGCCCGTCTGCTCCAACGCTCGTCGGTTCTGCGACAGACGTGGCCAGCCCACAAACACTTCAGCTTGCTACACTTCTGGACGATATGGAACTACCTTGGTCCTCTGCCGAATGATTTCGTTTTTGACACTTTTTGTTTTTCTTTTTATTATTATTATAAATGTAAAAATATATTTGAGAAAAGGACGTTTTGAGTTTTGAGAAAAGGACATTACGAGCTGAGACGGATATTTGGATGTTTAGATGTTTGTTCCGCTTTCACGCCTAAACTACTAAACAGATTTGGAATGGAGATAGTTTGTAACCTGATTTAACACATAGGATACTATTTACGGGAAAAAGTCTTATTCCTACGGGAAAAATCTTACACTAGGCAAGCGTAGCCGGGGGCAGACCGCTAGTTATAAATATAAATGTGAAAATTTATTTGGTTGTTCGTTCCGCCTTAACGCTTAAAGTACTCAACAGATTTGGATGAAATTTGGATTGGAGATAGTTTGTAACCTAAATTAACACATAAATGATACTTTTTACGGGAAAAAGTCTTACTCCGGCAGACTGTTAGTACAATTATATATGTGTAATTTTATTTGTTTCAGATGTCCAGTGCTCGCTCCTCGCCACACTCTAGCTTTATATTGTACAGTAATTTATTACTCTGGTGAGTTCACGGCGAATGGCACGGGTCTCTCAGGGAAGGCAGCGGTCTTCACAGCGACGTCGAGTGTCCCACTGCCTTTAGCAGTCG
Source organism: Carpatolechia fugitivella (assembly GCA_951230895.1). Taxonomy (NCBI): domain Eukaryota; kingdom Metazoa; phylum Arthropoda; class Insecta; order Lepidoptera; family Gelechiidae; genus Carpatolechia; species Carpatolechia fugitivella. The sequence goes on from OX579657.1 coordinate 2,476,927, forward strand.
TCTGATAGCGCTCGGCGAGAGGCGCCGGCCACCGCGGCGCGCCGAGCGGTGTCGCTAGTGTTGCCGCTCGATAGTCTATCTATATACTATAGATATTTTAAGTAAAAACGATAGTATCGATTTGGGTACGGGTTTTTGGCGTTTTTTTTTTTACAATCGATTGTAAAACTATCGATTTTTTGGCAACACTAGTATTGGCCGTCACTATCCCTACAACATGTTACTAAATATCGCAAAATACGGGTTATTTTTTGCTTTTGTTCTAGAACAAATTTCCAAAATCTTGAGAAATTATCAGCTTACCGAGTCAATTCAATTCAATTTTTGAAGAATATGGCGTTTCCTTTATGATTTCGCCAATGTCAAGTTTATTTACACTCTGCTCATTTTTTCGTATGAAAATATTAAACTTGCCAATTTTGAAAAGTCAACTTTTCAACAGAAGATAAACTACCGCCGCCTGTGGGCTGTTTCACGAAGCTTTAAGATACAAACTACAACTACAATTCGACGTACATTACGTAGACGATTCGATAAAACGATAAGAGCTTACAGTTTAGACGAATTGGCTACGCAATGTATATCAAATTGTAACTGAAACGGGTTCCAGAGCGGTTTTGCGTTATTTATAAAACATTGTTTATTGGTTCAGGTACTTACAATCTTGATACGACTATCGAGAAACACATTAAGACTCATGAAATAACAATAAATTGTAATAAAATTCAGATTTACTTTATAACTTGTTATACTTAATAAAATTATAAAAATGTTACAATGTGTTTGTAACGAAGTGTCCTTCGGTAAAAGTATCTATCAAGAGTGTTTACCTCAACAAATGGACTATAGTAATCTCATCATAAGAATGCCGTCCTGACAGCAGGCAGGAAATGTGAAAACCAAATAGGTGCAAAAGAGACAGAAAAGAAATTGTACAGTCAGCTGACGAATTAGTTGACCCCCCCGCTCGAAACCGATGAGATTTTCTCAGGTGATTATTTATATTTTTACATAACATTTTATATACTCATACAGTTTATTATCCTACACAATTATACGAAATTTCATGATAAAGCAAAAACAATTACCCAAGAAAACTTCATCGGTTTCGAGCGGGGGGGGTCAGCTAATTCGTCAGCTGACTGTACGTGTATGACAGCTGTCAGGACGGCATTCTTACGATGCAATTACTGTATATAGATCGGTCATTATCGCTAAGCGCGCGAGTACTTTGGTACGGAAATAAGATTTCTTTAAAAAATTAATAACATAACGTTTTTATGTATTTAATTGTATCCTCTCGTCGAACTTGCCGACCGTAGGGCGGTATTTTAATGGTGCTACTTACTCGCGATATAAAGTATGTCGGCTCGGATAGTGTCACCTTATATACTATATACAAATAATGTACAGTAATTTATATACTCGCGAATGTTCACATAAACTTGAATGTTATGATAAATCGGATCATGTAGTTTTAACTTTCGCGAAGGCAAAAACGGATAGAATTAATTTATGGCAATTATATTTCTGGATTATGTAATTTTCTGTTAGGTTTCAGTGGGATACATTTTATTTCTATTTAAATGCTTCGTCATTGTTTTTTTTTTCTACAAGTAATTTAGATGGCGCCACTTTATTGGATGTTTTAATAATCTGTCCAATTTTCTCTATACACCTTATTTTTTTCTTCTATTTATCTTTACTTAGGATAACTTTCACTCAGACATTGAACATAAGCAGTATGACAAAAGCTTGTAAATATGTATTTTTTTTTTAAGTTTGAGGATCGAGGCACTTGTGAAGTGAAATAGCTTTTCCAATTTTAAATTTAATCTAAATTTCGTATATATTGTATTCCTTTTCACTTCGGTTTGAGTTCCACTTCTGTAAGTACCTATTTTTATTATATTTAATTAGGTAAGAGCTCTTTGGTGGTACACCTGTTAATTTACCTTGCCATGGTTCACCTAAGATGGCAGACGGGTGTATCATGGGTAAAAAGAAAACCTGTCTTACTACAAAGGTGAACTGAAAGGTATACCACCACTTAGTCCTGAATTTAGTGTATATGTACCACTTCTAGTTCTTATATTTACTCCTAAAAGCAATGCAACTAATCTTATTTAGTATTTGATTCCTTTTGTATAGTCACAAAACTTAACGCTTTACGTATACCTATTAGTTTATAAACCTGTACTGTAAATAAGACATCCTTTCGAAAGAGGAGCTGATGATTGATAGATGTAACAATGTTGAACAGAATTACCGATAAATCAAATAATATTCAGAGCAGCGATGTTAACAGTGTGTTTCACAAAAACCCATATGTATAATTAATAAACTGTAAATAATACAAAGTGTACATAGCCTTTTATACTTGTATTTTTCCATTTTATAAAGTCATATTACGATTCATTTGCGTAATAAGCAGATAAGATTCTAACCATATTATAACTAATAAAAGAAAAACAAGATAAAAAATAAATTGCGTAAAATTAAATTCTGATTCAATGTAAAATGATTCTCGTCTCTGCTCTCTTATCTAGTAAAAAATAAGTGTTGGGTAATTTGTGAAACACAACGAAGCCCGCGTGTTCCGCAACATATGGCCGCGACAAAGCGTTCAATAGGTGCTCAACCCACGATTAGCGAGGCTAGGATACGACTTCCTATCCAGTCTACAGTCCCCTAGAGTGACTGCCAGTGAGTGAACGACTACATTGGCGACAGCACCAATTTTAAATGCGTATAAAAATTTGTTTTTCAGACATCCTAACTTTTTAGTGTTGTTAATCATAGATTATTCCAACACTGGATGTTGATAAACAAGACAGTTGTTGTAAAGTAGTTCTGCTGCACATTCGAGTGAGTCATATCTTCCCTTCACCTATAGAACCAACACTATAATTAGGATGACTATAAATCAAATACTTATTTTCCCTATTATAGATGCTCTGCTAATAGACCCTCATTTTATTTATATTTTTTTACAGCAAATTGTGTTAAAGTTAAATAATTTGTGATTTACATGAAGTTCCTAAGACTTGATAAAATTAATAGCTGCCATTTTTATTTAAGTATAAATAAAATAAGATTTTGTTTATGTATATTATCTGTAAATGTTTGTTTGATTATGAAATTAGAATTTAGTTCAAGGAATACATCAGTGCATAGGGTATTTATATGCAGTTAAGATACATGTAATAAAGTTAAAACATGTGAAATAAAATAAGGACTGGGAGGAATAGAATAAGGTGAGCGTTTATACAGTTAGGTGCGAACAAAGTGTAATTTGACATGATTTATGTAAAAAATGTTGCCATAGTTTTGTGAAGACAAATTCTCTCAGATAATTTAATTACATGTCCTGATATTTTTAATTAAAATATATGTTTTTCATTTGTTATTATTAAAAAGAAAACTGATTTAAATCTTATTGCTACACTGCACCTATTAGCTATATTATTTTTAATATAACTGCCCCTGGTACACCCAGGTGAACTGTGAAAGGTTTACCATGGTCACTTGTAATTGAAGAAAATTAAAATGCAATGTATGGAAAAAATGGCAAAAAGAACCTAGTTCTGTTATCTATTGGGATTGGTAGGTGATAGGTCGGAGTTTATTTTTAAGTACCCTCCCTCCCCTCCCGGGGTTGGAAACACCCCCCGCACCCCCGGAAATGTCACGAATCGCGGTTTTTTCAATATTTAAAGAAAAGAGAAATGTGCAGGTACGAAATAATCCTTGATAAATTTGCTATCCACCACTCATACATTTAAAAGCGATACCACTTTTAGTTTCCACGCAATCGGCCTCGAAGTACGAACATTTTTTGTCATTTCTCGATTTTTTAAAACTTAGTTAAACCTATTTTAAACAAAGAAGAACCTAAAATATCTGTCTTGACCAAGTGTGAAATATCACCTACCAATCCCAATAGATAACAGAACTAGGTGATTTTTGCCATTTTTTTTGGTAATTTTCTTGTATTAGTGGGGTAAGAAATGTATAAGAGAATAACTATAAGGTAACTAGGATTAATTTATCAAAACATGCAAAAATACAATCATTAATATTGTAAACTTGACTTGATTGAAATGTATCGGGTAGGGTAAACCCTCTGTGATTGAAGGGTAAACCATGGTATATCTAGCCGCACCAGTAGAAAGTGGCAAATAAAAGTGTCTGGCATTGACCAACATTTATTGTATCATAACTAGCTAGGACATTTTGTCCACATCATTTACTTGATTGCTTTTACATAATGTAATTTTAAATGTACATTTTACATAATAAAGATTGTTGTTGTTATAATAAAATGTTGATTCAATATTATTTGTTATTATTTATCAGTGTGAAACAAAATTTTTTGTTACCATTCTACTTAAAATAACATCTAACAAATCTACATTTCCTTTTAAACTATTCAGTTTGTAAACACTTTTAAGTTCCTTCAGGTCGGTCAGAGATGAGAGTTCACTTAGCGGACACAGTTCACCTTGAATTTGTGGAATTATCTCAACACTACTATCCTCTTCTTCAGTTACTAAGAAACATATTAGTAATTCTTGGCCTTTTTCTACTCCAAACTTGCTGAGGCTCTGTGATATGTTTTTACTGAGTGAGAGGTTGAAAAGTATTTCTCCGAAGACGGTTCTCGTGACCATGTTAGCTTGTTGCCGCGCCACGACGGCACGGTTAGCGGCCACGATCAACTGCAGCGGGTCCACGACCAGGCTAGGCTTGACCACAGCGCAACTCCACGAGCCTTTCATCACGTTGGTCCTAATCTCTTCAACATTTTGTACGTTCTTGAATAGGTACACTTTTATTTTTGTTTTTGTGTCAGGATCTAGGTCACATAAATATGGATCAACGGTCATGGTTTCAGTCTTTCCTCCAAATTTATTATGTTGTTTTTTATAGAAAAATCTCGCAATCAAAACACCACAAATTGACCACAAACAAAAAACTAAATAAGACGACATTACTTTTTTTTAATATTTCGTGCTTAGTTTTTGAGTTTGGCTACTTGAGGTAGAGATTGTAAGCTTGGCTTGACGATGATTGATGAAGATTGACGTTCGGGAAAACTCATTAAACGCGGGCGGAAAGCTAGTGTTATTATATTCTTCAATTATTACAGACATTTTAATTTTATCGAATCCGGAAATACAGGAACTGCTTCCAATCTCTCCCCGATCCCATTACTCACCGGTCGGCGAATACCTACCAAACATTCTCAACTCTCCCTGGTTTTGTAATTTGTTACTATACGTACATTGCGTAGCCAATTCGCCTGAACTGTAAGCCCTTATCGTTTTCTCTAATCGCCTACGCAATGTACGTCGAATTGTAAGTAACACTTGAATTGTACTTGTAATTTGTAACTCGTAGTTTCGTGAAACGGCCCCTTGGTCTTTGGATCACCCAGGCTACATCACCATATAGTAATTACATCAATTCAATTCAATTTTTACCATTTTTTATGTTGCGTTAACACTCCAAACGTCACTTTAGTCCATCAAAATCAGGGTTTAGGTAGTCTGTGGTCCCTCCCTCGTCACCTCGCTCCCTCCCTCCACACTCCGTCAGTCCCTCTCTATTCTACTCGACAAGTTCGACAACCTTATCGTACATTACTTATTCATCTGTGACCTTATCAGTTAGTAGGTGGTTAGTAGATAAGATTCATGAATTAAATAATAAGGTTCTCATTTAACTAACATAATTATTATACAAGATGTTGCGGCCACGAACAAATACTCTGAAACTAGTGCTTGTTGCTCGCAATTTGCGGCAACTTTCCACTAAAGCACAAATAGAAAATGCTCCGGTGGTATTTGAGAAGTTATCGGGGCTGGACCGCGGTATTGCACTTTACGGGCTCAACAAGCCCAAAGATAGAAATGCTCTCAGTTTTGACATGTTGAAAGCTATGAAGGAAGTCCACCAAATTCTAAGGGAGGACACAAAAATCTCAGTTGTTATTCTATACAGTTTAGTACCGGGCATCTTCTGTGCAGGTGAGTAGGTATTTAAAAACTTTGAAGAACTTAAGTACTTCCATTCTCAAAATTACTTATTTAAAATATTTTTGTAACAGGGGCAAATCTTAAAGAACGATTTAAGATGGCTGATGATGAAGTTGCGGAGTTTGTTTGCGGGCTACGAGCAACACTGACCGAAGTGGAGGACTTGCCAATGCCGACCATAGCAGCATTGGACGGCGTTGCAGTGGGCGGAGGCCTGGAGCTAGCGCTCGCGTGCGATTTGCGGGTTGCAGCTCAAGACGCGCGCCTCGGCCTCGTGGAAACCAGCCGAGGGCTACTGCCTGGTGCCGGAGGCACGCAGAGACTGCCCAGGGTCATACACTCCAACATTGCTAAAGAACTCATATTCACCTCTAGAATAATTAATGGGGACGAAGCTAGAGCTTTAGGTCAGTCTAGTTAATTAGTTAAGTAAATATGTAAAGAAACACTAAACATCAATGATTATTATTTTCAGGTATTGTGAACCATGTGGTGCCACAAAACGAAACACGAACTGCTGCATATGAAAGAGCGCTCAGTTTAGCTAGAGAGATCACACCGAACGCTCCTATAGCTCTTCGCTGTGCCAAGCAAGCTATCAATGAGGGTCTACAACTAACCATCAAGGAGGGATACAAAGTAGAGCAGAAATACTATGAACAGAATATACCCACAAAAGATCGAAAAGAAGGCATTGTATCCTTTATGGAGAAAAGAAAACCTATCTACGAAGGTCACTGAATTTGTATACAGATTATACACCACATTGTTATATAATATGTAAGCTCAAAGTACATACTCGTACATACCAATTTAAATATTTGCATTTATAAATGTATTTACAAAGGTTTTTTGTTATGTGGCTTTCCACATTATTTTTTATACTTTTATTGTATACTCAAACATTCCTACAGTGTGCAATTATATATATTTTTTTTACAATTTATGTCATCTATTCTTTGCCTTTCCTTTCTATCAAACAGACTCTTTTAAATAATGTTAATAAGGAAGTTGGTCATTCAAGCACTCACACCTACATACAAAATAGTATAGCATGGCAAACTATACAACTTTGATATGACTGAACCGGTGCCATTGTTACATGTGGAAAGTGGAAATTGAGTTTTTGATACAAATATTTTGTTTGTTATTTATTTTAAAAGAAAATAACAATAAAAGCTGTACTGTATCAGTTTTATTACTTACATGAGAAAGTAATAACACATTCTAGTGCTTTTTTTTACAAATATAAAAGATAGTAATTCATGTCAACTAAACAACGCTAAGGCACTTCATCAGCTGACTTTTGGTGTCTTCTGGAGATGTGACAGTATGTCCTTTAGTCCTGTCATCAGTGTAGATCTCATAGTCATTACCACCTGGGCTGGTTTTATCTCCAAAGAAATGTATCTCTTCATAATTATCAGGAGCTACATGTTTCAGGCAATAAGTCTTATCCCATCCAGTGGGGAACACATCTACACTAATCTGTCCTCCAAGGGCGAAAGTCAAACCACACGCTGAAAATTCTTTTTGCAGTGCTTCAACAAAGTTCTGCCTAATTTTGTGTACTGTGTCAAATTGCACAAATTGGTCTCTCTCAGCTTGGCTGCACGACCGTCCCACAGGGCAAATATTGATCATGCTAGAACGGAACTCAACAAAATTTCCTCTTTTGGCTGGTAACTCTATTTTAGACATATACCCAAGAGCAAAATTGATTACCTTCTGTAAAGTCTTCTCTCCCATATGACTAAGGATGCTTTCTGTGCTCTTTAGCTGCCCATTTTTGTAGTACACTAGGCCATTTTCGCAGAATACATAGTCAAATTTAGCGGCGACATCTTCACCAGACATCTGCTCTGCGACCTTAACATAGTCTGACCCACTGACCAAGCCTATCGACACCATGGGCTTCACTTTGTCCAACAAAAAGCTTTTAAGTTCATCTAGGATAACTTGCCTGGGTTTCGTCAGAGTGCCATCAACGTCGAACAGGTATAAGACTTTACTGCGGCCCGCCATAGTAGATGGAAATTGCTGGGTGTTCTTGGTTCTTAAAATTGAAGTTGATGGATACTTTTCGAATTTTGGAGGCAAAGAGACCGGTCGATAAGTAGGTCACCGGCGCCCGGCGAAGGTGGCGGCTGCAAAGTGCCAACACTTCACTGACGTCACGTCGACTTGTTATCGGCGAACATGGCGAGAGTCGCGCGGCGCACTGTTTACACGCTATTATTGTGTGTATTTGTTACAGAAACAGTCTCTTCTGATAAGGCACGCAACGTTCTTATCCTCCTGGGTAAGTGCACCATTATTTGTTCACAAACTTCACTTCTTCAAAATGACCTGATAGCAACATGCATGATGTTGATTTTTTATTTATTAGCAAAGTTTATGAGAGAAGGCGACAATAAACTGTTATTGTGGACTAAATTTAACATTAATTATTTTTATTGCTTCCATATCAGCGGTAATTTTAAATTTTTAAGTAAATATAAATTTTTTTTTTTTTTTTTTTTCGTTTTGGCATAATGCTATTTGCACATTGCCACATACAAAGTGAGGAAACGTAACGCGATTTAAAGTATTAGGAAAAACGGAATTCGGAAAAGGAATAGGATTGGTTTAATGAACAGGAATTTATTAGGAAGGAAAATAGAAGGTATAGATATAAAATTAATTAGATACGGATATTATTAGAAATAATGAAAGAAGATAAGGTTTTATAAATAGAGTGATTATTATATGACAGAAGGATAGGGATGGATGTGGGTAAAGGTACTTTTAGGTAAATTAAATCACTATATATGGAATCATTGCTGAAAAGAGGACAAGAAAGAAAAATGTGATTCATATCACCAGGCTCACCACATTCACACAAGTCATTGTTAACTATGTTGAGCCTAGCAAGATGCTTTGGTGTGCAAACATGACCCAGTCTCATTCGAATTAACACACTGGTAGATCTCTTACCAAGCCCAAGTTTGAAAAACCAAGGCTTAGAAGTGATTACAGGCTGAATCATGGAATAAAATCTGCCCTTTCTCTGAGAACTCTCTAACCACATCTGGTCCCAAGAGTCCCTGAGATATGACATGGGCAAAGCGGCCAAATCATGGTTGTAGTTTTTATATGGGAACATGTCTCCACACACAATGGCTTCGTTAGCTAAATGATCAGCTTTCACATTACCGACAATGTCACTGTGTCCCGGCACCCACGCAAATGAAATCAAAAGCCCCTCTCTAGAACATTTGTATAATAAAATTCGGATATCAATAATAACGGGAAAAACAAGTTTACAGTTAAATGGATACTTAGATAGGGCTTGTAAGGCACTCATTGAGTCAGTAAATATTATCGATTTCCTAAGTTTCATAATACGAATATATTCAACCGCTTTATAAAGTCCAAAACACTCTCCAGTAAACACAGATGATTCTGGAGGTAGCTTAACTTGTTGATAGGTTTTATACTGTGCATGGTATACACCTACGCCCACGTTACCAGTAGGAGAGTGTTTCGACGCATCCGTAAATATACTATGGTGATTTTTCCAATTTGTATCCTTAATAAAATTAAATAATACGTTATTATTTAAATCACCTTTATCAAGACCTATATTAAGGGCAATGTCAGGAGTATAAGTGAGAGTTTCAAAGGGACTGCAAAACAAAGGAAATGAAAGTGAACTATGAATAGGAGCATGTATGGAAGAGTATTTTCGAAAACTCTTTACAAGACAGGGAACAGTTTTATGAGACCAATAGCTAGATGAGCTTATGTAATCTAAAAGTAATCGAAGTTTAGAATGAAGAGGGTGATGAGAAAGATGTAAAGATCGATATAGAAATTTATCAGCAAGGTACTGTCGACGAAGTTGCAAGGGAGGCTCGCAACATTCGACCTGCATGGCATTGATTGGACTTGACTTCATAGCACCTGTTATCAATCTCAGAGCTTTCGACTGAATGCTATCCAATTTTTTAAAAACAACTACACTACCAGGCTCTAGTAAAAATGTGCCATAGTCCAATATGCTTCGTATTAGTGCATTATAAATAAGTCTCATATTGAATGGATGCGCCCCCCACCATACGCCAGAGAGGCACCTTAGTATATTAATCAGACGCTCACATTTAGCATAGATATATTCACAATGCGGAACACCTGTCAATTTTGAGTCTAAAATAATACCTAAAAATTTTTTTTTGTCTGTAATTGGAATTTCTCTATTATGGTAATAAACCGAAAACGGTGGAGGAAGTCTCATTCTAGAAAATAAAACAACAGAGCTTTTAGATGGTGACAGGTCAAGGCCGTTTTTGTCGAGCCAAGTTTTCAAACATCTCAGAGAAACAGTCAAAGAGGCACACGCCTTTTCAATTGAACTATGAGTATAGTACAATAATAAATCGTCAGCATATTGAAGAACACTTACATTATCTCCCAAAGATGATTCCAAATCATACGTATAAATATTGTACAAAATTGGACTCAGAACAGAGCCTTGAGGGAGCCCTTTCCACACAACTCTGGTTACTTCACTAGCGTCATGTAAACATAAATGAATACGCCTCTCAGAAAGCACATTCATCACAAAGTTAACCAAAAGTGTAGGGACATTCAGCAATAGCAGTTTTTCCTTTAAAATGCTTAATACAACATTATCATAAGCAGAATTAATATCAAGAAATGCAGAAATTACAGATTTATTACAAGAGAATGCTAACCTAATATCGGTTATAAAAATACTAAGGCTATCTATGGTACTTCTCCCTCGCCTAAATCCATATTGAGAGCTACTCAATAAACAACGGGACTCAATAAACCACTCCAATCTATTTTTAACCAAGAGTTCAGCAATTTTCATTAGAACAGTTGAAAGCGCAACAGGTCTAAACGACGAAGCATCTGCTGAACTTTTGTTGGGCTTAAGAATTGGAATAACTTCCTGAGATTTCCATGCATGAGGGATATTACCCGACATCATTAAAGAATTGATAAGGTCCAAAAAATATAAAAGAGAATTTTCACCAAGATGAGCGACAAAAGAGTATGGTATCCCATCCAATCCAGGGGCAGAGTCCTTTACATTAGATAAAACACCTTTGAGCTCTGTAAGAGAGAAAGGGCGATTTAGACCATCAGGATCTTCTGATAAAAAGGATGGAAGTGAACAGGGCAATAATATGTCCTCTGGAACCGATGGGGGGGCCAGTTTATTTAGAAAACCATTCATCAAAGAAGACGGTAAAATATTTGAGGATGTTTCGCGAAATGCAGATCGAAACCTACGAATATTCCTCCATACTACAGATGGAGGGACATCGGGAGACAGCGATAAACAAAAATTCCTCCAGCTATCAAACTTTTTCTTTTTAAATAATTTAGTCGTTTTTTTCATAATATCTGACAAAATTGAAAAATTTTCATTAGATCCACACTCGTTATATACCAACTCCATTTGTTTTCTATTTTTTACTGCTTCAGTACACTCACTGTCCCACCAAGGAGGTGAGGGAATACAATTCGCACTTTTTCCTTTTATAGGGAAAACTTCATCCGCCACTTCCACCAAGACCTTGGCCAGAAGTGATGCACAAAGTGGTTCCGTTCCCCTACTGACCCCAGGAAGAGAAGCTATTTTACATTCTAAACGTTTACTGAATAAGTCCCAATCTGCATCTATCAATTTGTGTTTTAAACGAGGAGGACGTTTTTGTATTGGGCTGGTTGTGAAAGGGAATTTAATAACTATAGGCCAGTGATCACTTCCATAGGTTGAAGGAAGAGTTTCCCAAATTAACGTAGAAGCTAGGGCAGGAGAACAAATGGATAGATCAGGTACGCTAATACCCTCGTTGGGCCCAGTACGGCGAGTTGGAGATCCAGTATTAAGAATACAAATGTTATGCGAGTCAACTATATCTAGCACATAAGAAGCATAATGGTTAGGTGAAGAACTGCCCCATGACGGATGCTGAGCATTAAAATCTCCAAGAATAATAAAGGGCTTAGGGAGAGCAGAAATCATACTATCAATTTCATTAAATATAGCAGGACTTGGATGAGGAATATACAAAGAGACAAAACAAATATCTTTAACTATGGCTGCTATGAACGAAAAGTCTTTATTAACATGAGAAGTGGGGAAATACGAAAAAGGAAAAGAATGTTTGATGAGTAAGGCAGTACCTGCATACCCATCAGATCTATCTTCTCTAAGACAAGCATAGCCAGGGATCCTAAAGGAGAATCCTGGTTTAAGCCATGTCTCTTGTATCGAAATAAGAAATGGCTTATGTAAATTAATCAAATAAATTAAATCACTTTTTTTCGACACCACGCTCCGACAATTCCATTGTAGTATCTTTGCGGAGTTGTCCATTATTAGAGATTTTAGAGATAGCATCAATCAAAGGGGCAGCGTTGGACGGTGTTAATAAATTAGACTGGGATAATGATTTTATTAGTGTTATTATAACTTCTGCTACAGAAATATTTAAAGGGTCGTCATTGTTATTATTTTTAAGTGCACAGCCATTGGAAGGTTCAGGAATATTAAACTCCTGAATAAGAGAATTATGTGCGACCTGATCATATCCTTTATCTAGTCTAGGTTGAGATCTTGATTTAGTAAAGACAGTTTTTTTGTAAGATACAGTTGGTGCCTGTCTAGGCAGCGAATGAAAAGAACTTGGTGTAGCAGTAGTGGTATTTTGAGATGTTAATAAAGCATCAGCATAGGACTTTCTGGATATAGGAGGATGAAGTTTTGAAGCGTCTGCATATGACACGCAGCTCTTTGCCATAGACTCTTTAATAGCTTTTTGTCTAATAAACTCTAAGCATTTTTTATTTGTAGCAAAATGCGCCCCATTGCATAAGCAGCACACCACACTATCATCATCAACTGAACAAGTATCACCACGGTGACCCTGTCCACACTTGTAACATCTTGGTGTGGAAGCTCGACATTCAGCCAGCACGTGGCCAAAACGACAGCATTTGTAACACTGAATAGTTGGGAAGATGTATATATCCACTGGCAGGGCACTATAGCACATAAAAATGCGCTTAGGTAATACCTGTCCATCAAAAGTCAAAACAACTGATTCTGTAGCTTTAAGTTGTGGGCCACTTTCAGATATTATTTTTTTATTCAACCTACGCACTTTCAAAATCTGACCACAGCCTACTGGGACAGAGATATTATCCTTAATTTCATCCTCAGACCAGTCAGCTGGGATTCCTCTAACAATACCCATTCGAGTAACCGAAAAAGTGGGGATAAATACTTTATAATTTTCTTTTTTAAGGTTTTCATTATCTAAAAACATATTTGCGTCTTGATAGTTAGAAAATGACAGTGAAATTTTATTTCGACCGATGCGTTTTAAACTTCCATTCACAATACCATTAATTGAATTTCTTTTTAGGAATCTTCCAAAAGTAATAGGGTGTAATGTTACACCATCGTTTGCAGTTAACATTTGTTTCTGAATGTGCACTAAATAGGGTGCAGCATCAGAGGGCTGATAAGTTGGTCTGGCCACAGAAGGCCTCTGAAAAGTAGAATTAACAGTTATATTAACATTCTCTGTTAACTTGTTGCCGTTAGACCCTGAAGTACTACTAAGGGCAGTTATATTACTCTGAGAATATGTTTTGTTACTCGTTTTTGTTTGGCTAAACTTAACCTGAGATTTTGGAGGGAGCATAGGGCTGTAACCTTGCGAGAGGTCACTGCCTTCTGGGAGTATGGGAGTATTATATTGAGAAGTAGAAGCCTGTGAAAACATCAGCTCAGACTCCACGACACAGTGACATTCATGGCCTTTAGGCACGTTTGCGGAACTATCCTTATTACGATGTCTTCTTCTCTTATTGCAATGTTTACAAATCCGAACAGCAGAAGCATGTTTACGTTTGTTAGCAGATAGCGATTGCGACGACTGTGACAACGATCCATCCGTATCCATACTAGAAAACTCTTTATTTAAAGAAATTGTTACTTCTTGGGCAACATCTAAGGAAAAATCTGGGGGATCCTTACCAGACCCCCCCGGGTCAGGGGGCTCTGCCATTGGCGCCAAAAAAGAAAAGAGAACTTACCAAATTTTACTGTACAGAAATCACACTATTACATACAAATAAATATACACTATTATCATTTACATAAAATAATACACAAAACCAATCCTATTAGTTAATTAATTAGTGAAAAATCGAATTTTTGAAATTTAAAGCCAAAGATCACGTCCGACAGCTACGACGTTTCCCGCGCTTTTTTCTAAATATAAATTAAATTCGATGTGTTTTTTTTGTTTGTTTCATTTGGTTTCGTTCGAAAACTTAATCTGACATGACAGCAGGATGCAAATATACAAGTTTTCTTAAGTGTGAAAAGGACAGAAAATTTTGACCGTGGTCACAGTCCGTCATGAAATAAACGTTATATAAAGCTGTGATTACACTAATAATAATATTTTATTTTTGACTGCAGCTGATGATGGAGGGTTCGAATTAGGCGCATATAAAGAAAAAATATGCCAAACGCCAAATATTGATGCACTTGCGCGCCGCGCAGTCATATTTGACAATGCCTTCACTTCTGTCAGCAGCTGCTCGCCAAGGTAAGTGAGTGATGTACGGGTCCGCAGCGCCAATTTTCTAACAAAACATGTTATAAAAACAAGTTAAAAAAACAACCGCTGCGAAAGTTGTGTTTTGTCAAAAACTACGTCCTCTAGTGAGCAAGCGCTACCAAAGCGCTACATCAAAAGCGTAACTTCCCCTCCCCGCAGGCGAACGCGGGGGATATTATCCATATGCTCAGTGGTTATCCATTCGCCGCGGCAAACATGTTCATTGTATTTTTATAACAAAACAGGCCCCTCTTCGGCTAAAATAAAATGTTAGATGTTTATAAAACACGCGCAGCGGAACCGGCTTTACAATACCGTTAATACATACTGGCCCCGATTCACACTGTCACGCTCTAATCCTTAATTTATGTTAGTCTGTCCTTTTTACCTTAGATTGAAAAAGGACAGGAGATGGCCATTCTAATATTAGAGCTGTCAAACATCGTGAACCTTATGGCCGTGTCGATTGCACAATTTTAGAGAGCACTTAAAATATGCGACTTAAAAATATCTAAAACTGACAGCTATGCCCTCTCTTTCATTGGTCATAAAAACGAAAAGGATAGCTGGATTTTAAAATAAGAATTAGAGCATGACCATCCCGAATCGACTACCTATGTATACCATGTACGTTCGTGAGTGTGACACAAAGGAAATATTTAGTAGTAGCAATAACTGGCTGAAAATTTTTGTGTTGCCAATAAACTCCTTACAACGCCCTCATTTCTCTTGTATTGTATCTATGCCATTCTAATACCTACCTACAAAAATATATTTGGCATTGCATTTACAGTCGAGCAGCGTTGCTGACGGGCGCGCCGAGTCACCAAAATGGCATGTATGGTCTACATCATGGAGTGCACCACTTCTCCTCGTTTGACCACATCGCCAACCAGTCCGTACCAAACCTGCTGCGCAAGCATGATATTTACACCGGTAAGTGAAATTCCAGTTATAAGCATTTCATTTTCCAGCTGTTGTGGTCATGAACCTGTTATGGCTTCGTCTGCAAGCAGTTTCAAGTGAAAAATAATACGCAGGAAGCGGATAGTTAGGTAGCTGAAAAACAGTATTGCCAATTTACAGAGTATTACAGCGCCCTCATTTTTATGTTCTGTTGTATTGAAGACATTTTTGACTTCTTACCTATCTATTAAAGTTTCAAAATCCTTAGATATCAGTCTTTTTTTGCAGGTATAATAGGAAAAAAGCACGTGGGGCCAAGTAGTGTGTACAAGTTTGACTACGAACAGACCGAGGAGAACAATCATATAGACCAGGTCGGACGAAATATCACCCACATTAAACTACTTACGCGGGAGTTTCTGCAAACTGCTAAAAGTCGCAACAAGTGAGTATAAATAAACTGCAGATAACCACAGAACAGAGAATATTGTTGAAATAATACTTTTGCATTGCAGACACAAAAATAACAAATCAATAAATGCTTTGCAGTTTTCCAGCTGTTGTAACTTAACTAACAGCACATTGCAGGCCATTCTTCTTGTACGTCGGTTTCCACGATCCTCATCGCTGTGGTCACCGCGAGCCACAATGGGGCCCATTCTGCGAGCGCTGGGGCACAGGCGAGCCCGGAGCTGGTCGCATCCCCGACTGGACACCCTGGTTTTACCAGTGGGACGAGCTCGAGTTGCCATTCCACATCCAGGATACAGAGCCTGCGAGAAGAGACCTCGCCGCCATGTACACTACTGTCTCTCGCCTCGATCAAGGTAACTAATGGTAGATGGTCATAACAAGTTCAGCCAAAGACTGCCGGTCCATTAATGTTATTTTTATTACAAACATCTTTTGAACAGCATTTTATGCGACCTGAAAAAATAATTACAATCGTCAGACTTACTAATGCAACAATATGTTACAATACAGCTTACCAAGACTCTTCTTAACTTGCAGGCGTAGGTTTAGTATTGAAAGAGCTGGAAGCAGCAGGATACGGAAACAATACACTAGTAATGTACACGTCAGACAACGGCGTGCCATTCCCCGCTGGTCGCACCAATATGTACGAGACGGGGATCCGCGTGCCACTAATAGTGGCGGCGCCTGGAGCGCGCAAAGGCCACTCGTCTGCATTCGTCAGCTTGCTCGACATCGCGCCTTCTGTACTACATTGGTTTGGCGTGCCGACGCCACCATCGCTCGATAATACAGACACTAACGAAGTCTGGGATACCGATCAGCCTAAGAGTTTGCTGCCTGTGCTAGAAAATGGTAAGTCTAATTTAAAAAAGAAGTTTAAAAATTACAAATACAAAATTTAATAATTATTTCGCCTTTTTTGAAGATGTTTCTGGACACTATCTGTTGGATGTCTACTTTAGTCTTCTTTTAATAAGCGGCCTTGTTCGTTACGCAGAGCCGCCGGTAGAATCTAGCGACGAGGAAGCAGTGTTCGCGTCACAGACGCACCACGAGGTGACGATGTATTATCCAATGCGCGCTATACACACGCATCAATACAAACTCATACACAACCTCAACTATGGGATGCCCTTCCCCATCGACCAAGACCTTTATGTCTCGGCTACTTTCCAGGCAAGTATCATTTTTAACGACTATATAGAAACTTTGCTAATCATGTCACTTTCTGTAGTGATAGTTTCTATGGTTGAACAATCAATCCGTCGATGTTTCCATCGTATTCGGTGGGGACGTATATGAGCTGTTGATGATTGATGATGTATTCAGTTACTAGTTGCTCTGCTCAAACTCAAGCGACTAGTCCCACACTCGCTCACGTAAGTGAACAGAATCTAACATTTTTAATCACAGACAGAACAAATTGCTAAGACGAAGCTCTGCTTTACGGCCCAAAACAAACGATTGCTTATTTTGTTCCGTTTTACAGGACATCCTAAACCGCACGCGCAGCAAGCAAGCTTTGCCGTGGTACAAGACTCTGAAGCAGTACTATTACCGACCTGAATGGGAGTTCTTCGACTTGCGCGTCGACCCCATGGAGCGACGAAACCTGCACGGACATCCAGACCTGGTTACCGAAGAAGCGACTTTGAGAGAGCGCTTGCACCGGTGGCAGCGAGCCACAAGGTTGGAATCGCGTGTTTTACCTTATGTGTAGGTTGTAAAAAAACAACCGATCACATAAGCCAAGCTTACAGTTTCATAAGCCAACTCCCGCAATATCTTATAGTAGAAATAAAGTGAAACTGGCAGGTCAATAGTTGAAATACCACACCGGAAACGGTAGTATTTCGGCTGAAAATTGAACAGTGTTGCCAATTAAGAACTTAACATTGCTCTAATTTTTGGTCTTTTCTTTCTTGCCGCTCAAAGATATGTATGAGCACTGACCTTACCAAAGAAGATTTCTCTCTTAACTCTGAAACATTGCGCTAGGCGAATATCTTCCCCCCCCATTTTCGCGAAACGCTCATAACCAGGGATATATTTTATTGTCTGTAAATCTTCCAGGGACCCCTGGCTCTGTGCTCCGGACGCCGTCTTGGAGCCTGACTCCACCGGAGCTGACTCAGTGTGCCGCAGTCTCCACGCGTCGCCCCTGCCATCTGCTTCGTTCGCCGCCAATCTTGACCACTTCCGGCCGCGATAATTATATCGATCGTGTAGATAACGTTAGGGCAAAAACGGTAGGAGAGAAATATCAAGTAAGTAATAGGGGATCGGGTTACTTTTTTTTTATTGTATAAATCCAAACTTCTTAGTTTCTGCTATCGAACACTAAAAGAATTTTTGCTCTATCTTTAAAATTGACCGAGTTATAAAGGTTTGAAATTCAAGATTAGACAGAGAGGCACATACCCAATAGTGACGTCGTTTGTTAGTAACGCCATTATAATCTCTGACCGCTTCCGTCATCATCATCATAATCTCCATACAAAAAATCATTTTTGAAAGAGACAGACATATTGAAACTTAAAAAAATCACTGTAAATTAGTTTTTCAACCGATTTTGTTTTTTTCTTCACGAATCGTCTGCTACTAATCTATATTTTAAAAATAATTCTTAAAATATGGTGAACGGGCCGATCCCCTATTAAGAAAAAATAAGAATACTCATTTATAATTAATATGTAGGTAGGTAAGCATTGAAACTTTAGATAGTTAATTTAAAAAAAAGCTATTCGCGTTTTGCTCTATATATAACTGGATTAGTACTATGTTACATTTTCATAAAAGTATATGCTGTATAAGGTGTATCTCTAGGAAAGTGTATTATAATAATTTCATTCTTCAAATTGTAATATGAAAAATGTATAAATTTTCATATAAATCAAGAATCTATCAATGTTGTTATACTAACTACTTTAAATTGTTTATTACAATAAATATTATGATATATTTTGTACTTTTATTTTGTTATAATTCAAACACTGATGAAAAAAAAACTTCTGTTATGAAATATTTGCTTATTTAAAGTTACAATAAACAATCTCAATAAAACTGCTCATACAAAAGATATGAAAAATATAATGCAGCAAATGCATCATTATCATTGTCATAGCATTAATGCCTTCTGGCTATTATTTTGTTGTGATAGGATTGCACAAAACATCCGATAAATGAACTTAAATGACAGGTATTACTGCATAAACAACTTTATTATCAAATAGGTACTTTACAATAAAACTACAACTATTTACAGAAATACAATATTGTTTTTGGCCTAATAAATAATGAAATTTGTAGTAAAAATATAGCCAATAATATTCTATCTACTAACATACTGCGACACAAATTAGTAGAAATTAAGCCATGCTAGAACAAAATTTTTTACTAATGGCAATACCAGATGAACCAATTATTTTTTTTGTGATTGGTGGCCAACCACCGGAAGTGCGAATGATTGGAAATCAACAGGGTTGCCAATTAATTCCAGCAGTCTTTTTTTTTATGTTATGATGGTACTAATAAACTTTATGTCATGCTCAAATTCTAATTTTAAAATCCAGCTATCCTTTTCTTTTTTATGACCAATGAAAGAGAGGTGATGAACGAATGATATTCATTTGAACGAATGATAACCTATTATTTTGTCATATACAAATACATCAACACATGAAATAAATTTTACTCTTTTTAATGCATGAATATAATATTTACCTTCCTGAGATTGCCAGCATATGAGGCTACTTCTTCAATCCCCGAAACCTGAGTTCCATTTCCAAGAAAGCCTTCATGGAGGGATCATTGACCATTTCCAGGATTTTGTCAGCGATCTCTGGGTTACTGCCCATTTTGGCTGCCAGAGCGTCCGCCCACGCAATGTAGACGCAGGTGGAACAACCAGACTGGCAGCAAGTGGTTGGTGGCTCGTCTATCAAGGCCTGGAAAAATAGAATAGAATTTGAGAAGGAAACTTTTAGAGACAAAGTGGATCAGACTTGTAAGGAAACCAGATTATTGTTAAAACAGTTGTTTGGTAGTTGTGTAAGATGACTATATTATATTTAAATTTGATATTAAAAAACATTTTTTTAGAATTATTAACTGGTACTTTACATTTTTCGCTATCCTTTCCAGTTCTTTTTCTTTCTCATCCTGTTGATCTTGAGAGGTCGTGGTGCATAGCCGTGTTTGATGTTTACCGCATTGGTTCCTAATAAACGATTTATATGATAACAATGATGTTTTCTGAAATTAAAGTTACTGGTTTAATATTTCACGTAAATTTATAAGTTAACAACTCACTTGAATTTTGTTGGATAGATCAAACACTTACAAGTATCCTATAATTCATGGTAATTGTAAATATCATTGAGAAAAATATTAATTTAGATTTTTTTCATAGTATTTTATTTACATAATAACTTTGAACTTTGTTATTGTTTTGAATCAGAGGTTATGTATATCTTACTAAAAGAAAAGAAAAAGTACATAATATTGCTGTCTTACTTTTACACGTGAGGATTGATTTGACACGACAGAGGTGTAACTAATATTTTATGGCAATATGGCATGTTGGCATAACATTGTCAATATTTGACAGTAGCAACCATGGTAGCAACTGCTCCTTCGCGATAACTAACGTTATCGTTATTGGTGGTGGTAGGTGTGTTTGGTGCATGGGAGGTTTAAAGGAGCAAGCGTCGATTTCTCGTTCAGAAATTTGAAACAATGGACAATGGATGGCTCGTTGCGACCTGTCAGCTGTTGCAAGTGGATTTGGTTGGATTGTCAAATTGGGGGAGAAGCGGAATTATTTTAAAGGGATATTAATTCTTTTAAATATGTCTTTTTACTTTCAATCCCACTTCCACAAATAATTGCCACGACCGGCCGTCGAACCCAGAGTTTTTAAGAGGTCGACGACGCCGCAAAAGCCGCAAGATGGTGTCCAGAGACCGGGAGTCCAAGTCGTTTCAAGACAAGTTGAAAGTGTTCTTCAAAAAGGGTACGTACAAAGGCATTTGGAGCAGTTTACAATGCTTATTTTACCATGAAGGTAGTGCTAGGCTAAGAGTCAACTTGATTCATACGAGTTTTAGTGAATTCTTAGTGGAAGAGTTGCGTTAATTCGGCATAGCAACTGCCCATCGCGGCGGCTCCCTTCATTGCTTTATGCGGATCGTGAAGCTCGGAAAGCGAACTTGTCTTCATACCAATGGCTTGCCCCCGTTTTAATCTTGATTACAGGGTTAAAACAGTTTATTTTTAACAAGTATGTACTGGTTACCTACTGATGTTTTGTTGCATACAAAACTACAAGCCCCTTTATATTTACAATAGCTTAAATCAACCTGTTAAAGAATATAATTAATCTTCTAATTACGAGTTCAATTGTGTGGAGGTAGAGTAAAAAAACCCATTAAAAGTATGGTGTGACGGTGATGGTATTCCAGCCTTTACAATTATTTTGGATTCTCATGAGTATCTTATTACTATTTTGATAATATTGGAGTCTTTATTAAAACATTAATGAGAAAAATTGCCTTGACTACTATTGCTAAACAAAATATGTTGTATTTTTTATATAGAATAGTTAGTCAAGAATGGACAGATTTAACCTACAAATAAACATATTTGATGATGTGCCTATGTATTGGGTTACTAGTATGTTTCTTTGTAATAATTAGTGGGTAGTGCAATAAAAACCAACCACATAAAAAAAGCAGTCATGTGTCAGTTATTGGTCAGCCAGATGCAACATATTCGTGTCTGTTGAAATCACATTGTCCAAAGAACCTCTTACTTATATTGAATTAGTATAGTCACAGAGTAATAAACAAATTGTTTTGGGTTTGTGTTGCAGAAAGTGTGCCAGCGCGTAGAGATCTGGTGGTGAAGGCGGACCTAGAGCGTGAGTTGGGTGTTGACACTCCCCTACCGCGCCGCCTGCGCGCTGCAAGGGACTTAACTGACCGCGTAGTGCAGCTGCGTGTGCAAGATGTAAGATTGTTTAATAATTTATTTTCAAAATTCATTACTGACAAGCTCTATAACCAATATTTTCTACTATGAAAAGGAACCTTGTAGTGAAATTCTACAAACATTGCAAATTGTATTACTTTTGTCTCATGTTATTTAAGATGAAAACTCACAAGCACATAAAAAAATATATAAACCATTTACAATGGTGTTTTTAACTAAAACATGTTTTTCCTGGAATTTAAAAACTAGCAAAGCAAAGACCCTCAAACTTTATTAAGCCTTTGAAGTTTGTTGGCTTGGAATAGAATAGAATAGAATAAATGGATGGATGGTTAATCTTGAATTTCATTACAATCATAATAATAATAGTTTATATTTCTTTGCTGATCAACCCAAATGCTAATATTAATACCACATTTATATATAGGCGGGTTGATCAGCAAAAAAATATCAATTGATTGATTGATATTTCTTTGCTGATCAACCCAAATGCTAATATTAATACCACATTTATATATAGGCGGGTTGATCAGAAAAAAAAATATCAATTGATTGATTGATATTTCTTTGCTGATCAACCCAAATGCTAATATTAATACCACATTTATATAAACGAAATTGCTTCTTTGTATTTCAAAATGAAGGTGTTTTGTTCATAACCTTATTTATAATAACACATAATTCCTATAGAAAAATATGCACATACTTTTATTACATTTAAATTTATTTACAGCATCAACTCTTTTGCTCTCTAGGGATCAATATAAAATAATTGCAGAAATGTATTTTCAAAGTTGTCTCTCGTTTTTCAAGGCGATTAACAATCCGCATTTTAATTTCTGGCTGTCTGTATGTATGGAATCGATGATCGCTGAATGCACGCATGCCGCCATTTTAAGTAATTGGCTTCAGTAATTGTACTATCACATTACTGAGCCCAATTCACCGAACAATCATCCAAGGATATATATCTTAAACCTACAAATATCACTCGACACTGGCGAAATAGGTACGTCTACATAAGATGTGTCGCCATTAGTAAGGAAGAAGAAAAAAAAAAACCCTATGCAGGCTTTTCGCGCAAAAAATAACTACCTCTACCGTTTTGTTTTGTTTTGACGCTTCGAATTCGCATTGTCTATTGTTGTGTGGATATTTTGATACTTTGCGCCTATTTTCTTACTTGTTACAAAAATAATATTCTTATCTAATATCCAGTTTGTGTGGTAAAGATCAAAATTCTATTATTTATCCTTCAGTGTTGTTACTAACGTTTTTTACGCGGGTTATTTTGATTGTGTGCAGGGAGGTGTGGAACGCATATGGCGCGCTACGCGGGACCTACTTGAAGCGCCCGGTAGCACGGGGGCGGAGGCCCGCCACACGGCCCTGGCGCTGTTCGGCGCGGTGACAGAGGGGCAGGCCGACCGGCTCAGCATCATGAGGACTGTGATCTTCAAGTTCCTGAAGGAATCTCACGCGCACCGCCCAGCTGAAGACGAAGTGCCTCGGTTCCGGCTGCTACACGCTCTTACTAACACTGGCAAGAATATAACTTGCTTTGAAGAAGAGGTGAGTCTGATTCTAAAGGGCCCCGGAGACGGTCAAACGGTTTGATTCAAACACGTAAAGTTTGGTTTGACTCAAACCATTTTATCGTTTACAAAGGTGGTTTGAACGGTTTGTCAAACATTTACGTGTTTGAAGCATGTTTGATGCAATTTCATATTTTTGTTGTGTTTGACGCGTCAGAAGTGTAATTACGACAGCGTACAGAATCAGACTGCGCAGAGCCGTTTGACAAACCGTTCAAACCGACCTCAAACGGTTTGATCAAACACGTGAGGTTTGAGTCAAACCGTTTGACCGTCTCCGGGGCCCTTAAGAATAAAAACTCTACATTGAACAAAGAATAACACCGCCCGCGCTTGGTGTTTATTTCTAATGACCGTGGGTATAAGGTCTTTTCCTGCGGTAAAAACTAAACTATGTCACTCTCCAGTCCATGAAAAATATATTATGAAAAAAAAATATATAAAAAAAATATATAAAAATATATTATGTGTGTTAATAAATTACATAAATCCATCGCTCCATTTCTTTGTAAAAAAAAACAATAAACATGCTTTCGCATTCCTAATATTGGTATGATTTCTTCATGGTAATAGAATGTGTACGCTAACTAAAAAGTATGTATTTATTTACCTACTTTTTATAAACTGTAATAGTTGTTTATTCTATGGTTTATTTGAGATTCAAAGACCACATTTAACCTCTTCGCACTACTGGCTTAAAGCCTTGCCTAAAATGGTGTAGCGGAACTAATTAAACTAAAAAAAAACTGAAGAGTAAAGTAAAAGTTGGATGATGTAATATTTTAATGGTATTTTATCACCTTGCAGATTGGAGCGTTCCTGATAGAATGGCTGTCCGAGATTCAGAACCTCACTCTACTGATGGACTTCCTTCAACTTGTCACAAATGTGGTCAAATTCAACGCCAGCTACCTCGATGAAGAAATAGTGCACGGGATCATCAAGTGAGTCTTCTGTTACGTTGCTAGTGGTTTGGTTATTCAATTCAATACATTTATTGATAAAATAGTAGAATATTTTACATGTCAAATGTTTATAATTAATTACTAACATAGATGGAATTATTGTGAGTTCCAGCATCCGCAAGCGGTAACGCTCATAATAAGTTCAGTTGTCATAAAAATTATTATTTATTGGTGAATTCATCCACAGAGTATAACGCACCCAATATTAATTTATTTTTAAGTAGTGGGAAGGGTAGGGGTTGGTGACAAATGTATTCTACTCTGCCATCACCACACGGCTTAATGTTTTCTAATACTTCGTAGAAAATTCTTACATAAAAAAAAGAAAAATGCGCAGGGTAGGTGTAGGGTAGATGTTGGGAAAAATGACAGGATAACATCTATAATTTTTGTTTTAAATTTTTTCTTTAATTTTTTTTTAGGATAACATCTGCCTTAACGTCATCTGTCCATCTTGTGGGAGGCTGTCCAACACTACGCTTTCCGGCCCGTCATAACATCCACACATTGATAATGATGACCTCTTATTCGCAGTTCCGCTTGCGGTGTCTTAGAGGGCCCTGCCGTGGCCCCCCACGCGACGGAGGGGGGTCCCACCCCCGTCGAAGTGGGCAACGCCTCGCTTGTGTTACTGGAAGCAGTAGTGTCTTACTCCTTGCTTCCTCTGGCCGCGCTACCGACCTTCTTAGCCACACTCTGCCGTACCATCAATCTGGAGGCCTACACGCAACACAGTTGGAAGGTAAGATGATGTTTTGATTCATAATTTGGAAACAGTTTTAATCACTTTAGACAGTGTGTATTATGCATGTCAGGATGTATGTAATATGCTATTCTGAAATATCTAGGTAGAAGTGTGTAATATGCCACCAAAAAGTATGTAATATGCAGGTCTAGAAGTGTGTAATATGCCACCAAAAAGTGTGTAATTTGCAGATCTAGAAATGTGTAATATGCCACCAAAAAATGTGTAATATGCAGGTCTAGAAGTGTGTAATATGCCACCAAAAAGTGTGTATTATGCAGTTCTAGAAGTGTGTAATATGCCACCTAAAAGTTTGTTATAAGCAGGTCTAGAATTGTGTAATATACCACCAAAAAGTTTGTAATAAGCAGGTCTAAAAGTGTGTAATATGCAGATCTCGAAATGTGTAATATGCCACCAAAAAGTGTGTAATATGCAGGTCTAGAAGTGTGTAATATGCCACCAAAAAGTTTGTAATAAGTAGGTCTAGAAACGTGTAATTTGCCACCAAAATGTGTAATATGCAGGTTTAGAAGTATGTACTATGCAGACATGTTCGTGTTCTATTTCCGAACAGGTGAGCAGTGCTTAGTAAATAAATAATTTTAAGACACTAATTCGTTATTCCTTTTCCAGCTGATGCGTTGCGTGGTGGGCGCGGACATCGGTCCCACGGCTCTCCATTCTCTACTGGAGCTAGCCGGCGGGGGCGGGGGCGGGGGCGAGGCGGGGCTGGCGCGGGGGGCGGTGTCCTACATCAACATGGCGCTGTGGGGGCCAAGACGCGTGCCCACGCTTCGAGCTAATCATCGTGCGGTACTCCACGCACTTCAAAAGGTATTATATAGGTATAATCTAAACACGACTGTCCTGCCAATAAATAGACTCGACATAAGGAGACTGGACATCATGGGCATAGGGAGACTCGACATGAGAAAACTCGACGTCATGGGCATAGGGAAACTAGACATAAGAAGACTCGACATCACGATCACAAGAAGACTCGACATCACGAACATAGGAAGACTCGACATCATGAGCATAATAGGAATTAATCCGTCAACAGCGACATTTTTTATTTTGTTTTGACAGCAGACAATATGTCTGCGGCGCAGTTGAAGGGTGCGCGCAATTTGTTCCGTCTATATTAGAAATACATGTAATTAATATGTTTCTGCAGGCGGTGGCGCTCGGGCACCCGGTGGTGACGTACGAGGTGGTGGCAGCCCTGGCGTCGCTCGTGGCGCGCGCGCACTCCGACCTGCTCGAGCCCGCCTGGCACATCCTGCTCGAAGTCGTGCGCCGAGTGCTCGAGCAAGACAAGGTACAGCCATCATCATCAACAGCTCGTATACGTCCCCCGCGGGGCTCGAGCCTACCCTGATTTAGAGTGATTAGGCCTTAGTCGACGCTGGCCCAGTGCGGGTTGGTCGACTTCACACACAACCTTTCTTCGCAGGAGTGGGCAGGTTTCCTCACGATGTTTCCCTTCACCGTAAGAGCGTCGAATAAACGTACATATAAATTCGAAATTCGAATACACATTGGTACGTGGTGGGATCGAACCCGCGTCTCCCGGACGGGAGGTAGCGGCCCTAGCCACTAGACCACCGACGCTCTCCGAAGGTACAGTCATCTTATACGGACTGTGGTCTGTCTACCTCGCCTGTCAGAGCCTTTGACATGGCTCTTGTAACGTTAATGGCCTCGATTCGGGATGTCACGCTCTAATCCTTAATTTAAGTTAGTCGACTATGGTTGTCAAATGAACGCGGACAACCAACGGTCGATCGGTCGGAATGGCCACTACAGCGGTTTTGGTCAAAACGCTTTTAGATGCTTCCATTTGCTAGTATAAGAGAAACAGTTCACAATGAACTTTGCATAGTCTCGAGTTCGTACACTTTTTACCTTTTAAAGATTGAAAAGGGATAGGAGATGGCCATCCTAATATTAGAGCTGTCAAACATCGAATTTGAACCTTATGGCCGTGTCGATTGCACAATTTTAGAGAGCACTTATAACATGCGACATAAAAATATCTTAAACTGAGAGCTATGCCCTTATTTTAGGTTATCATTCGTTCAAATTAATATCATTCGTTCATCACCTCTCTTTCATTGGTTATAAAAACGAAAAGTCGAGATTTTCAGAATCAGAATCAGAAACATTTATTTGTTGGACATCACAACACAAAACACATACATAAAGAATAGTACATAATGCAACAGAAATGAAATGAAAATACAAAAACAACATACTTACAAAATTGCCCCGGTGGTGTTGCGACACCCAGACAAACAGGGCCTCACTCAGCAAAAGCCGTAGCCTAGCAAGGTAGACTACAGCGCTGATCTTCCGTGAGCCCTGCAGAAACGCGGCACGGACGAACATCATATACCTACTTATATTATTGTTATGTATATAATATTGAAATAATTAAAGCATAAATAAATAGTAATGTTAACTGATTTGTATAATAACATAAATAAATAAACATACACCGTACACCCATCCACTTCACCAAGCAAGAGATTTCGACGCCCATTACGGAGGTTCCGGGTTGGATTCCCGGTGGGGACACTGTCAAGCAAAAATCTCTTTGTGATTAGGACATTGCAGGCTGAATTGCCTGATTGTCCGAAAAGAAAGATGATTCCGTGCTTCGGAAGGCACGCCGTTGGTTCGGAAGGCACGCCGTTGGACTATCTAGTCGTTACACGAGCCAAGTCAGTGGTCTTTGGCGGCTCTATAACACTGACACCAGGGTTTGTGAGGTTGGTTGACGACCCCACACGATGATGATGATGATGATAGCCTCGGAACTAACCTATAGTTTTTCTACTCAGGATTCGTCAACACCCCGTAACGAGTTAATCCACACGCGCGTCCATTCTCTCATCACGGCCATAGAACAACTCCATCTGGCCAACCAATACACCGGCTCGACTCGCTCTTTGCTCGAGCTGGTGGACTTCGTGGGGCACGAGAGGCCCGAAGCGTCCACCATGTGGCTCATTACAGGCAAGTTGACCAATACACCGGCTCGACTCGCTCTTTGCTCGAGCTGGTGGACTTCGTGGGGCACGAGAGGCCCGAAGCGTCCACCATGTGGCTCATTACAGGCAAGTTGACCAATACACCGGCTCGACTCGCTCTTTGCTCGAGCTGGTGGACTTCGTGGGGCACGAGAGGCCCGAAGCGTCCACCATGTGGCTCATTACAGGCAAGTTGACCAATACACCGGCTCGACTCGCTCTTTGCTCGAGCTGGTGGACTTCGTGGGGCACGAGAGGCCCGAAGCGTCCACCATGTGGCTCATTACAGGCAAGTTGACCAATACACCGGCTCGACTCGCTCTTTGCTCGAGCTGGTGGACTTCGTGGGGCACGAGAGGCCCGAAGCGTCCACCATGTGGCTCATTACAGGCAAGTTGACCAATACACCGGCTCGACTCGCTCTTTGCTCGAGCTGGTGGACTTCGTGGGGCACGAGAGGCCCGAAGCGTCCACCATGTGGCTCATTACAGGCAAGTTGACCAATACACCGGCTCGACTCGCTCTTTGCTCGAGCTGGTGGACTTCGTGGGGCACGAGAGGCCCGAAGCGTCCACCATGTGGCTCATTACAGGCAAGTTGACCAATACACCGGCTCGACTCGCTCTTTGCTCGAGCTGGTGGACTTCGTGGGGCACGAGAGGCCCGAAGCGTCCACCATGTGGCTCATTACAGGCAAGTTGACCAATACACCGGCTCGACTCGCTCTTTGCTCGAGCTGGTGGACTTCGTGGGGCACGAGAGGCCCGAAGCGTCCACCATGTGGCTCATTACAGGCAAGTTGACCAATACACCGGCTCGACTCGCTCTTTGCTCGAGCTGGTGGACTTCGTGGGGCACGAGAGGCCCGAAGCGTCCACCATGTGGCTCATTACAGGCAAGTTGACCAATACACCGGCTCGACTCGCTCTTTGCTCGAGCTGGTGGACTTCGTGGGGCACGAGAGGCCCGAAGCGTCCACCATGTGGCTCATTACAGGCAAGTTGACCAATACACCGGCTCGACTCGCTCTTTGCTCGAGCTGGTGGACTTCGTGGGGCACGAGAGGCCCGAAGCGTCCACCATGTGGCTCATTACAGGCAAGTTGACCAATACACCGGCTCGACTCGCTCTTTGCTCGAGCTGGTGGACTTCGTGGGGCACGAGAGGCCCGAAGCGTCCACCATGTGGCTCATTACAGGCAAGTTGACCAATACACCGGCTCGACTCGCTCTTTGCTCGAGCTGGTGGACTTCGTGGGGCACGAGAGGCCCGAAGCGTCCACCATGTGGCTCATTACAGGCAAGTTGACCAATACACCGGCTCGACTCGCTCTTTGCTCGAGCTGGTGGACTTCGTGGGGCACGAGAGGCCCGAAGCGTCCACCATGTGGCTCATTACAGGCAAGTTGACCAATACACCGGCTCGACTCGCTCTTTGCTCGAGCTGGTGGACTTCGTGGGGCACGAGAGGCCCGAAGCGTCCACCATGTGGCTCATTACAGGCAAGTTGACCAATACACCGGCTCGACTCGCTCTCTGCTCGAGCTGGTGGACTTCGTGGGGCACGAGAGGCCCGAAGCGTCCACCATGTGGCTCATTACAGGCAAGTTGACCAATACACCGGCTCGACTCGCTCTCTGCTCGAGCTGGTGGACTTCGTGGGGCACGAGAGGCCCGAAGCGTCCACCATGTGGCTCATTACAGGCAAGTTGACCAATACACCGGCTCGACTCGCTCTCTGCTCGAGCTGGTGGACTTCGTGGGGCACGAGAGGCCCGAAGCGTCCACCATGTGGCTCATTACAGGCAAGTTGACCAATACACCGGCTCGACTCGCTCTCTGCTCGAGCTGGTGGACTTCGTGGGGCACGAGAGGCCCGAAGCGTCCACCATGTGGCTCATTACAGGCAAGTTGACCAATACACCGGCTCGACTCGCTCTCTGCTCGAGCTGGTGGACTTCGTGGGGCACGAGAGGCCCGAAGCGTCCACCATGTGGCTCATTACAGGCAAGTTGACCAATACACCGGCTCGACTCGCTCTTTGCTCGAGCTGGTGGACTTCGTGGGGCACGAGAGGCCCGAAGCGTCCACCACGTGGTTCATTACAGGCAAGATGACCAATACCACAATACACCGGCTCCACTCAATACTCAATACAGGCAGTTTAGTCGACAAATATCAGATTTTTGGAATGAAAGATAATAAAAAAACAACAGATTTTACAAAATTTTCCCAGTGCGGATCGGGCCCAGATTGGCCTAGTGCGGGTTGGTCGACTTCACGCACAACGTTTGAATTTCTTCGCAGGAGTGTGCAGGTTTCATCACGATGTTTTCCTTCACCGTAAGAGCGTCGAGTAAACGTACATATGAATTCGAAATTCGAAAACACATTGGCAAGTGGTGGGGATCGAACCCGCGTCTCCCGGCATCGTCACAGCAGACGAGAATCGATCTGATTTATTGTTCGATTTTGTCGTTAAATTCGATACTACATAACGCAGTCCAATTAATAATGCAATGAACTGGTGTTTAGCGCGGGCAGCAGCGCTGAGCCCCTGGGGCGGCGAGTGGTCGGCGGGCGCGCTGCAGCTGGCCGACAAGTACCTGCGCCACGAGCCGCGCCGCGCCGTGCGCCTGCACACGCTCACGGCCCTCCTGCACTTCATCATGCGGAACAAGTCAGTATAACACTCGGAACGCGCATTGTCATTGGTTTTATAACTGCTAGAAGTGACGATGATGAAACTACACGAAGAAAGACGAATATTGTATTGTAACAAGGCGCCGGCGCCGCCGCCTTTTCTAATTTCCTTTGATTTGTTCCCGACGACATCTTTTTAAATTCATTAGTCGAAATATTTCAAGTTCCAGATAAACACATTATCTTGCTCAGAAACAAAGTTATAAGGCTTCAAAGTTGATGGTTAGACAGAGAAGTCTGACGAGACATGTGACGTCATATGTCACGCGTGCCATACATCCGCTATAGAGAATTTGGCTGTCGTAAGAGGGACAGATATGTTTCTTAATGTTGTATCTAGTTTGTTTTTCGATCAATTTCGATTCTGTTTTGACTGTCAGTATTCTATTTTTGTATACTTTCAGATGAACTATGACAAAAAGCTAATATTTTTTTTATGCATATTCCCTATTTCGCTATTGCTTGCTTTCCATGATTCGATCTCACTTGAGACTTTACCGAGTGCATTCTAGCGACACCTATGTTCTTAACTCTGTTTATATATTGTTCCCCAGCTTGGTGTACGGTGAAGAGTTGGTGGAATGCGTAGGTGTTCCAGTGGCATCCCTTTGTGCTCAAGACGCCGAACCTACCGTGCGGGCTGCGGCCGCGACCGCACTTACAGAACTTGCCAAGGTAAACCCTAAATACCTAGTGTACTCACCAAGGGAAATCCAACGAGCCCAGACAGGGTTATGTTGTATAGTTGAGAGATTCCCATGATCACATTTATGGCTTGGTCATCAAGCATTAGACGTCAAGAAATCCAACAAGTCTAAAGTCCCTTTCAATAGAATCCGGCAATAATGTAAACAAGATAATTTTTGACACTAACTTTCCAAAGACAAACTAGACTTTGATGAGTAAAAAATGAATATGGCAGTTTTACAAATTCCCTCGACTTAAGTGGAGGAGGCTCATGTCTAGCAGTGGACTGTAACGGGCCGTTGATTTGATACTTGCCACACAGAAGTCTAACACCATCATGTTCTGTATCATAGGTGATCAACTCGGACGTGACGGCGGACCTGCTGGAACTGCTGGAGAAGATCCTCAACCGGCCGTTCGAGATGTACGTCACGGACGTGCCCATCCCCGCCGACGCCGACGTCAACGACCTCAAGTACGCACTGTTCTTCATCATCTTCATCATCATCAATAGCAATAATATTAATAAATATCTTACAAGACATAGACAAGACATGAGAAGTTACAGTAAATTACAGACGTCGGCTTGTTAAAAGACCGTTAGTACTGGTTAGTGGCTATGTGAGCTGTAGACCTCGGGAGTACTTTTTTTTGAAAAGGCTGATTTGTTTTTGATTTCGTTTTCAACCCTCATAACTTGTAATTTTTTATAATTTTCAAAAACTGACTCGACAATAAAAAAAACTATTAATTTATCGGCCTGCTCACAAAATTTCACGAGAATCGGTTGAGAAACGCGACCTGTAGATGAGAGCAAACAGATCGACAGATGGACAGACATACAAAAGCAATTTTGGCCAAGCTAAAAAAGAGACCTGCTCTTTCTCGACAAGGTATCCTGATAGGTTAGTGGCTCTACAGGGCACGACGGCATGCTTTCAAAGAAACTGCTACAATATGGCTGTGAAAATCTTTAATAAAGTTCCAGGACATGTTAAGAATCTGCCTGCAACTAAATTTAGAAACGCTTTTTATAGTTTTTTAATGGAGTGATGTTTTTATAGCGTTGAGGAATATTTAGAACATAAGTAACGCACAAAGATTAGGTTAAGATTGACATTAATAATTATTCATAAATGACATGCATGCAAGCAAACATTGTTTAAAATTCTAATTTTTAATAATTACATACCAAGTAATTTACTGTGTGATACTAACAAAATGTAACAACTTTGTAAAAAACCACATTTAGTGCAAATAAAGCTTCTATATTCTATTCTAAAACAGACGCTTCGCGCTCGCTCGGTCATAAAGATAATACCTGACTTTAACGCTAAGATGTCTTGTGTAGGATGCATTATGCTTGTTTCGTTTTTCTGAAAATATACACTGAACAGAAATGAACATACTCGTATTATTATTAAAATTCCATGTGTGTAGACTGGGTGAACTAGAGTTTTATACTTAAAAATGG
This sequence comes from Carpatolechia fugitivella, assembly GCA_951230895.1. Classification (NCBI taxonomy): domain Eukaryota; kingdom Metazoa; phylum Arthropoda; class Insecta; order Lepidoptera; family Gelechiidae; genus Carpatolechia; species Carpatolechia fugitivella. The sequence continues at coordinate 2,510,202 of OX579657.1, forward strand.
AAAATAATATATAGTTTACTACGCCCGCGTTATGTAAGATTTTCCCGTGGGAATACGACTTTCCCGCTAAAAAGTATCCTATATGTTATTCCAGGGTACAAACTATCTCTATTCCAAATTTCATCCAAATCCGTCCAGTAGTTTAGGCGTGAAAGCGGAACAAACATCTAAACATCCAAATATATTTTCACATTTATAATATTAGTGTGATTACACACAAGAAATACACTACAAGAAGCAGAGTGTACAGATGGGCGGCCTTATTGCTAATGAAGCAATTTCTTCCAAGCAACCTTAGGGTACTCGAAAAAAAATAGATGCGGATTCAAATTATAACCATTTCGTCTGTTCCCCAGGCTAGCAGCCGGCGGTCTTCTATCGATATTCCACGACAAACTGCTCCGCTCCCCCGCCGCTCCCCCCGCTCGCGCCTTGCTGATACTACTGGACCACCTCGACCACCATTACCGGAGACCTGCCCTCTTCCACCACCACCCGGAGACACGGCTCAAGGTAAACTGGTCATCATGAATAAGACGAGATTTTAAGAAGTTTAAATAAAATTCTTCACGTTTCGTGGATTCTTTGGTTTTTTTTTTGCAAATTATTGAAAAGCTAATACAAGTCTAAAAGTCTATTCAGGGAGCTCTGATCCTAAAATGTAAATACCAAAAAAATCATTTCGAATTACTTGGGTCTAAGTAACATTATTATTTCAGACCTGGATAGTAATTAATGTACTATTGCCCTAGGGTTTGTGAGGTAGGTGGTCGATCTTACAACCTACACGATGAAGAAGAAGAAGAAGCCATTCCTTTTTATCATTCTGAAGATTAATGGTACTGTAATCTTAAACTCTTTCGATTTCGTGTTGTATGGAATAAAAACATGCGTTGATAATGAAAACTATAGCGTTTATTAAAACAAATTAACACAAAAATGCAACATCTTAGACAAGAAGAAAGCAGTATTGCCATACCAAAAATTACATAAAAAAAGTACAAAATGATTGCCATTTGACAATGAAATAACGAATACAGCTTTACATTAAAATAAAGTTAGCTGTTTAGATCAGTGGAAAGAAAAAGGGGAGGCCTTTGCCCATCAGTGGGACAGCTAACCATTTCGCAATAATTGTAACATCCCATTACTGTGTTCATGCAAATAAACTTATTTCATTTCATTTCATTTCAAAAAGGGCTATTAAAAAAAAGCTGTTCAAAATCTATAATTATGTTTAATTTGTCTTATCACGCGATTTTTTCTCGTGATTTTCTGTAACGGGTTTTCTTTGCTACAGATATTCGAGATGGTGTTTGGTCTTCGCGCCAACTTCCTGAACTGCGTAGGCTTTTGCTACGACGAGACGGGCAAGCCGGTCTACGGGGAGCGTAGCGCGCGGCTACGACCGCTGTGTTCTCCCTTCCTCTACGTAGAACCTATAGCTACTCGCGGACAGGTAACCAGCCAAGTTTAAACCTTGTGTGTATGACGAGTCTATTGTGGGAGGTGTCAAGTTATATTAGTCGCATAGTAAGGTCTAGAAGAACGCGCGGCTACGACCATTGTTTTCGCCATTTCTCTACGTAGAACCTATAGCTACTCGCGGACAGGGCCCCGTTTCACGAAGCAACGAGTTACTAATAACAAGTTACAATTTGATATTCATTGCGTAGCCAATTCGCCTAAACTGTATACCCTTATCGTTTAATCTTTTTGTCTACGCAATGTACATCGAATTGTACTTATAATTTGTAGCTTGTAGCTTCGTGAAACGGGCCCCAGGTAATTAATTAGTTAAGTGCGAATAGTGATAGCTTAGAAAATAAATAGAATGCTTTCCTTTTTTATCTGTGAAAGGTGAAATGGTCAGATGAATTTAATTTTATGTTAAAATAATTGCAGGAATCGTAACTTAGTGCCCAGCTATACCATTATATAATTTGGCAGGTGTCAGCCCCCCCGCCCCGGGACGAAGCCGCCGCCCCCGCGGGCACGTGCGTGCTGGGCGCGGGGCGCGCCGCGCGAGCCATCATCGCCGCGCTCACTCGCGAAACGGACTGGACAGTGCTGGGCGTTGTGCTGCGGACGCTACCTTCTTTACTGCAGGTAAATACAAAAACTTTTCAGTAACAAAAAATACATGGGTTGTGAGGTGGGTATCATCATCATCAACAACAGTTCAAATACGCTTGGATACTCCACTACAGGTCGCAACTCCTCAACCGATTCTCATGAAATTTTTTGAGCAGGTTCGATAAATATGTAGCTTTTTTTGTCGATTGAGTTTTCTGAAATTTTCAAAATGGCGGCCATATCGGAGGGATAAAAACGTAAAAAAATAAATAAAAAATTGTGAGTTATTTTTTTTAAACCACTGTTTTCTTTCAGCTACGAGCTCTAGCTGTGGGTCGTCGCGCCCAAGACCTGGATATGCTGGCATCCACTCTCTGCGCTATGGTGTCGGACCGCTCCCTCAGCTTCCCCGAGTGCGTCAGACTGCCGGGGGGCAAGCTGACATTGTCAGGTGACCACATCACACCAACACCTGGATATGCTGGTATCGACGCTCTGCTCTATGGAACTCGTGCCTAGACAAACCTGTTTGCGGTTTATTACCACTAAGCATTATTAAAGACGTGTGGTGACGGCAGAGTAGAATACATTTGTCACCAACCCCTACTCTTCCCGTGGGTGTCGTAAGAGGCGACTTAGGGACTACACATTGAACAGGGAACGGGCAGCAGCTCTCTCTGATACAGTAACCTTTTAATCTGCGATCTCCAACCCGCCTGCCAAGCGTGGAGATTATGGCGAAACCAAACACGCGGAGTGGAGGAGGCTCATAGTCCAGCAGTGGACTGTAACGGGCCGTTAATTATTAAATGTATTAATGCTTTATTTAAAAAAAACTCTTCTTAAATGTCAAGCGGGATCGGTACACAAAACATCCCTCCAGATCTTGCTCCACTTGTCTGCTTATTCCACCTGTGTGGTCAGCTACACAGTCACGAAAAAAGGCCAATGGTCTGATGATGATAGTGTATAGAGCCGCCACAGGCCACTGACATGGCTCATGTATCTGTCGTGGGATGATTTGGTAATTAGAATTTTTGCGATAACCTTAGGGGGGGGGGATATTGCGAATTAACAACAATAATATTGTAAAAGGAAACGTTAGCTATTATAAAATAAGAACGCTGATTGGCCATTCGTAGCGCCCAAAACGAGACCTCTGGTTGACGTTGACGGCAGGGTAATCCTTAGGGATATCTAAAAAAAATTGAATTATTGAATCATCCTATGACATATCGACTACTTCCGTATATAACAGCCGAGACCAACGTATTGAGATATTCATAATAATGGGGAATTATCTGACAGCTCTTTAAAAAATAATATTAATAACACACATATCTACCGGGTTGTTACCACGATTTTGGTTTAAAATAAGCTTTTTAATGAGCTTGCCGATATTTAGACTATGTAACAACCGCAAAAACCTAAAAGTATTTATAAAAAATAATAGTTCTAATTAAGACGATAGGTGGCGCCAGGTGTACTTCGTGTTTTTTTTTTAAATCCTTTTATGGCCCTGGGTGAAACGCCTGATCTATCGCAGATGAACTTGTTTTTTTTAATTGGCTGTCGGAAAATCACCCATTAGTTTATGTTAATTCGTGTGTGCAGAGTTCCAAAACAGCGTGTTGCCAGTCCTGGCCGCGCTGTCTTCGTACCACATGTTCCTGGAGCCGCACACCCAGCAGCGCATAGTGCGGTGCCTGCTTAGATTTGGAATGGGTGAGTGCTCCTTTATGATCATCGTTTATAATAACAATAATGAACCGTGTTTACTCGATCTTACCGAGTTCTTTCTTACCTGAAAAATGGGCGATGTCTGAATACTTTAAATACCTTGATATTTGTTATTTGTATAAGGGGCGCAGAATTATAAGTAAATGTAAGGTGGCTGCGGGCGGGTCGCCGCGCCCCCGGATTCATGTATTTCAAGTAAAAAAATATAAGATTTTTTTGCTGTATTTTCAGACAAATTTTATGTGCCTTGGTCACAGTCCAGGCGCATATATAGTGCTGATAGTGTGTTTTCTACATACGTATTTAAAAAGTATAAGTCAGATGTAATTTATGGCATTCAGTTAGACATTGACACATGACTTACTACTTAGAGGACAGATATCCATGGCAATAGATTTCTTGAATGACAGGCTTGGACGACAGGCTATTTCAACATGTATAAATTTTGTAAATGACTATATTATTATTTGACAAAAAAAGAAACGCAAAAGATGTGGCGCATGTGGAAGTTTCTTTGGTGAGTTCTTCTCCACAGAGTCCGCACATCGTGTAGTGAACTCACCCAAAAAAAAGTAATGACAAGATATAACATCTTCAGCGTATTATGTTATTTTTTCAAATTCTATTCTGTGCAAACCTATACCTTATTTCAAAGTCAAAGTAAAAATTATTTATTTCCATAGGATGTTATTACATCACTTAGATCCGTCATCACATTTGGGTGAGTTCACTAACACAATGGCGGAATCTGTGGGGAAGAGCTCACCGAAGAAACTCCACAGTCGTCGCATCTTTTGCGGGCATTGAAAGATAGTCTTAATCTAGCTAATCTATTCTCATCTTTTCCAGTGCTGAGAACACCACAACCGTACATCAACGCGCTGACGATCTTCACCCTCGAGACTCGCGAGACCATGGTGAAGATGCTGCCCGAGGTGCTCCTGGACCTGTCCAAGATATCAGACACCAAGCTCATCGCTTGCCCCATGCTGGAGTTCCTCTCAAGTACGTACAAACGTCACTGTGTGGTAATCCGACCTTCCGACAAGACAAAAGCAATCAGATCAAAGCTATTGCTCTAGACAAAGAGAATCAGACTGCAAAGTTCTACAATCTTACAAACCGATTTTTGTTTGGACAGTGGTCCTACTGGAATCGGAACTAACTTCGCTCTATCAGACGACGATACCACAAAATTAAAAGGTTTACAGAATACAGGATTATAAATACAGATTTTATTTTATTTATTAAGATCACCAACACAGCATACAACAGATCATTTTAAGTATAATACAGTCCTTAATTACAGATATATATATGTCAATCAATCAATCAACCAATATATATATATTTTATTGTCTGCATTGGGCCTGATTTATTAACCAACTTGAAAAAAAGATGGGTTTTCAAAATATATTTTTATGTATCAATCAACAATCAGGCTATTGCAGTCCACTGCTGGACGTAGGCCTCCCCAAGGGCACGCCAAAGCGCACGATCACCCGCTTTCCTCATCCAGCCACCACCAGCGACCTTCCTCAGGTCATCAGTCCCCCTGGCAGGGGGGCGTCCCACACTACGTGTCCCGAGACGCGGTCTCCATGCGAGAGCCCGTCTGCTCCAACGCTCATCAATTCTGCGACAGACGTGGCCAGCATTTTTATGTACGCTTAGCGATAATTCTTTACCATATTGTCCGATTTTGTCAAACTATTTAACTTTCAAAGGCTCTATATTATCGGTGATATAAGCTTATTTTTCAAGTTTTATAAATTTCCGACGCACAGGGTCGCGGGTTCGAATCCCGCCTAGGGCAATCATTCTTGTGATGAACATTTGTGTTTGCCTTGTGTCTGGATGTTGTTAATCTATATAAGTATGTATTTATCTATTTATGTAATGTGTATCAGCTGTCTGGTACCCATAATACAAGCTCTGCTTAGTTTGGGATCAGATGGCCGTGTGTGGAGATGTCCCCACATATAAGGTGCCCCGGTATTAGTGTCAAATATTTTCAGGGCTGAAAGAAGACGTTCTGATCTTCACTTCATAAAAAAATTAGATTAATTTACACGTTAGTTTTCAAGTAATTAAGCCAATCAAGCCAACTTGGTTACCTAATCATAAAAAACATCACCCTCAACCACTGATCACTACTACATTTGCATTCATGCACGCACACACGCGTTTGATGCGTGTTTACATGTATCTAGAGTAATATGAGTGTACATCCTCTTTATGTATCTATCTATTTTTGTCATATTTAATGACTATTTTTTTTGTTAAAAAAAAATACTTTTAGACTATAGTTGGGTTATTATAGGATGGGTTCTGACAGCTTCAAAATTTTTCATACGACGTTAACAACTTTTTTAAATAATATTCAGTTTAAAAACCATAAAAGCTAAAATATTAAACAAAAATAACTTCACCTCTTATTTTATCATTAAACAGTATGTAATTTTACTTAATAAATAATTAAATAAACGAAATAATATTAAAAAGTTTTTAAAATTTTAATCTGTCAGAGCCCATACTATAGTAACCCAAGTATAACGTGTAGATTTTCGAAATATTTTTTTACGTGACTGTTATGACTATTACTTTCAGCCCTGAAAATATTTGTCACTAATTACGGGGCACCTTATATATTTTTGTTTCTTTTCCCCAGCTCTGACGCGCCTGCCGCGCGTGTTCGCGTCCTTCGTAGAAGACCAGTACATGTCGGTGTTCGCGATCCTACTGCCATACACCAATCCGTCCCGCTACAATAAGTACGTGGTCTCGCTGGCCCACCACGTGATCGCGGCCTGGTTCCTCAAGTGCCGGCTGTCCTATAGGAGGAACTTTGTGAGGTTTATCATTCACGGACTGCACAACTTCATTATTTTACCGTTTGCGGTGAGTTTTTGGTTATTTATTTATAGATATTGTCAGTTCGATAAATGTGTGGTATTTGATCCTATACGTGATAGCAGCATGGACCTACGAATGCTAGGTCCTGTAGAAGAATTTTAGAGTTGCCAGAACTGTCTTTAAATATTTTAGATTAATATATTAGAAAACAACCAAAACCGTAAACCTTCCGGCGGGACTTGAACCCCCGACTTTCGGCCTTTACGCAGCCAACGTGATTACCAACTACACCATAGTTGCATCGCCGAAATTTGTTCTTGCTTTGTTTTCTATGAAATTATGACGTCACCATAATAGGCAACCAATTGGCACTTTATAGCGTGCTTAGCAACATCTACGGTTATCCTTTCGAACTATTTCCACTCGGAACTATGTAAGCACAAGATCGAACGATGCCGCCTACCTATGATTTTTAAAAGCCTGTCATTAAATGGAAAAGTACAAACGTTAATAAGATGGCCACTAAAACTATACGTGTTGCAGTTTTGAGAAAGAGAGATATACGAGTAAATACCATCGACACGCTAAAATTTCGAATATATGGCGCGGAATATATTAAGCATTTTTTTCTAAATAACGGCCAAAGATTTTGTACCCGCGAAATTCAAAGGGTGTGTGTTTTACACTTTATTAACCAGAAAGCAGTTTTTTTTCGCTGTGATTTAAAATTAGAGCCCTATTTGAAACATTGTTTATTTTTGCAACCAGGGTTGTAAGATGTTTAGTTTATTTCGTATGTATGATTCAGGAGCAAGAGCGGAGTGCGCGACACCTGCCCGGCGGCGCGGGGTCACTGAACCCTGCCCCTGCCAACGAAGACTCTTCCAATAGACAGCGCTCTTCGAGTCTTGTGAGTATTCTAATCTATAATTTCAGCTGAAAGACTGCTGGGTAGAAACCTTCCCCAAGACCAGTATCTTTAGTTTACCTGGTGGGGAGATTTTACATGACCAGGGCCCCGTTTCACGAAGCTACAAGTAACAAGTTACAATTTAACAATTACAAGCTGAGAAATCTCACAGTTTACAATTATTAGTGTTTCACAAACCTGTACAAAAATCATCACAATAGTAAATTGTCTATGAATGCATCTGACAAGGAAAATTATATCGATTTAACAAGTGTGGCCCACATCCTTAAATTCATTGTCTACAAAGTACCTCCTAGAACTCACATCACGCCAGTCTTAAACCATCATGGTGTTCTAAACATGGACTCTAGGAGACAACTACATTTTGCTAGTCTGGTGCACTCTCTTGTAAGATTTAGAAAACCACAGTATCTTTATACCAAATTAGAGTGGGCCACGTATTCGTTCAATTCACGAAGGAAAGACAGCATGCTTTTAGTTACTCCTTTTCACAAAACAAGAACCTTTGAGGGAAGCTTCCGGTATCAGGCATCCAAATGCTGGAACAACCTACCGCCTCCTCTTAGAAAACCAATTTGGAACCAAACTTTTAAAAAACACCTAAAAGAAATACTTTTGGAATACCAACGAGCGACCTGATACTTATTTTTACATATGTATTATTTATTTTTTAATTAGTTTATTTACGTGTATGTACCTACCTATAATAATATTACCCACACAGATATAAAACTATTTATTTATTTTAGTATGTATATTTACTATTATTATTCATCTAACTTAAATTGCCACTAGATTACTTTTTTTTTCTAATCCATTTACGTTGCGATGGTTGAGCTGACCTTACAAACAGGCGCGACTGAAAAACAGCGTCTAGCTCTATGAGATAGACATAATGCTGAGTCGTGTCCTTTTCACTATTGTGCCACACTGCATACTTTAGTGTACTAATTTGAATATTATGTTGAAACAAAATGTTATTAACAAAATGTTAATTTTAATATATTATGTTTGTTGTTTTTATGTTATGTTTGCGGTGCATTTTAGTTTGTATGTGTCACAATTTAATGAATAAAGTATTTTTCTTTCTTTCTTTCTTTCTTTCTTTTCATTCACTCAGGCTGCGTTCCGAGACGCGCTGAAATCGAAGTACCCGTAATCGCGTTCCGAATCATTCACCCTAGTCACCCTATTTAAATAATAATTTTTATTTAATTAAATGAAAACTAAGTTTAGTGTTTGTTTATTTCTTATGGATCACCAGAAAGAGCTCAAAATGATATTTTTGAGAGAAATTCTCAAAAGGAAAGGTGTCCTTTTTGGGTACTTTTCACCATACATGTATGTCAGATACAGTGTGATATTGTGCTCCGGACCCAAGTCATTTCAGAGCTACGCACAACTGCATTTTCACATCTAGTCCTTGAAACCTCTATCTGTTGGATTGGATGTAACATGGCCCCAGCATTCTGATCAATTCCCTCCATCTTCTCAGGTTTCATCCGAAATCTTTCGTTCAATAGGTATTCGGATCGAAATAAAGTATTGATGCGTACTCGAAACTGACATGACGGGAAATTATTGTAGAACAAATAAATTATTGTAGCCATATTATTGTATTTAATTAAGCTACTGTACAATTTGTTTATTGTCTTTAATAAATAATATAATCATCGTCTGAGTTCGACGATGACGAATCCCACTCCAGCTGCGGGAATGCTGTTGCAGCATTGACATAATTTAATTTCGATTGTATGTTCTACCTTACTTTATTATTTATTTAAAAAATCGGATGAAATCCAAATGTTTTTATCACTTATTAAGAGGGCGCCGAGCAAAAAAAGCGAAAACACTAGTCATCGTTAAGTCGGTCTAATGAATAATACTTCAATAATAAATATAGACCGAGATATGACCGTTTGAATTTTGACAGCTGTCATATGCTTGTAAGAAAAATGAGGCCAGTAAAGTTGTCCTGTTACGATCGCTGTATAGTCGCCTAGCGGACTGGAGCGTTGTGTAATAATAAAACTAGTGGCTCTGTGATCTGTAGACTTCGCAAGTCTGTATATCTTTTCATATTTATTTTTATTTTTTATCCACAATCGCTCGGTCAACGAACCATTCTGTCTGATCTTATATTCTTCTTCGCCCTAAGGTAGCGGTTCCCGTCTGTCTGGTCTTATTATTTGTGTTGCTGTGCCAAACAAATAAAAATAATTAATTAACAATTTTAATCATATCAAAAACTCTATGTTAAAAAAGAAAATGATGTCAACAGTTTCGGGAACGAGCTAACATTTTTTTTTATATGTTTTAAAGTGCTATCAGTTTATAAGGTAACAAACAACTCAAGATTTTCAATAACTTGGTTAGTCACTTTCGTCAGCCGGGTGGCGGCCGCGCCGCGACGACTTGTAGATGGGTGCGTGCGGTCACGCACACATGACTAGGGATACCTAACTAGCGCTCGCGTCGTACGCTCGGCGCAGTCTTAATTATTGTTACAATTCTACCTAACTAAAAAGCTAGGTAGACTTGTAGCAAAATTGACAGTTACAAATAACAAAGTCACAACTTTATTCGTGAAATACTTGTTCGATTTAGCGAATTTTGAACAATAAAAAAAATAAATGTCTATGACTTGTAAATTTTGTACTTGTTGTTTATAAAGTAACAATTGTAAAAAATAAACTTTGTGAAACACTTGTAGCCAATAATGTTGCCACTTAAGGTCAATGTTGCCATTTATTTCTACAAGTTACAAATTACAAGTACAATTCGATGTACATTGCGTAGACAGTGAGATTAAAACGATAAAGGCGAATTAACTACGCAATGAATATCAAATTGTAACTTGTTACTAATAAATTGTTGCTTCGTGAAACGGGGCCCAGTAGTGTGTTGCTATTAGAGAAATTATTGATTCTAATAGCTATGCCTAAAAGACTTGCTGAACATAGGTTAGGCCGCCTTCTGTAGCTACTGCAGCATCGGGCCGCGATGGTCGGGCGTGCTGGCCATGTATTTTGATGCTGGCTGCATGATTTGTTTCAATTTGTATGTGTATTTTTTTTTAATATTGCAATAAGAGCAAATGAATTTCATACGGTCACTGCCGTGGATTTTGACAGAGACTAGATTGTGAGGTCGTAGTGTGCGGCCAGTTTTGAAGCCCACATTATAATAAATGGTAACATAAAATATGCTATAAAGCATTATAAGCTAAAGAGCTCCGGAGGTTACTCCGATTTTGTGAATGAATGCATTTTTCAATACACCTTGCTCGAAAATTGAACCTACGATGGTAAAACGCATTTACCGCATAGTGCGATTTTATTACAATTTTTTTTAATTCCTAAGGTCTTCAAAATTATTATCCAGCCAGGATCATTTTGACATAAAAAATATTTGAATCGATTCATACAATAATCCGAGAATTTTTACATGGAATTTTTAATTTGTTGACAAACTAGCACAACATGTAAGAATGTATTTAAAAGTTGGCAAAGGGATAACGTTGGCGAAATGAAACTATTAGTATGCGGATGTTGAATAGTGGGCAAAAGGATCATAATTGTACCAAGATGTTTGAAAGTTGGCTAACAGAGAATGTTGGCAAAGGGAACACACACCCAATTTAAGTAATGTATATCAGCTGTCTGATACCCAAGCTTTGCTTAGTTTGGGATCAGAATGGCCGTGTGTGAGATGTTCCCGCATATTTATTATTATATATTCAACACAGGGTTCCCGCGCGGTAGGCCGGATCCCTGTGAACGGGCGGGGGCGCGCGGGGGTGAACGCCAGTGCGGGGGGGGAGGCGGCCTTCCACGTGGAACTTACTGAAACCTGCGTTGACCTGCTGTCAAGATACGCATTCACGCCATGTAGTGTCAAACCGCACAGGTGAGATCATCATCATCGTCCCGGAAGACGTCTACTGCTCAACACATGCCAGGCCTCATAGGTTTCCTCCACAGATTCCGCCATTGTGTTAGTGAACTCACCCAACAAAATGTAATGACGGATCTAAGTGATGTAATAACATCCTATGGAAATAAATTATTTTGACTTTGACTTTTCCAAAAATATAACTTAAAATAAAGTCTGATTAAGAGATTTTTCAGTCACACGTTTTATGTGCTTTCTAAAATTGTGCAATCGACGCGTCCATAAATAAGGTCAAAATTCGATGTTTGACAGCTCTAATATTAGGATGGCCGTCTTTTATCCCTTTTTAATCTTTAAAAGGTGAAAAGAACATACAAAATTAAGTTAAGGATTAGAGCGGGTAGGCTCGAGCCTCTCGGTGGAGACGACCCTATGTGAACTGTTGATGATGATGATGTAAAACTGCAATAAGGAATAAGCACATTTTTTTTAAATTCATTAATCGAAATATTTCAAGTTCCAGATAAACGCATAAAAATGTTTTTTCAAATATCTTGCTCAAAAACAAAGTTATAAGGCTTCAAAGTTGATGGTTAGACAGAGAGGTCCGACATGACCACTGACGTCATTGGTCACGCAGGCCATACATCCGCGATAGAAAATTTTTGTTTTCGTTGGTGATGAAAAGAGGGACAGATATATTTGTTTAATAATGTTGTATCTAGTTTGTTTTTCGATCAATTTCGATTCTGTTTTGACTGTCAGTATTCTATTTTTGTATACTTTCAGATGAACTATGAAAAATACTAATATTTTTTTATGCATATTCCCTATTCCTGAACTTATACATGAATGTTCGATCGTAGGAGTGACCTGTCGGAGTTCATGTTCAACGGTGGGCAGTCCACCACGTGGATCGTGGGCCACAAGCTCGTCACCATCACCACCTCGGGCTGTCTGCAGAACAACATCAAGCAAGGCCTGTGCGAACGGTAAACTTTTGTTTATGTACTTCGAATAAATAGGGTTCATGATGATGAATAGGGTTGTTTTTTTAATTTGCACGCATATTCAAATATGGTGTTTAGATTGAGTAAAATACAATACTTTTATTAGTCAAGAAAAAATATACAATAAAAAAGCAATCGTCAAAAATGATTCATTATTATTATTTTATTATTTATTTATTTAATTAAAAAAGACATGGACAGACATAGACAGATACGATGTCACATAAACTAAAAAACAAAGTTTTTCTGGACACCGCAGGTCGTCAGTAGATTTCTGGGTGTTTACATATACATACAGATATATGTGCACAATGTCAGTCAAAAATACCTCCCCGGGTCATACCCGCCGCAAAGGTGCCCATGGCACTCGCTGCGTCGCCACGTTGAATGGCAATGCACAACCTTTGCGCCAGCTAGGAACCGGAGCGGGCGTCAAACCCCCTCTCTCAGTTTAGATTATAATTTATATAAAAACTTTTTCTAAGAAATATGGGTCAAAAGATAAAGACAATATCCATGGCAACAGATTGTATAACTAACAGGCTTTTTTTTAGCATGGTAAATCTTAGATTTAAAAAGATAACACAAAAAGAAGAGATTCTTCTCCACAGATTCTTCCATTGCGTTAGTGATCTCACCCAAAGAAAAGTAACGACGAATCTAAGTGATGCAACAATTAACTTTATCTTTGAACATTTTTCATGTCATCTTACGGTCCATGTTTTCTTGGGAAATGTTGTCTCGGACCAACCACCCACGGACGGACACCATAATGTCAGGGCGCTACTTTCCGAAACGCATAGGTGCATTTGCACATATAAATATCTCTGGGCGGGCAATACCTCGCGGCTCACTTCAGTGTCGACCAATTATGAAACCTGTTAATACGTTGCGTAAGCGAGATGAACCAATCACGACGCGTTCCCCGCGCCCCCGCACCGCAGCTTTCTTCGTAATTAGTTTGTTAGTAAATTATACAGAATGCGGTGTCCAGTGGGTGGTTGCCCCGAGGCACTTGTGTTTGCCTTGTGTCTGGGTGTTTATATTTATATAAGTATGTATTTATCTATTTAAGTATTGTATATCAGCTGTCTTATACCCATAATACAAGCTCTGCTACTAAGCAGATCAGATGGCCGTGTGTGAGATGTCCACACATATTTATTTTAATTTTATTTAGATTTGTGAACCAGTACCATCGTTATGTGTTATGTGACTGAGTTGTATGTCTTCAGGTGTGCGGTTCTCTGCCGCCAACACTCAGAGCTGGTGACCAGCCCGCTCCCGCCCCTCTCCGACCCCCCCGCGCTATTGGTCTGTATTTTAGATATTCATTTCATCATCACGGACAGCTCATATACGTCCCTCCGCTCGAGCCTACCCTGAATTAAGACGATTAGGCCTTAGTCGACCACGCTGGCCCAGTGCGGGTTGGTCGACTTCAAACGCAACTTTTGAAATTATTCGCAGGAGTGTGTAGGTTTCATCACGATGTTTTCCTTCATCGTAAGAGCGTCGAATAAACGTACATATGAATTCGAAATTCGCAAAAAAAAACCCTAGTACGTGGTGGGGATCGAACCCGGACGGGTGGCAGCAGCCCTAACCACTAGACCAGCGACGCTCTAACGTTAAAGTTAGCGTTATTTATTTATTTAGAGAGTAATAAAATACGTATACGATGATCTTTATATTCTGCTTATTTGTTTCATATATATATATTTGCAGGTACAGCAAAACGATGCTGCGCTAGAACACGGCGATATGAAAAGGTAAAGAATAAAACATGATGAAGCACAAAAAAAATGTACTTGGATCCTCTTGGTGTGTATCAAGCTAACAAACATTGCATAAATAATCACCGCCAGACGCGACACCAGGTCTTTACCTTTGTCGACATTGCAGGCAAAGCTCCGGCGACAGTCGCAGCGATCCATCCGGGGACGCCGCGCCTGCGCAGCGCGACCGGGATAAAGACCGGGATAGAGATCTAGTGAGCGGTTCACTTATACATACGTATAGATCGCGCCAAACTTCTAGACCGCTCTGAACACGGCACGATTCGATTTGCTACTGCAAAATATAGGTAAAAGCGACAACGCGCAATGCGCGAAGCAACTTCAGAGCGATCTAGAAGTTTGGCGCGATCTGTACACCCTTCATTTATTAACATTCATTCAATCGTTCGTTAATTTCATTTTTATTATTATAATAAGAAATAAGAATAAAATTATTCTTTTCAGGTAAATGTGGTTTCCATCCCCCACAGTAACGTACTATTGTTTTATAGGATTCCGAAGACGGCTCGTGGTCGCGCCTAGGCGACTTAGTGGAGTGCGGGGCGTGTCCGTGTTGGTGCTCCCAGTGGGCCCAGATCCACGTGCGGTCCCCCACTGGGGACACCGGCTTCGTCACCAGGCTGATGAACCCCACTGCGGTCCATGCGGGCCCGGAGTCGCTAGAGGTACAATATACGTCACAACTAAGCTTTTTTAATAAAAGGAGTGTTATGTGTTCAAGGTTTATGTATGTATGTGAGTTTACGTTAAAAGGTGAAAAGGGCTGACGAACTTAAATGAAGGATTAGAGCGTGGCTGTGTGAATTGATACCATTGACGAGAAGACAAGCATTTGGGGTTAGAGCGTAACTTCGCGCGATAACTAACCAGCCAGCATAATTGAGATGTATTGTATAATAGGGTATCGGACTGTTCCTAAATTTACCATATTTTATGAATTATTTATAAAAATAGATTAGTAGCAGACGATTCGCGAAGAAAAAAAAAACAGAATCGGTTGAAAAACGAATTTACAGTGATTTTTTAAAGTTTCAATATGTCTGACTCTTTTAAAAACGATTTTTTGTATGGAGACTATATGGCGTTACTAGCAAGTGACGTCACAAGTGGGTATGTGCCTCTCTGTCTAATCTTGAACTTTAAATCTTTATAACTCGGTCAATTTTAAAGATAGAGAAAAAATCCTTTTAGTGTTCGCTTTTGGATTTATAAAATAAAAAAAAAGTAGTGCGATACCCTATTAGTGTATGTGTTTGTTTGCAGGACGTGGAATCATTGCTCTCTGGACCGTACCAGCCGCCCCCCGCGCCCAGCGACCCCACTTCAGAAGCCGCCCCCCCGCCCCCCGCCTCCGGCGCCGGCGCCACCATCTCCGAACATAACATGGTAACATCATCTCTGTCAACACCACCAGCAGCGCCCGTCTGAGTAGGAATCCAAGTGGTCACTAAGATCATCTGAATTTATATCATCAGTAGCGGTCCGCCCGCGGCTACGCTCGCGTTGTGTAAGATTTTCCCGTGGGAACAAGTTTTTTCTCGGTAAAAATGTATGTGTTAATCCAGGTTACAAACTATATCCATTCCAAATTTCATCCAAATCCGTTCAGTAGTTAAGGCGTGAAAATGGAACAAACATCCAAACATCTAAACGTCATAGAAGAAAGAGGGCCATAGGGTAACCAGAGCTTGTTAGCCGGGCTTAAATTCTAAATCTGGTTTTTTCGTGGATCAGTTTCGCAGCATTTTGTCCAATAGGGGATCGGACTGTTCCTAAATTTACCATATTTTATGAATTATTTTTAAAATATAGATTAGTAGCAGACGATTCGCGAAGAAAAAACAGAATCGGTTGAAAAACGAATTTACAGTAATTTTTTGAATTTTCAATATATCTGTCTCTTTAAAAAATGATTTTGGTATGGAGATTATATGGCGTTACTAACAAATGACGTCACAAGTGGGTATGTGCCTCTTTGTCTAATCTTGAATTTTAAACTCGGTCAATTTTATAGATAGAGCAAAAATTATTTTAGTGTTCGATAGCAGAAACTAAGAAGTTTGGATTTATAAAATTAAAAAAAGTAGTCCGATCGTTTCGTTTCGTTTCATTTATTCACTCAATTTGCTTAATTTAATTACATTTTAAATATCTTAAAACTATAAAAATTCGCAAAGAGCACGTCAATGAGTATATAAAATTAAAATAAATTAATTAAGAATAATAAAAGTCACAAAATAACATGTCCGATAATTAAAAATTACATTTTATTACAAATAATATCTCTGTACTCATTTACTGAGTATAATGGGTTATTCAATAAAAGGTGTTTTAGTCGACGTCCAAAAGCTTCGTCCAAAAGATCGCCTATTGAACCAGAAATTTTGCTTTATTACAATACAAAATATACCAATGTTAATATCAATGTTTTGTTAGAGCGAAGACACTTGGCGTGAGAGCTACGAGACGGATCTGCACAAGTCCAGCTCTGATTCCGTAGTGGCGGGGGAGAGGGCCCCCCCGCACGCCGCCACGCACTGCATCGGACCTCCCCCGCGGTAAGTCCCCCCTAGATATGTTAGCCATTATTTTTGCTAGATCCGGGCTGTAAAAATTTAAATTTCGTGCAACTCATTTTTACCAGTCATATATCGTTTTTTTGTCTTGGCAACACTGAAGAGACTCAGACTCAAAATGGCTCTGTACAGTCGGACTCAAATTGGCTCTGTACAGTCGAAAACAGTATTGGAAATAGAAAACTATTTTATTTCTAATGACGACAGGTTCATGGGTCTCTTAAAGTTGAATGTAAGAGGGCTAGAAGATGCCTATAGACCCTTGCCTTATAAACTCCATGATGGTGGATTTTCCGACAGCCAGTTAAAAAAAATTTTCATAAAACTTCTGTAGATGGCGTTGTGGATCAGAAGAAATCAAGAGAAACAAAAGGCTTTAAAAAAAATCGAATTCACGAAGTACATCTGGCGTCATCTATCTTCTTAATTAGAACTATTATCTTTATTTTTTAAAGAGCTGTCAGAAAATCCCTTATTAAGAAGTGAATTTTTGTGCGCGTTTTCCTCCGCAATCGAATTCAGTCTTTTCATAATTCGTTCTTCTTATCTCCTATACTAGCTCTCCGCCCGCGACTACGCTCACGTTATGTAAGATTTTCCCGTGGGAATAAGACTTTTTCCCGTAAAACTATCTCCATTCCAAATTTCATCCAAACCCGTCCATTAGTTTAGGCGTGAAGGCGGAACAAACATCTAAACATCCAAATATATTTTCACATTCATAATATTAGTGTGATGTGATGTGATAACATGTTATGTTTTTGTACAGTATGAGCACGCAGCCAATCAACATCCCCGGTTCGCCGCAACGTCAGAGTTCCTCCAGTACTACTGACGATGACGATTTACTACTCATTGCGCCATCTGTGAGTATTAAATGGAAGCCACATTTATCCGAAAAGAACACTTTTATTTGCTATTAATAACAAACTATAACAGGGCATGGGCTTATCCTCACGTCCTGGACCCCGTTTCACGAAGCAACAAGTTAAATTTGATATTCATTGCGTAGCTAATTCGCCTAAACTGTATACCCTTATCGTTTTATCTTTTTGTCTACGCAATGTACATCGAATTGTAATTTGTAACTTGTAGCAGGGGGCCGCACAGTGGTGGACGTTGTATGGCGCGGCGGAAATAATTGTTTTATAGAAAGGGAATGTTATAAATGTTGGATATTAGTTCATAAAATAATAAGAAAGCATATTTTTCATAATGTTTTAGTTATATTATAGTATCGCAAAAATCAGAAAAGCAGTAAATGAAAGAAAACTAAAAAATAAATAACAAAATAAATTAAATCATTAATTTTTGTGCATTTTTTAAGACATATACAATAATGAATATATATATACAAAGAAAGCATACAAATACATACACAGTAATGAACAGGAATAAAAATCATTAAATTAAGTTTGAGGATCATTCTTCATTTCCTCCATGCAGCAAAGCTTTTACATCTTCATGCAAGGGCAAATGCTTTGGGCTACGCATAGCCCTTAAACTATTTGTGTACGGATCTGAAGAAGCCAAAAGCATGTGAAAAACATCTTCGTTCGTCAATTCACGTGAGCATTTTCGAGAATGGTTTAATCTGTATCGACGGTAGTCCTTGTTGCGCGCCTCTTGGGCTTCCTCAGATAACATTCCCACTGGCAATGCAGCAGCTGAAATTATATGACTGCCGTGCATTAGAACCTTATGCACTGTATTTGGCATATAGTACCAGTCATATAACCCAACATACAGTCTTGTAGTCTCTTCACAATACTTCCCGAACTTTTCTGAGTCAACTGAAGCCCCGGAGTTGATTGTCTGCAATATTATAGAAAATCGATGAATCAACCTTTCATCGACTCCTGTAATTTCCGCCACTATATCCACATTATCAAAAAACCTCCTTGACGTGTTTCCATCATTCGACGAGCCCATTCCTTGCTTAACGAAGTCCACCTTAATTCCCAATCTTTTGAAAAGCTCGTCTTGTATTTTTTTCTTCTCCTCTTCTTTAAGTGGCAGCGTGTTGGCATTGGTTCTCCAGCTTTTAAACGATTTATTATAGGCAATATGCAAAATACATTCCATAAATTTCAGTCTTGCATGTAACGGACTAAGGCCTACTTTAAAAGCGTCCGTATTTACTTCTTTTGTTTTTAAATGTTCCAGCTTATTCATTTCAGTCGGCTTCGCCTTGCATATATAGCACACTGCATTAGAAGAAGTATCTGTGATTGTTTGTGCAATTTTACCATCGATCATGGTTAAATGAAGTTCATGAGTCACTCTAAAAATCCTGTTGTTCATGGAAATCGTTGTTTGATTTAGATTAGCTATTTCACTTTCCATTCTTGAGATCTCGTTTTTACTGACATCCGTTGTTTCTTTCATGAACTGAAACTGTACTGGTCTGCAATACCTGGTTGAAGAAGGAGTTTCATTTTTCCAATACACCAAAGAATTATTTATTTTGTTGTTAAGACGGAGCGGAACTAATGTTGTTAGAAATATGTTGGTATCTGTAGCACCATCTTCGACAAATGACTGTTTGTATTCAGTGTGGCCCGATGAGCCATCGCAACCCCATTTTGATAAAAGTGTTACTTCCTCACTCATACTTGCCAATTCATCGTCAGTTTTTGTTTTATATATCCTCTTTACAGTATGATCTAATAATTCTTGAAGACCTACGTAAGCGTAGCTTTCTGTTGCATCTATATGAGGAGGATAGCAATCTTTCTTTGCATTTAAGACATTATGATAAGCTGGAAAAATATCACATCCAATTTCCTTTGCAGCTTTTCTAAGAATTTCATATTGATGCCTTGTTAATGATGCATCTAACATTAATGCCCACGCTTTCTCCGCACTAAATGCTTCACATCTTGTTGATTGATCGCTTATTCTCTTAGCTGCTGCAGCAATTAATTCAGGTTGGACAGTTTCGCATAGCTTTTTAACTTTATACCTTTTGGCTCGGTCACAACATTCATCGATAGGTTTTTCTGGTCTTCCACTGTGAGATCGTTTTGATGATCCTGCTGCAATATCTTCATTAAGAACCGTAAACTTTACTGACAGCCATTTTTCATTTTTAGCAAAAAAGAACTTCTTATTCCGAGCTGCTTCATTCCACTTTTTTGTAAATTTGGGAAAAAAGGTTTTGATCAAATGTTCACTTATTTTCACTAACATGATCTCCGATAAATCAGTATGATTGCTTTTAATAACTTCAACGCACTTATTGACATCGCGACCGCTTGCGATAGCAATTTCGGCTAATTTGTCGTTAGAAATAGTAAAATTCGCCATTTTAGTGTAAAATTTGTTATCACTGTACCGGTTATGAACAAGTAATGAAAAATAAAACAAAAGTTTATCCCTTTTATAGCCATTACTATTTTTTTTAGGTAATTTACCCTCATTAAAAAAATTAATTCTTAATGTAGGCAATATGAAGCTCATTTACTAATAGGACTACAAAAACAAGGTTAGCAGATATTAGCAGCTGGAAGTGATTTGTTAATTATCTATAGGAATGTACCTATCACGTAAACTACATAAGACACCGCCGGAAAGCGCCGCAAGCTAGATATGGTCGATTGAAATAAGAAATTATGTAAAAAAAAAATGCTTTGTTCTCTAACGATACTACATTAATACTAAGTACTTTCCTCAAATTATAAATTTAGTTTTAGATGCTCTAATGTATGTAGTATTACCAGTAATTTTTATATTTTTTTAAAATACACTGGTTATCTAGTGTAACTAAGCAAAAAAAGTCATATTTTTCAAGAAATAAATAACGTTTCTTTAAAGTCTGACTTTAGCCTTTAATTTAACCAATAACACAATAATAAAAATAAAAAAAAATTATATAGCATTGTTTGTTGAAGACTGTAGTATTTATTAATGATACAAAATCTGCCTAAAGTTGAACTCTGAAAAAAGGACTTTTTTCCGCCGATCCATCTCTGTGGGCCGTTTCACGAAGCTACAAGTTACAATTTACAAGTACAATTCGACGTACATTGCGTAGACAATGAGATAAAATTGTAAGAGCTAACAGTTTAAGTGAATTATGAATATCAAATTGTAACTTGTTACTTGTAAATTGTTGCTTCGTGAAACGGGACCCTGGATGCTTGGCATCCCAAAAAAGTACGGGCGTCGCGATCTTTCCTCGCGTACCTGCAGGATGTGGAATAAGCTCTCCCCTGAGGTGTTTCCTTTGCGCTTTGACATGGGGTTCTTCAAGGGCCGAGTATACAGGGCTCTCAAAGGCTGGCAACGCGTTGGCAACTCCCCTGGTGTTGCGAATGTCCATGGGCGACGATGACCACTTACCACCACTGTGGCTCGTCCGCTCGTTTGCCTGCTTAATTAATATTAAAAAAAACTTATGAAAACTGTCTAGGTATTTGAAAATAGACTAAATACAAATTAAGAGAAATCATGCAGCCAGCAACAAATTATATGGCCAACACGTGGACCATCGAGGCCCGGTGCTACAGTATTTATACAAAAAATACATACACAAAGATATTTATTTAAATTTAAACAGTTTCTTTGTAAAAGGAGCGGTTGGACTATAAAAGGAAGCAAGGAAACAGGAAATTTCGCTCGTTCGTCTTTTAGATTATATTACTTATTATTCCGCTGGCTCAGCGATCCAAAGTGGCCCTTGGCCTCCGAGACGAGTTAATTGATATACTAGGTAAAAAGGCGTAGATAAGTCAGACGCGCTCAAAAAGCGGCACAACAAAAGTTGGCTAATAGGGGATCGGACTACTTTTTTTTTATTTTATAAATCCAAACTTCTTAGTTTCTGTTATCGAACACTAAAATAATTTTTGCTCTATCTTTAAAATTGACCGAGTTATAAAGGTTTGAAATTTAAGATTAGACAGAGAGGCACATACCCACTTGTAACGTCATTTGTTAGTAACGCCATATAATAAAATCGTTTTTGAAAGAGAGACATATTGAAATTTTAAAAAATCTCTGTAAATTCGTTTTTCAACCGATTCTGTTTTTTTCTTCGCGAATCGTCCGCTACTGATCTATATTTTAAAAATAATTGATAAAATATGGTAAATTTAGGAACAGTCCGATCCCCTATTAGCCAACCTGAACTTAGTCACGCGTCGCTTTGTCTCTTTCGCACTTATGCTTAGACTAGCCGTCCTTGTGTAAGTTTTGTGCCATGTTAAAACACCGTTTGCCTATCTTCGCCTTTTTACTTATAATGTCATTGGTTATTAACCAACACTAAATATTTATAGTTGTTAATCAAATTTAACTTTTAATCAAATGCCCTATTTCACCATAATTTGCCGTGTTTAGGGTAAGATGCGTCACCCGGTGCGTCGGTCCAACTCCTCGCCCGAGATGTCGTCCTGCCTGCTATCGTCGAGAGAGGAGTTTCGTCCGGGTATGTTGTATTTCAAAACGTACTACTCACCGGCACATCTAACCGCCCACCCTTCATTTGAGGAAATACTCGTGATTCTTTATAATTCTATTAGTTACAGCTGATATTAGTTTTTTTTTATTTGTCCAAAACAAAAGTATTACAAGCTATAAAATAAAAAGTAGTTAATTTAACGATTATTTAAGTGTGCTTAATTTATCGTAAAACTAGCTGACCCCGCAGACGTTGTCCTGCCATTTTTCCCTACACCTACCCTACACCTACCCTACACCTACCCTACACCTACCCTACACCTACCCTACACCTACCCTACACCTACCCTACACCTACCCTACACCTACCCTACACCTACCCTACACCTACCCTACACCTACCCTACACCTACCCTACACCTACCCTACACCTACCCTACACCTACCCTACACCTACCCTACACCTACCCTACACCTACCCTACACCTACCCTACACCTACCCTAAAACCATCCTTGAACTTCAACGAACATTTAAAAAAAAGATTTGGCCAAATTGGTCCAGGCGTTGTTGAGTTATGCGCTTACCAACACATTTTGCGATTCATTTTTATATTATAGATTATCAATAAATCAATTGTAATGTATAACAATAAGCGTAGTTTAAAATTAACCCGAAATACAAGGGTGGGCGGTTAGATGTGCCGGTGAATATATATTCTTATGAAAAAAGTTAATCTTCAAGGAGATATTGTCAGACGAATGGCTTCAAAATTGGCTAGAAGAAGTGTTTGTCATTTAAATAATAGATAAAAATGTCTTTATTCGAGTAAGATTTAACAAAATCATTTTCCAAAATCTATTAGTGACATGCTATCACTATAAACAACAACGTACGGTAATCCCAAACCGGATATTTCCAGTTATGGCATACAGTTTCAAATTGTTCCAAACATTTAGAGACATTACTATTATGCCGTGTGGTGACGGCAGAGTAGAATACATTAGTCACCAGCCCCTACTCTGCCCGTGGGTGTCGTAAGAGGCGACTTAGGGACTACACATTGAACAGGGAACGGGCAGCAGCGCTCTCTGATACAGTAACCTTTTAATCTGCGATCTCCAACCCGCCTGCCAAGCGTGGAGATTATGGCAAAACCAAACACGCGGAGTGGAGGAGGCTCATAGTCCAGCAGTGGACTGTAACGGGCCGTTGATGACTATTATTGCTCCCACACCACCGGATGTTTATAATTGTTTAGAAACATTTCTAAATACCGGTGTGGGACCATTAGATAACCTGATTAATATTCGTGTCTGTTCACGGAATCAACCAAGTTTTATCAACAGCTCACACACGTCCCCACCGAGGGGCTCGAGCCTTAGGCCTTAGTCGACCACGCTGGCCCAGTGCGGGTTGGTCGACTTCACACACAACCTTTGAATTTCTTCGCAGGAGTGTGCAGGTTTCATCACAATGTTTTCCTTCACCGGTAGAGCGTCGAATAAACGTATATATGAAATCGAAATTCGAAACATACAGTCGCTTGCAAAAGTGGAGTCATATCACGCGTTTTTAAACTTTGAAATATCTTTTCATTATTATGACCTTTATTGCATATTATTTTTTATATTAATAAAGTCCCGTACACACCATACGTTAATACAAAATCCAAGAAAAAATAACCATTAGAAAATAAGTTATTTCAAAGTATAAAAACACGTGATATGACCCCGCTTTTGAAGGCGACCGTACATTGGTATCGAACCCGCGTCTCCCGGACGGGAGGCAGCGGCCCTAACCACTAGACCACCGACGCTCTCAAGTTTTATACCTATTCAAAACTCGACCTCTTCTTTGGATAGAATGTCTAATCTGTAACTTGAATATCATTGTTTATTCCTGTACAGATCCGGAGCTGATGATAGTGCTGCCCCCCGCGCAGCCCCCCTCGCCCGCGCCCGGCAACACTTCCGCACAAAACAAGAAGGTAAGTTCACAACGAACACATCATACACGGTCAGTCAGGTGAGGCCACTTCAGACAGGTTGCTTATTTTTCAGTTTGATTGAAATGGCCAGCATGTGTTTGCCTGTAATTGGATCTACATCTCGAAATTATTACTAGTAAATATTATTGTTCTACTTTTAAGATGTTTACCTGTTGGCAAACTGAATAAATAAAATGAAATAAATCCTGGCCTCGTCTTGTGTTGCCGTGCCCTTGCAGGGCGTCACATGTATACCTATTTTTAAAGTATTTGATGTACCTTTGTTCTGTAATGTGACATGCAATAAATGAAATTAAATGAAATCCTGGGATATGAGTATGGTGATAGAACATGTATGTATATAATTTGTATATGAGGAATAGTAAATAAATATTTTTTGGTCCCAGTCCACTTTACTACCAATCGAAAAACGGTTTTTTTTTTAGAGTTGATATATTTGTAGGGGACAGCAACCCCTATCATTTACACTCGTAGTACGCGACGGTAACCGATACTACGAGCGGCCTTGGAGGGTGGTATGTGGGATGTTTGATTGTTTAAAGATTTGTTAAGAATAAACTGTTTAATAAAATGTTAAAAAATTATGTAAAATTATAAACTGTTAAAATTATAGAAAATGTTATAAAAATGTTGTAGATATGTTAATTGTTCGAGTTGCTTTACGTAACCATAGATAAATAAGGGGGTATAGATTGCTAACTCCATACTTGCATGCCCAACCTGCGTAAAACTTATTATTGTCGCCGGTACCTTTTAGTTTTGCTTATTATATTAGATGTCGCTACTTTCTAAGCCTATCTGTGTTAATCAAGTGACATCTGTCGAACTATTAATAAATCTCTAACTGAACGTGGTTTCCTTTAGTCGCCAGGTGGCGCAAATGTGGAGCGACCCCGAACTGGCTTGCCCGTACTATTTGTGAATTTATGTTTACGTCTTTATTGGTAAACTCACTCTCTATGCTAATATTTACTATGTTCTAATAATGAATCCCTATTTGCCTTTGTTACCACCACGGCGGCATCACACGTGAACGGCTAGAACGATTTAGCTAATTATTTTTTTGTTGAGTTTGTTTTTGTCACGAGAAGATTCTAATAAAATAAAAAAAGTTGCGCGGAAAATTGAAAAAAAAGATATATTTTTTTAGAAGGACCATATTTACTTTTCAAAATTATCATGTTAACATTATTGTCAGCCGTTTGACGTTAAAAGGTGCAAAAGTGCAAAAGTGGCGTAACCCACAAAATATCAAAATTCTGTTTATTGGGTGTAAGCACTCGTAAAGATATAAAGTTTCAACACATGAGTGGTGTAACACTTTATTCTAGCTAGATTCAATTATAACGTCATAAACACCATTATTGCATTCCGAAATCACGCTCTAATTATAATTTTAAAAACGAGTCATCCTTTCCGTTTTTATGAACAACTAGCGGTCCACCCGCGGCTACGCTTGCGTTATATAAAATTCTCCCGTGGGAATAAGACATGGTAAAAATATATTTTTTTAAAGTCTCGATTGTTTTAATCCAGAGTACAAACTATATCTATTCCAATTTTCATCCATATTCGTTTAGTAGTTTAGGCGTGAAAGCGGAGCAAACATCCAAATATATTTTCACAAAAATGTTAGTGTGATGTGACAAAAGAGAGGTGATGAATTCAGATGATAAATGTTATGCAAAATATGTTTCTTATCCAAATCTTCTTAACCCGTGAGGGATTACCTATGCCTGTGAAAAAATCGGGTTCAGCGAAATAAGGAAAAGACCATCATTTAATTACCTACAAGTTTTTTATTATCTTTAATTTCGGATTGATTTTGTTTTCTAAAACATTTTTCTTTTGTGACTTACAGAAATCATAAATTTTTACTAAAAGTAGATGATAAATCACAAATTTTTCATGCGTTTGGCAAAGCAGCAGCAGCAAGATAATCACACAGCACAACGTAGTATCGCGTTTGGCAACCTTTGTTGCCATGAACGCTCGAGTCGGTTGCTAAGCGCAAACACGAAAACAAAACAACACCAGTCACCACGCCCTTATTTATCTATGGGCGTATTCCGATTCAGACTTTCAGCGCTGTCAGCGATCAGACAAGCAAAAAAACGTATGAATTTTGACAGCTGACAGTAATTCGGAACGCGATTACGGGTGCTTTAATCGATTTCAGCGCGTTTCGGAACGCAGGGTATGACCACGCGCATGACAACTAGATTGCCAGACGTGTTAAGATTTATTGTACTAACTAATCCTTATAAAATATGTGAAAATAATATTTGTATGTTCCACCTTCACGATTAAAGTTCTCAACGGATTTAGATAAAATTTGGAATGAAGATAGTTTGTAACCTGAACATTATACCTAGTTTTTACGGGAGAAAGTTTTATTCCTACGGGAAAATCTTACATAACGCGAGCGTAGGTCCATTGTTCTTACTAATGTTATAAATGTGAAACTTTGTATCTGACGGATGTATGGATGTTCGCAAAGACCCGCGGGATAAAAAACCGAAAAAAATTGGGAAAGACAGCGTGAAGTACAATAAAAAACAGCTCCATGAATGACACTTAGCAAGCGATCCGTGGGCTAAGTCTGGACATTCTGGAGCAGGCTTAAGCAGCAGTGTTAAAAAACGAGATACTTCATAATAATTTTTCACAATAAAACGGAACGCACTTATTTTAGTTTGGTTATGCAGCTATCAATATTGTTGTCTTAGACTTATCAATTAGAAAATGTTTTCTGTATGTGCGACAGCTGATGTTTGTTATTAAACATTATTTCTTCCAAATTAACCAAGTATAGATCAGACACATATTTATTTTTAAAATCTGGCAATATTTCTGTAGCGCTATTTCTAAAAACACGCCATCTGTTGAAAATCAGAATAACTGCGTGCTCTCCTAACGTGAAAAGGTTTTAGGTTTTTAGTTTAATGGTTCAATAAATTGAGTGCTAATTTGAATAGTGAGTAATTGTTGATTTATTGTGTCTAGTAATGAAAAAACATTGTTATTATAGTAATAAAAAATAAATATTAAATCCTCGAGATGAAAAATGCTTTAATTTGGCCATTTAAGACAAATGTTACCTCCGACAAGCCAAGTAACGCCATCTAGTACAGTTTTCTTAAATAGCAAAACTCTTAGTATGAAAAGAACAATCTATACCCCCTTATTTATCTATGACGTAACTAACTAAAAATATGTAAAATTGATCGAGCCGATCGGCGCCGCATATTCGGCAAAAATGTAAAATCAAGGTTACACGCGCCGGTCGCCTCAAGCCTAGTTAAAACAATGTACTTTGACCGTACAATAGTAGTAGGCTGAATTTTTTTCCATTTCACAGATACTGTGGTAAGTGTCAGTAATTGAAAAATACGTGAAATAAAACTGACGTGATTTTTAAAATAAATTTAATCTTTGTTGCCAAAATGTACTGTCCGTCAAACTCTTCTCCATACCAAATTGTCCTCTCCACAGTGTATTAAGAAGAACGACATGCGCGTCTCCTGCGAGGCGATCCCGGAGGAGATGTCGGGCACGTCCCCGCTGGCCCCGCCCCCCCCGCAGCCCGCGCCGCCGCACCCCTACCTCATGACCTACAACTCCGACCCGGGTGAGTGCAGCCACCAAAGAGTTTATATGAAGGCATAGAGCGAGCGCTTCAGAGTCAGAACAGTATGCACGGGTGGGAACATTGAGCTAATCGATATTGACGTGTGTCTGGAGATGTGTCCTATGAAAGATTTTTCCAATGTTATCTGAAACAGGTTATAGGTGAAATGATAAATGAAAAATCATTTTGCGACAGTGTAGTGTAGTCATACTGTAAGCTAAAGCACAGTCGCCGAGCAGAAAGAATTTCGTACGTTGACCTGTCATTACTTGTCTCTGTTACTCCTGCCTTAATATATTGCCGTCCTACTCCTACAGATGCAATGTCCGAGTGGGACGGCAATATATTTACGCAGGAGTAACAGAGACAGGTAATAACAGGTCAACGTACCTTCACCAGATCGTCGGTTCACCTTGTGACGTCACCTGACCACGCTGCGTCCTCCGGTGCGTGGTCGCCATTCGAGAACTCTTCTGTTGAAGCGTCCGTAGGTTCTCCGTGCAATGTGCCCCGCCCACTTAAGTCTCGCAATTCTTCGGGCTATGTCAGCAACTTTGGTTTGTTGCCTGCGGATCTCATCATTTCTGATTCGATGCCCTTTCCATTGCCTTTTGGGTGACCTTGAGCCTTTCTATGAGGCCCATTGTAGCGACAATGTACTTCGCTAGAGCCGTAAAATTTTTATTTTAAAGCTAGTGGAGGCAAAGGTTTTAACCGGTTTTCTGTTTATCTCTTGCGCTTATAATCAGCGTTATAAAAATTATTTGTATTACAAAGGAAGCGAAAAAAATATATGTGACTGATATTTTTATTCTTTCAAATGAAATGTAATAATTTGAATTGTATTTTCTCAGGTTCGCGGTCGGAAACTGACGACGGCCCGAACGCTGAAGAAAAATTGCACCATAAACTACAAAAGGTATGTTATTTTTATTCCAAATTTCATCCCAATCCGTTCAGTAGTTTGCATCCATCCATACCTTCATACTTACAAACTTTCGCGTTTACAATATCAGTAAGGATTTTTATAAAGCGTTATATTTCAGACTGCAAGCGACACCACAGTGGGTACCGCGGACAAGCCGCCGGCGGCGCCCCGAACCACTTTAGCAGTGACAGGAAGAGATGACCTGCCTCCACTGGCGCGCTCCAAACGAGCCAACACCATCTCCGTGATGAGCCCCACCAGGCGGTACAAGTAAGTACCTGTTACAGTGACGTCACTGCCTCCACTGGCGCGCTCCATACGAGCCAACACCATCTCCGTGATGAGCCCCACCAGGCGGTACAAGTAAGTACCTGTAACAGTGACGTCACTGCCTCCACTGGTGCGCTCCAAACGAGCCAACACCATCTCCGTGATAAGCCTCACCAGGCGGTACAAGTAAAGACCTGATACAGTGACGTCACTGCCTCCACTGGCGCGCTCCAAACGAGCCAACACCATCTCCGTGATAAGCCCCACCAGGCGGTACAAGTAAGGACCTGTTACAGTGACGTCACTGCCTCCACTGGCGCACTCCAAACGAGCCAACACCATCTCCGTGATGAGCCCCACCAGGCGGTACAAGTAAGTACCTGTTACAGTGACGTCACTGCCTCCACTGGTGCGCTCCAAACGAGCCAACACCATCTCCGTGATAAGCCCCACCAGGCGGTACAAGTAAGGACCTGTTACAGTGACGTCACTGCCTCCACTGGCGCGCTCCAAACGAGCCAACACCATCTCCGTGATGAGCCCCACCAGGCGGTACAAGTAAGTACCTGTTACAGTGACGTCACTGCCTCCACTGGTGCGCTCCAAACGAGCCAACACCATCTCCGTGATAAACCCCACCAGGCGGTACAAGTAAGGACCTGTTACAGTGACGTCACTGCCTCCACTGGCGCGCTCCAAACGAGCCAACACCATCTCCGTGATGAGCCCCACCAGGCGGTACAAGTAAGTACCTGTTACAGTGACGTCACTGCCTCCACTGGTGCGCTCCAAACGAGCCAACACCATCTCCGTGATAAGCCCCACCAGGCGGTACAAGTAAGGACCTGTTACAGTGACGTCACTGCCTCCACTGGCGCGCTCCAAACGAGCCAACACCATCTCCGTGATGAGCCCCACCAGGCGGTACAAGTAAGGACCTGTTACAGTGACGTCACTGCCTCCACTGGCGCGCTCCATACGAGCCAACACCATCTCCGTGATGATCCCCACCAGGCGGTACAAGTAAGTACCTGTTACAGTGACGTCACTGCCTCCACTGGCGCGCTCCAAACGAGCCAACACCATCTCCGTGGTGAGCCCCACCAGGCGGTACAAGTACCTGTTATAGTGACGTCACTGCCTCCTCTGGCGTGCTCCAAACGAGCCAACACCATCTCCGTGGTGAGCCCCACCAGGCGGTACAATGTTACAGTGACGTCACTGCCTCCACTGGTGCGCTCCAAACGAGCCAACACCATCTCCGTGATAAGCCCCACCAGGCGGTACAAGTAAGGACCTGTTACAGTGACGTCACTGCCTCCACTGGCGCGCTCCAAACGAGCCAACACCATCTCCGTGATGAGCCCCACCAGGCGGTACAAGTAAGTACCTGTTACAGTGACGTCACTGCCTCCACTGGCGCGCTCCAAACGAGCCAACACCATCTCCGTGGTGAGCCCCACCAGGCGGTACAAGTACCTGTTATAGTGACGTCACTGCCTCCACTGGCGTGCTCCAAACGAGCCAACACCATCTCCGTGGTGAGCCCCACCAGGCGGTACAAGTAAGTACCTGTTACAGTGACGTTTTGCAAAGCAATTTTTTTCAGAAATATTACGAGTGCTTATTTTTGTTAGAGTCAAGTCCCAGCATACCAGCGAAACCGTTGTATTTGGAAATGAGAAAAAAATCACGGTAGTAGTGTATATGATGAATTTAAAAGGAAAAGTATCAACATCACGTAGGCTTTACAAGTTATTGAATAATAGACCAAAATGTACTTGTACAAGTAAGAAATTTGGTACTACAAAATATTATAGAAAAATATTTTGATGAATGTTAACTGTCTTAAACAGGTAGGCACCTAAGTAATATTAGACAACTACGGAACCCTACACTTTGCGTGGCCCGACACGTGCTTGGCCGGTTTTTTTACTATAATTTTCTTTGTCCTCTTAGAGAGAACGGCGTCACACCAGTCGGCGGTGGCGGCGCCGGCGGAACTTCGTCGAGCAGCTCGGCGAACCAGCCGCGCGATGGGCCGGGCGGCGTGGGCGTCACGCCCGCCTTCGTGCTGCTGCAGCTCTACCACAACATGAGCACTTACCCCAACACGCCGCCAGTGCCCGGTGAGAGACATACCTATACATAACACAGTGGCCTCGATTCGGGATGTCATGCTCTAATTCTAATTTTAAAATCCAGCTATCCTTTTCGTTTTTATGACCAATGAAAGAGAGGTGATGAACGAATGATAACCTGAAATAAGGGCATAGCTGTCAGTTTAAGAGAGCATGTTTTAAGTGCTCTCTAAAAATGTGCAATCGACACGGCCATAAGGTTCAAATTCGATGTTTGACAGCTCTAATATTAGAATGGCCATCTCCTGTCCCTTTTCAATCTTTAAAATTCTTTAAATTAAGGATTAGTGACATCCCGAATCGAGGCCACTATCTACCTATATAGTGACTTTGTGACTAGACCTCGCGAGTCTTTTTACGTTTTTTTTATCATTATTTTCCACCCCTTCACACCCCCGACCCTTTGAAGTTTATGCGTCTTAAGGTCACAAAAACATTTAGTACCATTTTTGATCATTTTTCAAAAATATGTTTTCAATCCCCACATCTCCGCCATTTTGAAACATTTCGATAAACTGAATCGACAAAAAAATACTATGTAACCGCAGTGGCTTCCCCCTGCCAGGTGGACTGATGACCTAAGGAAGGTCGCTGAGGAAAGCGGGTGATCGTGCGCTTTGGCGTACCCAGTGCAGCAGTCCATCAGTGGACTGCAATAGGCTGATTGATTGATTTATTGAACTGCAGTGGAGTTCAACAGTCTGAACATGAACCCTGCGTCTCCAGTAGTAGAGGACCGCACGTGGAGATCCACGTGGAGCATGTTTAGCTATGTCTGTAGCACAGATGTCGCTTATAACCACTTTGTCGTTTCCAGGCGCGGCGCCAACCCTGCAGCACCCTCTCACGGAGCGCCCGTTGAAGGTTTGCGGCGCGACGCACGAACGTACAATCAAGAACCTGGACCTCGTGCCGCCTCTAGAGACTTACAAGGTTAGAGAGATTCCTGGACGAGAAAACTAACAATAGGGGGTGTTATATTCAAAGTTGCTGGGCGCCGGTGGATGCTAGTAGCGCAGGACCGTTCACGGTGGAAACCTAGGGGGGAGGCCTATGTTCAGCAGTGGACGTCTCCCGGCTGAGATGATGATGATGATATTCAAAGTGAAAATAAACAATTAAAACACTAAAAAGTGAAATAAGTATCGTGGAAATTTTGCCTCAAATATGCAAAATTGGTTACATATTTTCTATCATAAACAGATTTATTTTTTGCTAATTTAAATATTAAAAAATCTCCTTTTATACCGGCTAAACAAGACAAACGCAGATGAGGCGAGAATTGTAAATTCAGTGCCGTTAAAGTTTCACCGCAGATACGATAGTACTGTATTAGTTCTGTAACGCAGACGCACAAGGAGATCTTTGATTTTTTGACACAGCATACAATTTTCAATTCTCTCTAATTTTGTAAGGCAGACGCACAAGGAGATCTATGATTTTTTGACACAGCATACAATTTTCAATTCTCTCTAATTTTGTAAGGCAGACGCACAAGGAGATCTATGATTTTTTGACACAGCATACAATTTTCAAATTTCTCTAATTCTGTAAGGCAGACGCACAAGGAGATCTTTGATTTTTTGACACAGCATACAATTTTCAATTCTCTCTAATTCTGTAAGGCAGACGCACAAGGAGATCTTTCATTTTTTGACACAGCATACAATTTTCAATTCTCTCTAATTCTGTAAGGCAGACGCACAAGGAGATCTATGATTTTTTGACACAGCATACAATTTTCAAATCTCTCTAATTCTGTAAGGCAGACGCACAAGGAGATCTATGATTTTTTGACACAGCATACAATTTTCAATTCTCTCTTATTCTGTAAGGCAGACGCACAAGGAGATCTATGATTTTTTGACACAGCATACAATTTTCAATTCTCTCTAATTCTGTAAGGCAGACGCACAAGGAGATCTATGATTTTTTGACACAGCATACAATTTTCAATTCTCTCTAATTCTGTAAGGCAGACGCACAAGGAGATCTATGATTTTTTGACACAGCATACAATTTTCAATTCTCTCTAATTCTGTAAGGCAGACGCACAAGGAGATCTATGATTTTTTGACACAGCATACAATTTTCAATTCTCTCTTATTCTGTAAGGCAGACGCACAAGGAGATCTATGATTTTTTGACACAGCATACAATTTTCAATTCTCTCTAAGTCTGTAAGGCAGACGCACAAGGAGATCTTTGATTTTTTGACACAGCATACAATTTTCAATTCTCTCTAATTCTGTAAAGCAGACGCACAAGGAGATCTATGATTTTTTGACCCAGCATACAATTTTCAATTCTCTCTAATTCTGTAAGGCAGACGCACAAGGAGATCTATGATTTTTTGACACAGCATACAATTTTCAATTCTCTCTAATTCTGTAAGGCAGACGCACAAGGAGATCTATGATTTTTTGACACAGTATACAATTTTCAATTCTCTCTAATTCTGTAAGGCAGACGCACAAGGAGATCTTTGATTTTTTGACACAGCATACAATTTTCAATTCTCTCTAATTCTGTAAGGCAGACGCACAAGGAGATCTATGATTTTTTGACACAGCATACAATTTTAAATTCTCTCTAATTCTGTAAGGCAGACGCACAAGGAGATCTATGATTTTTTGACACAGCATACAATTTTCATTTCTCTCTAATTCTGTAAGGCAGACGCACAAGGAGATCTATGATTTTTTGACACAGCATACAATTTTCAATTCTCTCTAATTCTGTAAGGCAGACGCACAAGGATATCTATGATTTTTTGACACAGCATACAATTTTCAATTCTCTCTAATTCTGTAAGGCAGACGCACAAGGAGATCTATGATTTTTTGACACAGCATACAATTTTCAATTCTCTCTAATTCTGTAAGGCAGACGCACAAGGAGATCTATGATTTTTTGACACAGCATTCAATTTTCAATTCTCTCTAATTCTGTAAGGCAGACGCACAAGGAGATCTATGATTTTTTGACACAGCATACAATTTTCAATTCTCTCTAATTCTGTAAGGCAGACGCACAAGGATATCTATGATTTTTTGACACAGCATACAATTTTCAATTCTCTCTAATTCTGTAAGGCAGACGCACAAGGAGATCTATGATTTTTTGACACAGCATACAATTTTCAATTCTCTCTAATTCTGTAAGGCAGACGCACAAGGAGATCTTTCATTTTTTGACACAGCATACAATTTTCAATTCTCTCTAATTCTGTAAGGCAGACGCACAAGGAGATTTATGATTTTTTGACACAGCATACAATTTTCAATTCTCTCTAATTCTGTAACGCAGACGCACAAGGAGATCTATGATTTTTTGACACAGCATACAATTTTCAATTCTCTCTAATTCTGTAAGGCAGACGCACAAGGAGATCTATGATTTTTTGACACAGTATACAATTTTCAATTCTCTCTAATTCTGTAAGGCAGACGCACAAGGAGATCTATGATTTTTTGACACAGCATACAATTTTCAATTCTCTCTAATTCTGTAACGCAGACGCACAAGGAGATCTATGATTTTTTGGCACAGTATACAATTTTCAATTCTCTCTAATTCTGTAAGGCAGACGCACAAGGAGATCTTTGATTTTTTGACACAGCATACAATTTTCAATTCTCTCTAATTCTGTAAGGCAGACGCACAAGGAGATCTATGATTTTTTGACACAGCATACAATTTTAAATTCTCTCTAATTCTGTAAGGCAGACGCACAAGGAGATCTATGATTTTTTGACACAGCATACAATTTTCATTTCTCTCTAATTCTGTAAGGCAGACGCACAAGGAGATCTATGATTTTTTGACACAGCATACAATTTTCAATTCTCTCTAATTCTGTAAGGCAGACGCACAAGGATATCTATGATTTTTTGACACAGCATACAATTTTCAATTCTCTCTAATTCTGTAAGGCAGACGCACAAGGAGATCTATGATTTTTTGACACAGCATACAATTTTCAATTCTCTCTAATTCTGTAAGGCAGACGCACAAGGAGATCTATGATTTTTTGACACAGCATTCAATTTTCAATTCTCTCTAATTCTGTAAGGCAGACGCACAAGGAGATCTATGATTTTTTGACACAGCATACAATTTTCAATTCTCTCTAATTCTGTAAGGCAGACGCACAAGGATATCTATGATTTTTTGACACAGCATACAATTTTCAATTCTCTCTAATTCTGTAAGGCAGACGCACAAGGAGATCTATGATTTTTTGACACAGCATACAATTTTCAATTCTCTCTAATTCTGTAAGGCAGACGCACAAGGAGATCTATGATTTTTTGACACAGCATACAATTTTCAATTCTCTCTAATTCTGTAAGGCAGACGCACAAGGAGATTTATGATTTTTTGACACAGCATACAATTTTCAATTCTCTCTAATTCTGTAACGCAGACGCACAAGGAGATCTATGATTTTTTGACACAGCATACAATTTTCAATTCTCTCTAATTCTGTAAGGCAGACGCACAAGGAGATCTATGATTTTTTGACACAGTATACAATTTTCAATTCTCTCTAATTCTGTAAGGCAGACGCACAAGGAGATCTATGATTTTTTGACACAGCATACAATTTTCAATTCTCTCTAATTCTGTAACGCAGACGCACAAGGAGATCTATGATTTTTTGGCACAGTATACAATTTTCAATTCTTTCCCTGTCGCTTTGAAGACCCACAAGCGAAGCTTTAGACCCACTGTACCCCTGGTCTCGCTAGTGAAAAAGTTGCTCAATTTGGCAATTATAATATAAGGAATTTGAAGATCATCACTGGCTTATAATAATATGCTGATTATGTGTTTATGTTTGCTTGTAGGTGGGCGTTTTATACGTCGGTCCCGGACAACAAGACGATGAGGTAGCTATCCTCCGCAACGAGTATGGCAGCGTGAGGTGAGCATTGACATCATCAAGAGCTCATATACGTCCCCACCGAGGGGCTCGAGCCTACCTTGAATTAGGGCGATTAGGGTCAACCGCTCTGGCCCAGTGCGGGTTGGTCGACTTCACACGCAACCTTTGAATTTCTTCGCCGCAAGTGACGCGTTATTTACCGAGACGGTTTTTTTGCTCCGACCCGATATCTAGTTGTAATAGGGGATCGGACTGTTCCTAAATTTACCATATTTTTTAAAATTAATTTAAAAATATAGATTAGTAGCAGACGATTCGCTATGAAAAAAACAGAATCGGTTGAAAAACTAATTTACAGTGATTTTTTAAAGTTTCAATATGTCTGTCTCTTTCAAAAACGAATTTTTGTATGGAGATTATATGGCGTTACTAACAAATGACGTCACAAGTGGGTATGTGCCTCTCTGTCTAATCTTGAATTTCAAACCTTTATAACTCGATCAATTTTAAAGATAGAGCAAAAATTTGTTTAGTGTTCGATAACAGTAACTAAGAAGTTTGGATTTATACAATAAAAAAAAAGTAGTCCGATCCCCTATTGTTATCTGTATTGTTGGTGCAGGTACCAAGACTTCCTGTGTGCGCTCGGCACAGTGGTGTCGCTTGAAGAAGGCGACGAGGCCAGCAGGTTCGACCTGTTCCTCAATCTGGAGCTCGGCGGAAAGGTTTGTAAATTCTACATTCGTACACAAGTACCGGAAGGCGTAGTGTTGTACCTTGGACGGCCTCCCACAAGGTGGACAGATGACTTGGTGAAGGTTGCTGGGCGCCGGTGGATGCAAGTAGCGCGGTCACGGAAACCTATGTTCAGCAGTGAACGTCTTCCGGCTGAGATGATGATGATGATGACACCAGTACTCCCGTAAAAGACGTTTTTATCAAGATAATTTTCTTTGATGATTATCGTATAATTTATCCATTCTGATTCATTACTTGGCCTCCTTATTTTTTTTTACCACAAATGATAATTTAATTGCTAGAATAATGTGTAATAAAATATATATACACCGTGTTCCCAGGCGTATACATTAACTTTGCAGAGCGTTTCTATAGCTTCTACTAAACATATTTTACAATGGAACTTATTCTTAAAAACGCTTCGATTTGAAGTTATTTGTGACTTTATTTTATTCAATTTAATAAAGTACTACGTTATGAAATTACCTTTATTCGAGCTACGTTGCCGCTTGGCTGAAAAACAAAATATTGAGGCCCTATAGGCAATGCGCGGCGCGTCAGTATTCTTTGACAACAATACGACCTCTGAGTGGCCTCTTTCTCTGAGGATAAAGCTGGGTACTCCCGAGATCTGACAGAAATGTACAATTACGTCGTTATGGTTACCGAAGTTATTATTTGCCTGTCATAAACTCAATTTGTCAATTTGTTATTTTTGGAAGTTTCGTAAATTTTCGAGCTTAAATAAAACCAAAAGTAAAGCCAAAGTACTTGTGCACGGCGTGCATGCAATTATGCCATACGAGTATGCAACTCAGCACCAGGCTGATACTCATTATATCTGTGATTATATCTATGGCTTCTGTGATAGAAATGCTGCAGCAGCTGTTCGAGAGTACCGACGGCGATTTCCTGGTCGCCGTATTCCTAATCTACGAACATTTATTACCATACACAGGAGATTTAGTGAGTTGGGTATCAGACCGCACCGAGCTGAAAGAGTAATTAATTTGAGTGTTGCATAAGAGAATAGGATTATGAACATTATTATTGACGATCCGACACTCTCAACCAGACGCGTAGGAAGAATCGTGGGTGTATCCCATAAGCTAGTGTGGAAACTTTGGAGAAGATATGGTTTGCATCCGTACCACTACAGAAAATCTCAAGGCCTTTTACCACCAGACCATTTTTCAAGAATTACGTTTTGCCAGAAGTTGAATGATGAGCTGATACGTAATCCAATGCTGCTTCGAAAAATTCTTTGGATGGATGAAGCTCAATTTACAAGAGCAGGAGTATTCAACTCAAAAAATCGAATTCAGTGGCTTGAGAGTAATCCAAATGCGCATTGGCAAGCATCTAATCAAACTGAATTCTCCATAAGCATGTGGGCTGGCGTTTTCAACAACCAACTGATTGGTCCTATCGAAATTCCTCACCGCCCAAATTTTTACAATTACTTGGAATTTTTAAGAAATATTACACACCTAGAATTTTTCGAAAACATCTTGAAACTCTAAGAACCATGTGGCTGCAACATGATGGCGCTCCTGGTCATTATGGAGCACAAGTACGTGAATATTTAAATATGACATATCCTGGACGTTGGATTGGGCGGGGTAGTACAACTATCGCATGGCCAGCAAGATCCCCGGATCTGACTTCTCTGGATTTTTACGTCTGGGGGACTTTAAAAGACAAGGTCTACTCAGAGCAGATTCAGAGCCGTGAGGAACTGCTCCAAAAAATCAATACAGCTGCAGAAGATATGCGGCAAATGCGCGTCAATTTAAATGGGCAAATTAGAACCCGTTTAATCGTTTGCATTGAAACAGGAGGTGGTCATTTTGAAAACTTTTTACATTAAATTTTATACGTTCTTTTTTTGGGATGGTTTTTCTTTTAGGCAATTGCGATTTATTATTCATGCATGACCGCTTTAGTATTCACTGGCAATAGTCTAACTAGCGCAAAAGGATCCTAAGATCCTAGGATATTATAGGGATATCGATCCTACAAAATTTCCTTTGGGGAACTGCCTCTATTGTAGTTTGGTTAACCATTGTAGGCCTAATTACCCGATTGTCTAACAAGTAAGATGATTTCGTCACCGCATATCAAACCCATTACCTGATAAGATAAATACTCTTTTGATTAAAAAAAGTCATAAACATGATTTTCTTTCTTTATTTTTGTTTATTATTAAAGTGACTGATAAACATTCTTTTTTATTACAAAAAAGGCCAAAGACAAATTTGAGGACCGAGTTGAGGACTAACATCTAGAGGTAGTGTCAATAAGTTTATGCGCGCCAAAACTTGTAAATCAAATTGCGACGTTGCCATCTCGTACAAAGAGTTATGCTTAATGGATAGTTAACTTGAAGGCATTTAGTTTGTATGAAAATGACAAAAAAAAAAAAAAAACATAATTGTGTCCATAATGAGAAATGACTATTTCAATTGTCTGAATAGCGTGCCAAAGTTAATGTATATCACTGGGAACACGGTGTATATAGTAAATATATATACACCGTGTTCCCAGGCGTATACATTAACTTTGCAGAGCGTTTCTATAGCTTCTACTAAACATATTTTACAATGGAACTTATTCTTAAAAACGCTTCGATTTGAAGTTATTTGTGACTTTATTTTATTCAATTTAATAAAGTATTACGTTATGAAATTACCTTTATTCGAGCTACGTTGCCGCTTGGCTGAAAAACAAAATATTGAGGCCCTAGAGGCAATGCGCGGCGCGTCAGTATTCTTTGACAACAATACGACCTCTGAGTGGCCTCTTTCTCTGAGGATAAAGCTGGGTACTCCCGAGATCTGACAGAAATGTACAATTACGTCGTTATGGTTACCGAAGTTATTATTTGCCTGTCATAAACTCAATTTGTCAATTTGTTATTTTTGGAAGTTTCGTAAATTTTCGAGCTTAAATAAAACCAAAAGTAAAGCCAAAGTACTTGTGCACGGCGTGCATGCAATTATGCCATACGAGTATGCAACTCAGCACCAGGCTGATACTCATTATATCTGTGATTATATCTATGGCTTCTGTGATAGAAATGCTGCAGCAGCTGTTCGAGAGTACCGACGGCGATTTCCTGGTCGCCGTATTCCTAATCTACGAACATTTATTACCATACACAGGAGATTTAGTGAGTTGGGTATCAGACCGCACCGAGCTGAAAGAGTAATTAATTTGAGTGTTGCATAAGAGAATAGGATTATGAACATTATTATTGACGATCCGACACTCTCAACCAGACGCGTAGGAAGAATCGTGGGTGTATCCCATAAGCTAGTGTGGAAACTTTGGAGAAGATATGGTTTGCATCCGTACCACTACAGAAAATCTCAAGGCCTTTTACCACCAGACCATTTTTCAAGAATTACGTTTTGCCAGAAGTTGAATGATGAGCTGATACGTAATCCAAAGCTGCTTCGAAAAATTCTTTGGATGGATGAAGCTCAATTTACAAGAGCAGGAGTATTCAACTCAAAAAATCGAATTCAGTGGCTTGAGAGTAATCCAAATGCGCATTGGCAAGCATCTAATCAAACTGAATTCTCCATAAGCATGTGGGCTGGCGTTTTCAACAACCAACTGATTGGTCCTATCGAAATTCCTCACCGCCCAAATTTTGACAATTACTTGGAAATTTTAAGAAATATTACACACCTAGAATTTTTCGAAAACATCTTGAAACTCTAAGAACCATGTGGCTGCAACATGATGGCGCTCCTAGTCATTATGGAGCACAAGTACGTGAATATTTAAATATGACATATCCTGGACGTTGGATTGGGCGGGGTAGTACAACTATCGCATGGCCAGCAAGATCCCCGGATCTGACTTCTCTGGATTTTTACGTCTGGGGGACTTTAAAAGACAAGGTCTACTCAGAGCAGATTCAGAGCCGTGAGGAACTGCTCCAAAAAATCAATACAGCTGCAGAAGATATGCGGCAAATGCGCGTCAATTTGAATGGGCAAATTAGAACCCGTTTGATCGTTTGCATTGAAACAGGAGGTGGTCATTTTGAAAACTATTTACATTAAATTTTATACGTTCTTTTTTTGAGATGGTTTTTCTTTTAGGCAATTGCGATTTATTATTCATGCATGACCGCTTTAGTATTCACTGGCAATAGTCTAACTAGCGCAAAAGGATCCTAAGATCCTAGGATATTATAGGGATATCGATCCTACAAAATTTCCTTTGGGGAACTGCCTCTATTGCAGTTTGGTTAACCATTGTAGGCCTAATTACCCGATTGTCTAACAAGTAAGATGATTTCGTCACCGCATATCAAACCCATTACCTGATAAGATAAATACTCTTTTGATTAAAAAAAGTCATAAATATGATTTTCTTTCTTTATTTTTGTTTATTATTAAAGTGACTGATGAACATTCTTTTTTATTACAAAAAAAGGCCAAAGACAAATTTGAGGGCCGAGTTGAGGACTAACATCTAGAGGTAGTGTCAATAAGTTTATGCGCGCCAAAACTTGTAAATCAAATTGCGACGTTGCCATCTCGTACAAAGAATTATGCATAATGGATAGTTAACTTGAAGGCATTTAGTTTGTATGAAAATGACAAAAAAGGTAAAAATAAAAATTCATAATTGTGTCCATAATGAGAAATGACTATTTCAATGGTCTGAATAGCGTGCCAAAGTTAATGTATATCACTGGGAACACGGTGTATAGTAAATATTTAGTTTACCATTTAACTGTTTTTGTTGCTGGAACTTACAAAAACATTTGTTCTACTCTCTTGTATTTGTTCAACTATCGTTGGCCAAAATATTTATTTTGGCCAACGATAGTTGACACTTAATTGTGTTTAGATACGCGCGAAAGCGGCAAATTGCGTTCGGATACACGTGGAGGGTCAATGGTGGCATTAGAGTTCTTTATTTAGATTTTTATAATTATCAAGGTATTTAATAATTAATTATCACTTCGAACCCTGACTCAATTTGAACAAAAATTTTGAATTTTGAAATTTAATTTTGATATTTGTTTTCTTTTTTGAATTTTTGAATTTTTACTTCGAATAAATATATATTTCATTTTACCAATGGTGCCCCCAGGACGGTCTATACACGTATGTGTGGTCGGACGACGTGACCCAGGTTCAGTTCCACGTGGGCACGGCCATGCCCCTCTCCCCCGCCGACCCGCAGTGCAACGAAAAGCGGAAATACATCGGCAACGACTATGTGTCGATAGTCTACAACAACTCCGGCAAAGAGTTCAATATTACCA
Organism: Carpatolechia fugitivella; assembly: GCA_951230895.1. NCBI lineage: Eukaryota > Metazoa > Arthropoda > Insecta > Lepidoptera > Gelechiidae > Carpatolechia > Carpatolechia fugitivella. The sequence continues at coordinate 2,552,389 of OX579657.1, forward strand.
CCATCAAGGTCAGTAACTTTCAATCACCATCAAACTATTAATGATACTATCAATCACACTTATAGTCACACTATAAACCTACGTCTGCATTGTCTACAACGACTCTGGCAAAGAGTTCAATATTACCACCATCAAGGTCAGTAACTTTCAATCACCATCAAACTGTTAATGATACTATCAATCACACTTATAGTCACACTATCAACCTACGTCTGCATTGTCTACAACGACTCCGGCAAAGAGTTCAATATAACCACCATCAAGGTCAGTAACTTTCAATCACCATCAAACTATTAATGACACTATCAATCACACTTATAGTCACACTATAAACCTACATCTGCATTTTCTACAACGACTCCGGCAAAGAGTTCAATATTACCACCATCAAGGTCAGTAACTTTCAATCACCATCAAACTATTAATCACACTTATAATCACACTATAAACCTACATCTGCATTGTCTACAACGACTCCGGCAAAGAATTCAATATTACCACCAATGACACTATCAATCAAACTTATAGTCACACTATCAATCTACGTCTGCATTGTCTACAACGACTCTGGCAAAGAGTTCAATATTACCACCAATGACAATATCAATCACACTTATAGTCACACTATAAACTACATCTGCATGGTCTACAAAGACTCCGGCAAAAAGTTCAATATTACCACCAATGACACTATCAATCACACTTATAGTCACACTATCAATCTACGTCTGCATTGTCTACAACGACTCCGGCAAAGAGTTCAATATTACCACCAATGACACTATCAATCACACTTATAGTCACACTATAAACCTACATCTGCATTTTCTACAACGACTCCGGCAAAGAGTTCAATATTACCACCAATGACACTATCAATCAAACTTATAGTCACACTATCAATCTACGTCTGCATTGTCTACAGCCAATTCGGCAAAGAGTTCAATATCAAGGTCAGTAACTTTCAATCACCATCAAGCTATTAATGACACTATCAATCACACTTATAGTCACACTATCAACCTACGTGTGCATTGTCTACAACGACTCCGGCAAAGAGTTCAATATCAAGGTCAGTAACTTTCAATCACCATCAAACTATTAATGACACTATCAATCACACTTATAGTCACACTATCAACTTACGTCTGCATTGTCTACAACGACTCCGACAAAGAGTTCAATATCAAGGTCAGTAACTTTCAATCACCATCAAACTATTAATGACACTATCAATCACACTTATAGTCACACTATCAACCTACGTCTGCATTGTCTACAACGACTCCGGCAAAGAGTTCAATATCAAGGTCAGTAACTTTCAATCACCATCAAACTATTAATGACACTATCAATCACACTTATAGTCACACTATCAACTTACGTCTGCATTGTCTACAACGACTCCGGCAAAGAGTTCAATATTACCACCAATGACACTATCAATCAAACTTATAGTCACACTATCAATTTACGTCTGCATTATCTACAACCACTTCGGCAAAGAGTTCAATATTACCAACATCAAGGTCAGTGACATTCAACCATTTTTTTCATCATTAATTAATCACTTTGGATGAAAGACTTCCATTGCTGAATGAAAACCCCACTAAGGGCCCTTTTAAACTCAGCTCTTACCGACACGACACGACAAAAAAAGGAGCATAAATGTATGGGAATGTATGAACCGTCTGCCCACTGCGCCGTTTTCTTACCGTCAACAACTTGTCTATGCCCCGACTGTCCTTTGAGGCATAAATGTATGAAAATATATGACTCGTCTTCCCACCGAGACGCTTGCTTACCGACAACACAGACTAACTATAGAGTATAATCTGAAGAGGTTTAATATTTTTCTGTTGTCGGCGCTAAGTCGGCGACTAGCAAACTTGCTTTTACTTTTGTGACGCAAAAAACATAAATGTTATTTTTATACACAGGTAAGTTTTATGCCATCAAAAACATAACTTGTAAAAAAAACAAGTCTCGCACGCAACTTAGTCTACCGTAAAAAGTTGTGAGATCCATGTAATACCAAGTCGGTTAATTTATTCAGTCCCTACTTAAGAGTCCTTCTGTCTTAAGTTATTACGTAATTAGCTCACCTAACAACATCTTATAGTGACCAGATCAATATTAAAAATCTCTTATGTTTTAAATAATTACATAGATTGACCTGGCAATCAACGGCAATAATAAAATTGGCGGGAATGATACTTCCGGTAACCAACAATAATAGATGTCGCTTTAACTGACATTAGATTCGGCGGGAAATAGATATTTTGTCCATAGACAAGTACAAACCAATAATGGGCCAACACTTCCTTCAGTGTTGCCATATAAACAAATTGCTGTACCTTTCGCGCTCGTCGCGACACGTCCACTTACACATCACCACTATCAAAATACGTCTAGCTCTCAAATTAGGATTTTTTTAGGTTGGATGTCTTTTTACTTTCGCCCTAAAATTGTGTGATCGGATCGACGCGTCCATAAGGTTCAAATTCGATGTATAGCGGCTGTTTTTAATCTTCAAAAGACGAAAAGGACGGATGAACTTAAATTAACGATTATACCAAGACTTCGTGAACTAGCCAGTAGCTAATCTTGTAATTCTCGTTCCAGGGGCAGCTAAACTTCTGCATAGTGGTGATCGAGCCGACGGAGCACGGTCTGAACCGCGTCATGGTGAAGACGAAGGACGAGAGGATCCGGACCAAGTTCCTCTCGCACGTGGAGACGCACGTGGTCTCCGACTCCAACGTGGCGCTGCTGGCTAGGCAGACGGCGCTGCATTGCTGCGTGAGTACACACACAGAATACACACACACAGAACACACACACACACACACACACACAAAGAATACACCGAATTACACAGAATTTATACAGGGTGTAACATTTAGATCGGTCAGTATAAGAAGAACATACGAAGATCTGTTCTTAGAAAGAAAGAAAGAAAAATAACGATCATCGATCATCGGCCATCGATTTGTGTTCGGGAATCGTATTGAAGAAATAAAATAACATGATTTCTATGACGGCTCCGTAGCCGAGGTGGTAGTTTATCTGCCTCCGACGCACAGAGTCGCGGGTTCGAATCCCGCCCAGGGCAAACGTTCGTGTGTTTGCCTTGTGTCTGGTTATTGTTTATCTATATATGTATGTATTTATCTATATATGTATGTATTTATCTATTTATGTAATGTATATCAGCTGTCTGGTACCCATAGTACAAGCTCTGCTTAGTTTCGGATCAGATGGCCGTGTGTGAAGATGTCCCCACATATTTATTTATTTATGATTTCTATGTCGACATCGATTGTATAGGTCATAAGCAGGAAATGTTACTATGATTTGATTATTATGCATTGTACAAGGTGTCCAAAAAGGGTATTTGCACTTTTAAATATCAATAAATCGTCTTAATGAGGGTAGATAACAAAAAAATATATAATGTCATACGTGGAATTTATAGGAAATTTAGTTGCAATGGATTCGTATACCGGAGCTCAGCGTGCATTTTGTGTACGAGTTTATTATCAAAACAATAATTCGATAATAACAGCTCGCCGCTTATATCGCGCGCAATTCAATGTACGGGACATTTCTTTATCTCCCAGTGCGAATATCATTAGAAAATGGATTAAGACATTTGAGGCTACAGGGTCAACTTTAAAAAAATGGATTGCGGACGTCCGAGAGAAATAAGGCTACCTGCAGTTATTCAAGAAGTTCACGAGTCGGTAAGGCAAGATCCCTCACTATCACTGCGAAAGCGAAGTTAATCCGTAAACATTGCAAAATCAACATTACACTTGATTTTAAAGAAGGATTTGCATTTACGTGCTTACAAGATTCAATTAGTGCAAGAATTAAAACCCACAGATTATGAACAGCGACTAAATTTTGTTCAGGAGATGTTTGCGGCCTTTACCAACTTCAAAAATGTCTTGTTTAGCGATGAAGCAAATTTCCACTTAAATGGCCATGTCAATAAATAAAACTGTCGCTATTGGTGTGATAAAAATCCTCGTTATAAGCATATGCGTCCACTTCACAGCCCTAAGGTGGTAGTGTGGGCAGCAATGTCCGCCAAGGGCATAATCGGCCCCTATTTCTTTGAGGACGGTAGGGGACATGCACTTACAGTTAACGCGGACAGATATTGTAACATGATTGAAAGTTTTTTGGCACCATCTTTACAGGAATTTAGAGTTTACAATTCAGCAACATTTTTTCAGCAGGACGGTGCCAAATGTCACACGAGTAGAAGGTCTATTGAAGCATTGAATGAGTTATTCCCAGAAAGAGCTATCTCAATAAACGGGAACCTTAAATGGCCCCCTAGGAGCCCGGACTTAAGTCCACTTGATTATTTTTTATGGGGTTACCTAAAGAGTAGGTTTACATAAATAAGCCGTCAACTCTTAGCCAATTGGAAAACAATATTGCAAGTGAAATAACAAAATCACTAACGTTTTATGTGAACGTGTCTTAGGCAATTTACGGCCACGACTTGAAGAGTGTCAAAATCGTAATGGACGTCATTTGGACAACATAATTTTTTCGTCGTAAACTTTCCATTGTATGTACTTTTTGCAAATAGTAATAAAATTATGAAATGATATATTTTTCATTTATGTTTTTCGTATATAAACTGCCAACACCCTTTTTGGACACCCAGTATTTTTCTTTTTTATCCTTTTGTTATTTTCTTCAATACAACCGAGATCTATTTCCGAACTGTGTATGAGACTTTTTTATCTACGAATTGATGACATGGTCCGAGTAATTCACTCATGGCAACCAAATGGCTGATACATACTTGAACGAGTGAATATGGCTCATCCTTCTATGCATTTGTATTGATAAAATAAGATACTGGTGTCGATTCGGCATACGCCCAACTAAACTAAACTTAAAATTAGTCCTGTCACTTTCTATCATTTTTAATTGAAAAGGGACCGAAGATCATCGGTTTTGTTTTTGTCTATGGCTTCACGACTAACTGTCAAATTTAGTCTTGTTTTAGTGCCTACCTAACACCATGACGAATAAAAAGCCACTAAAATTTACAGTTAGTCGTGAAGTCAAAGACAAACAAAACCTTTCAACAAAATCTTCGGTCCCTTTTCAATTAAAAATGATAGAAAGTGACAGCACTAATTTTAAGTTTAGTTTAGTTGGGCATATGCCGAATCGACACCACTGACAGATTAAAATTTTAAAAACTTTTTAATATTATTTTATTTCGTTTATTTATTTATCAAGTAAAATTACTGTATAATGATAAAATAAGAGGTGAAGTTACTTTTTTTTTAGTTTTAATGGTTTTTAAGCTGAATATTATAAAAAAAGTTGTTAACGTCGTATGAAGAATTTTTAAGCTGTCAGAGCTCATCCTATAAACGATAATCCAACAAACACCACCAGGGAGCCGTTCCACGAAGCTACAAGTTACAAATTACAAGTACAATTCGACGTACATTGCGTAGACGATTAGACAAAACATAACAGGGGTTACAGTTTAGGCGAATTGGCTACGCAATGTACATCAAATTGTAACTTGTTAGTAGTAACTTGTTCCTGTTGGGAAAAATACTCTTTGGTTATATTATGTGACTTTTGGAATTGCTCTTTGGATTGAAGTTGTGTATAAAATAAAATGTACAAAAGAATCAGTTTATTATTAATCGCCATCACTTTACATATATAATTCATACATTAAAAGGTTATGGGGCGATATGAATATAAAAGAAATGTAAATTGAATTAATTTTTTGGTCACGTAAAAATATAATATACGTTTGACAACAAGAAGAAAAAGTGATGGCGTCGACTGCTCATTTTCCGCAATTGCAAGCTGATAATTTTAATAATTGGCTTTTTAGAATTAAATGTATTCTTGACAAGAAGCAGTTATTATATGTTCTTGAAGATGACAAAGAGAAAGAAAAAGATTTCAATAAGGATAATGCGAAGGCAAAAAGTGTGTTAGTTATGTGTATTCCTGATAAACACATTAATCTAGTAAAAGATTGCAAGACAGCTAAGTCCATGATTAATACCTTAAAAGAAATATTTCAAAGAACGAGCATTATATCCGTCATACATTTACGAAGAAAATTAATAAACCTAAAACAAGAGTCACACGAAAGATTAGAAGATTATTTTTTGAGGTTTGACGATATAGTGAGAGAGTTAGAGTCTACACAAGAAGTGTTATGCGATAAAGAAAAAAATGCTTGTTTATTTACTGGCTTACGTACAGACTTTGATAATGTGATAACGGCAATTGAGTGTAATAAGGACTTGTCTTTACTACAAACGAATAGCACATCCCTAAAACTTGAATTTGTAAAAGCTCGACTTTTAGACGAGGAATTAAAATTGAAAGAAAAGATGGAAAGTTGTACGAGTTCCGGCGAAACGTCTTTTGTCACTTGTTACAATTGTAAAAAACCAGGACACATATCTCGTGATTGTTATCTAAGACGAGGGCACAGAGGAGGTAGAGCAAACAGAAGAGGATTTCGTTCCCGAGGATCTTATAGTCGTGGTTATGGTTATCAGGTGGATGCAGGCACCAGCCAAAATGAAGTACCATCTAATGCTTTAAGTGCTAGTCAGTCTGAAGATTTTGGCTTTATTGTTACACAGAGGGATGACGATAATGTAGCTCTTACAAATTGCGACAGTAATACTGATATTGAGTGGGTAATTGATTCGGGTTGTACCCATCACCTAATTCAAGAAAGATACGAGAGTTACATGACTAATGTTACAGAATTGCAGGAACCGGTAAAATTTTTCTTAGCGAACGGCAAATATTTTCTATGTCGTAGAAAGGGTCGCATTTTACTTCGTTTCGGCAGTAAAAGGATTAATCTAGAGGCTTTAATAGTAAAAGATCTGTCCTTTAATTTATTATCTGTAAAGTCGATTGTTGCTAAAGGTTACAAAGTTATATTTAGTCATGATTGCGTCAAAATTCATAGGAGTAAGAGAGTAGTTAGGTATCTTAAACACAGTCTGCATCAGTGTCTTACTTACACAAAGAATGAAACACAGCTTCAACAGTTATTAGCTTACTCAGACGCAGATTGGGCAAGCGATAAAGAGGATAGGAAAAGTGTAAGTGGTTGTACGGTATTTTATGGAAATAATTTGATTTCTTGGTTTTCTAAAAAGCAAACTACGGTTTCGTTATCATCAGCTGAAGCTGAGTATGTTGCTGCAGCATTATCAGTTCAGGAGCTTTTGTATCTGAAAGGTATTTTATCGAACTTTAATCTGAATGGAACTGATACATATTTACTTGTTGATAATCAAAGCGCAATAAAGATGATTGAGTGTAACGTAAATAGTAAACGAGCAAAACACATTGATATAAAGTTCAATTTTATAAAAGACTGTTTTAATGAAAAAGTGTTTTCAGTATCATATGTGCCGACAGAAAATAATATTGCAGATGTAATGACCAAATCTTTGACTGCAATTAAACATAATTATTTTGTGAAGAAGCTAAAGATTATTTGTTAGAAATTTATTACTTATTGTAGAAGACGATGGTTTATTGTTTTTATTTAGTTAGAATTAGAGCATGAATTTGAAATGAGAATGCGTTAATTTAATTGGTGTTATGTTGTTGTTTTTGTACCGAAAGACAGTATTGTATATTTTATTGTTTTCTTTAATATTGAGGCAATGTTAAGTTTAATCCTAAACTAAACATTGAAAGGGGGTGTTGGGAAAAATACTCTTTGGTTATATTATGTGACTTTTGGAATTGCTCTTTGGATTGAAGTTGTGTATAAAATAAAATGTACAAAAGAATCAGTTTATTATTAATCGCCATCACTTTACATATATAATTCATACATTAAAAGGTTATGGGGCGATATGAATATAAAAGAAATGTAAATTGAATTAATTTTTTGGTCACGTAAAAATATAATATACGTTTGACAACAAGAAGAAAAAGTGATGGCGTCGACTGCTCATTTTCCGCAATTGCAAGCTGATAATTTTAATAATTGGCTTTTTAGAATTAAATGTATTCTTGACGAGAAGCAGTTATTATATGTTCTTGAAGATGACAAAGAGAAAGAAAAAGATTTCAATAAGGATAATGCGAAGGCAAAAAGTGTGTTAGTTATGTGTATTCCTTCATAAAACGGGGCCCTGAACAAATTCCTAACGCAACCCTACCATTTCAGTTGGCATCACAAATATCGCAGTCCCTCAAAATGGGCGGGGCTCCGTACGCCAGCAACGCTCTAGAACGCCTCCGCCTCATCAAGCGTCTGCGGCGGAGGGCGGAGGCCGAGCGTCTGGCGCAGGCCGCGCGCGCCCCGGCGCCCTACGCCGCCGCCAACGACGTGTACCAACGGGTCGCCATCGACGACTTCAATGACTTCACGTAATTCTAAATTGTTATGTAATAGGTACGCGGCTTTGCACTCTTGAATTGATTTTGTTTACATTACAAGTAAGAGGTGGTGTGTGGTATGTGGTGACGGCAGAGTAGAATACATTAGTCACCAACCCCTACTCTGCCCGTGGGTGTCGTAAGAGGCGACTTAGGGACTACACATTGAACAGGGAACGGGCAGCAGCGCTCTCTGATACAGTAACCTTTTAATCTGCGATCTCCAACCCGCCTGCCAAGCGTGGAGATTATGGCAAAACCGAACACGCGGAGTGGAGGAGGCTCATAGTCCAGCAGCGGACTGTAACGGGCCGTTGATTACAAGTAAGAGGAGGGTATTGGTCGAATCGGATTTTTTGCGAATATGTCACTCTGCGAATCGGACATTGTGCGTCAGATACGTTTTTTAAGTTATTGTTACGGCTCGGGCTCAAGATTTTCATTATGAAATGAAAGTCTTGAACCCGAGCCGTAACAATAACTTTAATTTCATTCTAGCCAGTACAAAACGAAACAGACATATTCGGGAACCGGAATTATATCGGTGTCTGTTATTTTGTCTCGTCTAGACAAGAATGCAGATAATATGGAATAATAATAATAATAAAAATCTTTATTGATTAAGCCTAATTACATTTATCCATGATGTCTAAAGAGAAAAGTACAATAAGGCTAATTGGTCGCATATAAGTGTAACGAATAGCTCCCAAGCTAGAATAATCTGTATTATGGGAGCCAACGTTCCTCCGAGTGACAACAGCAAATCGATTATCAGTTACAATTGGAAAACACAGGGCTAAGTAATTAGGTTGAAATAAATATATGATATGCGTGTGTGTGTGTGTGTGTGTGTGTGCGCGTGTGAATTATGTAATGAAGGTGGGGATGGAAGAGAGGGAGGCCAGCCCTACGCAGACAAATGCTTGGGATTGGGAGACCACTAGCCTCTCTCTCCACCATCAGATACGTGTGTGCGGGTGTGTGAGAGGGGGGTGAGTTTGTGTGAACACCCACCTTATGTGTATGTATGTATGCGCAAAGGCATGAGGCATGAGAGGAACAGTTGAGTGGTTAGCCCTACGACAATACGTCTCGGGATCGGGTATACATAATTGTATCCACTAACCAGTCAACCGCTCCTCTGTGTCCACGTATATAATGTATGTATGTGCTTGCGCGGGGGGGGGGGGAGGGGGGGAACAAGACACAATGGAATGCCCGGCCATATAACAAAAATCATACCGGAGGATTTAGTTTAAGGCTAGAAAACTAATAAACAATTTAGGTAACTTCATTCTCCCCGTTTTAACAAAGCTTCAGTATCAGAATAAGTTTTGTCTAGTAACCAGGTGGTTACTGCACGCTTACAGTCATATTAATAGGCTCCAGCTAAAATGTAATAAACTAGTAAGTAATTATTTACCTATGTCTAAATGACGTAGTTTTGCGCCGTTAGCTTTGATGCAAGTCTGTCGAGTCGTTCTTTACGGAGGTCTGTTCTATAAGGAATTCACTAGTTTCGTCACGTTTAATTAGAACTAGCTATTAAATTAAAAAGAAACCTTTTATCACAGCAATCAGATCTAATTTTAACAATGTCTATTATATCTTCAAATGAAGCGATTCATATAATAACGATCTTATAAAATAACGTCACGTCACGTCAGTTAACGAGGGGGTTTAGTAGAACTGCACTGTCCCGCACCCGGAGACCGCTCGCGCTGTCATACAAACCTGGTACAAACGACGTATCAGGGCAGCTTGTCTAACGTTTTGCTTCGTGTTTAGAATAGAATAGAACATACATTATTGCACACAAGGATATAGCTTGAAAGTACAAAAGATAGATGAAGGGGTGTACAGATAGGCGGCCTTATTGCTAAGGTAACAATTTCTTCCAGGCAACCTTAGGGTACAAGAAAGTTGCATTGGAACTGTGGGACGGTGCACACAAGAAAAACAGAATAGGATAAGCTAATACTATTAATCAAAGCTACATAAACAAAATGTAGTATATGAGCTGCTGACGTGACAGTACAGATAGATAGATACAGTTGATATAAAATACCACAAGTCGGTGGTCTAGTGACTAGGGCCGCTGCCTCCCGTCCGGGAGACGCGGGTTTAACCACGTGCCAATGTGTTTCCGAATTTCGAATAAAACGTAAATACGTTTATTCGACGCACGGTGGACGAAAACATAGTGAGGAAACCTGCACACACCTGCGAAGAAATTCAAGGGTTGTGTGTGAAGTCGACCAACCCGCACTGGGCCAGCGTGGTTGACGAAGGTCTAATCGCCCTAATTCAGGGTAGGCTCGAGGCCCTCGGTGGGGACGTATATGGGCTGTTGATAAAATATCACAAAAAAAAACTTTTGTAAAAGCCCTTTATCGTAATCGCACCGTAAGAATGCCGTCCTGACAGCAGGCAGGAAATATGAAAACCAAATAGGTGCAAAAGAGACAAGAAAATTTGTACGTGTATGACAGCTGTCAGGACGGCATTCTTAAGGGCCCCGGAGACAGTCAAACGGTTTGACTCAAACCTTACGTGTTTGATCAAACCGTTTGAGGTCGGTTTGAACGGTTTGTCAAACGGCTCTGCGCAGTCTGATTCTGTACGCTGTCGTAATTACACTTCTGACGCGTCAAACACAACAAAATTTATTTTCGTTATTAAAAACTAATAATTACAAAAGACGTTATCTTTACAGGATTGCTCCTAATACGATGACGCCAAATATGTAATTGCATCAAACGAAAAATATGAAATTGCATCAAACATGCTTCAAACACGTAAATGTTTGACAAACCGTTCAAACCACCTTTGTAAACGATCAAAATACTTTACGTGTTTAAATCAAACCGTTTGACCGTCTACGGGGCCCTTTACGATGCGATAGGTATAATAAGTAAATTCGAGAGTGTGAAGCCATTATTTGTACCATAATGATTTTATTAAATACCTTTGTGAGGGCAGGCTACTCGGCATTCAATTTTACTAAATCTTCAGCGTGTTTCTTTACGCATTTAATATGACAAGCGCTTCTGTGATGCGCTTTAAGATAGCGTTACTTATATAAAAGAAAAATAAATTGTAATGAAATAAAAATGCAGACGCATGAGAGATAACGGCGTAATAGATGTGTAATAATTTATCGTTTGTTAGATAGGTTAATAACAAAATCTTTGGGGGTGACAATGACAAAGAATTATGATAAATTGAAATATTAGGTTTTCAAATAAGCTCCACATTAACAACAGTTTTGATATTAAAACCAGTAAGATGTTTTATTTTTTGTAGCCTGCCTATTGTCATGTAATTATAGTTTATATTGTAAGTGCTAATTCGGTTGGACTCAATATTGGATTATTTTGTAATGTCAATAAAACTAATTGTTAGTTAGCAGTTTTAAGACTTTTTTCGCTGCGTTTTGCCAGTTTTATAATCTGCTGTCTAGTGAAGTAACTTTTCATATTTTCGATATATTTTCTATCTTTTAGTGTTCTGCAGGGTCAGCATAACCACCGGAGATAAATAAACCCCCGCGACATACAAAGTGCATCCAAACATCCAAGTTTTTGTCGTACGAAGACAAGAACTACGTTACTATTGGCGGTTACGTGTTATGTCGCGCGGTTTAATTTGTCTAGGGTCGTTATGCTGTCCCTGCTAGATTCACAGAAGTGAAAATATAATTTTAAATGATTTTGATCCCTCCTGACCAGAAGGTTAATAATAATGCTATGACATCCGATACTTTCTATATGCAAGATAGTCCTACTACCGATAGTGGAAAAATAGTACATAAATAGTACCTGTTGGAAACTAGACGATTTTTCGCGACGCTAGCTGTATTTTTTCGCCACCATAAGTATACTTACGCTCCTGAGACGATCAAACTGCATGCTTGATTCAAACTTGACTCGATTTAGCTTGATTCAGAATTCATGGACCTTTTTTAAAGATCGGTTTTCGAATCAGCTTGACCGTCTAAGGACCTCTTTTTTAATTGTCTTAAAACTGTTCAGCAATTAGTGTTTTTGATCAGGTCAGTAATAGTCGAGACCCGCCGTGTATGAAGATTATTTTCATAAGTTCTTGTTGGACTGATAATATAAGGAAAATACAATAATGATACCGACAAAAACTACACAATACTTTATTTATATAATGCCTAAGTTACATGTAAAGTTGAAAAAATTTGGTATTCGATCGTGTAACTCAATATTTTTAAAAATTTTCGATATATATTTACCGTTATCAAATACAAAGTTTTTCAATTTTATGAATTTATGTAAGTACTAAGGGAAAGTAATCTGCTACTATTGAATATAATATCAAGGCCTCTATAGGAATATACTTTATGAAATTTACCATTTCAATTTTGTAAGACGGAACATTTGATAAAAAATTGGGAGAACGAGAAATGGCTGGCATAGAGTGAGCTATGGACAGAAAAATCATTAGACCATGTATCATAAAGCTGTTGCATGAGATATTATATAAATCAGATGAACTCCGCCTCTTACACAAATAGCATAAATGTTAGCCAGTTTCTTTGTTATACAACTCATTTTTATTATAGACCACATTCTGAGCTACTTAACTGTTAAAGATTTGAACTAATGACAGCAAATGTACTAATAACACAAAATGAAATTCAGCACATTGATTTTGTATGTAAAATGTGATAAAAAGCATAAACAAGTTAACTCATTTCAATTTCGTTACTCAACGCTTTGCTTCTTGGAATCGAGTATTCATGATGGATTGTAAGAATTAATAAAACAATGCGAAGCTACGCCGCGCATTACAGACCGCTTCTTACTAATCGGCCGCGATGGCTTGGCGCGTGACCTTGACACATCGTTTAGGTATTGTCGTCCGTCTCACTCGGTAGTGAGAACGGAATGGCACGATACTGCTTATTTTAATATATTTATTTGAATATATATAGAGTAAAGCAGTTTTTCGGTCTTCATAAGGCAATCCGGGAAAGCTCACCCGCCATTCAGGCCCGAGTTAGATACCTAGCAATGTAAAGCGCGGCGCGAGGAAACACCAAAAGGTGCTTCGCCAACGATAATGAGGCATTTCTTGTTGAAATATTTTATGTAGCAATTTATTTCCTGACAAAGATTTTGTAATCAAATAAAATTAAATAATGGCTATAAAAAATTCGTTTTACTATATTCGCTTTTTAATAATTTACCAAAATAAAAAATATATTATTATTATGGATAAATACACAATTTTATAACTTGTCAAAAAACTATGAGGCTGGCATAATCGCCTAGAGCGATTAAAGCCTTTTTAAAAAATAAATCTGGTAAGACAGGTCAGGCTGTCTATACAACGAAAAAAATGTAGGCATCATCATCCCTATTATTAGTAACATATTGACACTTAACAGACAATCAACAGCAATAGAATAGCCAAATATAAAGTGTTGCACTTGACATCTGGTCTGGAGCCAACCATTGCCTCTTCTTGTTGATTTGGTCTGCAGACATTTATTTCTATCATTATACTCCATTGAGTGAGTCCCTTTGGCCCACATTAACTTTAACTACTTTTGAGGAAGGTACTAGAGGGGCATAATTACCCCAGTTGTACCCCAACTCAGGGGTACTTCTGGTCTTGGACGAGTAATGCATGTGGAACTTAGGTGTAGAATGGGATCTTAGAAATGTGGCTTTAAAAATAGAAGACAATCAGGGAAGCAAGAAAAATACGGAAGTAAACTACGTAATAAATTTTTTTACAAAACCTTATACTACTCTTGCAACTGATCAATTTTCTCCAGTGGGCAGATGTCGCCTCCAGACCTTGTGTTTCCCACGCAGCTCGCGTAGCCTCTTCATCTCCTCCTTGAAGTCTTGGTGCTCGTCTCTGAACAGCCCGTACTCGCGCAGTTTCAGCATCAGCGCGTGAGTCTCCACGTGGCGAGGATAGTAGTTAACTATGTTCTCGTTAGTGTGTAGCGGGCGCTCGCTGAAAATTGATACCACCTTTGGGAAGACACAAGAAACAGTATGTAAGTATTTTATTTTTATTATTATTTTATATAATACCAGTTCTGTAAAAGACCGTAAAGTGGATATTTCAAATAACAATTTATGAACGCTTCGTTAAAATCCCCTAAGTATTTCTTAGTACTGATTGCATATTCCATTCAGCTGTAGGTACATTTTCAAAATAAAAGATAGAAAGCTGTGTACATTGTAATGTAAACAATGCAGTGTTTGGCTAAACACTTGGGCGATAAATTAGCTAAGGTGAAGGTTGCCTGGAAGAAATTGGTACCTTAGCAATAAGGCCGCCTATCTGTACACTATTATTTGAACTGCTTTTTTTCTGTATATCTCTTGTGTGCAATAAAGTATATTCTATTCTATTCTAATAGTAAATAAATAAATAAATACGAACCTTCATTGACTTGGAGTTGGTCGGTATAGCGACCTCGCCAAAGATTCGGTTCGACAGCCTCTTCATGCGACGCGCGTAGTTTGTTGACGCGTTGATGAGCTTAGCGTATTTTGCGTAATTTGTAGCCATTCTTGGAAGCCAAACTCACTGAAAAAATAGTTTATTTAATTTATAACCTCCAAATTCAATCACTCTGGATTTAGGGTTGCAAACACCACTGAATATTACAAGGTATGTACTCTGTGACCATTGATGACAAATGCTATGCTAAAAGCTTTAGAAAATTACTACAAAACGACGACGACGACGACCCCTCGTTCAAATTTGTTGAAAGATAAGAAAAAGATAAAAATGAGTGTTGAAAACTTATTTAAATAGGACAAGAAAATATCGCATTCTATAAGAATTTTAATTTTTTAGACATCCCAACAGTTTATTTCTTTCTGAGGTTTGCAGCACTTTTCAATGCTGTCAATAAAAACTGTCAAAAACAGCTGTTATCGTTCGAAGGGCGCATTCCGAATCAGACTTTCAGCGATGTCAGCGATCAGAAAAGCAAAAAAATGTATGGCTGACAGTGATTCGGAACGCGATTACAGGTACTTTAATTGATTTCAGCGTGTCTCGGAACGGAGGGCGAATGTTAGTTTCTGATTCATTACTGTCTATTCTAGTAGTGCACGAAGTAGAGACAAAGAGAAAACCGCAATGAAAAACGTTGTTCGTTTGTTTTGTTTTTCACAGTTTCAATACCTACTCTTGCTTGGTTTCAGACAACATTTATGTTGATCTAAACATCAGATTTTCTCAGATATCTATCAGTTTCCAAGTATAGCTTTGTGAAATTGAAGGAAATATACCAACCAACGTACCAACTTTGTGAATGGATTCCTGTATGACGACGTGCTTTCTGGCTGAGGGTCCTACAGGGAACTCTAAATCTGTAAGTTATCTGACATTTTCAATATCCAGTCCAGGAGTCTCGACATCCACAAACTATCACAACACCTATGTCCAGGTTGGTCAGCCTTGCATCCACTACTGGTCAACAGCGGATTTGACTATAATCTAGATATGATTTATGATTTTGGTGGATGGGATCGGGCAAATTATGTCCCAATGACCACTGCGACCCGAGATGGATCTATTGTAGTCGGCCTTCGGTGTTAAATAGCTTCCTTTAGACCAACAGTTTTTAAGAAGCTGATGGTCAATAAAACAACACGGAGGCCATAAATATAAATATTGAATTGAATTGAATAAAACAACAATACTTAACTGTGTATATTTCGTAATAAGGGGCTTAAAGCCTGGGCTTCCTGGATGGCAATTTTGGATCCTCCCAGCACCCGGCTTCTCGTTTTATAATCTAGATAGGTACTTAGTACTTGTTTATTACTGCCTAGATTAGGGGGCGTTAGAGCATCGGTATTCGGTAGTGTAGTGGCTTGGGTGCTGGTCCGATCCTCACCCCATACAAATGTTTTTTCAATTCATATGTACACTTATTCAACACTTATGGTGAAGAAAACCTGAGAAAACCTGCACTCTCCTGCGAAAAAATTCAAACATTCTGTGGGAAGTCGACCAATTTGTACTGGGCCAGCATGGTTTATTAAATAAAGCACATGGGCGACCAAGCTTAGCTCGTGCCATCTGTTAAAAAAAATTCGGCCCACGAAAAAACATAAGAAAATTTAATTTCTTTCATTTTTGTATTTAAATAACTAAATGAAAAAAGAAAATAATAATAATATATTTTTTATTTCAGACTATATATGTCCATAGGTAGTGGGTTAGTAACAAAATCTTCTTATAATCTAGGTTAGTAAAAATATAAATCAAAACATTAAAATTAAAATAGAAATCATCCATAAATAATCAAAACCATATCAAAATTAAAATAACAATGCATATTTAAATTAAAAATGAATTATTTTGAGTACCGGGTTATCGCCAGCGTATGCGTTGTGACCCAGTATCTCAAAATAGCCCCGTCGAATAATAGAAAAAAAGAAACAAAATAAAAAAATATAATAATATATATCTGTCAAGATTATCTGTAAATTTTTGTTTAGGGCGCCATGGTGGGTGGCTGGTCGGTGTGGCTCCGTTTGGCCATCTGGATGATGTGCTTGGGTGTCTACATGTACATGCTGATTTTACTCAAAACCTTATTAGTGAAGGATGAGCGCCTCGACCATATTGCTGAAGAGGTTAGTGAACTCATCATATTTTCTCTCTATTAATGTGAACTGGATATCTTTTTTATTACCATTTAAACTATAAAGTTGTGGACAAGGAAAACGCAAGATGTTGGGAGGCCTATGTTGAATCGCAATTCAATAAGAATCAATCTGAAATAGAGGAATGCTGAATATATATATATATATTTTTATTAATTATGAATACTTAAGAATTGAGCATGTAAATTAAATGAATAAAAGATTATTTTATTTATTGACAATGTTAAAGATTTGATCTAAGTGTTAAAGTAACACTTTTTCTGAAAAGATGCATGTTTATAGCAACCGGTGTGAGATCAAACTGCGCCTTTGTATCGGAAGTATTTTGTAGTTATTTGCGTCTTTTATCTAAAATTATGATCTGAATCTGTTTGGAAGTCTTTGACAGTATGATGTCTAAATTATTAACATTTTGTTAGGTATGAGTCCGAGGGTATGAGTACATACCTATAGGCCTAAACCTTATTTGTAAATGCTGGCAGTCAATACTTTAGAGTCTTTGGTGTTATTTGAATATTTGAATAATTAAAAAACAAAACTGTTTCGAATGCTTTTGAGCTCATTCAATTTTGAACTGCCCTGACAATCAGACTTTGCTTGCAAATATAAAAGTATTAATAGAAAACAGTTTTCCAATGTTGCATCAATTCTAGTATATTATTGCCTCCCACCTTGTTGCACATTTGTTTGTTTGTACTCCAGGTGAAGGATACAGAACAAATGATTGACGCCATAAAGTCTCTCGATCTGCAGCTTCAAGCAGACCTGGACCGCTTTGAAGCAGCTCACGGCTACCAGTAGGCAGACTTCCTTGAAATTGTGCAGAGTTACTTCAAGTGAGGGACGAATTAGGATTACTGCTGTTGTCTACTAAGGTAGTCGGTGGTACAAATCTTGTAAGGTCAACCTCACAAACCCTTTTCTTGCTATTTGATCACTAGATAGTACGACACAACACCTCATGCAGCGGCGAGGCTGGGCAAGCGCAAGATCAATTGAAGTGTTTGTAGAGCGCCGACCATCACAACTCATAATAACAAAAGCAATGCACAGCGTACTCAGAGTATGACTACAATGATCGACAACTTGGACGGTTAAAAAAGACTGTAAAATAAAATGATGTACGGCTAAGGATCGCCTCGTAACTTGATGAAATACTCGTGTGTACCAATCATTGAGGTGATGCCAACATGTGTGTTAGAGTCGCACCTAAGTACGTAATCGTAATATGTAACTTGGATCTTAATCACAGTATTATTAAGAAAATACAATAATTATTACGAGAACTGTTTTTTTTTTAAGAATACTATACTATACCTACTAACTACTAACCAATATTGTGTTAAAATAAGTATTACCTATTAGCGGTCCGCCCACGGCTACGCTCGCGTTGTGTAAGATTTTCCCGTGGGAATAATATCCTATGTGGCAATCCAGGTCACAAATCTCCATTCCAAATTTCATGCAAATCTGTTGACGTGAAGGCGGGACAAACATCTAAATATATTTTCACATTAGTGAGATGTTATTTTTTAAACTGGTCAAATAAAGGACTTAGGCCCGGTTTCCACCAAAGCGGAGAGGAGAGATGTGTCGAGCTGAGCTGCGAAGCTGCCTGGCTATTTCCACCAAAGTGGAGAGGAGATGTGAGCTGTGCGTCCGTAGCGGCGAAGCGCGGGCATCAGCGGGGCGGGGAGTGGAAGCGCGGGCGCCCGTCGCGAGGCCTCGCACGCCGCTCGCCGCGCGCATCTCGCCGCTCGCCGCCCTACACACACATCTTCGCACAGCCGCGCCTCGCTTGCTATAGAAAAATTAGACATCTCCTCTCCGCTCCGCTCGATCCATTTCCACTGAAGCTAAGCGGAGAGGAGATGTGGAAATAACGAAATCTGCCTTTGAGATTCCAGTAGCAATCTAGATGTAATACCTTTACGGTACACGGTATACCTATAACATGGGCTACCATTGATAGTGAGTGCCCCTAAGAAGTTTCATGCGTGAAACTGGGTAATTTATGTTTTAAGACCGAAAAACATGGTTTTGATTATTACGGTTATGGAACATATGATTGCAGAATCTTTTTGTAGCTCCCTCCAGGTCAGGACAGGTGGCGACCTGTTACACTAATCAATTACACTCTGTTTAAATATCTCGATGATCCGTTTAATCGCTACGAGACTTGCTGCGCGTTTCGTAGAGCAGTCGTAGCATTGAGTACGGTTATGGAACATATGATTGCAGAATCTTTGTAGCTCCCTCCAGGTCTCCACCTGTTACACTAATTAATTACACTCTGTTTAATGATCCGTTTTTAATGTCTACGAGACTTGCTACGCGTTTCGTAGCAGGTCGTAGCGTTGAGCTACGCTTTTTGACGTCGTCGAGTCGCTGCGTCAATATTTTATGTTTATCTACTAAAAACGATACGTGTGGGGGCAGAATTCGTCCATGGAAAGCGAGGGAACGGGGAGAAAATGTCCGACGCATCGCGAGTCCGAAGGGCGACAATCGAGCTGGGAATTAGGGGTGAAATAGTTCTTCTAAAAAGAGCAGGTCACCCGTCTGCGCTCCGTCGCAGGCGTCCCCCACTAGACATACATACATCTACTAAAAACTGGAATTATGCCTGATTTATTATAATACGACGATTTATAAAATCAACAGTACATCTTAGTCTGACCTTACTTATCTTTTATGTAAGTTTTGTGTCTATGTGCCAACCATTGACAAATCTCTTCGTTATAATGGTGTTACGTTTGATTTGACATCGAAAAACGATTCAATAAAATATTCGTTCAAATAAAGTTATGATGTATGTTAAATTTTATAATTGTTCAACCAATAAATAACAGGGGGCCGTTTCACGAAGCTACAAGTTACAAGTACAATTCGATGTAAGTACATTGCGTAGATAATGAGGTAAAACGATAAGGGTATACAGTTTAGGCGAATTAGCTACGCAATGAATAATCATAATAATCATAAATTTATTTGCTATCAAATGGTGTGTACAATGGGTCTTAAATTATAAACTATAGCTTCTCATTTGATGCCTTGAAAAGGCACTGCAAATTATTTTAACAGATATTATACATGCAATTTTCAACTTAATTAAATAATAATCCAAAAATATCATAAAATCCAATAAAATTACAATATTTAGACATTGAAAATCAAATTGTAACTTGTTACTCAATTTGTTAGTAGTAACTTGTAGCTTCGTGAAACGGCCCCCAGGTAACAAAATTGATTGAAATCAATAAAGTTCCAATAAAAGAACCTAACATTGATTTGTAATTTTCTTCCGTATAGATAATAGCCGCCTGTACCAACTGCTTAACGTGCTTTCCGAATCACGGAATCATCTTACTTTCTGCACAATCTGCCGATTCAGTCTGCAACTCTGCATTGTGCCACAAGGGATAGTTTCACAAAAGTAAAGATCTTTTACAACACTAACTCGTCAGAGCTGAAAAATAGATAGGCTGCTTAAATTGTATTATTCTAGGCTCATAGCTTGATTTTAACAAGAATAAGAATACATTTATTTACAGCACACAGTATACAACATGAAACAAAAATAAAACAGGTACATAATATAGGTATAGTAATTAACAGACACAAACGAGCGTAAACATGCGCAGTGGCAATCCGATCCCATCCGATCGCTTCCCAACCACAGACCTACCATCGTACCTGTGAAATGGCTAAAATTGGAACTACAACCATTACCATGGAAATGTCAACATTCAGAATTGTTGTGATTGGACAGTGTACAATTCAGACCCTGACCGCGTGCCGAAGGTGTGGAGACCATGCGGTTTCTACCACGAGGTTCTGAACAGTGCCGTCCGCGATAACGCGGAGCTGACTTATTCTATAAATATATGAAACCGTACTCCTTACCGAACTCCTGAGGTGGCCCGATGACACACCAGGTCTAAACGGAGGAGGAACATGGAGGTTGGAAAAGAAGGAGTAAAGGTGATGGGCGTTTTGACCTGTTGAGCCTGCACCGATGTAGATCCTCTCCAATCCGTGCAGCCAGGCAGCCCGTTTATCCATACAACTATCGAAACTTCAACAAAACAAACTGGCAGATCCGTACTACTCCGTACGTTGTTGTTCATAATGGTGTGGAATATAGAAAGTTGTTTTATTTCTTTCTTTTTCTACCAGTGAGTAGACATCCGCTGCCGCCGCCGTAAGGTATTATTTTTGTTTGTAGAAAAGGGGCGTCCATTAATCACGTGATGTTTTTTTATCATTTTTTAACCCCCCCTCCCCCTTGGTGATACGTGGTGAGGTTTAAGACTAACCCCCCTGTGTATTCGTACCTACAAAGAATCTTATTTTTTTTTTTAAATATTATCTTTTAATACAGGTATAAAGTATAATCTAATTTTATTCTGAAATTAAGGACCTTGACAAAAATGTCTAGACAGAAAGGTTGCAGGTTGTTTTTGACTGGCATAAAAATAATATTAAAGGAATAGTGTAATTAAGGACGTTAGCTACTGTTTAAACGTCCTTGAGTGTAACCATGCAAAAAAATAATACACGTGATATTATACTACACCCCCCCCTCCCCCCTTGTGATATTTCGTGATTTTTCGGGTCGGGCCACACTGATCGACGGCGATCGCCGGTCTGCCTGCGCGCAAAGTATGGAAATCCTTTCGCATCACACAGCATCGAAGTGACGACGGATCAACGTGAAGGGCTGAAAGTGGCTGAAGAAGAATGACAATACTTTCTACCACGGGAAAAAATATATCCCCACGAGCAAAACAAAAGCAACGCGGACGTATTTCCAGGCAGAGTGAATGAGATATCAATGGATGAATATCTTATTTCTAGTGCTTCTCGTCATCTGTATGAGCATAGATTAATGTATGAGTTAGGAGGTATTAGCGGAAATTTGTATTCCATCATACAGGGTTCTCCGCGGAAGTGACGTCATGTAATATTCATGTCATAATGTTGACGCTTTTTAGGCTCGGTTTCCACCAAAGCGGAGAGGAGAGGAGATGTGTTTGAGTTGTTCAGTTTCATGAGCTGACCTACCACTCCACCCGAGAGGGTTTGTGTTATCAAAAGTTGTTCAGTTTCATGAGCTGACCTACCACCCCACCCGAGAGGGTTTGTGTTATCAAAAGTTGTTCAGTTTCATGAGCTGACCTACCACCCCACCCGAGGGTTTGTGTTATCAAAAGTTGTTCAGTTTCATGAGCTGACCTACCACCCCACCCGAGAGGGTTTGTGTTATCAAAAGTTGTTCAGTTTCATGAGCTGACCTACCATCCCACCCGAGAGGGTTTGTGTTATCAAAAGTTGTTCAGTTTAATGAGCTGACCTACCACCCCACCCGAGAGGGTTTGTGTTATCAAAAGTTGTTCAGTTTCATGAGCTGACCTACCATCCCACCCGAGAGGGTTTGTGTTATCAAAAGTTGTTCAGTTTAATGAGCTGACCTACCACCCCACCCGAGAGGGTTTGTGTTATCAAAAGTTGTTCAGTTTAATGAGCTGACCTACCACCCCACCCGAGAGGGTTTGTGTTATCAAAAGTTGTTCAGTTTCATGAGCTGACCTACTACCCCACCCGAGAGGGTTTGTGTTATCAAAAGTTGTTCAGTTTAATGAGCTGACCTACCACCCCACCCGAGAGGGTTTGTGTTATCAAAAGTTGTTCAGTTTAATGAGCTGACCTACCACCCCACCCGAGAGGGTTTGTGTTATCAAAAGTTGTTCAGTTTAATGAGCTGACCTACTACCCCACCCGAGAGGGTTTGTGTTATCAAAAGTTGTTCAGTTTAATGAGCTGACCTACCACCCCACCCGAGAGGGTTTGTGTTATCAAAAGTTGTTCAGTTTAATGAGCTGACCTACTACCCCACCCGAGAGGGTTTGTGTTATCAAAAGTTGTTCAGTTTAATGAGCTGACCTACTACCCCACCCGAGAGGGTTTGTGTTATCAAAAGTTGTTCAGTTTAATGAGCTGACCTACCACCCCACCCGAGAGGGTTTGTGTTATCAAAAGTTGTTCAGTTTAATGAGCTGACCTACTACCCCACCCGAGAGGGTTTGTGTTATCAAAAGTTGTTCAGTTTAATGAGCTGACCTACCACCCCACCCGAGAGGGTTTGTGTTATCAAAAGTTGTTCAGTTTAATGAGCTGACCTACCACCCCACCCGAGAGGGTTTGTGTTATCAAAAGTTGTTCAGTTTAATGAGCTGACCTACTACCCCACCCGAGAGGGTTTGTGTTATCAAAAGTTGTTCAGTTTAATGAGCTGACCTACCACCCCACCCGAGAGGGTTTGTGTTATCAAAAGTTGTTCAGTTTCATGAGCTGACCTACCACCCCACCCGAGAGGGTTTGTGTTATTTTGCTAACGCATAGGAAAATCATTTTTTTATGCAAGAGTTGCAAGAGGCGTTATTACAACAAATACTTAGAATCTGTTTATTTGTTTTGAATGCATACATAATTATGAAGGAGATGGAGTCTCCCTTTAAGAAAATATGCCTGTGTTGGTTGGGAGGCTCCGCTCGCTAGAACAATGTGGTACAAAAATAAACTAACATAGTATGTACTATTAACATTAACAATTTAACATTAACAACCAAAACATTTCAGTATGAACTAATAATTAAGAAAAAATAATATAATTTAAGAAATATAATTTAATTTGCCTTTTTGTGTGTATGTGTGTGTGTGTGTGTGTGTGTGTGTGTGTGTGTGTGTGTGTGTGTGTGTGTGTGTGTGTGTGTGTGTGTGTGTGTGTGTGTGTGTGTGTGTGTGTGTTTGTGTTTTTTTTACTATCTAATACAGTGTAGCAAATATATAGTCGTATTTTTTTTATTTCAACCATTTTACAAGCATAGTTTTACACTCTCCAAGTGGTTTAGGGTAAATATTTAATTCTTTATTTATCTTATTATATAAAACTGCCGATCTATATTCAAATTGAGAGCTTGCAAACTTTGTTTTCATTAAAACTGTATCAGCTACCTTACCTATCCTACGTTTTTTACTACTATTATAGTTTGTGTCATATGGTATGGCTTGGTATGGCTTATATGTTTTTTAAGTATAATGTGTAGAATGTAAAACTGCCTAAAGAAAGGAGGTCACTAAGTTGATACAGGGCTTCTGTCGAATAACGTCTTTAAACAATATATAAACAAGTTTATCAAATCAAATAAAAAAATATATTTCGGATATTATACTTACATCCATATGGTTTAGTAAAAATAAAAAGAAAAAACTTAAAACTAATTGGTTAGTACTTATAAATATACAGCTTAGGAAGAACATGTAATTTCGTTCAGCGCTCAAGAAATGAACCCTGGACCCTGTCTGCAATGATACTCAGGAGGCCGCTACCACTACCACGCACTCGGTTGATCAGGGAAGCCACTCTCTTTCGTAGAATGGCAGCAAAACCATCTCACGCGCACCCGCGAACATTCCTGATGCGCTACAAAAGCGCGGCAGCCGCAACAGCATCCTGAATATATTACAAG
Organism: Carpatolechia fugitivella; assembly: GCA_951230895.1. Taxonomy (NCBI): domain Eukaryota; kingdom Metazoa; phylum Arthropoda; class Insecta; order Lepidoptera; family Gelechiidae; genus Carpatolechia; species Carpatolechia fugitivella. Next base: position 2,577,035 of record OX579657.1, read on the forward strand.
ACTCTAAAGGGCCCCGGAGACGGTCAAACGGTTTGACTCAAACCTTACGTGTTGTTTGAGGTCGGTTTGAACGGTTTGTCAAACGGCTCTGCGCAGTCTGATTCTGTACGCTGTCGTAATTACACTTCTGACGCGTCAAACACAACAAAAATATAAAATTGCATCAAACATGCTTCAAACACGTAAATGTTTGACAAACCGTTCAAACCACCTTTGTAAACGATCAAAATGGTTTGAGTCAAACCAAACTTTACGTGTTAGAATCAAACCGTTTGACCGTCTCCGGGGCCCTTAAGGGAGCTGAGAGCCTTCTAGGTGTAGTTGACCCACAGACTGCAGGGGATCGTTTCACGAAGCTATACAAGTTACAAATTACAAGTACAATTCGCGCGATGTACATTGCGTAGACAAAAAGATAAAACGATAAGGGTATACAGTTTAGGCGAATCGGCTACGCAATGAATATCAAATTGTAACTTGTTACTTGGAAATGGGCCCAGGCCGTGCGTATGGCCGGGTAACTGAATAGCGGAAGTGTCTCAATAGGGGATCGGACTGTTCCTAAATGTACCATATATTATGAATTATTTTTAAAATATAGATGAGTAGCAGACGATTCACGAAGAAAAAAACAGAATCGGTTGCTTCGTGAAACGGGACCCAGGTGTAAAAGGTCTGACAGTAAGTTCTGGACAGTGTAACCTTTACGTCAATAGCACACTTTGCGGATCTACGGGCCTCTAAATTACTTAATTAATTAATCTAATTATAAGACATCACTTAGGGGACGAAAATAAAAATGAATTACTACGTAGAACAACGCACTTAAAATTGCAAAACAAATAGGCAGTAGGTAGTACTAGGTACAGAAGCCAGCACATGCGGCTGGACACTGTACTATACATCTAATTACAAAATCAAAAGAGAAAGAGCTATTTAATGTTCTTAAATATTTTAACATAAGTAGGTACCATATTTATCATGCAATAAGGTAGGTAATAAAAAAAAATATATTTTTTGTTTCTAACTCAAATAAAACTTACACTACTTTACTACACTACTTAACTTCTTTTTTTTTTTAATTTTTTTCTATAATAAAATCTCTTAGGTTCTACCTATAAAATCATAAGTTGGTAGATATTCACTGTTGTGAATATATATTTTTATATAACTTGACCAGCCCCCGCTGCATGACGACCGTCGATAAAATAAACGGCGGTTACGTTTTATGTCGCGCAGTTTATCTTATCTACGGTCGTCATGCAGCGGGGGCAGGGACACATTATTCTCGGACACATAATTCTATAGATTCTACAATTAAAACACATTTCAAATGTATTGTAGATATTGCGGTGCCAATATAATTATGTATAACAAGATAGGAATCGGGCTAAGTAAATTGACTGCTTTGTAAACTCTTCCTTTGCATCTTATTGCAATTTTTACTTTGTGAAGCCGCTTGCATCTGTAAATGCCGTGTTGATGGTTAGAACACAACTTCAATGCAATAGGAGGGTGATGTGTACTGGATAAATGATCCTATCTTCCCCAGGATACCTTGGTCAAGAGAAATGAGGCACATCACGTGATTTTAAACTTTAAAATAGGTAACTTATTTACAAATGTGGGTATACAAAAGAATGTTAAAAATATCTTGGACAGATAGAGTCAGAAACGAGACTGTACTGCAGAGAATGCACAAAAGTTTAGAGCTACTGAAGACAATAAAGGTCAGAAAACTGCAGCACATGGGCCACTGCGTGGAAGCAAATACCACCTTCTCCGATTAATCCCACAAGGGAAAATACGAGGCCGCCCGAAGACCTGGGCGTAGAAGAACCCACTGGCTTCAGAACCTCGCAGAATGGTTCAATTCAAGCATCATCGACATATTCCGTGCCGCAACATCACGGGCACAAATAGTCATAATGATAGCCGAACCCGATAGGAGATGGCACTCGAAGAAGATTTACAAATACTTTAGGTTTTACTTTTTATGGATGGAGTGTCCGGGACTTTATTTACATAAATAATAATAATATGCAATATGAAAAAAAAAATATTTCAAAGTATAAAAACAACGTGGCTACGAGCTCGTTTGATTGCTTACTTGGCGCTTGCGAAATGCGAAATCTTTGTATACGAGTAGGTATATCTACTTTATGATAAAGCGATATCTAACCACTGTCAATAACTTAACTGGATGATTTCATGTTTTAATTATCGATATCATAGTAATAATAAATGGCGGAGCTAGTTAGTTACAGGGATCGAAGAGGCATTATAATAAATGGTTATATCTGGATCCCATAGATGATGGATTTTGGTGGCATACTGATATTATATTTATCTTTTGATACCATGGTGGGGCCGTTCCACGAAGCTACAAGTTACAAATTACAAGAACAATTCGATATACATTGCGTAGTCAATGAGATAAAACGATAAGGGCTCTTACAGTTTAGGTGAATTGGCTGCGCAATGTATTTCAAATTGTAACTTGTTACTAGTAACTTGTTGCTTCGTGAAACGGGGGCCGGGGGGGGGAGTTAGAGGATCAAAGAAAGCTTTGGCTCCACCGGTGGTGGAGCCTGGCGGTGGATCCAAGTGGACGGAGGGATGAATGAAAAGATGAAGGCACCAGCAGCAGTGCGACCATTTACTTAAAATTATTTCAATTTGGCAAGGGCTGTTTGTTTGAATCACGACGGCTGGCCCAAGTCGGTTAAAAAATGCTGGGGTTTCTCAGACGAGGTGGACATTTGGTGCAAGATTATTATTGTTACAGATAACGCCTGTTAACGAAATATCTAATAATTATAAAGCAGAAAATGAAAAATTTTGTCGATCTTGGACAGGACTCGAACCTGCATCTCCTTGGCTATCCGGACTAGAAACAGGCGCATTACCAATTATGCCACCGAGCTCTGTGAAAGGCCGACGAAATTTTTCACTGCTTTTTACTTTAATGCTCAAGTTCCATCTGTCGGTACATTTACAAACGACCGACATCCATGTTTCAAGTTACATTGAAATGATCATGAATGCGATGTGAACTTTTCATTTTCTGCTTTATATTTATTTGGTGCAAAGATGCGACTTTACAGTCTATGGCTTACCTAATATAGAGCCCGGCTTATCCTGACTTTTGTTGGCTGGAGGAGCTCACAGCCACAGCAAAAAACAATTAGCGTAATGGCATTTTGGGAAAATAAAATATAGGAAATTGACAAAAGAAAAAAGATTGTTTGAACAAGTTCAGTCAGTCAGCTCAGTTGTTGAAGTACACCCGGACACCATTTATATAGATAGCCCCGTCTTCATCATCGCCAATGTAGTCATCAACAAAGTAGCAGGTAGACAAGTCCACGCGATCCCCCTGCACTTTTATTTTTATCAACAATATGGTTCCGTAAACTTCGTAATATCTTTCAAACTTCAACTCTCCTCCAGATACTAACAAATCTCTAAATTCCTGTGTATCCACGATTATATCTAGATTCGTTTTTGCGATATCGTAATATTGCTGCACACTCAACTCGTGTCTGCCCACAATCCTGTGTTTGAAGTAGTGATAAACGGCACAAAATATATTTCTGAAGTTTACCGGTAAAGTTTTACTTTCCATTTGCGCTCGGATTTCTCGAAAAACTCTTACAATGGTGTAGTCATGTTGAACAAACTGCCTGCCAACGATAGCTACTATCTCCTCCCAACGCTCGTTGTAGATCAGAGAGTTCTGACGCGTCATCTGGTTGCGTCGCTTCCTTTGTTCGGTTAGATATTGCGCTATAAACTCTACCAGAGTTAAGAAATTGTTAAAGGTTACATCTTCAACATCCACCGTGTTGAATATATTAAATAAGGTTTCAACAAAGCTCCTTCTCCAGAAACCTTGTTCCTTTACCGTTTTCAACAACCACTTCAAATAATTCTTTTGTTTTCTCGATGTTCCTCGAAACGGGTATTGACCCCGAATGCAAATTTGTTCCAGTGATTGCACTCCGAAGTAATCTAGTAAAATCTGCAGAATGGAAACTTGTTGCTGAGGATTTTGTCTTGAGGAATTCGGTGGTTGGTTAGGCGGTTGATTCGGGGGTTGGTTAGATGTTTGGTTAGACGATTGGTTATTCTGTTGGTTGGACTGTTGGTTAGTTGTTTGGTCCGGTGGTGGTCGGTTAGCTCCTCCTTGGCGAGGTGGTGGTCTACTCGGTGGAGGTTGGTCATTTTGTTGTAGTAATTCTCCAGTCATTTTTGTAATGGCTCGTGTAGTGCCGTACGTTGCTATGGTCGCTGCCTCCTCTACAATCACAGTTTTCGTGACTTGCTGTGCCACTCGTTTACCAACATTTTGGGCGACAGATTTTCCAAACGTTTCACCTGCTGGTATACTGGCAGATTTGAGAATAGTTTCACCACCAGATCGTACAACTGACTTGCCTACTGATTTGCCGACTGACTCACCGACAGATTTTCCAGCTGTATTCATAGCAGATTTTCCGGCTGTATTTACGGCAGATTTTCCAGCTGTATTAACAGCAGAATTTCCGGCTGTGTTCACTGCAGATTGTCCGGCTGCCTGTGATACAGATGATGCCAAGCTTCCTCCTCCTATTCCACCTAGTACATCTCCTGTAACAGTTAAAGTTGTTTGGAGAATTCCACCTATAGGTACTTCGCCTTTTGAAGAAGTATTTACAATATCCTCAATGCCTGAAACAAGTCCAGTTGCTTCGCCTGTTACTGCGGATTCGACGCAGTCCCAAGAGGCGCCAGCAGCCGCACCGAGCGCAGCGGCGCCTGCTGGTCCAGCGACGCAACCCACAGCCCCGGCGCCTATCACAGCTGTTGACCGAGTAGACTCTAACATGGCTTTATTCCCCCCTTCAACATCCCCTGCTACATAATGAACTATACCTTTTACATGTCCCACAACGGGAATGCCGTTCAAAATATTCCACATTTTTAACACCACCAGGAATGACTGGACGGTATACCTGGAAATTCGTGATCAGAATCAATGTCCTCTGGGTAAGAATCGTCGTTATGATCCTTAATGATCTTGTCGAGTATCCCGATTGTTTCCCTCAAGTTGACTCTTTCGAATACAGCTGTTAATGTTTGGTTTCGGTTTGGGATGGGGAACTTTCCGTAGTCGTCGACTAAAAACTGCAAAGCGGATCTCTTTTTCAAGATGAGGCTGTTTACGCGCGTTCTGAACTCGAAGCCGTGACCTTCAATGTTTATTTGGATAGGTGTTATTGCAGCGTCGAGGTATTTGGCCACTGCTTTCTTCTGTTCTTCGTTGAACGAGGTTCGCTCTCGCCCCAGGTGGAAGATGAGTCGGAGAGCTGCGTCAGCGTTGGCCTCATGCGCCCTTGCCTCTATCGGGTCTTCGTAGCTGACACTCCGTAGTTCTTCCAAGCAACGGATCAATTTGTTGACTTTTGCCGTCATCACAGGGGCTCTGAAAATTCAAGGAACAAAACTGATTAAGAATTATTAAATCTATAACAAGAGGGAAAACACTTTTAATATTGAAGATGGTTCGAGCAGGCTATAATATGCGCATTGTTTTCAATATTTCTTAAAAGAGTAGTTCTACAACATTTTAGTGAGTAGTTGTATCAAAGAATAACTGGCCAAGCACGTGTCGGACCACGCAAAGTGTAGGGTTCCGTAGTTGCCTAATATGCAGAAGTTAGCACACGGAGCTAATAAGTAATGATAAAAAATTTCCTTATTTATATTATAAACCCGAAACTTTGTAAGTAGGGATGTATGGATGGTTGTTTTTTACTCTTTCGTGGATGAAATTTAGAATAGAGATAGTTTGTACCCTGATATAACACATAGGATACTTTTTACGGGAAAAAGTCTTATTCCCACGGGAAAATCTTACCATCTTAATTTTATCTACAATATTATGTAAGTACTACGAATGAAAATTGCTCCGCTGAGAACTAAATTTTTGGAAATAAAAGTAGGCTAGACTAAATTGCTAAATAAAATTATAATAGTTTATGGAATATCTAACTGGAATTGAAAAAGAAATAGTCAGTATTGTAATTTCAAGTTTTTCGTATGTTAGTATATTTAATTCTAAAAAAATAATCAAAAATTTGAATATTCAAAGTGCTAATAATTGCAATCTAATAGGTAGGATTTCGAGGCACATCCGAACAGCATCTAGTCGCTCGCGCTAATGAGCGCGGCTGCCGCTCTATTTGTTACATCGACTCCCGCGCGCACTTTTACTTTTCTCGTTACTACATAGACAGTTTAAACTTTATCAAAGTATTTTTTTATGATATTTGTACGGCTTACCGAATTTCTTACTAGTACAAGTACATTTCATAATTTGATTAGTTTTCCTTTTAAATTCATCATATACACTACTACCATGATTTTTTTCACGTTTCCATATACAACGGTTTCGCTGGTAGAGGGGGGGCGGAAACTTGACTCTAACAAAAATAAGCACTTTAAAACGGAATATTTCTAAAACTTACACTAGCATCGAAAAATGGTCTTAGCAAACCCCCATTGTTTTTAAAAGACCTATCCAACGATACCTCACACTATACGGTAATTGTAAAAAAAAAATAACCCCCTCTTGACGTGTACCAGAGGAACGCTAAAAAAATTTTTTTTAAAGATTTAATTTTTCAGCTTTGTCGGCATGATTCATATGTATATCCATGCCAATTTACAGCCTTCTGGTAGGTACTAAGAGTCTCTGAGCTAAGCCGCGGACAGACAGACAGACCGAAACTTTTCCTTTTTTACTACGGAACCCTAAAAATCTTTATGTATATGTCGTGGTTAATGATGTGCCGTTCCCGGTAAATTACTTTTGTGTGGGAATATTCCGGGAAATATTCCCTTGATAACTTAAACAATGGGAAAGTTGTCGAAATCTTCTATTTTTTTTATATATTTATATGTCACAATATTAAGTTTTAGGAGACAAATCACATGTAATATTTGAATACTTACTAACCTAAGAGATTTCGTATATTCCCAATGTTACCGGGAACAATCACCGGAAATTTCCCACATGCCTGGGAATATTCCCAATGTTTCCGGGAATATTCCCGGGCAGATTCTGAAAGTTTTAACTGTATTTTAATAAGAGAAAAAGAAACACAGACGTAAAATTTTGATAGTTTTTATTCATGTGTGTACAAATATGCGTTATCAATATAATCAACAATTAAACATCAATAAAATTTTAGTATTAACAATTTTAAGTATACTAAAATAATTAACAAATCACAGAATGATCAACATGTTTTTCATAAGTTATAGGTATAAAACAAAGCAACTTTTTTAAAATCCGACCACAAAGATCCAGATTTGTTTTTAAATATCAATAAAATTTCAGTATTAACAATTTAAATTATACTAAAATAATTAACAAATCACAGAACGATCAACATGTTTTTCATAAGTTATAGGTATAAAGCAAAGCAACTTTTAAAAGCCAACCACAAAGATTCAGATTTATTTTTAACAACGAGGTTTGTATGTTTAAATACGTGCACCAAGTTACAAATTAAATAACAGGTAACTAAAAAAGGACGCTTTCATTGTTTGATGACCTTGTTGCCACTCAAATAAAGAGATTCGCAAATAAAGTGTTTTTTAAAGAGGAAGCGCGACAGTTGATCCACATCTTACAGTCAGCAATGAACAGGCAAACATCTACTTGGCTGTATGTAACTAACAAAACGACTAATACCTATAGTACCTATCTGTAATAAAATTACAGTTTTCTATAGTACCAAGCTAAGGTGCGAAAAGAAAAAAAGGCAGACATCAAGGGTCATTTCTCTGTCTGGGTATTGAATATTTGTCTATCTTTGACACCCATACTCGTAGTACAGGCCTTGCCTAGTTTTGGATCAGATGTCCGTGAGTAAAATCTCTCACTTAAATAAAATAAAATTGTCTATATCAAAAATAATCAATTTTGCAAATTAAATCATACTAACCAAACCAGCCAACCAACCAATCAAACTAAATTAAAACACTAGGTAAAGAAAGAATTCAATATATTAAATGTTTCATGTGTAGGGGAATATTCCCGGGAACATTGGAAACTTTTGGTAACTTACCGGGAATATTCCCATAGGGAAAATACTGGGAATGGGAACATTCTCCACGGCACATCTCTAGTCGTGGCCATATCGTAGAATTGATCACATCATGAAATTTTCGATCATTTCATGAAATGGTCACATATCATGTAAATTTTCACTGTCCATTGGCCGCATCATGATGTGCCTTGGCCAGATCAATGATAAGAAATCGTTTGTCGATATGTTTAACTAAAACCGCAGCTACTTCATGAAATTTATTGCCGATAGAGGCGCTGGAAGCACTTTGTTTATATGTACCAACATGGCGGCGCTGTTTTCGACTCTCCCAATTTACAGTATTTTTACCAATTTTTATCGCAAAACCTGTAATGGATTTCCTGTCAACAGGATCGTTCGCCCAGTCTGCATCGACACAAGCTGTAAGATTTAGAACTTTTGACTTTTCAAAAACCAAACCCAAATCAACTGTCTTAGCTAGATAGCGAAGGATCCTCTTGGCTGCCATCCAGTGACTATTATTGTAACAGTTATTAAACTGACTAAGCTGGTTCACAGCGAAAGTTATGTCCGGTCGTGTGCACACGCTTAAATACATGAGCGATCCAAGTAACTCTCTAAAATTTTGCTTACATTCAACATCAGAATTTTGAAATTTATTATTTACTTCCATGGGTGTGCACACGCCCTTACAATCCGACATACCAAAACGTTTCAACAGTCTTTTAATGTAATCACTCTGTTTTAGAAATAAAATCCCTTTGCCTCTATCTCTATGAACATTAATTCCAAGATAGTTTTTAATAGAACCTAAATTCTTACAATCAAAGTTATTCTTTAAAATGTTTAAAATGAAATTTTTCTCAGAAACATTGTCATAAAATAAAAAGAAGTCATCTACGTAAATAGATACGATTGTTAAAGAATCCGCAGTTCGTTTTATGTAAACACAGGGCTCGCATCTTGATTGTACATAGCTATTACTTACAAGTACATTGTGCACTGTTTGGTTCCAGACTCTACTTGCCTGTTTTAGCCCGTAGATGCTTTTCTGCAACAAACATACTTTGTTAGAATCACAGTTAAAACCAGGTGGCTGCTCCATGTAAATAACCTCCTTCAGTTCTCCATGGAGAAAGGCTGTAGTTATATCCAAGTGATCGACTTCCATATCAAGCTCATTTGCTAAGTTAAACAAGATGCGCATAGTTGAGTGCCTGACTACTGGTGAAAAAGTTTTGTCGTAGTCGACGCCCGGTTTCTGACTAAAACCGCGAGCTACAAGACGAGCTTTAAACTTAGTAAGGTTTCCAGAAGAATCAGGCTTCATTTTATATACCCACTTACAACGCACGACGTTCCTATCAGCTGGTCTTTCTACTAGGGTCCAAACCTTGTTTCTCATTAGAGATTCAAATTCCCTCTCCATGGCATCCTTCCACTGCACAGAGTTACAGCCAGAAATGGCTTCTTCATAAGAGGACGGCTCAGAAATTAAATCAGATAGAAGACAGTCATAATCGTCATACCTTCTCGGTGGTATACCCCTGGTACTCCTTACTGGCCTTGAAATTTGCTCAGGCTCCTCCTGTGCTACCTCGTATTCGCTCTCTGTGCCGCTAGACTCGTTTGAAGTACTGACACGCCAGGAGTCGTCAGCACAGTCGTCATCAGACTGAATAGACTGCTCAGAACTGCCAGTAGGCTGCTCAGGCGATGGCACAGCTTCCTCAGTAGAGGGGGGTCTCTCGCTGGGTGCCTCACGTCCAGCGGTGACGTCACCAGCTGTGCCTGAAACATTATTAAATGCATTTATATTATTCAATTCATTAAAATTGTCAGATTCATTAAAATGTAAATTATTTGTTTGATTTATTTTATTTAATTCATTAGAATAGTAAAAATTATTATTAAAACATGATTTATTTAAACCCACATCTAACCTATTATCACAGTTATAATCACTCAAAGGAAATGAATTATCATTTTTAAAATTTGATTGATTTTTAGGTTTATCACAATTTTTACAAGAGTTAATTGTGTTTGTCATCTCAATAAAATGTACATTTCTTGACTTTATTAACTTTTTAGGATTAATTGGATCAACCAATCTATACCCTTTCGAACCTTCACAATATCCAACAAACAAATATTCCTTTGACTTTGCATCCAGCTTGTGACGTTTCACATCTGGAATAAGAGAAAATGCTCTACAACCAAACACTTTAATATGAGATAAATTTACTTTTAAACCTGTCCAAACTTGTTCTGGGATATTACCTAACAGAGCCACTGTAGGGCTTCGGTTTTTCAAGTAAATAGCTGTCTTTACAGCTTCACCCCAGTATTTAATACTTAGTTGAGCATCTGATAGCATGCAACGAGCTTTCTCTATTATGGTTCGATTTAATCTCTCTGACACGCCATTTTGTTGTGGAGAGTATGGTATAGTGGTTTGATGTAAGATCCCATGTTCTGACAAAAATTTAGAAAATTGACCATTGCAATATTCACCCCCATTATCTGTCCTTAAACATTTAATACTTTTATTTGTCTGTTTCTCAACAAAGTTTTTGAAAGTAATAAATTGTGATAGTACCTCATCCTTGTTCTGCATCAGATATCCAAATGTCTTTCGCGAATAGTCATCCGTGAAGGTAAGTAGGTAGCGAGCGCCACCCCAGCTGCTCTGTGACATTGGACCGCACACATCACTGTGCACGAGTTCCAATAAGTCCTGGGCTCTCTTTGCCTGTCCTGAAGGAAAAGATGTCATAACATGCTTCCCCTCAATGCAAGGTATACATTGCTGCAATGAATCATTTTTACCATAGCTAAAAATAACACCATCTGCAGAACTCCGTAGCTTGAGCAAACCATCCAAACCCAAATGACCGAGCCGTCTATGCCACAACTCCAGTGACACATCAGAAGCAGCTAGAGCATCAGGCGATTCCTGCATCCCAACTGACTTGGTATCCTGCGAAACACACTGATTAGGTACACAATTTAGGCGATATATGCCTTTGACACATTTAGCGCTGCACAATAAAGAGTTATCCCTGTATATTTCACATAAATTATTATGAAAAATTACCTTGTAACCTAGAGAGGCGAGGGCTGAGATAGATATTAAATTTGTTGACAATTTTGGAACATATAGGCAGTCCTTCAGTTCTATATGGCTATTGTTAGTTGCAATTGTTACAGTTCCTCTTCCTAGACTTTCAACAATTTCATTATTGGCAACAGTTACAAAACCATTTAACTTTGAATTACAATTCTGGAAAAAAGACCTATTATTCACCATGTGACTGCTACAGCCACTGTCTAACAAAAAATCATCTTGTGAATATGCTGTTAAAGCTGCAGCCAGTAGGGTTTGTCCAGAAGAAGATGCCCGGCGACGCTTGTCATTCTTCAGTTTAAAACAGCGAGATTTCTTGTGGCCAATTTTCTTGCAATAATCACAGACTATATTTTTCTTCTGATTGGCCAGAAATACACTGTCGCCACTAGATGTCAAGGTACCGTTGGCTGTCCTCCTTGATTCCTCCTGCAGCAAACGTGCACGCACAACTTCAGACGTCAGGTTTGCTGATAAATTTGCCGTTTCCAATCCGCTGACCAAAGCATCAAACTCGGCTGGCAATCCGCTCAGCAATAACTCGGCGATTTCGGTGTCGTCGATAGAACGGCCAATATCGGCCAGTTGATGAGCAATAGTTAGTACACCATCAATGTATTCACTCATAGTGCTATAATGCGAGTAGTTAGCTTGGTGAAGCTGACGAAGAAGCAAAACTCGTCTGTATAAGCCCTTATTCTCAAAAGTTTCTTGCAGTTTAGTCCATGCTTCTTTAGCAGTCTTGCAATTGCGAATATGTTGGATTACATGCGGTTTGACGGCTAAACAAATGCGAGCCAGAGCACGTGCAACTAATGTAGGGTCGGTTCCATCACCATGTACACATGGCCAAAGTCCATCCAATATCAGCAACTGTTGCATTTGGAACTTCCAGATAAAATATGTAGACACTCCATCCAGCTTCTCGATGCTATTAAACGGCTGCGCATGAGGCATGTGCGCGCCATTTTGTGAGTGACCGCCACCGCCAGACTCGTTATTGGCACCATTGTTATTGGTACTCATTTTTTAACTGATAATCCGAATCGTACTCGCAAAGCAAACCCGTCAAACAGAAATCACACGTTATTTGTCTGTCCACGTGTATAATTTTTTCTCTGGGCTCAATAACCTGTTAGCAAAGCTGAGTGCAGTCCTCTATGTTTGACGGGTGCTGATAGAATTCAAAGAGTTCAATGTGTTCAAAATACTTCAGTATATTGCACAAAAAAGGTTGACTTACATAAAATAAGGATATTACACAGTCGGCAAGCGCTAGGACAATTTTTATAATAGGAAAACGAAAAATTGTATGCAACGCCATTACACAGAACAGGCGAGATGACAAGCAGCTGTAGTGTTGCCAAATTAGCCAGCGTATTTGTGTATGATATATTTAACAGTATCGTGCGCTCGCGTGTACGTAAATTGCTATCAGCATTAGAGGCTGTTGGAGCGGATTTTCGAAAGGTAAGCCGAGGGGAATCGGCTTGTATGGACCCTTCGCCACTGTTGCGTAGCTAATTCGCCTAAACTGTAAGCCCTTATCGTTTTATCTCATTGTCTACGCAATGTACATCGAATTGTACTTGTAATTTGTAACTTGTAGCTTCATGAAACGGCCCTTTGAATACCTTTATTCAGTTTAGGCTCGAGCCCTTCTGTGGGATGTTTATATGAGCTAGTAACAAGAACTATAATTTACTTATAAAATTCATTTATTTATAGACTTATTTTTATCATGCACTTATATATAACACAGAAATCTTATATGGAATGGTTCAATAAAAGTACTAGTACTATTCAGAATTATGGTTCTACTCATAAAGGATTAGCAGCTATCTATCTAAGATAACATACTTAATAAGTACCTACTATTATATGTAAAAGCAAATGAATAGATACAGGGGCTACTAAATATATGTTTTAAGATTTTCGTGGTTGTTCACTACACTAACATTATCACAATTCGCGGGTTTGTTACCACGGTAATATTTAATATTGTTACCTCGATACTTCGGAACGGTTACACGCTCCATGGTCACGAGTAGACTGGTGTGGCGAGTGGACTGCATCTAAGGACAGACATATCTGATCTGTCTACCCTCTTTCGGACGCGGCGACTACCCTCACGTTGATTGTTCGAGTGACAATAGTAGTGGTTCGAACAATCAACGTGAGGTTAGTCGCCGCGTCCGAAAGAGGGTAGACAGATCAGATATGTCTGTCCTTAGATGCAGTCCACTCACCACACCAGTCTACTCGTGACCATGGAGCGTGTAACCGTTCCGAAGTATCGAGGTAACAATATTAAATATTACCGTGGTAACAAACCCGCGCATTGTGATAATGTTGGGCTACTAAATATGTTGAGTAAACATCCCACAGAAGGGCTCGAGCCTTTGGCGGGGTAGTGGGATCCCACTCACGCGCAGCTGGATTATCATAGAAATGTACGAGTAAGTATCTGCGCTGATTTCCCACCGTCTTCACCGCCTTTTGTCTTCGACAGCCCTCGTGGTCAAATGGCCGAGTCTTCGACTCTCAACACGGGGGTTCCGGGTTCGTATACGGGGAGGAAAATATCAAGCAAAAAATGTGTTTGTGAAATTTCCTCGGTATGAAAAGAAGAATTCGGAAGTACGAAACTAGTCTTTTTTTTATTATGTGCAAAAAGATAAAATATGTGTCCAATTCTTTTTAATAGGTAATCTACCAACCTGATAGACAAAGAAAAAAAAGTATTCATCATCCCAATTAATCAATTAATTAGAATTCGCAGACTTGAAGGAGCGAAAATAAAAATCCATCAAGATCAATTGGAATCTTCAATCCAATATTAAACTTTGGGTCTTAAAAGTTTAACCTAACATACCTAATGGGTGGCGGTAGGTATAGAGATTTAATTCTTGGAAAACTCAAGCGTTTCTCAAATAGCCTTGGCTGGTCTTTATTTGTATAGATAAGCAAGAGTTAGCAGCTGTTTCGTATCAGTATTGTACGTACGTAAACATACCGACTCGCGGTGTGTAACTCCTGAGCGAGTCAAAGTCAAAGTCAAAATTATTTTTCTCCGATACGCTCGAAAATGTGATCATTACTGCCAAAAAACAGTCTCTACTCCTTAGAATATTTATTCCATGCAACCCACGTTTTTCGTTTTAAGTCCTACAAGAGTACTACACCAATAAAAATCTCAATAAAAATTATTTTATACTTTTTAGTGCGTAAAAACGTGTTGTTAAAAAAATATTTTTTACTTTATAATTATTTTGTTCTTTTTAGTCCAGCGTATTAAAATGTTGCAAGATACCTTCAACATCACGTAGGACTAAATTGCTAAGACTAAAAATCCTAAGCACGCCGAGATTAAGTTATTACGATGAGATTACCTTCCGGCTCCATCATGAGACCCTACACATCACGTATGACTAAAGATCTTGTCAGGACAAATCTAACGAGCCCAAACACGACAAGGTTATGTTGCGACGTTGAGAGAGTTCCCATGGCCACATTCTGGTTCCATTATAAGATCCTGGACATCACATATGACTAAAAAACTAGTCAAAACAAATCCAACGGGCCCAAACGGGCCTAAACGTTATATCTATCTATCTATCAAACACGAGTAGATTATGACTAAAGATGCCTATCTATATCTGTGCTAAAGATCTTGTCTTGACAAATCCAACGAGCCCAAATACGACGAGGTTTTATTGAGTAGGTATTTGAGGAATTCCTGTGGCCACCTTCCGGCTCCATCATGAGACCCTGGACATTACTTATTACTAAAGATCTTGTCAAGATAAATTCAACGAGCCCAAACACCACGAGGTTGTGTTGTGTATTTTAGGAGTTTCTATGGTCACTTTTCGGCTCCATCATGAGACCCTGAACATCACGTATCACTAAAGATCTTGTCTTGACAAATCCAACGAGCCCAAATACGACCGAGGTTATGTTGTGTATTTGAGGAGTTCCTATGGCCACCTTCCGGCTCCATCATGAGACCCTGGACATCACGTATAATAAAAGATCTTGTCAAAACAAATCCAACGAACTCAAACACTTCGAGATATATTTTTCACAAAGTTTAAAGAAAGTGAATGTCAAGGTCAAGTAAGGTTATTATATAGCATGGTCATGGTTGTGTTATGGGTTATAAAGGGGGCACAAATTTTCGTTATTTTTACGCTACGACGCATAGTTTTCGAGATATTTGAATATTATTGATTTTTCTAATGTCCATCTGTGTGGCATCTTATTTGACAAATGGATGTTCATTTTATGTTAAAATATTATTCTAAACCAGGTTTCAACAAAACCAGTCCATAAACATAAAAATTGGTTGCCATCTTGGATTTTTAACATTTATATCATACCGTTGTTAATCTCATGTAATAATGGTCCCAAGCCAAGTTTTAACAAAATCGATCCATGAACGAAATATAGGCCGACATGTTGGATTTTTGTCATTTTTAACATTGCTTCATTAATAATTAATTGAACTATCCAACCATTCTCAATCAATCAATTAATGTTTACAGGACCATTAAGAATTATTTTTCACAAAGTTAAAAAAAGTGGGTGTCAAGGTCAAGTAAGGTCATTATATAGCATGGCCATGGTTGTGTTAACGGTTATAAAAGGAGCACAAATTTTCGTTATTTTTTCGCTACGACGCATAGTTTTTGAGATATTTGAATATTATTGTTGTTTTCTAATGTCTGTCTGTGTAGCATCTTATTTGACAAATTGATTTACATTTCATGTTAAAATATTGTTCTAAACCAAGTTACAACAAAACCAGTCCATAAACATAAAAGTTGGTCGCCATCTTGATATTTTGACATTTATACCATACCGCCGTTAATCTCATGTCAAATTAATGGTCCCAAGTCCAGTTTTAACTAAATCAGTCCATGAACAAACATAATGGTGGGCAACTGCCCACCATTATGGATATTTGTTATTTTATAATTCAGTTGCTATTTTCTTTTCAAAATAGAGTATCAAACTGAGTTTTATCGAAATCAGCCCATAAACAAAAAAGTTGGTCGCCATCTTGGTATTTTGACATTTATACCATACCGCCGTTAATCTCATGTCAAATTAATGGTCCCAAGTCCAGTTTTAACTAAATCAGTCCATGAACAAACATAATGGTGGGCAACTGCCCACCATTATGGATATTTGTTATTTTATAATTCAGTTGCTATTTTCTTTTCAAAATAGAGTATCAAACTGAGTTTTATCGAAATCAGCCCATAAACATAAAAGTTGGTCGCCATCTTGGTATTTTGACATTTATACCATACCGCCGTTAATCTCATGTCAAATTAATGGTCCCAAGTCCAGTTTTAACTAAATCAGTCCATGAACAAACATAATGGTGGGCAACTGCCCACCATTATGGATATTTGTTATTTTATAATTCAGTTGCTATTTTCTTTTCAAAATAGAGTATCAAACTGAGTTTTATCGAAATCAGCCCATAAACAAAAAAGTTGGCCACCATCTCGGATTAGCTTCACCAATGCGTAATATTAGATGAATAAAATGTTTATAATTAAATATAAATTATTTAGAATACCTACTCACCACATGAAGCTCGTCCAGAACTTTGCTTCAAACTAATAGAATAAGTATTTAGATTCAAGACTCGACTACATGCAGTGCTAGCGCAGTTGCAATTAACTATTATTAGTAAGCAGATAATACACCATATAGGATGTGATGTGATATAGGGTACAATAGCCAGCGCATGCGGTTGCCTAGAGAGCCGAGCGCCTTTATTCCGTAGTAGTGGGGCCGCTATTAGTAATGCAAGTATCCAAACCAGACGTACTAAAGCTCCTCTCTTGAACTGACGCGTTTTTCAAGTGGGACGCGGGAAATTATATCGCGTATTCTTTCGCTCGCATTAGGCGTCCGTCTGCACAAACGAGAACATAATAATATACGCGGTTTCGTCTCACGCGAAATTATAATATGTGCGTTTAGTCACGTAGGCGTTTCATTCAATGTTGCCAGAACCGAGTGACCTTAAATCGCACACTAGGACTACAATGGTTGGCATGAAGACTAGATATTTATCATGTCATCCTATGGGTCGCGGCCACCATCGCCAATTATCTAGTCGTGTAGCCCAACAGCCGCCACCAAAGAGGATAATAATGGCCGCCACGGAGCCGCTGAGCACCACACGAAAGATGTAGAACAATATTTTAGGATGTGGCTTGAGCCAGGGTTCTGTCCAGGTAAAGGTAATGATAATAAATTTAGATGGACAGTAAAGATATTTTAATTATGAATTTATATAAAAACTGATTTATAACTGAATGATATTAACATGGACATGTAGTAAAAGAATGACTGAGATCTTTACTCCAGGAGGTCAGGACAAGAAGTGTGAAATTTAGCGGAAAAAAAAACAAAATCGAAACGTAAGAAATCTAAATTTGAAAATGAATTTAAAATGTAAGATAAAACTGCCAGCAAGAAAGAAAACAGGAAAGAGGACGAATGCCTCGTTACAGTCTATTATTATGATTGGTACCTTGGGGAACATTTCATCATACTCAACACACATCCACCACCCGACTGCTAGGTATATCTCTTTTCTATTGCGCCACTCCTAGCTGTCCTGTGATATCCGCATCCAGCCCGATCCTGTCAGTTTGGCAATATCGTCGGAGCACAGATTAATAAATACTTATTCGCTGTTATGTAGACACTACTTACACAAACCACGAGCAGTCGTCGGTCGTATCACTAGATTATATTTTTTATGGAATTATTGGGTAATTGAACGCGCGCGGGACGCCACTGGATACAGACATACCAACTTATGTGTGAAATGAAAGGCGGCGCTAGTAGTAATACAAAATTGTATTTCAACCAATCACGACAGTCCTGAAAATTGACATTTCCATATTAATCGCCGTAGTTCCAATGTTGGCCATTTCACAGATACGATGGTAGGTCTGCACAGATTTTTGGGCATAGAATATAAATAGACACACATAAAGGACAGAAACCAAAATCAGACTTTCAGCGTCGTCAGCGATTAGAAAAGCAAAAAAAACGTATGAGTTTTGCCCTAGGTTTTGCCTGCTGACAGTGATTCGGTACGCGATTACGGGTGCTTTAATCGATTCCAGCGCGTCTCGGAACGCAGGGACTGTCTTCCAAGATACAGGATCCTAGTTTGGGAGTCAGAGCATAAGGTACAATTATTTGTAAAAAATGTGGAAATTAAACTTACTTTTTATTTATTTTATTATAGGATGCCTTCGTCCAGCAGTGGACGTCTCTCAGCTGAAATGATGATGATTAAATAAGTTTATTATGAGGATAAATTCAAATTGTTATCCACGCGTTTGTAGCTCAAAATGCACCTAGAAACACGTCTCAGTCCACAATATAAGCATCAGCTTTGTCACTGTCAGAAGGATCCAGAAATAAAACTGCATTAGCCCGTAAATTGAATATCAGAAAAGCAAACGCCATCGCTTTTGCTCCCAGCATCGATCATTCCACGTAATCCTTTTTTAAATCTGTATCTAGGTGCAATGTATTGCAAGATTCATAAATACTAAGTACAAGGTGTCCAAAAAGGGTATTTGCACTTTTAAATATCCATAAATCGTCTTAATGAGGGTAGATAACAAAAAAATATAATATGCGGTTTCATTTAAAATAAACATAAAATTTATTTTAGATCATTTTCAGCGTGTAGGATGTAAGGTGGACAACCGACCTCACAAACCCTGTGTTACAGAGCTGACATAGTTCGTGTAACGATTAAATCGTAGCCGGGACCCTAATTTAGTCGCCAAAAGCTTTCGAAAGGGCCTATGTAACCCCTACTTCAGTAGATAATAGTCGGGATCAAAGGAATAACGTGCCTTCCGAAGCATGGAATCTCGGACAATCCGCTGGTCCCGGATACTATTTAGTCTTTACACGAGCCATGTCATCTACGCGCTTTTCACATAGCTGAATAGAGACGATTTGCTACGCAGACTTTGATTTGGAAGGATCTTTTTATTTCAAGTCTTGTTGTTGTAGTAGCCGATTATGCGTAACCTTTGTTTGCATAAGGGCGCAATTTCTCAAAACGGTATAATACATTGAGGTCCCTTTCGAGATCGCACATGGTGGATGGAACTCACCCAAAAAAATGTAATGACGGATCTAAGTGATGTAATAACATCCTATGGAAATAAATTATTTTGACTTTGACTTTGAGATCTGTAGCTTTTGCATGGTATTTATTCTTACACAGCGCCAATATTTTTTTCTGAAAATATTACTGTTTAGGAAAATGTTTTATATCATTTTAGACGTTTCTAAACATTGTTAGGATATGTCCATCAATAGTAGATCGCTAAACAATAAACGAGACGAGACATAAATTATTTATTTACAATTTTGTATTGAGAGATCATTCTGAGGTAACATTTGCTATACTTATATTAACATTAGAAACATTAGACACATCAGCTACATCTGGCAAAGGCACAAGGCTACCAGGTGATTCATTCACTATCACGGATACAACTCCTCCTTCCAACTGAGGAATGTACTGTGCAAAAGCATTAGCTCTTGACCTGCATGTATTTTCAAAATATGTCTTGGGAGGATTCATTTTTTCATCTCTGTGAGGCATCGCGTAACGCAGCTTCTCCCAAAACCACGGGTCGTTGCATTTTAGGTAGGTATTGAGTTCTAAGTATCCCTGCAGCTCTGGTGTGAGGTTTTCGGAGAGCACGTCATCTAAAACAAGCACTAAGAGGCGTTGGCCGCCGTTCGCCATAGCGCCCGCATTGGCGTGCCGAAACTCCATCATGCCCCAACAGGACTCTACAAAGTTCTTCGAGAGCACGATGATAGTTCTCTTTGAAAGACGCACTGATTTCATAATCTGTGCTGGGATCCACTCGCCGACCGCCCAGTCTCTGTAGTGAACGCACAGGCGAAAGCAGTTTGGTTTGCGTTCTAGTTGCGGAAGCAGTTGTTCTATGACGTATTTGTTGTCTCCATGAGCGAATGAGATGAAGGCGTCGTACGGTCGGTCTTCGTCTTCGTCTTTTTCTCGTAAGCAGATCATACAGCATCCGTGAGCGTAGAGGATCATTCGTAGCGTGCTCCAATAGTGTCGCACCAACAGTGCAGCGACCAATCCCAAGAAGGCTATTGCACTCACTGCGGATACCAGTATCACAGATCTCGGCCGACAGAGCTCGGCTACCGAAACCAAACGCAACAGTTGTCCACTCTCAGCACATTTGAGAATATCGTAGTCCATGACCTGTAAAATACGTTGTAGATAAAAAAAAAACAACTAAAACATTCTAAATTTCAAATTTATCTTACCAAGGATTGATATATGTGCAACGCGTCTAAAAGTGGCTGATTGTCACAGTCACAAATAATGGGGTTTCCAGCGAGCCACAGTCGTCGCTCCGGGCCAAAAAGCCGAGACGTTTGTTGGCTATTCAATCGCGATATATTGTTGTTCTGAAGGTTAAGCCACTGCAAACAGATGGTAAAGTTAGATTTTGTATTAAATTCGAATGTCGAAATTGGGACGTTGTGCTCAGAAATGTGTACCTATGCCAATTTAGCAGCTGAAACTGAGAAGAATTCTATAAAGAATAGGAAAGTCCAAAAAATTCTCACCACCAGTAAATATGATGAAACGTAATGGGTAATATGATTTAATTTACCTTAAGAGATGCTGGTAAATAAGCTTTGTCCAATGACGAAATACGATTACCAGCGGCGTCAAGTTTCAGAAACCCCTGAGGTCGGGGCCAAAGGAATTTCTCCGGTTTGTTGCTGCAGTCCACTACTGTAGTATATTTTTCGTCTCTAGACATCTTCCTTAAGCAACCGTTGACCGTTGCCTTTCTGCAGCTAAGATTTTCCAGTGGTTCGTCCTTGAATAGGCCACCGTGCGAGCATTCGAGGTCGGGCATGGCCAGGAAGTGAGGAAACTCATGGAGAGCTCGCCACAACACGTCGTTGTTGCAATTGCAGTCAACAGACTTCACATGCACGATGAGTTTATAGCCTTTATTTATGATCCAGTATCTAGTTCTACGGTCTCCATACTGTAAATAAAATAGTAAGTTAACTGAAACTAGAATCTTACAAAGAAAAAATATGATGAGTAATGATGAGTTCCTGACCGATTTTAGCCACGACGACTGCTTCAACTTCGATTTTGGCGCTCATGTGCTCGAATATGTCTCAGTAATTACGAGTATATAATGGTGAATTAATTCAGGGTAACGTTAAGTAATATTAGCTGTTGATGATGAACCTTAGGTAGGTACCACATAGTATTAGCAAAATTACATAAAACCTCTAGGTATCTCAGCAAAGCCTCTAATCTTCCACTTTAGACTATGATAGAACTGAATCCATTTTGCCGTTTTAGTTTCAATTAGTAGGTAGGTATATTTCGCTCAGTCAGTAAGACGCACTCACTCTCTACATTCACTACTCACTTGTATATTCATTTATAATATTGTTGACAAGCTGTTTAAATGTAATATCATATGTAAGTACTCAAAATTCTTTTTAAACCACACAAAATATATAATTTTTTTTCTTTAGATCCATGACCAATATGACCATCTTTTTGTAAATATAAAGCTCATTTCCAATATTTACTTCCTGATCTGGTTTCCCAAGATACAGGCATTGCCTAGTTTGGGAATCCCTGCTCTTAGTATTATTGTAAGACTTAGACATAAGATAGTCTTATGATAAACATTGTTCCTCTTAGTCTAAGTCGTAATTGCTAGTACAAATAAACCATTGTTAAATTTTTTTAATTTTCATTTTACATCTATTATGGTGGTGGTAGCTCAGCCCATGAAATCGAACAGCGAACCAAATTAGCGAAAATAATGTTATAGTTTTCTATGGTAGATAGAGACCGAGCCAATTGATATAAAAGTTCAAAAAGTTGACAAACAACAAATTATTGAGTGTTATTTTTGAAAAGTTGAACATTGTTGAAAGAGCTTCAATATTAAAATTTAATTTGTATTGTGAATGACTCCAATTTTTGCGAATCCTAACTTCATTTTACATATATAAAATATCTAGAGTGTACAATATCTGTATTGTATTGTGTTGCAGAATAATAATAATATTTTTTATTGTTCAAAAGAGTACAACTATTACATCAAACAATAGCAGATACAGATATAAACAAGCAGGTTGGTTGTACACAAATCAAATTATACTAGAACCTCTGACTCCTAAACTAAGGCAAGCTTGTATTCTATCTCGAATCTAGACAATATTCAATGCATCTTGTAGCAATCAGGTTGGGCGCCATTCTGTGTTCAAATGAGCAACTTCTTACTAACAACGGAACGTGTGGTGGTTTTTGGTGACGTTTTTAAACTTACAATGGATTCAAAGTTTTCCTCAAATTTGGGACCAATGCTGACATATTTAACAGGGATTCCTTTCATATCTATTTCAAGTTGTTCGGCTCCTGTACTTGGGAAAGTGTGCAGCTGAAAATAATATTTTCCAAAATCTATAAAAATGGTTCATGTAGGTACTTACAGCATCAAAAGAAACAACATGGCCGGCGTTCTTATGTAGAGCTTGCTTGTCATTTCATACAGGTGACAACCAATTAAGTATTCAGTCACTGAACTGAGGGTGGACTGATGACCTGAGGAAGGTCGCTGGTGGTGGCCGGATGAGGAAAGCGGGTGATCGTGCGCTTTGGCGTACCCTTGGGGAAGCCTACGTCCAGCAGTGGACTGCAATAGGTTGATTGATTGATTGTTCAGTCCATTAAACTGAAAAACTTTCCTCAAGGAACATGGGCTCACAAATGAAAAATACATTTTTTATAGTAAATCGGTATAGGCCATTTTTGTCGTTCAGGGAAAGTCGTTCAGTTTACACTCCCTTTAACGAAAATTAACTAGTTTTTCGCGGTGTATAGGTATTTCAACGTCTGGCGTTATTTTGTAGTGCTTGTTATTTCATACTGGTGCCAACCAATTAGAAAATTAGGAAATATATAGGTAGAATTCTGACGGGAATAAAAAGGCATAATTATATTGGTTATACATACCTATATATTTACAAGTTATTGAAAACATTCACTCTGCAAATGCTGTACATACTCAGGCGCAGAATGCTTTCCCTCCTTTCGTCGAGTGCTCATAAACGCGACTTTACGTACCTTCAAGTGATCAATCGCATAGAACGAATAAGCAGTCCTCATACTCAAATAACTCAAGTTCGCAAAGTGGTTGTGTTTAAAAACATCTTCGCTCTCGGAATTTCGATTTAAATATAGTTTTTCAAGTGATTTTAGATTAGCTGCAACAATTTTCTTTATTATCCAGCAAACAATCGTTAGAAAATAACAATAAAATATAAATTTGTCACCAGCCCTACCGAAGCCTGCCCAGAAAAGTGCGATCTGTCGACCACGCTGGCTCAATGAAGTTTGATCAACTATAAACACAAAATCTTTGAATTTCTTCACAGATGTGGTCGGTTTCTTTTTCCTTAACTGCAAGAGCAGCGTAACGAATGTTTGGAAAACAAAGTCAAGCTGCACGGTGTAAGATATCAGCCGGAAGATGTCCACTGCCGAACATATAAAGTAGGCCTCCCCATTGGTTTCTAAAGTGATCGGCCCTGCGCTACTTGCATCCACCGGCGTCCAACAACCTTTACAAAGTCATCTGACCTCCTTTTGGGAGGCCGTTCAACACTACACCTTCCGGGCCGTGGTCGCCATTCGAGATCCTTTCTTCCTCAGCAGTTATACCAGCACCTTGCAAACCATGCTACACATCACTAACTGTCCCGCGTGCCCGACCACCTGCTCACGTGAAGACTTACTTGTAAGTAACCAGAGGGCCACCACGGTAGCCGCCTTCTGGGCAATTAAGATTTAGCCCGTGTTCTTGCCGACACGAAAGAAGAAGAAGAAGAAATTATACGAGTAGGTTCATCAAGCCCATAGCTACTTTTACTTGCCATGCATGGCAAATAATAAATGTATATTGAACTCACCTAATGCTGACCTTACATCGCTATTCATGTGCTTATAGCCTATCCCAATGCCATCCAGATTGAGTTCACGAAGAGCTGGTGTTTTT
This sequence comes from Carpatolechia fugitivella, assembly GCA_951230895.1. Lineage (NCBI taxonomy): Eukaryota > Metazoa > Arthropoda > Insecta > Lepidoptera > Gelechiidae > Carpatolechia > Carpatolechia fugitivella. The sequence continues at coordinate 2,601,427 of OX579657.1, forward strand.
GGCATCAATTCAATCAGGTCTTTTGATTGTATTTCTCGATTGTTTGACAAATCCAAAATCTGCAGGCCGCTCATAGTCGGAAACTGCAAGCTAACAGAAAATACTCTGTTATTGTCTTATTAGTTAAGTACATAAACCATAAACAAATTATTCTATAAAGTATCAAACTCTTTCATCATCACCAACAGCTCATATTCGTCCCTACCGAGGGGCTCGTGCCTACCCTGAATTAGGGCTATTAGGCCTTAGTCGACTTCACACACAACCTTTAATTTTCTTCGCAGGAGTGTGCAGGTTTCATCACGATGTTTTCCTTCACCGTAAGAGCATCGAATAAGCGTACATATTAATTCAAAATTCTAAAACACAGTGGTACGTGGCAGGCATCGAACCCGCGTCCCCCGGACAGAAGGCAGCGGCTCTAGCCACAACACCACCAACGCTCTCATAATGAGGAATTTTGCTCTTACATTCATCTTCTCTGCTTTAATGGCTGTATACAGTTTGAAAGTCACTAGTGCAGTACTCTTAACAGACCTCATAAATATTATTAGTCTGGCTTTACTATTAAATTATAAAATAATCATAAGCTTTTACGAGTACATACATATCTTTAGACATAAAGTTATTGGAAGAAAAATTGACTTGACTAAGATTTGCCGACTTCATTAGTTTCAATGGAAGGTGCACCAGAGAACATCGACTTATTGAAAGTTTTTCTAGTTTCAGAAGAGACTCCTCCTTTATGCTGTCCATCACGCGATGTACTGCTTCCAGCGTCATGAGCTCCAGTGTCAGGTCTGTCAACTGTGAGCAGTTTGCGGGCCATTCTTTTGGAATCTGCTCCTTTGTTAATCCCTCGATTCTTAAACTTCGCATATGTTCACAATTGTCCCACCTCTTCACCAGTGAAAATTTCAGGTTCATGTCCTCAAAATAAAATAAGTTGGAAGCAGGTAACGGTGGAACTTCCATTCTTTCAAAAGTCAATTCGCGTAATTTTGTTAACGAAGTAAAAAACTCTGCAGGCGGTTGGAAGTTTGATGTATTCTTAAATCCCAAGTTGATCACAGGCAAGTCCTTAGTGAAGTCAATAGGTAATGGCGAGTCCATAAGTGTATCAGTAAAATGTAAAATTTGCAATTCCGTCATATCAATTTGTGAGTTTTGGAGTTGTTCTGCGAGTGGCGTCTTCGGAATCTGGCATTTATAAATGTAGATGCCTCGGTATTTTTTATGGCTTGGATATATCACCGGCTTGAAGGCTTCATGACATGTGATGTAAAGGATTTGCGTAGAGATGTCTGAGTCTGGCCAACCTAAAACATAGAATGATAGAAGTCAACTTAGAAGTCAGTAAAACTATATTATTCTCACTAGTTGGTCTACTGGTTGGTTGGGCTGTGTCTGTTTCATTCTCTGAAGGTTCCGATTTTGATGTTTGGTTTGTTTTTATATTTGAATAGTGTGTTTCTGTTCTAGCACTAGATATTTGTGTTCTTTTATGTGAGTGTCTATGCGGGCTATGAGTTTGGTCGTTTTATCATAATCGCTTCATCAACAGCTCATATACGTCCCCACCGAGGGGCTCGAGCATTATCGCTTATTGATATAAAAAAGTAGAGCAATAGACACCAGAAATGGCTGTGTTGCTGTTTGGAAAAACTGGACGTCGTCGTCGTCGTCGCCGCCATGTTGTTTATTTCACATTGAAACAGAGCACGATTGACGTTTTTTATTTCGCCTACTTTATATTGCTTGAGTGAAATTAATGTATCATTTTGCTGTGTTTCAACACATAATATGTATATGTAATGACGTGTGGTGACGGCAGAGTAGAATACATTTGTCACCAACCCCTACTCTTCCCGTGGGTGTCGTAAGAGGCGACTTAGGGACTACACATTGAACAGGGAACGGGCAGCAGCGCTCTCTGATACAGTAACCTTTTAATCTGCGATCTCCAACCCGCCTGCCAAGCGTGGAGATTATGGCAAAACCAAACACTTAAGTGGAGGAGGCTCATAGTCCAGCAGTGGACTGTAACGGGCCGTTGATGTTGATATATTATATTAGCATTAGAGCGTAAACCTTCTAAACTGGTTTTTATAATCGTTAAAGTTAGCGTAGGCGTATTTCCTATAGTACTTACCATATTTTAATTTATAAAAAGTGCTAATGGAAGTCTTGAAGTCTACAACATAATGTTTTACAACTTGTTGGGCGTTTATTTGATCAGAAAATATTATGAACAAAGATATGGAAATAAAAAATGCACGGCTCACTTGAATCTTCATTTTATAAACACAATCATAAACTTTATCATTTTAGAAACATGCATTTATCCAAAATTTTCTATCTACACAGTAAATAAAATGAAAGTTTTGTAACAAGTATATGAACACACGAACTATGTTTACGATCAATCACAGCCTCACAGCTAAACATGAACCACACGGGTCGGTTTATGTTATTTTTTTCCTGTTTAAATTTGTGTTTGTGTACGGCAGCGCAGCGCGCGGCAGTTTCTAGTTTGTATCGAAATAATTTTAAATCCATAAACTTTTATACGACGAAACAAGTTTTTATACCAAATTATTTTTTCGAGAACGAATTTTTGTGTATGGCTGTCTCTAACACGAGAGCCGTGAGCCCGCACGTACTGAAGGTCTGTGACTGATCTGTCAGCGCTGATTCTGACTCATGCATGCTCATGCGCATATAAACGCTACATAGTGTATAAGAAATAACTGCCTTTATATTTACTTTTTCCTCAAAATCGTCGTCGTCATCATCGGTGGCGTATTGTTTAGTGCCGCTGCCTCCCGTTCGGGAGACGCGGGTTCGATCTCCACCACGAATGTCGAATTTCGAATTCATATGTACGTTTATTCGACGCTCTTACGGTGAAGGAAAACATCGTGATGAAACCTGCATGCACACTCTTGCGAAGAAATTCAAAGGTTGTGTGTGAAGTCGACCAACCCGCACTGGGCCAGCGTAGTCGACTAAGGCCTGATCGCCTTGGTAAGCTGTTGATGATATTCACCTTGTTCTCGAAATATGGGAATCTGCCTCTGAAGATGGATGGCTCTCATTTAAGTACCTCAGTCATATGGGATTTTCCTTCACGAATTGATTTATAAAGTGTTGAAACGTGAACCCCTTAACGGGAATATTTCCGGCTGCATCAATAAAGAGTGAACTCCTTCCGAGTTTACACAGACGGACTGCAATTTAACTGTATCGCAGCAGCAAAATAGCAGTTTGAATGCAGTTGATATAACTAAATAAAACTGTTTTTCTCCAAACCCTGAACCTCCAGATCGAAAGCCGGAAGCCTTAACGCAAGGCTACGGGCACTTGTTGTGGAATCCCATAATTATCTCACATTTCCATTGCTCTCTCACACAAAACCTCTCATAGTTAGGTAATTGATTGTGTGTGCCTATCCTTACTAATACGAGTATTATAAACGCGAAAGTTTGTAGTCTTTCACGCAAAAATTAATGAACGGATTGGGATGAAATTTGTAATAGAGATAGTTAGTACCCTGGAATAACACATAGGATACTTTTTGCGCGAAAAAGTCTTATTCCCACGGAAAAATCTTACACAACGTGAGCGTAGCCGCGGGCGGAATGCTAGTATAAGGCACAATATATTTCATTTGACAACCTTTTAGCTTTTTTTTTTTATTGGCATGGTGCGGTTTGCACATCGCCACAGTCATTTTTTTTAGCTTTGTCGTGGTTTTTCATTTGACAAACTGGGTCTATGTTGCTCAGTTGTGATTCATGGAATCAACACACTTTAGATTTCAGCGCGGTCTACATTCGCTATTAATACCAGTGGGGAAACCCATAAGGAAACCCATAAGGAAACACATATCGAAACCTGTTGCAGGTAAGATCTACACGATGAGCCAAGACCAGGCCGTGTTTGTCTCTCCTCTGCTCCAGAAAAAATTTTTTTTTTTTTTTTTGCAAAACAAATCCTGCTATACAAACGAGTGCCTAGCTCACAAAACAGGATTCCAAGTGCGAGAATACTACGAGAACCAGACGAGGACTTGCGTCATCTTGCGTTACCCAGAATCGCGTGCGAAACCACGGGCAAAAACTAATCAAATATAAATAAATAAACAGAGGTTACAAACGTAGTCAAGCAGCCAGCAGCTGTCCGACATCCGCGTGAGTTGGTTGAGAGATCAGATCAGTCAGTAAGATACTGGCCTTCGAACGAAATGTGCGGGTCGACGTCTCTCGTGTTAAATAAGAAAAAGAATACTTCCACGATTCGGTGCAAACACATCTCTATAAGGAAAATAAATTAGTAACAAATTGATTCGGTTTTAGACGTAAATATAGTTCATGAGTTCAATATGTTACCGAGATGAGAACTTTTATGTCGTTTATTGTGTTGTTGTTTAGTGATAAGTATGTATAAGATTATATAAAACTTGTTATGTGTAGTGTAGTGTACGCGCATGTGTTAAAAAGGAAAGATGTTTCTTCAAATCTAGAGTAGGTACAAAAACAGGGTTTTACCAAAATGAAGAGTCACGTTTTACAAACATTTTATATTTTTATTTTGTCTATTTGTTGGGATCACATAAATGCCCAACGGTATGCTGTAGAATTCAAGACTGTTACAAGCACTGAATACTTAAGATATGGTAAGCTTTTTTATGCACAATAATGCAGTTATAATGAATACTTAAAATGTACTGTAAGGAGCGGCCTCCTTTGTACGATTTTCATGTTGCAATCTAAACAATTCGAATATTTTGAATATCGAATGGTTTTATTTGTTAGAGACTCTGGATGCCAACGGGCTACAGAGCGGACGAGTTGTTTGTTTTCAGAGAAAATATATTTAAAAAAAACTAGCTGTTGCCAGCGACTTAGTCCGCGTGGAAATAGTTTTTGCCCGCGACGACCGAACTAAGGCAAAATACACTACACCTACCCTACCCTACACCTACCCTGCACTACCCTACACCTACCTTACCCTACACCTTCACGTACCCTACACGTACCCTACACGTACCATACACGTACCATACACGTACATGAAGGACTTTAAAATCGTTATTGTTTTCGTAATCAGCGACCCGATAAACCATACAAACGATACTCATGTTGATTTTCAGACTTTGTCACTTTTAAGGGTTGAATTCTGAAAAAACCTGAAACATGTATATTTACTCATTTATTGATACACTCCTGTGAAGTTTCGAATAAAATACTGTAACTAATGCACCCCGGGGCGGCGCCCTTTCACCCCTTTAGGCACAAAAGATCCTATAGGGTCGAAGTGCTCCGAGACTCTGACGTCTCGGCTCCTTTAGGAGGTGAATTTTGAAAAATCCTTTCTTAGTACACGCCTAGACCTCTTAAGGAACCTACGTGCCAAATTTGGAATCTCTAGACCCAGCGGTTTGGGCTGTGCGTTGATATGTCAGTCAGTCAGTCAGGCAGTGTCTTCTTTTTGTATTTAGATATAATATAAAAGTTAAAGTTAAATTCAATTGTGTTCTTTATCTTATTTAGAATAGCGCCCTTAAGGCGAGCGCCCCCCTATTCTATTTAACACAAAGAAGAACACAGTTGAATTTAACTTTTATTTTATACAGTACACCGTCTGTCCAGACTTAACAACCATACAGTTCCAGTTTTAAGTTGTAGGTATTGTATTTCAGGTTGGCCTGACTCGAACACTCGCAAACAATACCTTTATATCACATGTCTTGAAGCGTTCAAGCCGGTGGTATATCCAAAAAACTCAAAATATCAAGGCTTCTACATTTACAAATGTCAAGTACCAAAGACGCCGCTCGCGAAACAATTCCAAGACTCGCACATTGATGCCACGGAATTGCGAACTATACAGTTCACCGATACACTTATGGACTCGCCGTTACCTACTGACTTCACCAAGGACTTGCCTGTAGTAGCCATGGGATTGATTAATCCAACAAACTTCAAACCCAATCCAGAATTTTTCACTTCTTTAACAAATCTACGCAATTTGACTTTTGGAAATATGGAAGTTCCACCGTTACCTCCCTCTGATTTGTTGCGTCTGGAAAGCTTGAAATTGCAAAATTCCTCGTTGAAGAGCTGGGACAATTGTGAACATATGAAAAAAATAGAGTTTGAGGTATTGACAAAGGAGCAGATCCCAAAAGAATGGCCCGTAAGCTGCTCACAGTTGACAGAGCTGACACTGGAGTTAATGACGTTGGAAGCAGTACATCACGTGATAAACAGTATCAAGGAAGAGTCCCTTTTGAAACTAGAGCATCTTTCAATGCAGAAATGTTCTCTGCAGCAACTTCCATTGAAATTCATGAAGTCAAAAAGTCTTCGTTATATAGATTTATCTGACAATGACTTGGAAAATGTTGCGTATGTACATACACGTTTTTAATATATTTTTTACGTAATTTTTTTATATATGTATTATATTGGCGACTGTTTTTTATATGAATTATTTTTATATTATTATAGGTGTTCCGACTGCGTGTTGTGGAAACAACTTGTACTTTTCAAGACTTTAGGTACTGTACTGTAAATGTGGTGACGGCAGAGTAGAATACATTTGTCACCAACCCCTACTCTTCCCGTGGGTGTCGTAAGAGGCGACTTAGAGACTACACATTGAACTGGGAACGGGCAGCAGCGCTCTCTGATACAGTAACCTTTTAATCTGCGATCTCCAACCCGCCTGCCAAGCGTGGAGATTATGGCAAAACCCTCATAGTCCAGCAGTGGACTGTAACGGGCCGTTGTGTTTTGTATTTGTGTGTACTGTAAATAATGCTGGAATTTTTATTCTTTCTCTGACGACTAGTGCTTTTCGTTATCAAGATTATTATGTTTTTGACATCTTATAGCATATTTACTTCACTTTTCGCTACCACAGCAGCATTTTATATTCTTTTTTTTATTTTTTAGGTATTTTTTTATTTAAAACTAGCTGACCCGGCAGACGTTGTCGTGCCATTTTTCCTACCTCTACCCTACCCTACACCTACCCTACACCTACTCTACACCTACCCTACATATTTTTTAAATATGTTTTTTCATACAAACCTTCTCCTGATAATAACGAACACATAAAAGAAAGATTTATCAAATTTGGTGCAGTCGTTTGGAAGTTATGCGCGTACAAATATTTCGGTGATTCATTTTTATAAGAAGATATATCTTCTCTATTTCATTAACCATTTATCATAAAAACGGAAAGTATATCTGGACTTTAAAATAAGGATTAGGGCATAAACGAATTCAGACCATTAAGATAACCGTGTAATTTCTCTTAGCTTGCAGTTTCCACTTATGAACAACCTGGAAGTTTTGAAGTTGTCAAATAATCGAAGAGTACGATCCGGAGACCTGATTGACGTGTTGTCGAAAGTACCAGCACTTAAGGAGCTCAATGTGGACCGTATTGGGATGAATACTGGACACATTAATAGCGATCTAAGGTCAGCATTAGGTAAGTTCAATTTACATATTTTTTACATTTCTAATTTTCAATTAAAATTTTAGCATACCTTTACACGTAGTAAAATAATAAAAAATACACTGTTTAGCAAAATGTTCGTAGATAGGTATACCAAGTGAGACACTGAGAAAATTAAGAATTTATAAAATTCAAATAAACATGTAGGGACATCTTATCATCTTATCGGTTAGTTATTAATGTTTTTTTTTAAAATAACCCATGACTACATAAGGGCTGCTATTTATGTATCCTGAACTGGCCACTTACATAAACAATATTTAAAAAGAAATTATAACATTTAAAAATAGAACTCTTTGGCTGTAAAATAAAGTTTGTTTCATTCATCTGTCAATTGTTTTTACATTGTGGCGCCATTTTTAAAATTCATTGTCTATCATCACCATGGATTTGACTCGTAAAAATTTTCGTGCTATGATTTATTACGACTTTAGGCGTGGATTAACTCAAAAACAGTGCATGGATCAACTTTTGTCGACTTTTGGGGAGACAGCCCCATCGAACCACTAAACCACTGTGTATCGCTGGTTCAGTGAGTTTAATCGTGGTCGTCGTATGCTTGCGGACGATTTTAAAGAAGGTCGCCCTAAATCGGCTGTTGTACCACAAAATATTGATGCTGTGCGCGAACTAATAATGCAAGACCGTCATGTTACATATCGCGAGATAGAGGCATTTCTGGGCATTAGTATGACGAGTATTTATAAAATATTACACGAACATTTGGCTGTAAAAAATTTGTTCTCGTTGGATCCCGCACAACTTAACAGTTGAACAAAAACAGGCTCGTGTTGATTGGTGCAAAAAAATGATAGAAAAATACAAATGTGGTACATCAAAAGCTGTTCATAATATCTACACAGGAGACGAATCTTGGATATATGCGTATGATCCCGAAACTAAACAGCAGTCAACGGTTTGGGTGTTCCAAAATGAGCCAAACCCAACTAAAGCTGTTCGTGCAAAAAGCACTTTGAAGCAAATGGTTGCCTGCTTTTTTGGTATTAGTGGACATGTGGCTACAGTACCACTAGAGAATCGTAAAACGGTTAATTCTGAATGGTACACCACCATTTGCTTGCCAGAAGTCTTTGGAGAAATACGCAAGAACAATCGACAACGAAGAATAATCCTTCACCACGATAACGCCAGCTGTCACACCTCGGCCGCAACCACTGAGTATTTAAATAGTCAAATGATCGAATTGACGGGTCATCCGCCGTACAGTCCCGACTTGGCACCCAACGACTTTTATTTATTCCTAAGCGTGAAGAACAAATTACGTGGACACCGATTTTCGACCCGGGAAGAAGCCTTTGATGCTTTCAAAATGCACGTTTTGGAGATACCCGATACAGAATGGAAAAAATGCTACGAAAGTTGGTTTCAACGTGTGATGTTGCCGAAGTTCCTACCTACTTCTGGGCACATCTAAGATGTCCTTTAGGTTTGGGAAAATACCTAACCTATGAGGATGTTGATTGAAACTCGATTACAAATAACAAACGATAGTTTTATTATTAAATCACAAACATATAATAACAAGAAGAGAGAGAGGGCGGACGTATAACTAGAATCGGGGTCGGTGAGGTTTGTCAATACTACGGAATGCGATGCGCGTCGGTACGGGACGGGACGGCGAGATAGCGGGGGCTCGCCGGGTATTCCCTTGCTCCTATCGACTAGGGGAACCAAGCCGACCAGAGCAGGAGAACACCCGAGTGACGGCGTGCTGCCGCTTAAATACTGCGGCGTCGGAGTGGGGGGTCGACGACGTCAGGCTTGTGCTTCTAGAAAGATCGAGTCACGGACTCGATCTTTCTCGCACGGCGATGCTGTGCCAGGCACCGATGCGGAGCTCGATGTGGGTAGATTCGAATGTCCGTCGTGACTTGATGTGATGCTACCCTCTGTTGGGCGAAGCTATGGTAGCTTCGTTACAAACGTATGAGAAAATGCACCGATCATCACGGGGAATATTTTGAAAAGCAATAAAAGTATATTTGGTTATAGATGTTTGTTATTTTTTGTTATTCCGGATACATAAATAGCAGCTCGTACACACATACATCTTTAATTTAAATATTTTTATTAGGACCATTATGGCCAACGTTAACCTCAGAAGTAAATATAGTAAAAATTAATTAACGTAACGTTAAAATAAAATGTTGAATCGCCATGTATTTTAATATTTAAACCTATGAAATACACCTTAAATTATTTTTAGAACGGGTCCAAGCTTATGGTAATCTGACCGATGTAATCTGATCAATGTTCTTTGTTTCAGCTAAGGTAACATCGCTAGAGAAACTATCTTTAAACCAAATATCTGAGTCTGAAGACGTTTTCAAACACAACAAGTTTGTTAGTTTGAGTTATTTGAGTATGAATACTAATAACTCGCATTACTCAATTAATCACTTGAAGGTACGTACCCACATAATCATCCATATGATTTCATATTTTTACAAATTTGAGATTCAATTACCTTAGTAGGCAAAGTAGAGCATAATCAATTCTATATTTTCATGAACTTGAAATTTGAAGATTTTTTTTCCAGCTACATGGTTTCCCAAGTACAAGGGCACAACAACTTGAAGTAAATCTGAGTGAAATTCCCGTTAAATTTGTCAGCATTGGTCCCAAATTTGTGGAGAACTTTGAGTCCATTGTAAGTTACAATCACCATTTCATAATATTAATTTTAGTTGTAAAACTATGATAGCTTGAGTTAAGTACAATTTTGATTGCAGTATGCGCAGCGTAGAACAAATAATTGGATCACAAAGAAAGGTTACAAGCTCGTTGTGCGGGTGAAGTCTGTTGACTGCGACTGCAATAATGACGTGTTGTGGCGCGCCCTCCAACAGTTCCCTCACTTCCTGGCCATGCCTAACCTCAAATGCTCGCACGGAGGCCTTTTCAAGGACGAACCACTGGAGAATCTTAGCTGCATAAAGGCAACAGTCAACGGTTGCTTAAGGAAGATGTCCAGAGGAAGTAATTATACTACAATAGTGGACTGCAGCAATAATCCAGAGAAATTCCGTTGGCCCCGACCTCAAGGGTTCCAGAAACTTGTTGCCACTGGTAATGATATAACTTCACTGAATAAGGCATATTTACCAGCATCGCTTAAGGTAATCTTATATTTTTCTTCAAGTGTTTTGTATCAGGGGCCTGGGGTTAGTAATTCCTTGGACTGTCCTATCTTTAATTCAGTAAGGCCCGGTAGGGGTCATTCTTCTCCGACGCGTTTTTCGCCCTGGCACTGTTCTGGGCCGAGGTCCGTGCCCGTATGAGGGCGACCCCAGATACGTTGTCATAAATTTCTAAGGGTTACGAGCCTTACGCTCCCCAGCAAGTCCGCGCCCGCTATATTACCACTCTGGTAGAAATAGCGACCCGAGTCTGTTAAAAAAAGGACTGTCCTATTTATTTTCAGATTACCAAAGGTGGTAGCAGATAGGGTTGTTATTATTTGAAGAATATACATTTTTGTGTACTTAGTCGGAGATTTTACTAAATACTATGCGAGCCAAATAGGAATAGGATGGGATTAGCTGCTAACGTCATAGCTTAACTGTAAAACACCAACAAAAAAACTTAACTGTAAAAATACCAAAATGCCAAAGACATTGTATGATAATAAAATACATTTTTTTTTGTACCTTTTTTTGCACACCCTACCCTACACCCTGAAGTTGAAGCGTAATGCGAATTACTATTGCGGTTTGACAATACTATTCTTATTTGGCTCGCATAGTAATTTACAATTTGTATTTGTATGTTGCCAGTGGCTTGACCTGCGGAACAACAGTATATCACGATTGGATGGTGATCAGGCTTCTCGGCTTTTTGGCCCGGAGCGTCGAGTGTGGCTCGCTGGGAACCCCATTATTTGTGACTGTGACAATCAGCCTCTCCTAGATGCGTTGCACATCAACCAGTCATGGGTAAGACTAATTTTAAATCTGGTATTTAAGTTGTTTATTCGAGTTAATCTTTAACGTATATTGCAGATAATGGACTACGATATTCTCACATGTGTTGGCAGTGGGCAGCTGTTGCGTCGAGTTTCGGTAGCTGAGTTCTGTCGGCCGAGGTCTTTGACTCTGTTGATAGCAGTGAGTGCAACAGCCTTGTTGGGGCTGGTCTCTGCACTGTTGGTGCGACACTATTGGAGCACGCTACGAATGATCCTCTACGCTCACGGATGCTGTATGAGCTGCTTACGAGAAAAAGACGAAGACGAAGACCGACCGTACGACGCCTTCATCTCATTCGCTCATGGAGACGACAAATACGTCATAGAACAACTGCTACCGCAACTGGAAGGCACACCAAACTGCTTTCGCCTGTGCGTTCACTACAGAGACTGGGCAGTCGGCGAGTGGATCCCAGCACAGATAATGAAATCAGTGCGTCTTTCAAAGAGAACGATCATCGTGCTCTCGAAGAACTTTGTGGAGTCCTGTTGGGGCATGATGGAGTTTCGGCACGCCAATGCGGGCGCTATGGCGAACGGCAGCCAACGCCTCTTAGTGGTTGTTTTGGACGACGTGCTCTCCGAGAACCTCACGCCGGAGCTGCAGGGATACTTAGAACTCAATACCTACCTAAAATGCAACGACCCGTGGTTTTGGGAGAAGCTGCGTTACGCGATGCCTCACAGAGATGAAAAAATAAATCCTCCCAGGACATATTTTGAAAATACATGTAGGTCGAGAGCTAATGCGTTTGCTCAGTATGTTCCTCAGCTGGAAGGAGGAGCTGTAACCGTGAAAGTGGAAGAACCGCCTGATAGCTGTAATAGATGTAGTCGTATCTGATGTTCCTACTAATTTACATAGTGTAGAAGCAAGTGTTACCTCAGAATGATCTCTAAAAATTATATAACATTAAAACTGTAAATAAATATATATATCGTGTATCTTTCTTTCATTGTATAACACAATTTCACTCAATGGAAGTACCATAATTTTTAGGAATAAAAATAAAGCTCTACTTCGCAACAATGTTTTCGGGAAAACAATTCTATATTTTATAGAAAAGATAAAAATATTAATTTATTTAGAGTAAATAAAGCTTGTAAATAACAAACAGGTAGCAAATGGTTTAATTAATAGCACCCATTCTATTTATAACAAATAAGCATCGTCAGTAAGTAGGTACGTTTCATGAGTAAACAACAAGATGAGCACGTCTTTAATAAACAGGAAATTTATTGAATAGTGATCGCATTACATTATGACAATGGGCGTTTACGCACTCACGCGTATCCGATTCTTATTCGTTTCTGATCCGGTTTGGCCGTCCTAGTAATTGTATGGACGTTTACGCACCCCATGTGGTGCCGGCAGACTAGAATACATTTGTCACCAACCCCTACTATTCCCGTGGGTGTCGTAAGAGGCGACTTAGGGACTACACATTGAACAGGGAACGGGCAGCAGCGCTCTCTGATACAGTAACCTTTTAATCTGCGATCTCCAACCCGCCTGCCAAGCGTGGAGATTATGGCAAAACCAAACACTTAAGTCTAAGTCCAGCAGTGAATTGTTAAGGGCCGTTGATGTTACGCACCCACACGTATCCGGTTCGTATTCGATTCGTGAATCCTCACTTCGGGCCGAAGGACGGATCAAAATCGATTCGAAGTGGCCACCATACAAATTGTACGTACGCACTACATACAATTCGTATTCGGTTTTTTACGGATGAAGAGTGAGGTACGGGGAGGGGAAAGCTCGTGCTGCTAGTAATGTGCCGAGTCGGCAATTTTTGGTATTCAAGTATTTTAGTGCTCGTTACAAATTAATATCTATACTCAAGACGGGGAATCCAGGGTTCTTTTTACGTGAAACGAACTATACGAGTAACGTGAGCGAATTTATTGCGGGATCTACATGAGTTTAAGGTAACACTTTGTTCGCGAACGCTCCTTATTTCTATAGCATTATGGCCGAGATTCGTAACTGTTTCCACTGACTTGCGGTTGACTGTACCTGGATATTCAAATACTGTATTCTGAAAATTCTTGAATATTATGTGAGTATTATAAGGTATTCCAGTCAGTTACTCGAGACAGCTCGACTCGGCTCGTCACTCTGTGGTGTAATACTATCTGGGATACGGAATTGCGTAAAAGACGTGAATTTACCGTCCGTTTCCTCACGGATCGAACACGATTCGAAAGCGAATCGGATATACGGGTAAGTGCGTAAATAAACACTCAAAGACGAATCGGTATCAGTATCGGAACCAAAAAGCAAATGAAATTTTATTTGGTTCGTGTCAGTCAGACAGGTAATGCAAAAATATTATATACACGTATTTTTATATTAAAATATTTTAGATTAATAGAAAACAACCAAAAACGTAAACCTTCCGGCGGGACTTGAACCCGCGACCTTCGGCCTATACGCAGCCAAGTTTGCCATCTAAAATATTTAATAACTTTCTATGTGTTTGAATATAAACAACAAGTGAAAATATTAATTTTACTACAGCGGTCCGCCCGCGGCTACGCTCGCGTTGAGTAAGATTTTCCCGTGGGATTAAGACTTTTCCCGTAAAAAGTATCCAACGTGTTAATCCAGGGTACAAACTATCTCTATTCCAAACAATTTCATCCTAATCCGTTCAGCAGTTTTTACGTGAAAGAGTAATAAACATCCATACATATGTCGCCGTAAGTAGTAATAGCCGTAATATGATCATATCAGTAGGGATATGATCATATACCGGATGATAGTCATATGGAAGCTGTCTATAACTATCTTACTAGTGATATGATCATATCACTAAACTAATCTAGTGAAATAACTATTTCAATCAGTACAGTCATTTGATCGATAATAACTATACGACTGTACGAAGCATTCCATTATAAACTTTCGCGTTCATAATATTATGGTGTTTAAGGAATTGTTGTGTTTAATTATTGTATATTAAGTATTTAGTTTAAGGAATAAATAATCCAATCCAATCAATAGATTGCTAATAAGCAAGGATGTAAACAAATCGTCTAATAACAGCGCTTACGATCGCTCTGTAGACCACGACACGTATTTTGTAGAGTTGTCAAACCGAGGGGTTTCCGAAGACCAGTTTTCGTCAAGTCTGGCAAAACCCACATAGCATTAACCTGTTCTAAATCTCAGTGTTCTTAGACTTACGGAGATGGAAAGACGTATGCGAAATGTGCATAAAACATGTTGTAAATGTGTGTGTATGAGCATAAATGTTTTCTTTTTGCGGATGATACCACTATCCTAATCAAATCTCAGAACAAAGACTTGTTTCAAAATGATATAAATATAGCACTCGAAAATGTTATTAGCTGGCTTGAAGTTAACAATCTTAAAGTTTGTAACACCCCCCCCCTGTCTTAGCCTGCTCTGCTCTAACCTACTCTAATCTAACTCTAACTACTTTCTATAACTAATTAACCCCTCCCCTCTGTACACTTAAAACGCTAATTAACTTAAATATGGCCAAGTGAATCATCTAGTGGTAAAAACTCTACATTGTGAACCGCTCATTAGTAACCCTGATACTTTTAGTGAGAACTATAGATAGACCCTAAGAATTACCTACCGAACATAAACAAGTATATAACCTAGCATGCTTCCTGGAAGAGTTTTAATGTTAATAGTGCAGTAAGTTTCTTTTTATCATAATATTACATTATTGTTATTTGTACAAAAACCTTTTATCATAAAGAAATTATTTATTTAGCTAGAAAATGTAGAAATGATTTAGCAAATTAATCATAATATAATATAATAAATAGATATAGTTAGGGTATAAGAATATAAACATTTAAAATAATCTTGTAAATGTGGTATTCTATTTATGTAAATAAATAGAATTAGAATCATAATGGACATTAATAGTTTTTTAGTAGAAGATCCCCGACCCACTCAGGACATCGTCATTCCAGACTTTCTTCCAGAAAACCCTTTAGGAACAAGGACTCAAGAGGGTTGGCTCCTCGGATTGATGATCCTGGATGGGGTATAACCAACCAAAATTACTCTGTTCCAGATCTTCTTCCAGAAGATCCTTTAGGAACAATCCATTATTATTAGGATAGCAAAACAATTAAGATTTATTTATACTTCTTACTAGCATTAAAGATTTTATGCTTGAAACCAATTAAGTGAGGCTTTAAATATGTAAATTTATAGTTAAGTTTGCATCATTCCAGATTTTCTTCCAGAAAATCCTTTAGGAACAATCCATGATTATCTTCTACTAACATTGAAGTTTTATGTTTGAAAACAAATGTGACTGTATTAATTTTATATAGTATATTCAACGTCATTCCAGATTTCCTTCTTGGAAACCCTTTGGGAATATTTCATTAATATTAGAACAACAAAGTAAATAAGATTTATTATTTTATATTATTATTAGCATCTAGGTTTTATGCTTGAAAATAGACAACTGTGACTTGACATATTGGCTTTATTCATTTTAGTTATCACAAAGTAAACAAGATTTATTTCTTTATGTTCTTATTGATAAAAATAGATAAACATATATTGAATAATGACTCTACAATTAATTCCTTTATAAAATAGGTTATTCAAATTATCAACTTTAGATTACAACAAAAGATAAATGATCCTAGGAATGATTCTTATCTTTCCAGTCTAATAACTCAGATTGTAGTTATAGTAGAGTACTTTATATGGTTTCTAGATGCCTTAGCATTTAGTACAATTTGCCTTTCATATAGTACAAATACAAAGTAAGCTGTTGATGAATCAATCTGAAATATGGTGGGACGTCCAATCCGTCTGGTATGGAAGTAAACCACCGGAGTGCTATTGCTTTTCCTACAGATCCAAATATCAACAAACTATGGTTTGGTTCGAGTAAGTAAATATTGAAATTGAATATTTTTATTATCATAGGAAGTAATAATGCAATATGAGCTATGTGATTGTACTTGACAATAATCATACCTTTGTATCAAAATTAACAAATTCTTCTTCTTATCGTGTGGATCATATACGACTGGCTGGTACTTTCAAGATATTTATTTATTTATTTGGTTATTTTTTTAGAACGGGTTTAAATCTTAGAGAGAATCAACTGTTATTATAATCTTATCTTTGAAAGGTTTACCTAGTCAGTTTTATGGAATTTGAACTAAGTAAATTATTTATTATTTAGCAGTAGTGATTATGGAAGATTCAATATACTTTAACCAAGTGAATTATTGATTGTAATTTAATTACTTTTCCATTGATGATTATTTTTAGGTTATACTGAGTAAAGTATTTCTTTCTAATTAATATTAAAAAGGAAGGTTTTAGTTTGTAATTTAGATGGTTTATTTATTGTCATTTTATACCTTTCAGTAAGTATCTAATGATGATTACTTAGGCTTTAAATTTTATAAGGTAAAGCGTTTCTTACTATTTGTTATTTAACAATGAAAAGTAGGTTTTAATATGTTTAACTGGGTGATCAATTTATTGCAATTTATATCTTTTAGCAGTGAAGTTTATTTAGGTTATACTGAGTTTTATATAGGTAAGCTGTTTCTTACTGGTATTTGATATTATTTAGCAACGAAGAGTAATAGTTTCTAAAGCAGTTTTGGTAAGCTCTCTTTCACCGGATAGAGTATATATTTTTGACTTGATATAAGTGGTCCCAAATAAGTTCTATGACATCCGTTTCCCTATTGAATTTACCTTCCTAGTTAAGTGTTTTACATATAGGTAGGCAAAACTAGAGATATTACCTAAATATCTCACATTACATTGAAAGTCTGATGCGTAAGTTGATTTTCGAAGCAAATGCGTAAGTATTCTATCATCCGTTAGGTATTGAACTATCCTACCTATTCTCCGTAAATTTCAACAGCTAGAGGAAGACCTCACATTTATAATTAATCGTGTGATGTGTAATGGCACCTTCCAACTCCACAGGAGAAGAAGGTCTAATCGAAACGAACTAACCAGACGGGTTGTGGCGAGACCCAGTGAGTGCCTACGTTCTAAGCCACGTGTGATTGTACTCTCCTTCTACGCGCTAATACGCAAAGATCGAGAAAGAGGGTACCCGTTCCTTACACATGTATTGGGACAGAAGAAATGATCCTGTGCAACAGAGCAAGTTTGTGTGTTCCTCTTCTACGAAACCTTGCCCTCGTTACACAAAAGCAAATAATCCGGGAACTGAAGTCGCTGATAGTAAAAGCGACCACCGGTCCGTTCCAAGATACCGGCTTCTACAATGTGACGAAGCTACATTCTTTTTCTAACTGTTCCGGAGAACGTTTAGAACAGAATCAGACCATTTGCCAAAAACAGCCACCAAGTTCGGAAACCTTGGATTTAAATCAGATACAGATTTATGCCAAGCCGTAAAGAAAAACCCCATTGAAAACACTTTAATTTTAACGAGTACTAAAAACCAAGAAACAATTTAAACTGAACCTTATAACTTTACAACTTCTCAAACTTATTTGAAATTTCCCACTAATTTTACGTATCAAAACTTTAAGCTTTACAAAAACATTTAAATAACAAAACTTTAAAGGAATTTAAATTAAAATTTACCCCAAGGATTAAGAAATACTAAAAGAAAGTAAACTTTCTAATAATATCTAATAATCCACACAAAAAAAACCCCACAGAAAACTCTAAGAAAATATTTTACCGCGACGGACAAGGCAACTGCACTGAGTGATAATCGAAAGAATACTGAATAATTGAACTTCGCGCAATCGGTATTTATAGCCTCCCGGGTGAGACTCGGACTCAAGCTCGGGCGTGCCTGAACGTGAGTATCGGCGTCAAGGCCAACGTATTTTTAGGGTTCAATTTCCAAATTGTTAGCTTTTCCATACAATTTAATACAATAATTTATCCCTTATTATTTTAGTGTTCCGTATTCGATGTTTTATTATTTTAATGCTTTATTTATTATTTTTATTATGTTTTTAGATTCTTTAGTGTTGTAAATTCATGTTTCCTTTAAATCAAGTTTATTTTTCAAAGAGTAGACAGAGCCTAGTAACTTTAAACTGTTTTAATATTAAATAAATGAATGTCGTATTAATTGAAGTATTGAGTAATGATCGTTAGTGATTATTTAGCGTTTGTATTAGAGAAAGAGATGTGATCGATTAGTAGTTATAATGATTTGGAATTTATTTGTGAAATTGTTAACGGACCCAGGTTGGTTCCGTTACAGTCAACCCCCAAAATTTGCGCAGAAGCTTAAGCGTAACCGGAGCTAATTTTCCCAAAATTTATAATATTTAATTTCACAAATAATAAATAACTAAAAGTTTATCAACTATTTAACCCATATTATGTAATTTGATGTAGTGTAAGTTTTAAACCAAAGACTAAAATGTCCACAACTGTACACCAAAACTTTGAACCACTGACAATCCTTCATAACATAAAACTAAGGGACGCGGTGAATACTAATTCTTGCCCTACAAGGGAATCTAGGTTGTGAGGCTAAACCAGCCCTAGTGGCTATATGTCATCCTCTCCTGAGCAAATCAATTTTTCATTTACATGGAGTTAACAACATATCCCCTCCAAAAATCAGCAGACCCCTCAGGTGACAAGTCACGCCAATATAATTATCCTATGCCGAATGTCCTAGCTCAAAACCTGATCGTACAAAGTATTCATTCTACCTTCGGAGCATGTGTAGTTGCCGCAGTGTAACATACCAGTTGGCTTGGTAGAGTCCGTAGTTATTTATAGAGAGTATAAAACCTCAAACTTTAGACATATAGTAATTTTATTACTAAACGTCTTATCTTAACCTAACACCAAATCTATAAATAACTCGCTTGTTAAGTGTGGTGTAATGGGTTAAAAGCTAACAAACTTATTCCACTGACTGAATATCATTGCAACACTGTGACCCTCCATGCTCTTCCTAATTCTCTCATCACAATAAATATTTTTTTTTATAATATAATAATCAAAATCCTTTCAAATCTCCCAACTTTACAACTTTACATAAACCTTTCTACTCCTCTTTCTTTGAGTGTCCATTCTGTCACGAAACGTCTCAATGTACTATTTCAGTGGTAAACTAGCCCTAAACTTTAATCACTTTTAAAATTAATTACAAGTTGAAAATCTGACCCCGCCCAACACCAAACCTTTGCACAAATATTCTAATTTTAAAAATGTTAAGTATCTAAAATTAACAAGATTTCAGTATGTACTTTTTGTATCAACTAATTTTATTATTCTTCCCCATAATTCTCTCTAAAATTATCAAAAAAAAAAATTGCATTACAACTACTACGAATCTATTCTATTAAATGATACAGTCTTGTATTTCTTTTTCTCATCAGCAAATATTTTTTTTTTACTTATCCTTTTTCTTAAATATTATTTTTGTAAAGTAGAAATCTATTTATCTATTTTATTATTTATATAAATTTGCAAAATACGCAAACGTAAAGAAAAACTACACAACAAGCACTGTCAATAGAATTATTTTTTTATTACTATTTTATTTGAATTGTTATTATTTTTAATTTACTCTTGCAACGACTCTGAATATAAGCTATGACAATGAAAGTTTTTTTTTTTTTTTCCCACCAAATTTTATTTATCCTTTTTATTAAATTTTTTATAAAGTAGAATTTTTAGTTCACAAGAAAATTATAAAATATAAAAACAGGGAGAATCGACTCAAGTAACACAGCGTATAGAATTATGATTATTATTGTATTACAATTATTATAATATTTTTTCTCACATCTGAACATACGCTAAGTTTATGAAAGTTTTATTTTTATTTATCTCAATTTATTTACAATGCTACAATCCGCTACGCTTCCTGATGTCACAATTAGTTACTTTATATTTAAACTGTTTCGATTTTATTAAACCGTTCACGAATATATTGATATTATTTAAAACCGATTTGTATTGGAAGGACCGACTCCATATTTGACCGTTTGACACAGAATTAATATAATACCAAAGAATTAGCTTTACTCTCTTAGTCTAGAAAATTAGATATTATCTTTCTTTCGTAATAATAACTAACTTTCATACCTTCATCATCTTAAATCAATCCAAAGCTGAACAAGAGACCTAACTTTTAACTCCTTTATTTTGTAAAAACCATCAATCCGCTTTACTATACTCCTAAGTTTGTAATTTTAACAACCACGGTCGGACATACACACACCTATATTACTAAGTTATAACATCGTATGAAACCCATGAATAAACTATCGCAACGTCTCTCTAATTTAATATAACGTTCTGCTAAAATTAGAAAACCCCCTTTTTTTATAATACGAAACGACAATATGGCTGATGCAATGTCTTCTAATAATTATTTTATTAACTTTGAATTTGAATCTAAACATTTTCCATGTTTCGAAAAGTACGTTAAATCAGTGTAGCACGCAAAGTAACTTGATCATCATTAAAAAAGTAATCGCTAAACAATTAAATGAAAGCCTTGAGAACTGTAAGATTAATTCGACTAGTAACATTACAGAATTAATAATAGTATGTACCAACGTTTGAAAAAATAACCTTTCAATAGTTTGTTAGCCTTTCTGACGACGTCGTACACTAGAAGTAAACCTTTACCTCCCTACCTTACTTCTAGTTCAGTTCTATTGCTGTTTGACAAACTACTATATTTTCTACTGCACTTTACGTCTATTTATTTTCGATTTTCACAATGTTATTTCCTTCTCCGTAGAAATATTATAACGACCATATTAATTAACTAAGTACATAAAAATCGAAGCCCCGTCCACATAGTAACATGTCACTGTATATAACATTATCAAAGATCGAACTCGAGACTTGCCGAACTACTCTTCTTAATAAAACGCCACCTGTTGAGAAAAGAAACTAAAAGTTTGAATCGAAAACCAACCCATGTGGCTCAATAAAGAAGAGGGCTAAGTAGTACTCATCAAAACTGCTAGAGGGCGCACTTAAGTAATTTTGAAAAAATATATTCTTTACATCTGGAAATTGTTTACTGTATTTTTATAAGGTGATAAATTAAAAATACTAGATGTTTCGCAACAAGTATTAATGATGAATAATGATTTTATATTATAATATTTATTTATGGTTGACAAAAATAAACGAAATGTAACTAGTGCTGTACCACTTTGATTGATTAACCCTGCGTTCCGAGACGCGATGAAATCGATTAAAGCACCCGTAATCGTGTTCCGAACTTGGTTCCGAATTACTGTCAGCTGTCAAAACTCGTTTTTTTTTTTCTGAACGCTGACAGCGTTGAAAGTCTGATTCGTAATGCGCTTTCTAAAAGTCGTACAACCCCCCGTTTTTAAAACTTTTAGGTATGTAAGTAATTAAATTAACAATGCGAAAATCAAATCTGTTTGTTATTTTTTTTTATGTATATATATATTTATTAAATAGGTAAATCTGTATAAATTAATACATATACTTTTATACTTATAACAATTTATTTAATAATCATTTTCGAAACTATAGGCTTTGGTAATTTATGTCATCTAAAGTCGTACAACCCCCCGTTTTTAAAACTTTTAGCGATGCGTTTTTTTTTTTATTATTATTATTATTATTATGGGGAAACTTATTATTATTATTTACGATTTCTGAAACTAGGAAAGTACCAAGTGTAGTTCATACAAAATAAGTATAGTCTAGTTTATATTAGTTTTGTTTTTTATAACCAACCCCCCAACGAAAAGACTTTTAACAAGATTCTACTCTGCTATTAATCAATTATTATAAACCACATCAAAATATTTAAAAGTTACCGTTTCCCTATATTAATACTACTTTATTTCTACCTATAGTTCTCACTTTCCATCTCACAAACAACAAATTGTGACCGTAAAAACAGTCACTTCCCTATAATGATCCCTAAGTATTCAACGCCTTAATTTTCTATTCAAATTAATTATAATAACTTTACTATAAAATCTGTTTGTACCTATCTAAATAAATTAAACAATATTATTTAATTTTTTTTTTTTTTTAAAAAGATGATGTTCAAAACTTAAATCATGGAAACGAACGTACCCCATCATTAACGAAACGTTCCGTTCCGCAGACATTTATTTTATTTATATTTCATTAACTTTATGATCAGACGATCGTATAAATTTTGAAACAAGTTCTTTTCTGAAATAACTAACTCGGTACATACATATTCTAAATGTTTAATCAAACTCTTTGTTGTAATGTTGTTGTTTTTTTTTTATTACTTCTCATCGATAACCTATATTTAATCTTCTCCTTTTTTTTTCTGCATAGAATGAAACTAAATCACGTCGTGTTTTTTTTTTTTTTTTTCGCTGACAGCGTTTATAGACTGATTCGGAACGCGCCCCGTAATTTAAAATAAACGTCTCCTTCTCTCACACTTAAATTTTATAGCGCTATCTCACTTGCTCTTTCGATTTACCGCTCGAATCGATTCGCGATGCCACCGAGTGACGCTACCGTTCAAATATTTTGCCGTTCGTTCGTTACGAATACGAAGATTACTTTGATCTCCCCGTATTATAAAAAGGTTCTCTGTGCTTTGATCTTTGACACAAGTAAGTATAAGTATAACGTTACATTAATCAAAATTATCCCTGTAAATCAATAAATCTGTACTCTGCCTATTTCCTTTCAACCCACATAAGTATTTTGGTCAAATCTAACCTTGCCTCAATGAACTATTATTACTAGCAACTCACTGCTTGCCTAGAAACCGTGAACCGTAACTAATGTAACCTATTGCATTTCCAGGAATCTACCACCGACGACGAGATTGGCTTATGGTCTTGGAAGACCCTGACTAGCAATGAGATGACCCTGATTGAGTGTTGAAGGCCCTGACTCTTCCCCGAAGATAGTGAAGTGAAAAAAAAATGTAAAATTTTAGAATTGTGCTATTTATTATTAATTATTCCCGTTTTACTTTTTTTTGTTAAATTATGAAATTAAAAGGTAAGTTCTAGCTCTGACCCGTTTTAAGTTGTTTTTATTTCTGCAATAAATAAATTTACCTGTACTCAATTATTTAACAAAATCTCAATATCAAGTTCTAAAGTTAGAGTAAAAGACTTATTAAAGTGAATTTAAAACCTTAAAAATACTACTAGTTCCAATCCTGGTCACGGCACCAAATTGTAACACCCCCCCCCTGTCTTAGCCTGCTCTGCTCTAACCTACTCTAATCTAACTCTAACTACTTTCTATAACTAATTAACCCCTCCCCTCTGTACACTTAAAACGCTAATTAACTTAAATATGGCCAAGTGAATCATCTAGTGGTAAAAACTCTACATTGTGAACCGCTCATTAGTAACCCTGATACTTTTAGTGAGAACTATAGATAGACCCTAAGAATTACCTACCGAACATAAACAAGTATATAACCTAGCATGCTTCCTGGAAGAGTTTTAATGTTAATAGTGCAGTAAGTTTCTTTTTATCATAATATTACATTATTGTTATTTGTACAAAAACCTTTTATCATAAAGAAATTATTTATTTAGCTAGAAAATGTAGAAATGATTTAGCAAATTAATCATAATATAATATAATAAATAGATATAGTTAGGGTATAAGAATATAAACATTTAAAATAATCTTGTAAATGTGGTATTCTATTTATGTAAATAAATAGAATTAGAATCATAATGGACATTAATAGTTTTTTAGTAGAAGATCCCCGACCCACTCAGGACATCGTCATTCCAGACTTTCTTCCAGAAAACCCTTTAGGAACAAGGACTCAAGAGGGTTGGCTCCTCGGATTGATGATCCTGGATGGGGTATAACCAACCAAAATTACTCTGTTCCAGATCTTCTTCCAGAAGATCCTTTAGGAACAATCCATTATTATTAGGATAGCAAAACAATTAAGATTTATTTATACTTCTTACTAGCATTAAAGATTTTATGCTTGAAACCAATTAAGTGAGGCTTTAAATATGTAAATTTATAGTTAAGTCTGCATCATTCCAGATTTTCTTCCAGAAAATCCTTTAGGAACAATCCATGATTATCTTCTACTAACATTGAAGTTTTATGTTTGAAAACAAATGTGACTGTATTAATTTTATATAGTATATTCAACGTCATTCCAGATTTCCTTCTTGGAAACCCTTTGGGAATATTTCATTAATATTAGAACAACAAAGTAAATAAGATTTATTATTTTATATTATTATTAGCATCTAGGTTTTATGCTTGAAAATAGACAACTGTGACTTGACATATTGGCTTTATTCATTTTAGTTATCACAAAGTAAACAAGATTTATTTCTTTATGTTCTTATTGATAAAAATAGATAAACATATATTGAATAATGACTCTACAATTAATTCCTTTATAAAATAGGTTATTCAAATTATCAACTTTAGATTACAACAAAAGATAAATGATCCTAGGAATGATTCTTATCTTTCCAGTCTAATAACTCAGATTGTAGTTATAGTAGAGTACTTTATATGGTTTCTAGATGCCTTAGCATTTAGTACAATTTGCCTTTCATATAGTACAAATACAAAGTAAGCTGTTGATGAATCAATCTGAAATATGGTGGGACGTCCAATCCGTCTGGTATGGAAGTAAACCACCGGAGTGCTATTGCTTTTCCTACAGATCCAAATATCAACAAACTATGGTTTGGTTCGAGTAAGTAAATATTGAAATTGAATATTTTTATTATCATAGGAAGTAATAATGCAATATGAGCTATGTGATTGTACTTGACAATAATCATACCTTTGTATCAAAATTAACAAATTCTTCTTCTTATCGTGTGGATCATATACGACTGGCTGGTACTTTCAAGATATTTATTTATTTATTTGGTTATTTTTTTAGAACGGGTTTAAATCTTAGAGAGAATCAACTGTTATTATAATCTTATCTTTGAAAGGTTTACCTAGTCAGTTTTATGGAATTTGAACTAAGTAAATTATTTATTATTTAGCAGTAGTGATTATGGAAGATTCAATATACTTTAACCAAGTGAATTATTGATTGTAATTTAATTACTTTTCCATTGATGATTATTTTTAGGTTATACTGAGTAAAGTATTTCTTTCTAATTAATATTAAAAAGGAAGGTTTTAGTTTGTAATTTAGATGGTTTATTTATTGTCATTTTATACCTTTCAGTAAGTATCTAATGATGATTACTTAGGCTTTAAATTTTATAAGGTTAAGCGTTTCTTACTATTTGTTATTTAACAATGAAAAGTAGGTTTTAATATGTTTAACTGGGTGATCAATTTATTGCAATTTATATCTTTTAGCAGTGAAGTTTATTTAGGTTATACTGAGTTTTATATAGGTAAGCTGTTTCTTACTGGTATTTGATATTATTTAGCAACGAAGAGTAATAGTTTCTAAAGCAGTTTTGGTAAGCTCTCTTTCACCGGATAGAGTATATATTTTTGACTTGATATAAGTGGTCCCAAATAAGTTCTATGACATCCGTTTCCCTATTGAATTTACCTTCCTAGTTAAGTGTTTTACATATAGGTAGGCAAAACTAGAGATATTACCTAAATATCTCACATTACATTGAAAGTCTGATGCGTAAGTTGATTTTCGAAGCAAATGCGTAAGTATTCTATCATCCGTTAGGTATTGAACTATCCTACCTATTCTCCGTAAATTTCAACAGCTAGAGGAAGACCTCACATTTATAATTAATCGTGTGATGTGTAATGGCACCTTCCAACTCCACAGGAGAAGAAGGTCTAATCGAAACGAACTAACCAGACGGGTTGTGGCGAGACCCAGTGAGTGCCTACGTTCTAAGCCACGTGTGATTGTACTCTCCTTCTACGCGCTAATACGCAAAGATCGAGAAAGAGGGTACCCGTTCCTTACACATGTATTGGGACAGAAGAAATGATCCTGTGCAACAGAGCAAGTTTGTGTGTTCCTCTTCTACGAAACCTTGCCCTCGTTACACAAAAGCAAATAATCCGGGAACTGAAGTCGCTGATAGTAAAAGCGACCACCGGTCCGTTCCAAGATACCGGCTTCTACAATGTGACGAAGCTACATTCTTTTTCTAACTGTTCCGGAGAACGTTTAGAACAGAATCAGACCATTTGCCAAAAACAGCCACCAAGTTCGGAAACCTTGGATTTAAATCAGATACAGATTTATGCCAAGCCGTAAAGAAAAACCCCATTGAAAACACTTTAATTTTAACGAGTACTAAAAACCAAGAAACAATTTAAACTGAACCTTATAACTTTACAACTTCTCAAACTTATTTGAAATTTCCCACTAATTTTACGTATCAAAACTTTAAGCTTTACAAAAACATTTAAATAACAAAACTTTAAAGGAATTTAAATTAAAATTTACCCCAAGGATTAAGAAATACTAAAAGAAAGTAAACTTTCTAATAATAAGTCAAATTTTTATTCGAATTAAGATTTTTACAAATCATTTTTCGACGTCAAAGCTATCATGGATGGCACGTTCACTACCAGTGTACGCCCTCTGTGGAGAAGAACGGCCAGAAGAAACTCCACAGGAATTGTATCTTTTGTACTTTTCTTTTAAATATATAAAGAATCATACATGAGTCATAATTACAATCTACTCCGTTGATTTGGAACAACAGTTGACCAGACGTTTTTATCATCTAAGTAATCATTTATCGTATAATAGGCCTTAGAACATAAAATAGTTTTAATTTTAGCTTTAAATTGGCTATCGGACAGATTTACAATATCATCTGGTATTTTATTATAGAAGCGAATACAGTTCCCCATGAATGAATTATTAACTGTGCACAGTCTAAACTTTGGGTGCGCTATTTTATTTTTATTTCTAGTATTTATATTATGTATATCAGAATTCTTAGGAAATAGCATTGTGTTCTTCCGGACATACAAGATGTTTTCAAATATGTACTGTGAGGATACTGTGAGGATATCAATTTCTTTAAACAATTCCCTTAGGGAATCACGACCACGCAATTCATATATGGAACGTATCGCCCTCTTCTGTAACACAAAGATATTATTTATGTTAGCAGCTTGACCCCACAATAAAATTCCGTAGGACATAATGCTGTGAAAATAGCTGAAATATACAAGTCTGGCAGTAGCAACGTCAGTCAGTTGACGAATCTTTCTGACTGCGTATGCCGCCGAGCTGAGCCTTGCGGATAACGCATTTAAATGAGGGTCCCATTGTAACCTTGCGTCGATAGTGATCCCCAAGAAAACTGTTTCATTTACATATTGCAAATTTTCGTTATTCAAGACAATAGCTAAGTAATATCTAATAATCCACACAAAAAAAACCCCACAGAAAACTCTAAGAAAATATTTTACCGCGACGGACAAGGCAACTGCACTGAGTGATAATCGAAAGAATACTGAATAATTGAACTTCGCGCAATCGGTATTTATAGCCTCCCGGGTGAGACTCGGACTCAAGCTCGGGCGTGCCTGAACGTGAGTATCGGCGTCAAGGCCAACGTATTTTTAGGGTTCAATTTCCAAATTGTTAGCTTTTCCATACAATTTAATACAATAATTTATCCCTTATTATTTTAGTGTTCCGTATTCGATGTTTTATTATTTTAATGCTTTATTTATTATTTTTATTATGTTTTTAGATTCTTTAGTGTTGTAAATTCATGTTTCCTTTAAATCAAGTTTATTTTTCAAAGAGTAGACAGAGCCTAGTAACTTTAAACTGTTTTAATATTAAATAAATGAATGTCGTATTAATTGAAGTATTGAGTAATGATCGTTAGTGATTATTTAGCGTTTGTATTAGAGAAAGAGATGTAATCGATTAGTAGTTATAATGATTTGGAATTTATTTGTGAAATTGTTAACGGACCCAGGTTGGTTCCGTTACAAGTTAATATTGAAAAAACAAATATAATGCAATTTTTATCATACCAGACATCTCCTTCCACATTACAAATTAGTTATAATAATAATATTATCAATGAAGTTGACAGTTGTAAATTTTTAGGCTTAGTATTGGACAAACATCTCAATTGGAAATCTCACATTGACTCACTGTGCAAAAGAATTGACCGTTTTGTCTATGGCTTACGTAGGTTAAGAGAGACTGTGTCACCGGAGGCAGCCATAACTGCTTACTATGGATATGTGTCATCGCTATTGAACTATGGCATTATATTGTGGGGTAATTCTGTGGATGTGAATAGAGTATTCATGTTGCAGAAGAAATGCATGCGTGCTATTGCAAATGCTACATTTATGGATAGTTGTAGACCTATATTTAGAAAGTATAGAATTTTGCCATTAGCTCGTATGTACATCAAGAACATTTGCATGTTTGTAAAACAAAATCCTCAGCATTTCCCTTTAATTAATCAGCGTACCATTAGACCCTTGCGAGCGCAGTATAGGGACAAACTTTACCAGCCGTCTTGTAGGTCTTTTATTTATAATAAAAATGTATATAATTTGTGCATAGAAATATACAACAAACTCCCAGCTGAACTGAAGTCATTAGAAGTACATAATATTTTTAAGAACAAATTGACAGATTGGCTTCTAGAAAACTGTTTTTACCATATAAATGAATTTATACTATATTTTAAGTCCTGACATTCTCTCACATTAATGGTTTTGGTTTATTTTGATTTATTATTATATTAGTATTTGAATAATTTTAAACATTAGCTATTTATAAAAGCATTATTGACATTTATTGGAATTTCATTACATTAAATTGACATATTTGCATGCCTAGTTAAGGTAGAATACCCAACATGTAATATTAAAAATGTGTATTCTTGCAAATAAATGTATTAATTTGCAAATAATATATTTATTGACGTGCGATATGAAATTGTGTGTACTTGTGACCACACAAGTTTTGACAAAATAGGTATGTAATAAATTAGGAATATGCGCAATAAATCTCTCAATGAATTAGTAAGTATTAATTGGTTGTCTTTAAGTTGGACACAATTAATGAATGTTAAATACCAATTTTGAACAGACATAGTATTTTTTACGAGGTGTGGGACGCCCCCCTGCCAGGTGGACTCATGACCTGAGGCTTCACACCCTTACAGAAATACATGTTGTTCTAGATATTCTAAGAAACTTTATGGAATCACATCACACTATAATATTATAAATGTGAAAATATAGTTGGATGTTTAGATGTTTGTTCCGCCTTCACGCTTAAAGTACTCAACGGATTTGGATGAAAGGAATGGAGATAGTTTGTAACCTGGATTAAAACATAGCATACTTTTTCGGGAAAAAGTCTTATTCCCACGGGAAAATCTTACATAACGCGAGCGTAGCCGCGGGCGGACCGCTAGTTTCAGAATAAAGAAAGCGTTGGTTTTATTTTGAGAAAATAAAACTTTCTGAATACCAAAATTGTCGATAGATCATCCCAATAACTGTAAAAAGCGTTTGAATTTACTTTTTTACGTAAATCGCCATGGTGTGCACTAATCCTTAGTCAATGATATTATAAGTAACAAGGCGTAGATAGGTCACTTACAAGGCAAACGGTGTTTGAACGGGTTACTTCCTTGAATTCTAATGACATTTGAACGATATTTGTTACAACGAACACTATTAATCTAAAGTACTATTTGTGCCAAGTTACGGTGTATCCATGGCACAAAACTTACACAAAGACGGCAAGTCTAAGCGAAAGTAGTAGTAATAAATAAGTGCGAAAAAGAGACAAAGCGACGCGTGACTAATGGCTGGTTTACACGTATTAAGTTATTAAGTAGCAACTAAATTTTAACTAAATTTTAAGCGAGTAAGTGTTTACACGTCATTTTAGTAGTCAAGCTCTTTAGTTAGCCCAAGATGGACGATCAACAGCGAATTCAAATCTGTAATAAATATAATAAATAAAATAATAGAGTATAATTAAATATTTATTTTTATATAATTAATATTATATTATTATTTATTTTTTATTTTTTATATTATAATATTATTATTATCATTTTTAATGATTAATATTTAATATTAATAAATATTAATCATTAATGTTTTTATACCTATATAATAATATATATTAAAATATATCCAAAAAATAAACATAAAACACTCGCACTTAACTTCGCACTTCGCATTTAACTTAAAATTAACTAAATCGCGCCTTTCCAAACGTGTCAAGTGACAGACCACGCCCAACAACTTATCCGAAAAATAGAAAAAGTTCATTACTTGTTTACTTGCACACTAAATTTTAACTTGCAACTTACTACTAAATTCGCTGTTTACACGTATTAAGTTGCTTAAAATTAATTTAAAATTTAGTTAACTACTAAACAACTTAATACGTGTAAACCAGCCATAAGTTCAGGTTGTTTAGCCAACTTTTGGTGTGCCGCTTTTTGAGCGCGAATGACTTACCTACGCCTTTTTACCTAGTATAAAAAAAAACCATTATTTCGCTCCC
The DNA here is from genome assembly GCA_951230895.1 of Carpatolechia fugitivella. Classification (NCBI taxonomy): domain Eukaryota; kingdom Metazoa; phylum Arthropoda; class Insecta; order Lepidoptera; family Gelechiidae; genus Carpatolechia; species Carpatolechia fugitivella. Next base: position 2,632,414 of record OX579657.1, read on the forward strand.
ACAACAGTATAGTTAGGTAACATTGGAACAGAAACCTTATATAACAATACAAGTTCAAACGGCAGTTACTGATTGTGAGAGTCAGGAACTCAAACTAGGAAACCCCGTGCTATAGTATATCAATGGCCTTAGTATATAAAAACGCTCTGCAGACCACGTGTTTTGTAAAGTTATCATAACAAGCGGCTTCACAAGACCGGTTTTGTGTAGTATCAGTTGCGGTAAAACCCACATGACATGGCATGCAGTAACCTCGGCTCAGTGGCCGCAGTCTCACGCGCATGGAGTGACGTAAATAGGCATAAACATGTTGTAAATAAATGAGTGAGTGAAAAATACTGTGCGATGTGATACCAGTAACATAATGTACTTGTGTGTGTCCACAGAATCCGATCCACAGCAGTAGGTAAATTTATAATTATAATATAAGTTGTAGTAAAAACAAAATTAACTGTTTACTGTTAAGGAAAAAGGCGACTTATAATTTTGTTGTGTTCACCTACCTATTTAAGAAAGAATATTTTTCCTTGGAAATTAATAAGTTTGGGGGAAATATAATGTTAATTGGTTGTCTTGTCTTTACTAATAAAAATAATTATGAACAATAACATACATTATCTAATAAACAAAGATCAGACAAGGGTGACTATAATTTACCTGATTTTTGCTTTGGGATATCACACAGAAAAAAATAATTATATAATTTTAGGATATTGTAATGGTATCACGCTATCACATCACACTAATATTATAAATGTGGAAATATATTTGGTTGTTTAGATGTTTGTTCCGGCTTGATGGATGAGGAATGGAGATAGTTTGTAACCTGGATAATAGAATAGAATAGAATAGTATTTATAGTCAAACTGTGTACATAAGTTGTTAATTTTAAACATAAGAGCCAACAGTCTATCCATTTCGGATGTACAATGTAAGGTACAAACAAGTCAAATAACGTATACTACTATATATTTAAACAGCATTCCAATTCGAGTCATAAAATTCATGCAAATTATAGAACCCTTTACTTAGAAGCCACTGCTTTAGTTTAGTCTTAAATTTATATCCATCTAGCTAGAGATTTCAGGATTAACACATAGGATACTTTTCACGGGAAAAATCTTACACAACGCAAGCGTAGCCGCGGGCGGAATGCTAGTTTGACATAAATCAAACAATACTTAAAATTTTGTTTATAACTCAATTATTTTAACTGTGCACTTCGAGCTGTCAAAATCGTCATGTTGGTGGCATTGAATTCACCCGCCCGCTTACTTCCTCACCTCCTCCGACGCCTATCAAAACGGATACCAAACCTACCAACATGCAAATATTATGACGTTGACAGATGCACAGTTATAAAAATTGGGTTATACTAAATGTATTTTCTCGTTTATTATTTTTCGGCAACCTTATTAATGACATCAATAATATTTTTTGCATTATTTAGAAAAATTCAGCGGGTATAGTCACCCTAATTTGATTTCTGCTAATACAATACGCTGTTGTCGTAATTATACATAAACATATTTACTCGTATAAGCCGTGCAGATAAAGAATAGATCTGAAAAAAATGGCGGCGGGTACTTATGGTAAGGTTGGCAAAACTAGTTCTCAAAAATCGATTTTTATTTTTCCTACTGACTTTTTTTTGTTATTATTTATTCTTTTTTATAAAACGGGACGGGATGGGTTTATTGTTATTAATTAATGATACTAATAATAATGACAAGAAATATTAATGAAATAAATAAGGATCAAGGGTAAATATAAGAAAAAACAACATGGGATAAGTTTAAAATTATTAATTTTACATTATTATGTACGATTTCAGGAAGAATGTCATCAACATCAATGAAGTTAGCGCTGCTTCTTAGCGTCACGACTGTAATGGCATTTGAAGATGTACCACTTCCGGCTAAGTTCATTCTCAGCTCTGTGTATGACACTGAGACAAAGTGGGGTATGGACTATTTACCTTTTATTATACCTCTTGATAGGGAAGTACCTAATAGGCCTGTGTCGTAAATTTCAAAAATGGCTTATTTCGTTAGTTTAGTACCTGTATTACCCCAAAAAAATAATATTTCATGATAAAAATTATATTTAAAACACATATTTTAAGTTTTAAGAAAATATTTTTAATCTGGCGTAAAAACACAAGAAAGTGTCATGGCGTCGTGAATGACGTCACATAGTGGCAAACGATTGTGTTCACTTGTGCTGTTGTATGAAAAAGTTAACCAAGCGTCAAAACAACAATGGCGGCATACCACTATGTGACGTAATACGTTCTGATTGTCGTTCATAGCGGAGGGGCCATTGGGGGTATTTATTTGATTTTAATTTGTAAAAATAACAATAATCATTTATTTTTATGTGGAATTATTTCGGTTTTCCTTGTTTAAATATTACAATTTACGTCTAGAAACATTCATCCATTGATTTCATTGTTAGTTGACACAAGCCTATTCTGCCTGTCTGTCTATTTTTTAAGTTTGTACGGAAAATATTATCTGTATGACATTTCGTACAAATACGGTTTGGTACTTTGGTACCAAATATTGTGAGTAGATTCGCTAAATATATATAGAGGATAGCCAAGGAGATGCAGATTCGAGTCCTGTCCAAGATCGACAATATTTTTAATTTTCTGCTTCATAATTTATTATATACTTCATTGTTAGTTGACACAAGCCTATTCTGCCTGTCTGTCTATTTTTTAAGTTTGTACGGAAAATACCTATTATCTGTATGACATTTCGTACAAATACGGTTTGGTACTTTGGTACCAAATATTGTGAGTAGATTCGCTAAATATATATAGAGGATAGCCAAGGAGATGCAGGTTCGAGTCCTGTCCAAGATCGACAATTTTTTTAAATTTCTGCTTCATAATTTATTATATACTTTTTTGTCAATTTAGGTTTTCGAATTTTTTCAAAATGACGGAGACTGAGGGTTGAACACGTGAAAAATAATAAATCAGCTATTTTGAAACAGAAATTAAACTCGCGAGGTCTGCAGCTAACAGAGCCACTAGTTTTAATAAATCATGAACTGTTGAGCAATACCCTGAAATTAAACTTTTTTTGTTGTCCATTTGGATAGGTGGCAGTGGCAAAGTTTACAGCAAGTATGATGATGATGATTATATTTGGCTTACAGGTACAAAAAAGGGCGAGGACTACTTGTTGTCCGTACAAATTCTATGTACAACATACCTCGACCCGATGCCTTTACGTTCTCCATGGAGTTCTACTATATCTCCTAACATCATACACATTCACAACTGCACGCTGCCGACTGTACCGCTAGCAGAAGCATTTAAAAACTTAGATTTTGACTTCACAAGCACGGATAAGTTAAGACTAAGCGAAGTCAGTATACCTCCCGCTATTCCAGACAACTATACGGCAGGGTTATTTATGTCGAGACTAAAATTATCTAAAGTTTCTAATTTAACAGTTAACTTTTTTAAATCCCTGATATATACTTATAAAATGGATATAGAGGATATGGAAATGCCGCCATTGTCGCCGACTCCAGCGCATGTTACTTCCGCGATTCATAACCGGAGACTTATCGAGCTGGATTTAAGAAACGTAACCGTGAAGAAAATGGTCAATTGCGAGTTTATAGAGGATCTAGGTGTCGCAAATATGGAACCAGATCAGATATCTGGTTGGCCAGAAGGATGTGGGGGGAATTTGAGGACTTTGCGACTCGACTCGATGTCTCCGGAGGCTGTACATCGTGTGGCAACCATCAGACCATATTTGTTCATACAGAGCGTGACTGTACGAAACTGTTCATTGGTCGAACTGCCACTTCTGCTTATGCGTGGCTTTGATGGTGCAGGTGGACGCCTCTTTAGAGTCAGCCTACCATACAACAACCTGGAAGATAAAGCTTTGTAAGTATTTAGGCCGTGTGGTGACGGCAGAGTAGAATATATTAGTCACCAACCCTTACTCTTCCCGTGGGTGTCGTACGAGGCGACTTAGGGACTACACATTGAACAAGGAACAGGTAGCAGTGCTCTCTGATACAGTAACCTTTTAATCTGCGATCTCCAACCCGCCTGCCAAGCGTGGAGATTATGGCAAAACCCTCCACTTAAGTGGAGGAGGCTCATAGTCCAGCAGTGGACTGTAACGGGCCGTTGATGATTGACAATTGATGAAGTATTTAGTATTGTGATCTCTTCTCCACGGATTGTGTTAGTGAACTCACCCAAAAAAATTGATGTAATGACATCTTATGGAAATAAATAATTTGATTTGATTTGAGAACCTGAAGTGTTGTGTGAAAAAATAATTGAAGATAAGTTAAATATAAGTATATCAATACGTGTCGATCTGTGCACATAAAAATTAATTATTTTAAAATAACCGGCCAAGCACGTGTCAGGTCACGCAAAGTGTAGGGTTCCGTAGTGTTCAACACTATTTTGGTATCTATCTGTAGGTACCAAATTTCATACTTTTACAAGTATATTTTATAAGTTGGTCTATTATTCGATAACCTGAAAAGAAAAGCCTACTGATGCCTGAAGCCTTGATGTTGAAAGTTTTCCTTTTAAATTCATCATATACACTACTACCGTAATTTTTTTCTCATTTCCTAATACAACGGTCGCTGGGGGGGGGAGGGGGAATGTACACTAGCATCGAAAAATGGTCTTAGCAAACCTCCATTATTTTAAGCCCCCACGCTTTTTTCACAATAATACTAGTATTTTTCGTTCATTATTGTTTTCAGCTTATATTCAGAAATATTTTACACATTTAGTTTGGTATGCTTTAAAAGCGTGTTTTTTCGTTTATAAAATTTTATTTTTCACTGTTTAGTTTAATGTACTGTGAAAGCGTGTATTTATTTTTTGTTTTGTTTGATGTACACACAAAAGCGTGTATTTTTTTTTTCAAATTATTAACTGTCACCGGTTCTTGATAAGTGTACAGAGTTTCAATTAAATCTGTCCGTTCGATTCGATTAAATCGAGTCCAAACAATCGAGTCGGTTACATACAAGCATACAGGTGAAGCTAATAAAAGCGTGTTAAAAACCTCTCCAACGATACCTCACACTATAAGATAGATAATAAAAAAATAACTTTCATTTCACGTGTACCAGAGGAAATCTAAAAGATTTATTTTAATTTTTTTCTACAGCTTTGTCGCCATGATTAATATTCTAGTACTACTGCCTAGTCCCTGAGCTAAGCCGCGGACGGACAGACAGACGGACATGGCGAAACCATAAGGGTTCCCTTTTGACTAGTAACTCTATATATTTTCTGAATTACGAATTCATAATATTCGTTTATTCGACGCTCACATGGTGAAGGAAAAATCGTACGGAAACCTACACACTCCTGCGAAGAAATTCAAAGGTTGTTTGTGAAGTCGACTATGGCCTGATTGCCCTGGGCAGCCTCGAGCCCCTCGGTGAGGACGAGTATGGGCTGATGATGATGATGATGAATGAACATTTCAGCTCGCAGCTCCGCAGATATCCGGCTATAGGATATTTGGATTTATCGTACAATCGTCTTGACGGAGAATGCCTCAGAATGATACTCCCAAATATTGGTGCTTATGTGAACAGTTTAAATAAATTGATCTTAGATGGCAACAATATCACTGAGATATTTGATGATTATGAAATAAAATCTGGTTTTGGTAAGATACAACAATGAAGTGTTAATTTTTATGTTAAGTTTAATGTATAACATATACCGCGTAAAACGCCTAACATGGCATAGAATACAACAAACAATAATAGTTTTAGTACCTGCATATTCACATTACTGTGATAAAAACGTACCAAAGCACAATACGTTAGTGGATTTAACAATAAAATATAATATTATTTTATTTAATTTTTGTCTTTGTAAATAATCTCTGAAGAGATTCACCGCAGATAAATCCCTCAAAATCAATATCAGAGGGCTCTGTTATTTAACCTAGCTAGGTCAAGTGCGCGCCCACTATATTACCACTTTGGTAGATATAGCGACTAGGTCCGTTAAAATGTTAGCTACAATAAATAACGTACGTACATACACATTTCATAAATTCACACAAAAGTTAGCGTAAAAAAATGGTCAAGGTTTATCTACTCATGTGAGGTATAATTTTTAAATATTGTATGGTTGTTTGCGTTTTATCTTTGTTTTCCAACCCATTACCCGGATTGAAATGAAAGAGTCGCCGTTGCCGTATACGGTGCAGACGCCATGATGATTATCTTTGTTTTCAGCAAATCAACCTTTATTATCACATCTATCCTTAAATTGGATGCAGTTGAAACCTGACACTTTGAGACATATACACTTCAAGTGGTTGACAAATCTGGGTCTGGCTTCCAATTTTAGTAAACCTGTAGAAATTCTTCAGGTAGTTAATGCATTACATAGCTTTTTAACAATATCGATACGTAATTTCAATATACTACTACTTTCCTTTTTGTCATTTTTTCCAGCTGCATCATCTCCCAAGTACAGGGTCACAACTGCTTACCGTTAATTTACGAGGACGTTCTGCAGGGTCTGTTGTTTTGGGACCAAATTTCACTGAGAATTTTGAAAATTTGGTGAGTTGACACCAGTTCCATAGACTTTTACAAAGCGTCATCTTTTTATTCTCCCTTATGCCTGAGCATTTAGAGCTGCTCTCTGCTGCTTTTCTTGACCCTACTAACCTTCCTTATAAGTCAATTAAACTTTATCGTCATCTGCTTTGTTACCAGACTCAATCAGATCATTGGCTCACGAACAAAGGCTACAAGCTGGTCGTTTTACTTGACTTCGTGGATTGCGACTGCAACAACGATATCCTACAAGTTGCCTTGAAGCAGTTTCCTGAACATTTGAGTATGCCAGGACTCAAATGCAATAGCAAAAATGGGGGATTTTTCTTAGAAGAGCCGATTGAAAACCTTAGTTGTAGAAAAGCTACTATTAATGGTTGTAAACGAAAACTGAGCAGAGGAAAAAATTATACTACTGTAATAGACTGTAGTTATATTAAAGAAAAGTTCCGCTGGCCAAGACCGCAAAGGTTGCGTGGTCTTAATGCGGCTGGAAACAATATTTCTACTTTACACAATGCTTATCTTCCTGATTCATTAGAGGTGATTATACTTTCTTTGTACTATCTAACGTTTAATTTATTATAAGACTGTTGTAGGTCCCTTAATTTTAGGGCCATAATTTGTAGAATCTTGGAAGGAATTGTACCTACCTATCTATCGATGATCTTTTCTTGATGTTTTGTCGGCATATTTTTATATCCTGCGTATCTGACCGCTTCAGCATCATCATCATTATATCATGCAGATGGGAGTGCAGCTTTATTCTTTTTAAAATAAAAATTATTAAGCTTTTATTAAAGATTGATCGATCGAATGGCTTTAAATGCACACAAAATTATATGTTAAAAAAATTATTTGTCTTAGTGGCTAGATCTCCGGTACAACAACATATTTAATCTGACAGTTGCTGACCAGACAAAGCTTTTTGGTTCGAAAAAGAGGCGCTTGTGGCTCGCGGGCAATCCCTTCTACTGTACTTGTGATAACCGTCAGTTGCTAGAAGGATTGCAGAACAATCAGGATCAGGTATATTTTAACCAAATTTTCTTAGCTCCTATGTAAACAAATCTAGTCAAGTTCCTAGCAAGGACGTTGTGTTTAATTCTGAAAAAAAGTACTAAGTTTTTTGTTAAAGACAGGATTAATAATGTTTGATTCACAAAACATACAAGCATCGAAGAAATACCAATAGCTAAAATATTGACATTGATTTTCAACTTTTGCAATGTTTTGATGAGACATATGGAGTTTACTTTTCAAAAAAACTTCTAAGTAATAAATGAATGTGTATTTACTTACTCATTGTTTTAGATCGTGGACTATGAGAAACTAGAATGTTTTGGAAACCGTCCTTTAAATTTGATTAAAGACGTGTCCATATTTGAGTTATGTAAATCTGGTTATTCAGATAATGATCTGCCAAATTTCGGTTTGTATCCCTTTCTGATCCCTTTTTATAATTCTTTGTCCAATATTATGTTTTATTAGTAATTTTTATTCCCTTACTTTACAGTTTTACCAAAACAGCGTCCTGAAGAGGTAATATTTTGTTCAGGACCTCTCGAAAAAGAGAAACGCTTTTCATCAAGAATAACATTCAGTGCACTAACTTTGGATAAATGCACATTGTCGTTGTCACGGTTAGATGAAGTTTTGGAGTCATTAAATATTAACGTTGTTAGTTTACGCACATTGCGCTTGCATGAAGTAGTTATGCCAAAAAATGTAGAAAAACACTACTCAGCTGGTCTAAGCGTAAATAATGTTGAGCTGGTCAACATAAAGAACTTTCCCTTCAACTTCTTCTCGCATCTAGGCGGTCTGCGAAGGCTCACAGTAGAGAAAATGGTGGTTCCACCACTGCCACCATCTAATAATCTTCCTCTGTTTGAAATGACTTTGAAAAACAGCACGGTGCGAATTTGGGACAATTGCATCCATCTTCAGACCTTACAGATGATAAGATTGAACCTACAGCAGATTCCGCAAATGTGGCCAGTGAACTGTGCAGGATTAAGATATTTGTTACTGAAGAATATGACACCAGAAGCAGTGGATCACGTAATAATAACAACTAATGAAACTTCACTGAGGGAGCTCTCGATTAACTATTGCTCATTGGTGGATTCGCCTCTTAGACTGATGCAACATTTGGATCGCCTTGAAATTTTAAATTTATCACACAACGAATTAGAGGATGAGGCATTGTAATTATAAATTTTCGATATTTTAATTCTCTTTGACATAGATAATAATGATTGATGATATTAACATAATTTAGTTTGCAGTTTCCGGATATGAAAAATTTGATCAAGCTGGATTTGGCTCACAACAAGTTGAAAGGCGAGTTTCTAATTGAAATGATACCAAAAATGCCTAAAATGAGAGACCTTATATTTGACGGCAACCAGTTTGTTCATATTTTCCAGAAATTTGAAATTAAATCTGCCATCAGTGAGCATCTTATTATTATTTTATTTATGAATAACATAAAATTATTACCCGGATGGTGGTTTGATCTCTAAATATTGTTGATTTCAGCTACTTTAAAATTTCTAAGAAGTCTTTCCTTGAATGACATGGCACTCGATGCGGATTGTTTGATGTACAGTAATTTTACTGAACTACAATATTTGGGTCTGCGGGCGCGTGTGGATCAGAAAATACTTTTAAAGGTATAATGTTTTAATACTATGAAAAAAAAAATGCTTTCCACGTAACTGTTCGTCCTACTAGATACACAACGGGTTGAAGATCGGATCCTAGTCAATAAAATAAATTGTTATTGCAGCTACACGGACTACCAAGGACTGGCGCTGCTAATTTGAAGGTAGACCTGGGTGGACGATCTTTCAGATCCATTCAAATAGACTACGATTTTTATGAGGACTTCGACCAACTGGTATGTATCATAGGGTGGAGACACTGTACATATAGGCTGGTAATACAAATATTTTTTGAATCATTATGCGGGTTGTCGACAACCGATCTCAGAAATCTAGCAGCCTACCTACCTTTAAGTTTTGTTGTGTTTGAATTAGATTTTAGTTGTTTTATTTACTCGAAGTTAGTTATTTCATTAAATTTTGGACTAATTAGTTATCTCTTAATTTTTGTTAACAGAACATTGCAAATTTATGGATCACAAATAAAGGGCACAACTTAATCGTGATATTAGATTACATAGATTGCGTGTGCAATAATGACGTGCTGTATAGAACTCTTCGGGATTTCCCTCGCTTCTTGTCCATGCCAGGCCTAAGATGCGATAGTAAAGATGGACCAATTTTCGAGGAAGAACCTCTTGAAAAACTTAATTGTTTGAAAGCTACCGTTCATGGCTGCAAACGCAGAATCAGTAGAGATTACAATTACATCACAATGGTGGACTGCAGTTACAATAAGGAGACATTTAGATGGCCTCGACCTGAAAATATGTATCGTAGTCTGAACGCCACTGGAAATAATATCACAACTCTTCATAATGCTTTTCTTCCAGAAACACTGCAGGTAAATGTTGGAATAAAGAAAATTTAAATAGTTTTAAAGTCTAAGAAAGTTAAATATCATGCTTTTTTTCAGTGGTTGGATTTACGTAACAACGACATATCACGTCTGGATGGAAACCAGTCTGCCTTACTATTTAATTCATTGGAACGACGCGTCTGGTTGTCTGGGAATCCAATTGTATGCCACTGTGACAACCAGTTTTTGCTGAACGCCCTACGGACAAATCATTCACAGGTATATTTATGTTTCATTTGACGTTATTGTTTTTTTGTCAAATTTTACAACAGGGTAGAAATTCCCGAGTACTTCATAGTTCACTAATGAATTTGAATATCTGTCTCGGATCAAGGGCTGTGAGTGAAAAGTGTTTATTTTACAGATAGTGGACTACGATGAACTAACATGCGCAGACAGCGGACAACTAATTCGTCTCGTATCCATTGATGAGCTTTGTCGAGTCAAGTTGGAATTTGTTTGGGGGACGGGCATTGCATTGGCAATTCTGTCGCTTGTCGCTGCTTTACTTCTGCGTCATTATTGGATATCGCTGCGTATTTATCTTTTCGCTCGCGGCTACTGTATTAGTTGCTTACATGAAGAGGACATCGACGAAGATCGGCCGTATGATGCTTTCCTATCTTTCGCTCACGGTGATAACCAGTATGTCCTGGAGGAGTTGCTGCCACAGTTGGAAGGTGAGCCAAACTACTATCGAGTGTGCGTGCATTACCGCGACTGGGCCGTAGGAGAGTGGATTCCAGCGCAAATAATGCAGTCAGTGAGGCTATCAAAGCGTACCATCATTGTCTTATCAAAGAATTTTGCCACGTCTTTGTGGGGTTCGATGGAGTTCCGACAAGCACTGGCGTCTATGGAGTCGGAGGGACGTTCGAGGTTGCTGGTGCTGGTGTTAGACGACGTGCTGTCTGAGAACTTGTCTCCAGAGTTGCGGAATTACCTCAGTCTTAATACTTATTTAAAGTGCGATGACCCCTGGTTTTGGGAGAAGCTGCGGTTTGCGATGCCCCGCACACAGAGGTCACCTCCTCAAGACGGGAATTGCTCAGAATCAATGAATCCTGCTCATTCAGAACTGCTGTCGATGGATGTCTTACAATCAACCAATGACGCAAATCAGAGTACTTCAAATACACGTGATGTCGATAATGTTTTCGAACTTGGTGTAGTACATGAACTTAATACTCCGTAAATAGTATATGATGACTGCTGTTTAGATAGTGTGACAGTTCTTAATATAGAACTTTTTCTTTAACAGTTGTTCCTATTCTAATTTGCGTTTTGAAATAATATCTCATATATTTGAAATCACATTGCAAAAATATATGTAGGGTAACATTTTAAGGAACAAGTCGATTGACTTCTTGTCAATGCAGTTTACGTTCTACCATATCTTAATAATTTAAGATATGGTAGAACGTAAACTGCATTGATCGGAATAAATTTATAATTTAAATATACCGCCAAGAACTTAGCAGATAATAATCGGTTCTTATATAGGTAAGCTTCATAAGAAATTAATATTTTACATTGATTTTCCAATTTAATCAAAGCCAGCAGTAAAAATATCTAGTTATTTATAACAAAAAAGAAAATGTAATGCATTAAAAACAAACAGGACTTATTGCGTCGTCTTATTCTATTTCAGAAGAAATATTCGAGTTGCGAAATAGTGCCCTTTATTTATAAATGTTGGTAATATGAGAGAGTGTAATAAACTCTGAGAAATTCGGGTCCAATATTACTCAACGTCTCGCGACGGGAACGTTCACGTTGAATATAATTTGACTGACAACGCTTCTTTTTGACGTACAGTTTTTGAAATTTTAGATCTGTATCTCTTTCTTGTTAGATTTTTTTGCAAAACTTTCTGTTTCTTCTGAAAATTATGGTTGTGGTATCAATTAGCCGTGTGGTAACGGCAGAGTAGAATACATTTGTCACCAACCCCTACCCTTCCCGTGGGTGTCGTAAGAGGCGACTTAGGGACAACACATTGAACAGGGAACGGGCAGTAGCGCTCTCTGATACAGTAACCTTTTAATCTGCGATCTCCAACTCGCCTGCCAAGCGTGGAGATTATGGCAAAACCCTCCACTTAAGTGGAGGAGGCTCATAGTCCAGCAGTGGACTGTAACGGGCCGTTGATGATGTATCAATCAACCCTAACTTGTGAGAATATGAAGTACGCACACGTAAGAGCGCGGCCCGAAAACAAATACAGGTCGTCTGCATATCTGGAAGTTTGTTGTTAAAAATATGATCCTTTGCGTGTAGGGTAAATTGCGTTACTCGTACTACGCGCCGAAAAGCCTCATAAGATCACGGTCGTTCACGGCCTTTAGGACCTACAAAATCCGTTAACTAGAATGTGTTTTTCCCACAAGTCCGCGCCCACTATATTACCACTCTGGTATAAATAGTGATTAGGTCCGTCAAAAAAAAAAAAAAAAAAGTGTTTTTCCCAAAATTTCTGCTGCGCTCGTGCGCCAAAATACCTCGTGTGTAATTGATTGTTTGGGTGTTAACAATATAATATTAGTAAAGATGACGTATATTCATACTGTTCGGTGTTATCCTACAGTGCAGGAAAACATCGTGATGAAACTTGCACACTCCTGCGAAGAAATTCGAAGGTTGTGTGTGAAGTCGACCAACCCGCACTGGGCCAGCGTGGTTGACTAAAGCCTACGCTCTAATTCAGGGTTGGCTCGAGCCCCTCGATGGGGACGTATATGAGCTGTTGATGATGATATTTAAGCCCCTCGGGTGAAAGCTTAGCCCATAAAACTGAACCAATTCTGTTCTTGAACTTTTCCAAAGAAGAAAGACATCTCACCTGAAAAATATTAGAGCTTTCAAAAACGTGTGGAGTAAAAATTGTTCAGTTAAATACTACAGATGGCGGCACGTATCTTTAGCTCTGAGCGAGCGGTGACTCTCTTTCTCGCATAGGGTAAGGGTGGGGTGACTGAGAGAGAGGTACCGCTCGCTCAGAGCTAAAGATACGTGCTAGCTGTATCAGGTTTTGCGTTGTTTATCGGATTTGAATTATGGTCCTTTGCGTGTACGGTAATTCGTATTTCTGGTACTAAGCGTCGAAAGGGTTATAGATAACGACTGAATCTTTTCTATATAATTAACAGAAAATGACGCGAACTTAAAGATTAGTCTCATGTTTGTATGTGTCGAGGCTACGAAATGACATCTATTTCCTCGGCAATCCGAAAAGGAAATGGTTGTGTAGAAGACGTAACAAAAGCGTGTTCCTACCCACTGCCGTACGTATACGTATAGATAAAGTTATTCGGAGAGATTGCTTTCAAAGTCAGTCAAACGTTTGAAATTACTTGTGTGATAACAGTAAGCTAAATATTACGACCTTGATGTGCCTTCACACCCTCGTATTTAAGGAAAGTAATAGATGAAAATGAGAAAACCTGATCATTCCTGCGAAGATATTCAAAGGTGTGTTTAAGGTCGAACAATCCACACTTAGCAAGCGTGGTCGCCCTGGATTGCCCTAATTCAGAGAAGGCCAAGGTATTCGGATAGGTTAAAATACTTTAAAATGGATTCACTATCGGATAGAAGACATTTACTGGATAATACATTTCTATGGAAAGTCGTGAGAGGTCACATTGATTCCCTTGGACTTCTTTGTAATATAAACTTTAAGATACCACGACAATTACCTAGATCCGGAAAATATTCCCTTTTATCGGAAAAAATGGCTAGGACAAACTTGGGCTTCTTCTCTCCACTTAATCGGCTAATGAGACAGTATAATTCTTTGAGTAAAACTAAAGACATCGACATATTCGCTGATTCTTTGGTTTCATTTAAATTGTTTGTACTTCCACGATGCGCTAGTCTCTAATTTAATTTAATTACAGTTAATCGTAGGTGTATCGAAAAAAATTACCTTTAGTGTGCTGTTCTTTCCTGTTTATTATTAACTAATTAATATTTGACTGAATTTATATAACTTTAATTTACATTTTTCTAATTATTATTAAGCTATTACAACATAGATTTTAGTGCTGTATATGAGTATATATATATATATGTTTTTCTTCTATTTGCTTACATCGTGCATGTCGTCGTTACCTGTAACTGGAGTAGCATTTAGCTTTTCAATTGTGTTATAGTTTATGTGGTATTTAATGTATACTCTGTTTACCAACCTAATAAATAAAATAAAAATAAATAAATAAATAAAGGCTCGAGCCTTTTGGAGGGACCGTATAATATGAGCTATTGATGAATAGACAAAATCAATTTGGATGAAATTGAACAAAATTTTAGGTGATCTAATAAAAATACCCTCACAAAAAAAGTTACTATAAAAAATCACATTTGATTAGCTATAGTAAAAGTTGTCCATTAATGCAAATCGAATGTGTTGAAAGCTAGACTTGAGTATATTGTTTGTTATAGGAATTCAGAAGGTTTAGAATATTACAGTTGTAGGGAAGCAGGGTTTTTAACAAATAAGAAATAAAATATTAGTTCAGTACTTACGGTTTTTAACCCCCGACGCAAAAGAGGGGTGTTATAAGTTTAACGTGTCTGTGTATCTGTGTATCTGTCTGTGGTATCGTAGCTCCTAAGCGGATGAACCGATTTTCGTTTAGTTTTTTTTGTAACATAGATAATTTTACCCCGAGTGTTCTTAGCCATGTTTCATGAAAATCTCTTCGGCCGTTTGAAGATCATCAGCTCTTTTCTAGTTGATGAGGGGATCTGACGAACTTCCTTATCTCCGATCGATTCGAAATTTGGTACCTTGTTACTTCAGTCATATTGAAAGTATATAGTAAGGTAACCATGACCTGATCAGCCGTTTGAAGATCATCAGCTCCATAATAGTTGATGAGGGGATCTGACTTACTTCCATATGTCCTATCGATTCGAAATTTGGTACCGTATTCCTTCAATAATATTGAAAGTATATGGAAAGGTAACCATGACCTGATCAGCCGTTTGAAGATCATCAGCTCTTTAATAGTTGATGAGGGGATCTGACTACTTTCCATATGTCCTTTCGAATCAAAGTAAAAATACCCTCCAATTTTCTTTTAGATATAATTGTACCCATATATCATAATTTATTTGTTATAAAGTTTAAAAATTATGAAATAAAAATAAATTAAAAATTTAAAAACCCCCGAAGCAAAAAAGCAAAACATTAAAAAGTAAAACATAATACCTATTGTTGAGCCATCAAATTCGATAAAGTAACACCTATATATTTTAATTTTATTAGAGAAATTGATGGATGGCACGATTTGGTTTGCTCTTTGAAATGACGCTATAATGTCACGTCGGGGTACCGCTAAGTTTAAAAAAAAATATCGTATGAAAACAAGTTGGTCGGATATGCTAACAAATTAATAGATAGTCAATCAAATGAAGCGTCTGACTTAAGCGGTACACCGACGCGACATTATAGCGTCATTTCAACGAGCAAACCAAATCGTGCCATCCATCAATTTCTCTAATAAAATTAAAATATATAGGTGTTACTTTATCGAATTTGATGGCTCAACAGTAGGTATTATGTTTTACTTTTTAATGTTTTGCTTTTTTGCTTCGGGGGTTTTTAAATTTTTAATTTATTTTTTATATTGGGTATTCCAAAATAACTTTACACAAAAACACTTCAGAAACCTTCTCCTTCGAAGTTTGAACAAAAACTCCCGTTGACTTGGCTGCCCGCCAAAAGGAACACTCCCCACCACCACCAGTTACTTCTCTTACTATTCTCTGATTGGTCGAGCGGGCATCCAATCAAATGACAGATTACTATAGTAGTCAAATCAGTACTTATAATATTAAAACATAAAATAAAAATATGACACAAGTAATTATAAGTTATAAAACTATCACTTAAATATTAATAGACAACAAATGTTTATGGTCTCGAGTATTTAGTTTGACAGTACGTAAATCTGATTGGCCAGTACATATTTGTTCCCGTGGCAGTAGAAGTGGCTGGAGCGTGGTGTAAGGATGCACAACCTTTTATCGGCGAACTAGGGCAGCGCCTGAGAAAGACAACAAGGGACTCCCGCGCCGAGCCCTACCTGAGGCAGCACAATTCTCTGGCTATTCAGCGAGGAAATTAATGCCGCCAGTGTAATGGGATCATTTCCATCGGGTGCGATTCGGGGCGGCCATCTTTGATTAGATATTTATTTTATTTTTGACATGTGAGTGAACATTATACATTTTGATTGACAAGAAAAATTTTATTTTTATTGTTGTTTGATAATATTATTATTTTTATGTAAACAGTAAAAACATTTCTTTCAGCTAACATTCAGTCTATAATGGTCCCATGTTTTCATCGGATTAACAGGGTCCGTGGCCAAGTGGTCGAGCGTTCGACTCTCATTAACGAGGTTCCGGGTTCGAATCCCTGCAGCAACACCAGTCAAACAAAAAGAGACTTATAAGTTTGGTTAGGACATGAAGATGATTCCGTGTTTCGGAAAGTACCTTAAGCCGTGATGGCTACTATTTATGGCTTCAGTGGCGTTTGGTAGCGGCTCTATTTAATTACACCACTGGTGTGTGAGTTCGGTCGTTGACCTTACATATGTAGTAGGAAGATTTGATAATTCGAATTTTCGCGAAAACCCTAGGGGAATTGCGAAAACACGGATAATAGACAATGGTAAAAATATTTCTCAATCTTACTGGAAAAAGATAGGGTTTTTGCAAAAACACAAGTCGCTGCACAGACAACCTTTGAATTTCTTTGGCAGGAATGTGATGGTTTCCTCATGTTGTTTTTCTTTACCTTAAAAGCGTCGTAAACATGAATTCGAAAACACATTGGTTCGTGGTGGGAATCAAACCCGTGTCTCCTGGACAGGAGGTAGCAGCCCTAGCCACACACCACCGATTTGCCGACACTCTACGAATAACTAGTAGTTCCGTTTAGTTGGTCAAAGTGGAAGAACTGCTCGAGCCTTTATTCTTCAAGCCTGCCTGAACACATTTTTGCGAACTGTACATACCGTAACGAAAAATCATCGTAGTAACCACACATTGAAAGAAGACGCATCGTAATGGGAATCAACGTTAAGGCGGCTTTGAATAGAGGGAACGATTCATACATACATACCAACTAGTAGTGGCTTCTAAAAGTAAATGATCACTGCCTGTAAATGGTTGCTAGACTATCAATCAATAAATTCTATGTCGATTCAGATTTAGTTGAGTTTACACCAGTGTTGCCAGTAAGTGATAATCAAATGTAACATGAAACAGCTTAAAAAGTAACATTTACACAGGAAAAGAAACATTAATTTCCCTATTTTCTAGTGGAAAATAACATTAATACTGTAATAAGGGACTTTATTACATAAAAAAAATCTGCTTTCCCTTTTGTTTAACTTTATAATTTATTGACTGACCGAATCCTTTCCGGCAGCGTACGAAACCGCAGCGCCGCCGGTTTGCAACTAGTTAAGGTAAAAGAAATTTCTGCGTTGTTAGAAACTAGTAGTTACTACTTACTAGGGATTACGTTTTTTTACTTAATCATAGTGCACTAAGCATATAAATATCTTTAAATACATATATTTTACTCTCTCTATACAAAATTACAAAACACTAAACTACAAGTTTTATAAAGAAAGATAAACTGTCCTGAAAGTAACATAAAAGTAACATATTGAGTCATGTAACGTGGAGGTAACATGAGAGGGTCAAAAGTAACGTAAAATGTTACAAAAGTAACATTCTGGCAACGCTGGTTTACACAGTCGCACTGCTGATAGACGTGCACATAGTAGGAGTTCAACGACCTACGCAACATAGCGAAAGGAACGCGAACTGACTTTCAATGAATAATTATAAACATCATATGTACACGAAGTTGTTAGGCGAAAATTTAAATTTCTAATTATTTTGTAGAGTCTCTTGGTAGATTGTAGGGATCTTTAAATGTTGGTGATGTCTTGATAAATAATAGAAGAATTAACTTCAGTCAATGTTTATTATCTTGATAGCAATAGTAAATACACTTGTTTATATTGATACGAAAGGTACGAGCGTACGACGCGGTGGTGTGACGTGAACTGATTTATGCATTAGATAGGTAAAAGTAAAACAGCTGACTAAGACCATGTGCGGTTGCACTTAAACCGTACATATTTCCCATAACTTAAGCAGAAGCTGTCAAAAGATAATAAAGTTTATTGTATCTTATCCAACGAATTATCTATTGTCAAGAAACGTAACTTACGCTTCAATCTTGACCACACCAAATGAAGACCAAAGAAACAGGGGAAAAAAAACTATACCATACCACATTCGAATACGCGGTACAATGATGTTTTATATGATTCGGTTTGTAAGAACGTCGAAAGTAAGCTTCAATGTACAGCAGCGACATCATCTGCCTGTCTGTCGTCGTCGTCGTCTGTCAAAATCTTAATTGTGCAAGATAGGTGCTATGTTTTAGCGGGCTTTGCTAGGTAGGTGGTTACTCTTCACCGACCCGCACCGTTTTTATCCTACTTAAATGTATCCATGCTAACCGGTTGCCTGGAAGAAATTGCTACTTTAGCAATAAGGCCGCGAATTGTACTATTTTTACTTCTGTAATTACTGTATGTTTCTGTCTGTGTGCAATAAATTATATTTCATTCATTCGTTCATTCATTCATTCTTCTTGACTATTCGTTGATCTTATCATCTATCACTCCCCCGCTGCGCTAGTCCAAATCACAAAGTGTTTGTATACAGTAAAACATTATCTAACCTAAAAGGCAAAAAGCAAAACCTATATTTCGTTCTGTCCATTTGTAAATCTATATGAATCGTCAACTAAACTAATTAATAATGCTATACAGGTGAATAAAATTAATAATTTTCCGAGAATAGAATCCGGTGAAATACGAGTATAATCTAACTTTGTATAGACCTGTCACTTTCATCATCACCATCAGCAGCTCATATACATTCCCACCGAGGGGCTCGAGCCTACCCTGAATTAGGACGATTAGGCCTTAGTCGACCATGATGGCCCAGTGCGGGTTGGTTGACTTCACACACAACCTTTGAATTTCTTTTCAAGAGTGTGCAGGTTTCATCACGATGTTCACCGTAAGAGCGTCGAATAACGCGGTCATTCTCAATGCAGGGCGTTCTCAGACTAATATCCGTCGCCATTTTCTTTTTTTGATTTGTTTAACTATATATTATTTTGTATTTATTAGTCAGAATAGCCAAAAAATCAAAATGGAGACGGAAAGAGGCTGATAACGCCCTGAATTGAGAATGACCGACATGAATTCGAATTTCGAAATTCGAAAACACATTGGTGGGTGGTGGGCTCCGTGGTGGTGGGGATCGAAACCGCGTCTCCTAGGCCCTCTAGACCACCGACGCGACGCTCTTACTTTCATCATATTAAAGGCCCAGCGGTCCTGAGTAAACTCCCAAAAGTAATTGAAGTAGGCATCGAGGTCATAATGCCAAAGTTTCCGCCCCTCCTACGGCAACTGATATCGGCAGCCACATCTGCGTTTCTTAGACATCTGCACATCTGCGATTCTTAGAACAAATATGTCGTTGGTTCTCTTCTTTTAGGTGGAAAAATAAAAATATAATAATTAAAGCAAAACTGTAAGAAAAAACACACCATAAGTGATAAGTAGCAAATAGCCACTTAACCCTGTAAGGTAAGTAAGTAGAAACGAAACACAAAAATCGGACAAAGCGTTGAGGTTGAGAAGTAGGAATAGGTACATACAGGCATGAAAAACATAATATCTTTGGCTGCGCCGCTGCGTTGTCGTGTATGAATCTATTTAGACAATAGGGGATAGGACTACATTTTTTTTATTTTATAAATCCAAACTTCTTAGTTTCTGCTATCGAAGACTATAAGAATTTTTGCTCTATCTTTAAAATTAACCGAGTTATAAAGGTTTGAAATTCAAGTTTAGACAGAGAGGCATATACCCACTTGTGACGTTATTTGTTAGTAACGCCATATAATCTCCATACAAAAAATCGTTATTAAAAGAGACAAACATATTAAAACTTTAAAAAAATCACTGAAAATTCGTTTTTCAACCGATTCTATTTTTTCTTCGTAAATCGTTTGCTACTAATCTATATTCAGGAACAGTCTGATCCCCTATTATTATTTTTATGCCAACCTATTTAGGCTAGCGTTCTTGTGCCAAAAGTTATAAGATCTCATGTAAAACCAAGTCGACAGTTACCTATCGTGAAATCGTCAATTCAACAATTACTTTATCATTCAAATAAGTACAATCCCTAATTAATAAACAATATTTTGTGAATTTTTCATTATTATGTCACAATAATTTTTATTTATAGAGACACATTGAGACTATAAAAAATATCAATCTCAAAATAAAATTAATACACCTAACAAGACTTTGATGAGTACAAAATTAATAATGGCAGTTTTACAAATTATTGAAAGTTTTGTCGTCCGAGTATTTTTATTAAAATAACTATCATAAAGAAGTTAATGGGGGGTGAAATGATTGTAAGAAGAATTTATGGTTCCATGGTATCAGACAGCTGATATACGTTGCTTAAATAGATAAATACATACTTATATAGATAAACAACAACTAGACACGAGGCAAACGCAAATGCTCATCACACGAATGTTTGCCCTGGGCGGGATTCGGACCCGCGACCCTGTGCGTCGGAGGCAGATACACTACCACCTGGGCTACGGAGCCGTGGTTTGTTTACATTATTGCCGGATTCTTTTGAAAGGGACTTTACAGCAATTACGGCAGAGTAGAATACATTTGTCATCAACCCCTACTCTTCCCGTCCCCCCCTACTCGTTCCCGTCTTTCCAGGGAACGGGCAGCAGCGCTCTCTGATACAGTAACCTTTTAATCTGCGATCTCCAACCCGCCTGCCAAGCGTGGAGGTTATGGCAAAACCCTCCACTTAAGTGGAGGAGGCTCATAGTCCAGCAGTGGACTGTAACGGGCCGTTGATGTTACAGCAATATATTACAATCCGATATGTACAGAATGTACTACGAGTATTTGTGTTTTTCCGGACCGCCGCCGCCGACTATTGTTTATAAGAAAACGCAATTTCTTTAATACTCTCTTAAGAGCAATTAAATCTAAAGTACCTTTCAGTAAACAAACAGTGGTGGGTTGTTAACATTCCTTCATCCTTCATTGGTCTCCAGTTATTATACGTGTTGCGTTTTATCAAGCTAGTTCTTCGCGAGCGCTCTTCGAGGGCGCACGTACGCCGCGCGGTGAAAACTGGTGGAACTAGCATCGATATTTCGAAAATTAAATACTTTTTTTTCAAACTGTATGAAACAACGAATTATCTATAGTTGTTCGTTGGTTTGAAATATAAAAAATGGTTTTCAGTGAAGTGAAGTTGAGTTTTAGTTTGGACATTAAGATGTGAATTGATGTGAGTTTTTCATGCCTTTGGCTGAGGTGGGTAAAGTTTATAAGAATTTAAAAAGCTTTTAAAGAATGATTTATGACTTTAAAAACTTTCACGAGTTTAATTCTTGTGTTTTGTTTTCAATGTAAAGTAATAATGTGAACTTTTGAATACCTATTTCAAGTTACTAAATTATATTTTATAAAAAGCGTGAATTTTGAGTTAATGCCGTAAGGTTATTATATTTTTTTATGGTAAAAGGAAATATTGCTAGAAAAAATATAGAAAAAAGACAAATTTGCACTCAGGTTGCGTGGTTACTCCGCGTTACGATTTTATTAGGCTTTAATTTTTTAGATCAACAGCCTCTGGTCAAACGGAGTTTCTCAATCCGGAGGTCCTGAATTCGGATCCTGGTGGGTCCCTGTCAATATCGCTTCGTGAGACTGTCCCTGGTCGGATTAAGATATTGCAGTCTGAATCGCTAAACTTGATTATCAAAAAAAGTGAGTTGATGCCGTGCATAAACTCTTTGGTGCCATAATAATAATAATAATAATTTTTTTAAAGCCTCATACAAAACATAAATGTAGATAGATAGGTAAAAAACGGCTTGTTAAAGAACCAATTACATAATATTATTATAATATTCCCTGCCTTTTATGCTAGGTTACCCTGTCTTATAAAAGTCAGTAGTTCAGTGCTGGAACAAGCCAAGACAGCAAATATAATAAATACCCATCATCATCATCATCATCATCATCAACAGTTCATACGTCCCCACCGAGGGGCTTATACTTCATTTCAAATAACATTGGAAAAAAGACAAAAAATATGTGTGGCAGAAAAAAGGTTATTCGTGATTCACACGTGTCAACTAATCGAGATTGTCATGTGTGTGGAAATGTGTCCTATAAAAGATTTTTCCAATGTTCTCTAAAACAACAGAAACGGGTATAATCTAATACATTCTAGAACATTAGGCGGGGGTGCGGGCGGGGAGGGGCGCGGGTGCTACGGCTGAATAAAGTTGGTTGAAAACCGTCATCTCTCGTGGCGCCCAGCGTCACCTCCATGCCTTGTCTTTTCTATGTGTTTTAAAAACTCGCAACGGCGGCGCCCCGTCTGCGCCCTGTCTACGCCTCGTCCTCATGACCTTACGTCTTTTTTATGTATCCAACGCCTATGAGATCATTGACCGTACAACCCACATAAAATAAAATGTCTATTTCTAAAACACAAGGAAGAAAAACACAAAAAGAAAAGCAAATAGCGATACTGAAACTGCTTAAACCCTGCCTTAGGGCTATTAGGCCTTAGTCGACCACGCTGGCCCAGTGCGGGTTGGTCACCTTTGAATTTCTTCGCAGGAGTGTGCAGGTTTCATCCCGATGTTTTCCTTCACCGTAAGAGCGTCGAATAAACACATTGGTACGTGTGGTGGGGATCGAATCCACGTCTCCCGGATCCAAGGCAGAAGACCGCCGACGACGCTCTCACAACAAACTAAGCATCTTAGGTCGCCCTAATTAATTCAGGGTAGGCTTGTTCGTGCCCTTCATTGCTGAGCTGATGATGATGTTGATCTTCGATCTTAACACAATAGCAAAAAATATAATAATGAAGTTCCTAACGGAGTACGTTGTGGTGATGACGTTGATTGTATGACAAGATTTTCTGCTAAAAGAGAATAGAACGAGGTAGGGATATTGCTAGAATAAAAAGACACGTATATAAAAAATGTTCATACATCTATGCTATAACTTAATCCGATATAAAAACGGAGCCTCGAAGTCCAGACGAGAAATCCATTCATTCGTAGCACCCGCTACGGCGGCGGCGCGGCGCTACGGCGTAGCAGCTACGAGCGTAGGCGGGTGGCGGCGGCGGCGGCGCAATAATATTATTGTTTCAAAAGTAAAGTTGGTACAAAAGTAAAGTTGGTACAAAAGTAAAGCTGGTACAGTAATGATACGAGTATCTTGGGATGAAATGAAGGGTCTAATGTTACCACAAATAAATAGGAAGGGAAGAGAGGAGGTACGTAACAGTTAGAATACAAAAAAGAGAAAGAATGATTTGCCTTGTTTTTTGGTCAGCGTCTGGCGGACGTGTCTTCGCTTTAATTTTGTTTTTGTTTATTGAAGTGTTTATTATCCAGTGAATGTTTCGGGACTATAAACTTTATAGAACAATTGAATCGCTTACACTTTGTTGACAGTTTTAGATGATGCCAAGAGGCCTTGTGGTGGCTTCAGTAATTGTACTTTCACATTACTGAGCCCAATTCACCGAACAATCATCCAGGGATTTATTCTAAACCTACAAATATCGCTCGACACTGGCGAAATACGACTATATAAGATGTTTCGCCATTAGTTAGGAAGAAGAAAAAATAAAATTATTTGTCTCTGTTTCTTTATAGAAAAGTTTTGTTGTTGGTTAGGTTTTGATTCCAATCACGTAGTGTGAAAGAATGTCAAAAACAAAATTGTCTTTTTCATATTATCTGGTTATCTGCACCACCAACCCGCGCAGGATGGTCGGCGGTCTGATTGTCTTATGTCATGGTAGGCTCGAACCCCTTGATGGGGACCAATATAAGCTTATAACTTTCTAGTGATGTAGACAAGTTTTGAAAACTTTCAACACAAATCAAACATTCACTCATTTTTTTAAAAGGGGGGCATCCAAAATGGTCTTAATCTCGCATAGCCACACCTAAAAATATTTAAATTACGAAACGTTTTGAAATAAAATTTAATGAATTCAGCTGCCTATTATCGAAATAAATGTAAAATAAAAATGTTTATTTGTTTTGTTTTACTTTTAATCGAAAAGTAAAACCAAAACTATTGTTGCCAAATACATTCTGACGAAAGATTTGATACAAAGACTCAAACAATTATGTAATATCCTTATTACAGGCAACTCAAAACAATTAATTTTTATGTTCATGTTCAAGCCCAGAGATCAAATACTTTGGTTGATGTTGTTTTTGAAAAATGAATGAATTTTTATTACGTAGTTGTCAATTATAGGCATCTACTTAAAATTCCTAGGGCAAAAATTATTAGTTTTACAGAATAGTTTAAGCGCGAAATGTTTTTCTGAATACGTTTTAATAACGTGTGAGACTCGCGAGCAATTATAATGTACGTTTATTCGACGCTCTTACGATGAACGATAACATGATGAAACCTGCTCACTCTTGATAGCGCGCCGCTTTACCTATTTTGTGCTTCTGCGAAGAAATTCAAAGGTTGTATGTGAAGTCAACCAATCCGCACTGGGCCAGCATGGTGGACTAAGACATAACCCAAGGAGCATTTATTAGAAGTCTCTAATCTAATATATAAAAAAAAAAATAAAAAAAAAAAAAAATAAAAAAAAAATTAAAAAAAATTAAAAAAAAAAAAAAAAAAATTATAAAATAATAAAATATTTTTTTTTTTTTTTTTTATTTAATATATCTATCTATAAACAGTATAGTAGTGGTTTATAACAAGATATTAGTATTCTATAGAAGATTCTGGGACAAACAGAATTTTCTAATAGAGTAAACTACCTCAAGCCGAAGTCTTAAAGCCTTCTTTATACCAATAATCTGGATTAAGTGTAAATTATCTTAATACAACCTTTATGAGTTCTTATTTTAAGTCCTTCTTTAGAGTGACTTGATTATTAAAAAAAATTGTTCTTATAATATTCAATACAGTCTATATATACCCTTTAACAAATAGTTCCATAAGGCTTTTCTAGTAACGATACATAAATAGATTACATTTAGCGTAAAGTTCTAATGGAAAACCCTTTTAAAAGCATAGTCAGTAGTTTTAGTCCCAATAAATAATATTACAAGTAGTTCTATTCTTTTAATATTACCGGACGGTTTTATACAAAATGAATAAAGTAAAACGTTTTAAAAGGACTGGTGGATTTCAACGAAAAGTGCAAAAATATATGAAACGCTCGAAAACTAGGTACTTGGTATCTTAGTTTCTATATGACATTTCATAGAAATGAACGTATCAAGTACACAATTGGAACTCATTAGTTCCAATTCAATCTAACCTACACTGCAGGCAGACTACAACTGCTAACTAACTAACTGCAACTGCCGCGGTGAAATCTGGTATTACCACTGCAGAAATCTGGTATTACCACTGCAGAAATCTGGTATTACCACTGTGGTCGATTGCACCGTGGTGTGGCGCGGCACCTATATCTTACTTAGCTACAGACTTATTAGGCCACGAAAATACATTGCAAATAATAAGCGCCCTTACCTTTTTCCTGGCTAATTTGTTGCATAAAACACTTCACCTTATAAATTTGACGACATAGCTCTTTAAAAAGTTTAGTGATACTGTGAATAAAACAAATATTTTACTAACATTGCGTTCTATAGATGACCACAAAAGCATCATAAGACCTGTCACTCTTTCATTAGAATCAGTAAACTTAAGAAAGTATATTCAATCTAATAGTATTTTATAGCTATTCTATTCATTAAACTATAGAGAGATTGCTCTTATCAATGTTATAACAAAAACTTATTAACCTTATCGCCATTTTTATTTTATAATCGGGTTGTAAAAATTGTAAACCACAAATTACGTCGTTTTTATAACAAAAATTGAGATAAGTTTTGTGAAAAAGAGCATTGAATGTGTAACAATAACATATATTATAGTGAGTTCCCTTGATTAAGAAAGTTTTCTACAGTGGCCAGAAAAAAAGGTAAATATTTTTTCATGGTTATATTAAATATACTTGTTTAAATCTCTAAAATAGCGCGGGTGCGTTAGTTTTCATATAGTTTTTCATTATCTTTCATGACATAGTTAAACCCGCACGTCCATTCGGGTATTACATAATGGTCAATCGATAAAACAGAATACCTAAGTACTCGAAAACGTAAGGAATACAAGTATAAACGCCATGCTTTAATAAAAATGTTTAACTTGTCAATAGTACGCCATCATCAGTCTGAAAACCAGCGCTAGGCATACTTGTTTGTCAAGCATCTGCTGAGACTGGTACCTTTTGCCAAACATGTTCCTACCTAGTATTGCATTTGTAATCATTGTTCTGTTTTTGTGAACGCAATAAAAACGTTTTTATTTATTTGTTTATTTATCATAGCATATTATTAATCTGTTACAAAATAGTTTGATCTTATATTTTATTAGCTTAAGTTACTTTGGTTTTGTGATTGCATCAGTAAGAACAGCTGCCATTGCCTTAATATTGTTTTGAGACTATCTACAAAACTAATTCATGCTCTAAAAATTGTTTAGTAGAATTCGAATAGGGTTTTTTGGAGAAAGAAGATAAGATACCACTCTTAACTCCATCTACAGACGAATTGCTGACTATAAGGTTGTGCCCACTTTTACTAAACTGTATATATAAGCGTTCTAGGAGATATCTTGAGGGATGAAATGCTCTTAAGGTAGACAGTCGAACTAAATTCTACAAGATAACGTATAACCCTTATTTAGATAAAGATGTGCTTCTTGGGAACCACCCTAATTCAGAGTAGCCACTCGAGCCCCTCGGGGGGACGTATGGGAGCTGTTGATGATGAAACGAACGGTTTAACGTGCCTTCCGAAGCATGAAATCATTTTACTTTTCGGACAAAGCGACTCAGCTTGCAATGTACTAACCAAACTGGGGAGGACAGTCTCACTATTTTTGGGTCTCTACCGAGATTCGAACCCGGAACTTGTTAAATAAGAGTTGAAGGCTTCAGAGGCTGTAAAAAACTGTATGAAAATATGGAAAGAAAAACAACGTAATTAAACGTAAACTTGAGAAAACGAAAGAAAAAAATACCAATTAAAATGTTAAATAACAAAGTAGCACCTATCCTGAGAATATTGTCCAACGTGAAGCTATGCCGTAGGCGCCAGACGAGGTTACGGAAAATGTTTATTTATCTTACGTTACTAAAGGCAGAATTTTGTATATTCACTTCTTATTTTACGTGAAATCTATCCTGTTGTTCTTTACTTTTATTAGCATTAGAATGTCAATAAAATATCATAGTATAAAAAAACTAAAAAACACGCTTTTAAAGCACATCAAACTAAAAAGTGAAAAATAATTCTTAATAGAAGCTGAAAACAATGATGAACGAAAAATACTAATATTATTGTGAAAAAAAGCGTGTGTTGCTCGATATACAAAAATTATGGCACAAAGCACCCCACCCCAATGTCTGTCATCATCAACATCAACAGCCCGTTACAGTCCACACAGCCTCCTCCACTTAAGTGGATGGTTTTGCCATAATCTCTACGCTTGGCAGGCGGGTTGGAGATCGCAGTTTAAAAGGTTACTGTATCAGAAAGCTGCTGCCCGTTCCCTGTTCAATGTGTAGTCCCTAAGTCGCCTCTTACGACACCCGCGCGACTACTGATGTGCACCATCAATGGAACCACCATTAATGGAACTCTTGCATGCCATGAATGGTTAAATATACTGTGACATACCTCACCGGCACAACTAACCGCCCACCCTTCATTTCAGGGAATACTCGTGATTCATTATAATTCTATTAGTTACAGCTGATGTTCTAGTTAAAAAGTATTTATCTCTATCTTCATCATCCCAGGCAACAGGATGAATGGCGTACCTACATATCAAATACATTTAATTTTTATTTAAATAAAATTAATTGTTGTACTATTTAGGCTGTATACTCGTACGTCTATTTCTATGCTATTTTTTACGTACAACTTTCTATCAAATCAACGGCCCGTTACAGTCCACTGCTGGACTATGAGCCTCCCCCACTTAAGTGGAGAGTTTTGCCATAATCTCCACGCTTGGCAGGCGGGTTGGAGATCACAGATTAAAAGGTTACTGTATCAGAGAGCGCTGCTGCTCGTTCCCTGTTCAATGTGTAGTCACCTCTTACGACACCCAGATAAATGTATTCTACTCTGCCGTCACCACACGGCGGACAACTTTCTATGCAAATAGTAAAAAGAAAGGTTCGAATGTCAATGTTACTTTCATTCTAAGATAAACATGACATCATCAACAGCTCATATATTATACGTCTCCACCGAGGGGCTCGAGCCTACCCTGAATTAGGGCAATCAGGCCTTAGTCGACCACGCTGGCCCAGTGCGGGTTGGTCGACTTCACACACAACATTTGAATTTCTTCGCAGGAGTGGGCAGCTTTCATCATAATGTTTTCCTTCACCGTAAGAGCGTCGAATAAACGTACATATGAATTCGAAATTCGAAAACACGTATTGGTACGTGAAGGGGATCAAACCCGCGTCTCCCGGATCTAGCCACTAGACCACCGACTCTTATGACCATGACATGACATATGAAATTTTATTTTTTCTTTTCAGATTTCCTTCACACCACAACGTTACAAAATGAAATGATCATGATTGCGGCAAGCAACCTTCTCTACATCTCAACCATTACATACGTCGCAGCTATGGCCGACAATACCACACACATAAAAAACGATACAGCCTTCAACGTCACAGTCAACCATCAACCGAACACGACTGAAGGTAGCCACGAATCAAATGTCAAAATGAAACCGTGCGAAGTTCCGGTCACGTATCCGGGTTACAATTTCGAGAATAAGACACAGTTGATTTTCAAGGAAATAATTGGGACTAATTATGAGATGAAATTGATTGAAGAGCCGGTTCCTAAGGGTAATTTGGAGACCAATGGTGTGAGCTTGTTTGATGTGGTGGATGCGGCGTGCGGAGGAGCATCGGTCTGTGCTAAAGAGGTGAACTGGACGATGGATGATAGCATCACCATTGGGTTCCTTGGAGTTTATAAGAGAAGTCAGGTATGTCGCTATTCTATTATGTTTAGTGCAAACGTAGTTACGTTACTTTACAATTTCACTTTTTAAGTGATTAAAATAAAAATTTATTCTTCCTCAGTTTCCCATTTTCATATTCTTTTAAAATTTAAAATCAAATCTAAGAGCGGTTGTTGGATGGTAATAGGATTGTCGGATCAGTCTGTGTCAACCTTTGTGAGTTAGATAAGAAGAAGTTAAGATAGATTGAAGACACTCGTTGAGATTAAAATCTTAATTATTCCTAGAACTTTTTCTTGTTTAATATATTCCTGGCGTTTGGGAATATGCACAAAAATATATTGTTTTTTTTTTCATAGTTCATCTGATAGTATATAAAAATAGAACACTGACAGTCAAAACAGAATCGAAATTGATCGAAAAACAAACTAGATACAACATTATTAAACAAATATCTGTCCCTCTTACGAAAACTAAATTTTCTATGGTGGATGTATGGCCCGCGTGACATATGACGTCACATGTCACGTCGGACCTCTCTGTCTAACCATCAACTTTGAAGCCTTAACTTGGTTTCTGAGCAAGATATTGAAAAAATATTTTTTATGTGTTTATCTGACACTTGAAATATTTCGATTAATGAATAAAATTAAAAAAATATGCATATTCCCTCCGCCGCCGCACCGACATTTACCATCCGATCTATAGGCACCTGTGTTCTCTCGTGTATTCTCCTTGCTTCACTCTTCTTGGTTCCGGTGTTTGTTTACCGACCTCCACGCCGGGTACGTATTATAGTACCGAGAAGTCAAAATACCTATGGATGAAATTCCTACACTTAAAACATCTAAATTTAAAACACCGAACGGTTGAAATGCCGATACATGATGTATCTAAACTTGAAATAACGATAATGAAATGACCGATTGTTCAAAATACTGAATTTAAATGACCGAATGTATAAAATACCAATATTGTTGATGATTGTTGTTGGAAAATTTTATAAAAATTTCGTCCAAGTGTTGGCATGCCTGCAAGCAGGCATGGGTGGTCACCTAACCTAACCCCGAAGGGTATGGCGGAGGGAGCTCCCCTTCTTACCTAATGTCGGATCGGAGTGCCCCGAACTCCCGTGATTTGGTGACCGTTTACTAATTTTACTTCGGCATTTTGAACTTCGTTATTTTGTGTTTCGGGATTTGGAACTTTGGGTAAATTGTGCTTTCGGGATTTAGAACTTTCGGTCAAATTAAGATTCTGTATTTTAATATTCGGCCTTCCGTTCATAGGCCTTAAGAAATACGATCTTTTAAATTTCGACATTATAATACATACACATACCCTCCATATTATGGTGGTCAGACCGCATTCGAATACGATAGCCCAGTGCGAGTTGGTTTACTTTCAATACAACCTTTGAATTTATTTCTGTGTGTAGATTAACTTAAGGTATTTTCTTACATAGAAAACACATTAGTACGTAGTTGAGTTAATTATTATAGAAGTGAATACAGCTCTCCATGAATCAATCGGTACACAGCCTAAATTATTTTTATTTCTAGTATTTATATTATGCATGCATTTTTAGGAAATATCATTTCATTCTTCCGGATCATCGAATTATCTATAGTCAAGAAACGTAATTACACTTCGAACTTGACCCCACCAAATAAATACCAAAGAAGCAAAACTATACCATACCACATTCAAATACGCGGTACAATGATGTTTTATATGACTCGGTTTGTAAGATCGTCAAAAGTAAGCTTCAATGTACAGCAGCGACATCATCTGCCTGTCTGTCGTCGTCGTCGTCCGTCAACATTAATTAGGTGCCATATGTTTTAGCCAAAGACCGTTTTAGCCACAGATTTCTGACGCGCGTCGCCTCGGGGAGCAAAGCTATCGTCTTGTGTTTCTCTGAGGTTTTAGCGGACTTTGCTAGGCGGTTACGTTCTTGACTATTTTCGTTGTTCCGGACATACAAAATATTTTCCACTATTACTGTGAGGATACCGTTAGAATATCAATATATTTAAACAGTTCTCTTAGGGAATCGCGACCACGCAATTTATATATGGAACGTATCGCCCTCTTCGTAACACAAAGATGCTATTTATGTTTACAGCTTGACCCCACAGTAAAGTTCCGAGGACATTTATGCTATGAAAGTAACTGAAATAATACAAGTCTGGCAGTAGCAACGTCAGTCAGTTGACGAATATTTCTGACTGCGTATGCCTCGAAACTAAGCCTTGCGGATAATGCATTTAAACATTGGTCGAGTCCACATAGGATCGAGTCCGCATAGGGTCGAGTCCGCATAGGGTCGAGTCCGCATAGGGTCGATTCCGCATAGGGTAGAGTCCGCATAGGGTCGAGTCCGCATAGGGTCGAGTCCGCATAGGGTCGATACCGCATAGGGTCGAGTCCGCATAGGGTCGAGTCCGCATAGGGTCGAGTCCGCATAGGGTCGAGTCCGCATAGGGTCGGTCTAGTCACTACACCGCGGACGCTATAACAATTTTTAATCTATTTTAATAACAGAGTAGAGATTCACAAGTCATTACGTAATGTTCCAAGTTTATTAAGTGGATTATAATATTGTGAACATCTGCGAAGTCGTTTCAGTCTAGGAGTAGAAAAAAACCAATCAATCTTGCTAAGCCGACGAGCCGAGCCTATTCTTAATGGAATAAGTCTTCCGCCTACACCACAAGTTTCTTTGTGACTTTTCGAAGAATGAGAACCGTCAGCCATTTTAGTTTCGTTAAAATATGTCCAGCCAACTGAAGGCAAAGCTTTGCTTGCGGTGGTTTTTAATGCTTCCATGAAATGTGTTAAATGTATTAATCCTGATCATTATAGGATGTAAGAGTTTTCAAGCAATCGTCTTTGCGCTATCGTTATTCGCGTATAACCAGCATTCGCAAACACTTTTGAAACAACTGAAGGCATAACATACCTTGAAGAAAACACATTAAATTCTACACAATTATTTATTTCGAAGTTGATTACTTATAATTTTAAAGAAACATGATAAAAAAGACTTAAATATGAAACCTGACACAAACATATGTGTGACATACTTTTTCATTTTATCCTTTTCACAAAATTGTCCTTATCTACATTAACCTAAAAAACGAAAACTCATCTTAAATAAGGCTGTTAGGCTAGGCATGAGTCATCAAAATTACCATAATTGACTTAAGTAATTATACACAGTTAGTTATACAAAGTAATTATACAAAATGAAACTTTGGTCCCATGACACAGGAAGCTACATGAAGCCTGATAAAAAGCCAACATTATAATATCACAACTAAGTAGAGTTAAGCAGAAAAAATGGAAAATAAATCGGACTTCTGAAAAGTGAATTGTTTTTGTTAGCAAAATATGTTCAAGAATTCAAATATTTACCTCTATGTGTTTTTATGAGAAGTCAGGTATGTCGCAATTATGTTTAGTGTAAACGTAGTTACGTTACTTAAGAATTTCACTTTTTAAGTAAGTGATTAAAATATCAATAAAACAAAAAAAAAATCTTTCTCATTTTCATCTTCTATTAAAATATGTACCGTAATTTACAATATTACCTATATATACCAACAATACCAAGCTTGGGATCATGAAGGAAAAGGCAAAACGATTTTTGTAAAAATATTTTTTTTTATATTTTAGATTAATAGAAAACAACCAAAAACGTACCTTCCGGCGGGACTTGAACCCGCGACCTTCGGCCTATACTCAGCCAACGTGCTTACTAACGTAGAGCATAGCGGCAGCGCCGAAATTAATTCTTGCTTGTTTTCTATGAAATTATGACGTCACCATAATAGGCAACCACTTGGCACGTTACAGCAGATTTTTAAACATGCACCAAATGACTCCTTCCTGGTAGCCTTGTGGTAGTACGCCTGCCAACGAATATCAGGGTCGCGTGTTCAGTAAACTATACATGTAAACAAAATCCCACCAAAACCATACATGTGAATGTGTGCCAAGTTCAAGTAAGGGCTTCGCCAATAAAAAGTGTGAAATCTTCCATGAGTACCAAGTTCTATAGAAGTTCCATAAATCATTGCTACAGGAAAGCACAACTTTCCTAAATTGCTTACGAACCCACTGGTGGTGCATCGTCGCCTTTTTCTTTTGCGAACATGAAAAATCTCTTGAGAAAATTCAAACCGTTTCAAGCGGCCGGGCCTGACTATATCCTTTGTCCTCTGTAGGTTGCCTAGTCTTTGAATCAGATTGTCTTGTGTGAGAAACTTTAGGACGACCTTGTACACTTTCTAACTTAATTATCTCCAAGTGCGTGCGCACATCTTTATCTAACCGACCGAGCGACCGCGAAGCGTCTCCGTTTCAGCTTGGCCAAAATTGCTTTTGTATGTCCATCTGTCCATCTCTGTTTGTTCCACTCTACAGGTCACGTTTCTCAACAGATTCTCGTGAAATTTTGAGAGCAAGTTCGATAAATATACAGGGTTACAAGTTTAAGTCGACCTAGATCCTTTATGGGGCTATAGTTTAGATCATTTCTGACTTATTCGACTTTGAAACACAATCCTAAACTTATCTAAACTATAGCCCATAAAGGATCTAGGTCGACTTAACCTGTAACCCTATATATAATTTTAGGTCGAGTCAGTTTTCGGTTTGTTTTTTTAAATACGGAGTTAATAGGTTTGAAAATGTAATGTAAAAAAATCATAAATCAGCCATTTCGAAAAAAAAAATACTCGCGAGGTCTACAGCTCATAGAGCCAAGTCTATGATTCATGAATACATAAAACTTCAAGCTTTGACCTCGAAGATCAAGGTCATACCGCAGTTGAGCAATAAGCCAAAACGTTCTCTCAACTACCCCTAATCCTTTTGTTCGACTCGACACGAGGAGATGTATTATTAAATTCAGAGCACGAACGAGAGACGATTTTCCTTAGAGATTCTGACCTTTAGCTCGTAAAATTCGTATCCTCGCTCGGTGAATAAGTCAATTGTTATGTGTGAGAGTTAAAGGACCATTCAGACCAATCTTCGATTAATTGTAGTGCTGCTTGTGACGTAACATGATTGCTTCTGGACGTAAATGCTAGCTGTCCGCCTGCGGCAACGCTCAAGTTGTGCAATATTTTCCTGTAGAAATAAGGCTTTTCCCTATGTGTTAATCTAGGATATAAACTACCTCTATTCCAAATTTCATCCAAATCGATTTAGTAGTTTAGGCGTGAAAGCGGATCAAACATTCAAAACATCTATACATCCAAACATCTAATACAAAATTGTTTATTTTGTTTTTAAAAGCATACATATATTATGAAAGGGATGGAGTCTCCCTTTAAGTAAATATGCCTGTGTTGGGAGGCTCCGCTTTTCCTTACAAATAGAACAATATTACAACAGAGAAACAATAAATATTATGTATTAAATTTGATTGTTTTGTTGTGTTGTTATTGTTTACTTCATAAAAATTATCATATTAAGTTTATATTTAATATTTGATTCAATTTAAGTTCTTCTTTTGTGAATACACCTGTAAAGGTAGAGTTTAGTGAAACATATTATAAGCAAATACAACCACTGTATAAAAATAAGAATAATTTATTATGTTCAAATTAAAAGGTTACAACAATGTATCTTGTCTAATCCTCGCACTAGGATTAGGTTTTCGCGGTAGATATGTGTGTTATCAATGGAACGTTCGAGACTACGATCCACATTGTGAATCTCAAAAGTATTTGAAAAAAAATATTCGATTCTGCTATCCCGAATTAGTGGAGTAACAGGCAGCTGCGGATGTGTTTTTTTTGCTGAGGTTATTAAATTATTAATATCAGTAAAACCCGTGATACTCCAAACTGAGTTCGAATTAGAGAATAATAAACAAGGAAAGAAAAACATTTTATTAAGTTTGCAACTGCCCGTCATCCACGTATATTATCGTACAAAGATGTGTGAAAATGTTTAAAAAATCCATCTCGTTGGAAGAGCGCGGCTGAATGACATTGAAGTTTAAGCAATCATATTAATTAATGTCATAATAGCATTCGGAACTCACAACACTCACTCAACAACTTACCGTATTGAACAGATCGTGAAAACACAGTAAAAATTACAAAAAAAACAACAATTTCACTGTTTACAAACAAGCACACACCAATATAATGGCGGACACGTACTAATTGAATGTATTTTATCACCACTACTTCCCCGTGCAAATCCTATTTTAACCAATCACGCCTAGGAACAAGGAAAGGCAATCACACACATTACTATTATCTTGCAAAAAGAAAATGACTGACGAACGGTATATTTTCATTATGCAATTGTAATTTTAAATTTTGCTGTATTACCATCACCTTTCTCGCGTATGCGATAACGCATTCGGTTTTAGTCGGCCTCGGAAACGTCGGTCGGAGCTTTAGAAAGAGAAAGAAACTGAGGCTGACAAAATTCAGCTTACCCAGCGGCCATTACTGGCAGCACCTAATCACGCGCGAACGACCGATTGCCGATCGGGCGAGCGCACGATACATTGCCGTGTGTACAGAGCGTCGTCCACCTCGACTTGTATTAAAAATAACAATGTATCTTGCGTGTTTTCATGAAAGTAAATTACTAGTTCTGGCATTAGGCTGTTGGAACGATTTCTGAAAGGGAAGCCGATGGGAATCGGCATGTATGGACCCTTCGCCACTGTAACCTAGACAATGTGATGATTATTATTTACCTAGCTATGTGTGATATTTTTATTCTCAGCATAAAGCTGATAAATATGCATAAGGTTCAATTCCAATAAAAATGCGGCAACGTAGTGCCCGTAAAGATAAAGTTAAGTAAACTAATATGGTTTTCATTTCGAAAAAATATTATGCTTTGAATCATGAAATCCTAAGGGTAAGTTTATACGACACTTTTACTTTTACGGTGAAGGAAAATATCGTTAAGAACCGCCAGCACATACAGCGAAGAAATTCAAAGGTTGTGTATGGTTTATGTGCTTCCTATTCATTTTAGTATATTAGTATAAAGGAAAATCCTTGGTTTTTCCACATTTTTTATTTTATTTTAACAGTATTATGAGTTTTTAAAATCACTTCGTTCAGTTTAAACGCAAAAACTATAATAAAATAGTTAAATAGATTTCGATGAAACCCAGTTAAAATATTAAATGGATTAACACATCGGCTACTCTTTACCGCAGGAAAACATCGTTACAGAGCCATGTCATTTTTTGTTTTCTTTTTTCCGGTAATATGGCGAGGTCTTTTATACTTGTCAGTTTTTAAAAGTTTTTTTTTACAGATCGTGTTGGGGGCTCTACCCCTAGCCGTGGCGGCTGTGAATCGCGAGCCGCTTCTGCTGCCGGGTCGGCGCCTGCGCTTCGTGGCTGCAGACATCAGCGGAGGGCCAAGATCGCACCTCCAGCTAGACAAGGACAGCGTGTCGCTACGGT
Source organism: Carpatolechia fugitivella (assembly GCA_951230895.1). NCBI lineage: Eukaryota > Metazoa > Arthropoda > Insecta > Lepidoptera > Gelechiidae > Carpatolechia > Carpatolechia fugitivella. The sequence continues at coordinate 2,669,257 of OX579657.1, forward strand.
ACGTGCATTGTTATGTGAAAGAGATAGAGCTATAATTATGATTAGTCAGGGTCTAAAAATTTTTTTTTTACTTGCTTCAGCTTACAAAACTGGGGATGGTGTCATAAAATGATTATTTTGACTACAGTGTCACCACCGAGACTCAAAAAATGAGAACCGCACGCTCTACAGGAGTTCCCATACAGCAGTTATAGTGTTGTAAAACATTGTGTAACACAATAACATTCATTGAGTGTTTTTTTTATGTAGCCATTGGTGGCGATTCAGACAGTCACGCTCTAATCCTTAATTTAAGTTCGTCAGTCCTTTTCACCTTTTAAAGATTAAAAAGGGACCGGAGATGGCCATCCTAATATTAGAGCTGTCAAACATCGAATTTGAACCTTATGGCCATGTCGATTGCACAATTTTAGAGAGCACTTAATACATGCGACTTAAAAATATCTGACAGCTATGCCCTTATTTTAAGGTTATCATTCGTTCAAATTAATATCATTCGTTCATCACCTCTCTTTCATTGGTCATAAAAACAAAATGGATAGCTGGATTTTAAAATTAGAATTAGAGCATGTCATCCCGAATCGAGGTCATTGTCGTGTCCCACTGCTGGGCAAAGGCTTCTCCTCACTTTCGCCAACTGTCTCAATCTTGAGCTTCCAGATGCCAATCGCTGTGAAAACTGTCCATATCGTCACGCCATCATCTCCGAGATCTGCCTCGACGGCGACGACCATCTTTCGTCACCCATTCCGTGCCTATTCTAGTCCACCTGTCCGCCCACTTCAGCTTTGCAGAATTCTGTCCAACATTTTGTATGCCAGTTTTGGAGCGTAGTTCTGTATTCAAATACTGAATGTGTGTGTTATCGTGTTAGGTACACAATATTTTATAACGTTATATTAAAACTGATGTGTGGGACACTTTACCGCTTGGCTACAGAGGCTTTGATTTTCCTTACTAATATTATAAACACGAAAGTTTTTATGTATGGATGTTTGTTACTCTTTCACGCAAAAACTACTGAACGGATTGGGATAAAGTTTGGAATAGAGATAGCTTGTACCCTGGATTAACACATAGGATACGAAAAAGTCTTATTCCTACGGGATAATCTTTCACAACGCGAGCATAGCCGTGGGCGGACCGCTGCTGTAGTTAAATTAATATTTGGTTCTTACCGGTTCTTACATACTCTAACTTAAAAGGCTTTTAAGAAAAGGCTTTTAATAAAAGCTAATAAGATTTATAGTCTTACTTAATATGTTTGAAGGGCGTCGTCGTTGGTTTCAGAGTTTTTTTTTTTTTTCTTATTTTTATATTTCAGGGAAAGTTAAATTATAAATTGGAAGCGTCTCCGCTTTTAAAAGGACGGCTGCCGGAACCGGTCTAAAACAGTTGCCGATACCCAAATGGGGGGCTCGTGGGAGCTTGCCCTATGCAAAGAGAAAAAAAATCTGCTTGAAATCAAACGTATCAAACGATCCTACTAAACCATGACGTCATAAAAGGCTGTCTATTTCGTTACTCCTAATTCTGACTTTTAATAAAAAGTAAAAGATTTGACTACATACATTAGTCAACGTAACGTTCTATTCCCTGCTACAACTAAGTCGTAAAGTACCATTTTATTACTTGAACGAAATCCCACGATACTGTCGCCGGCCTAAAATATTTGTCTGAGTCGTTATATAAAAGGGACGCTACGTGCGTTGAATTTTTACAAAAAATTAAAGTAGCTACCCTGAATTAAGGCAGGCCATAGTCGACCACGCAGGCGCAGCGCGGGTTGGTCGACTTTCACACACAACCTTTGTATTTCTTGGCAAAAGTGTGCAATGTTTTTCATCACCATTACGTATGAATTTGAAATTCGAAAACATGTTACCGTAAACCAGGGTTACTTTGATCATTTTTGAACTTTGACGATGTATATCTCAAAAAATAACAGGCAAAAAAAAAGAAAAAGAAGTAATAATCGGTTTTTATAATATTTTCGATTTTTGTGACTATAAAATAAAAATCTGTATTATATTTGGATATAAAAAATAAAAACTAGGTGATCAAAGTTATAATGGTTTTGGGGTTACTTTGATACACCCAATTTTTTTACGTAATTTGAAAGTAACCACAATAACAAATCTAAAACAATTTTTATTCTTTAAATCCATCAACAGGAAAAATAGTTTATTTTATTTTTATTTTATTTATTTATAAGGTGAACAAAAACAGTTAAGTACAACACTTGATAATTACATGAGCATGACACAATAGAGTAAGTAGTAACCAGCGACATGTTCCACTGATAATAAAAGTAAGGAATTTGCTAACTCGGCTATCACCCAGATCACTCACGCCACCGCCGCCACTTATTAAAATAGCACAGGCTGAGCTAAGCCACAAGTAGGTAGATGTAATTGAATTTAAGAATACAATTTTTAGGTAGGTATATAGAGAAACGGAATGAAATATTATGTTTGTGAGTGAGCTGGATCATAGTAACAGCGAAGGTGATTAAAAAGTAAGAAAAAAATATATGTATATATATATCAACAATAAACAAACTAATTCAATCTATACATCGTTACATTGGATGGTTAGGTTGGGGCTTCTTCCTTTAAAATAGACAAAACTTTTCTTTTAAAACTAGGTAAAGATGTGCAGAATGGATCTACTGCGGAGAAACGGTTGTTGTATCTATGACACATCCTAAAGATTGGGGAGCGTTTACCAATGTTAGTACGGCAAAATGAACACGAAAAGAGATCTGTTTTTCTAAATGCGCGGGTGGGGGCTCTGTATTCAATTTTTTCAACAAGCTCAGGACAATCAATGTAATTGTTAATTATTTTAAAAAGATAAGTGCATTCAAGTTGAGTGCGACGCTTTTCTAAAGTTAAAAGGTTAAATTTTTCTAACATTGTATCGTAGTTCCTATAATGTCCAAAACATCTATAACTTACCATTTTTAGAAATTTCTTTTGTACTCGTTCCAACGCGTTAGAATATACCTTGTACAAATGATCCCATATTATGACAGCATACTCCAATATAGGCCGGACTAAGCTCATATAGAGATACATATAAGTACTATGTTTATTGAAGTTCTGCGTTATACGAGATATGAATCCAAAAACCTTAAAAGCTGAGGATATGATGTTTTCAATATGCGTATTTAGCGTAAGCTTAGTGTCAAGGGAGACGCCAAGGTCACGTATAATATTAACTTTATTTAAGCCAACATTATCTAAAAAATATGTGAAAGGCACTGGGTGTATCTTTCTAGTAAAAGATATAGACTTGCATTTGGTGAGACTAAGCTGCAATTTATTATCAACACAGAAACTAAATAACGAAGACAAGTCACTCTGTAATAGCCTACAGTCTTTGACAGTACGAATTTCTTTATATATCTTAAGGTCATCTGCGTAAACAATGAAGCTTGAATTTTTTATGCATTTTGCAATGTCATATGTATAAAATAAAAAGGAATGGACCAAGAATTGAACCTTGTGGCACACCAGAAGATACGCTGAAAAGCTCTGATTGATAACCATTTACCACAATCTATTTTCTATTATTTATATAAGATGCAAACCATCTCAGGAGCGACCCCTTGATTCCATTGAACTCGAGCTTCTGTAATAAAATTAGGTGGTCAACCTTGTCAAAAGCCTTCTAGTCAGTATATACTGCGTCAACCTGAGTACCTCTATCCAATGCCTCAAACACAAAAGTTGTAAATATAGCAAGATTACTGGTAGTCGATCGATTCTTTACAAAGCCGTGCTGATTTAGAATAATTTGTTTTTCGAGTACTGGATATAATTGCTTGTGTACCAACTTCTCGAAGACCTTCGACAAGGTTGACAAGATCGAGATCGGCCTGTAGTTTGTAACATCTGCCTTATCACCGTCCTTATGCACTGGAGTTATATGCGCCACCTTCCAAGCAGTCGGAAATGAACCAGTTTCAAGGCTTTTATTTAGTACTATATGTAAAGGTACAGCCAGTGACTTAGCAACTTCCTTTAGAAAATAAAGATGAAGGCCGTCTGGGCCAGGCCCTTTGTTACAATCCAGGTTTAAAAGTTCTTTTTCAATATCATCGAGAGCTAGGAATAAACTATGTGCGCAAGTAGCCTCATCGTTAATAGGCAGGGATGAGTCCCATGAGCTTAAATCTAGCTGTGTCGGTTCATAAACTGACTGAAAAAAGGAAGCAAACATCGAACAAACTTCTATGGGATCACTAGTGGAAGCAGCGTTGTATGACATATTGGTAGGATATGCACTCTGTTTACCCCTTTTAGAAGATACCTATCGCCAAAAATGCTTTATATTTTGGGTAATTTTGTCTTCTAAATTAGACATATACTTTTTATAAGTGATCGACGATTCATATTTAAATCGGTTTCTGAACATTGAGAATTGGGTGTACGCTTAATGAAGCGTACACCCAATTCTCAATGTTGAGATGTTGAGTTACATTTATATCTTATCCAGATTTTACTAAATTAAAATCAAACCAAGAAGGGGGAATGTTAGACATTTTGACAGCATGTGGGGGCACAAGTTCCCTTATTATTTCAAACAAATGATCATAAAAATGTTCAACGCATATATCTACTGACTTATTCGCAAATAAGGATGTCCAGTCAACAGATAAAAGTTATTGCCACTTTCATTCCTTGGGGTAACTTTGACCTAGTAAAACTCATCAGATATTACTAATAATCTCTTTAATAGTTATCCTTTATATTTATTGTAAAGAATCCCATAGGGTAAACTATATTTTTCAGAGACACCTCTAATACTCAAGCTTCCTTCTCTTACAGCTTCTTCCAGTCGCGCTTGCGAATAATTTTTATAATCACGGGATCCAAGTTTTCTTTCATAAATTCGCGGAATTTTCCTGGCAAACAAAGTTTATTATGTATTTTCAATATAAAAAACAAAAACGGAGGAGAGAAATAAAAGTTTTGTAGGTTCTGGGGTTACTTTGAACATTTGATCAATCTCACCCCGTATACCCTATCAATGACACCCCGGGTTAAACAAACTCAAGCGATAGCGTTAGTCTTAATTAAGAACACAGTAATAGTTGTTTTCAATACTCAATAATTGGCTACCCAATGAATACCATCAATGAATTCCATCACTCAATCACATGCAATGGTGCATTTAAATTTTTGCAGACGATTAATTTCACTATAAATACAAAAATATAATTAAATTAACTTTTTCTGCACTTACCGTGTATAAGTCGCCAGCGCAACCACAGAAAAAGACTTGGGCTGTATTCCGAATCAGATTTCACGGCTCAAAGTACTGACAGCGATTACTCGCGTACCGATTCAGAAATCGCGATAATACGGCTCATGAGCGAAATCAAAACGGAACGGCGTTTGAGCGCGCTGAAACTGCTTATAACTCAGTCTTGCCAGATGATAATTACCGTACCAAAACTGGCAAAATTCTAAATTATTATACGTATTAGAAAAGTATCGTACAGCTGTGAAAACAGCACTTTTCGCATGGCTAGTATCCAAAATAAGAAAAGGTATGCGATTTTTTAAAAATGGAGATGTTATTTACATGCACAGGCACATGAAATAAAAAAAATACATAAAAGAATGTTTGATATTTATATTTTATCAGATTGCCTATGATTTATCTTATGTATGTATGTGCCTGAGTCAAAACTATCGTAATATATACATAACCTACTCGATACTTTTACTATCGAACATCTGGCAACCCTAACCTACAAAACTGATTGATTTAAAATATTTCAGTAATTTATCGCCATTTCATAATTGAATAACGTGTTTTTAATTTTGTTCAACCAAATAAATATAAGACACGTCAATTTTACATTTAAACAACATTTAACTTTTAAAAATAAATAAACAATATGTCAAAGTCGAATTTGACATTACGCTTACGTGAATTTCGCTCTGGAGCATGGGCGCCGTTAGCGGAAGATGGCGGCGGTCATAACGCAATCCGTGACGTCACAATAGCTGCCGTAATCCCAATGACAGTGATTCGGTACGCGGTTTTGGGTACTCAAAGTGATGTCAGCGCAAATCGGAACGCGGCCTTGACAGTTCATCAATGTTGCAATCCCAAAAAAATTAAAAGCTAAGATGTGTTCAGTTTTACGCAATTCGTGTTTTTATACGACTAGGAAGTTTCTATCAAAGTCAACCCGCAGTTCAAAGGACTGAGAAACAGGAGCCGTTACAATACCGATGCTCTTCACTAAACGAAAACCTATATTATAGTTGTTCTAGAATAAGTAAAATGTAATAAATTAAAATGAGCCGTGTGGTGACGGCAGAGTAGAATACATTTATCACCAACCCCTACTCTTCCCGTGGGTGTCGTAAGAGGCGACTTAGGGACTACACATTGAACAGGGAACGGGCAGCAGCGCTCTCTGATACAGTAACCTTTTAATCTGCGATTTCCAACCCGCCTGCCAAGCGTGGAGATTATGGCAAAACCCTCCACTCTAGTGGAGGGGGCTCATAGTCCAGCAGTGGACTGTAACGGGCCGTTAATCTAATAAATTAAAATTCTCTCAAAAAGTATTAGAAAATACAAATAAATAAATATACATATATATATTGGTTTCTCACTGGGGAAATAAGAACATCGGTATTTTAATAAATAATATTTAAATAATAAACACGTTGTAACGTTGCACGTACATTTTTTATTATTTAACAACTAATTTAGTACTATATTTACAAATTTTATACATTTTAATAATAATTATACTAATAATCAATTAATCTATCTTTTATTTTTCAACGTTCTCCTCTATTCTATTTCAAATTGCTGTACCCATGATTCTTCTATTTACCTTTTATTACATCTACTCTCAGTCAATCAGCCTATTGCATTCCACTGCTGGCACGCCAAAGCGTACGGTCACCCGCTTTCCTCATCCAGCCACCACCAGCGACCTTCCCCAGGTCATCAGTCCAGATCTACTCCACCATTGTGGAATGCAATAAATTGATTGATTGATTGAACCCTAATAATTATTGTTGATTTTTTAACAGGGTAATGACGCAAATGCGCGACCTGGGCGTGGTGGCATTCTTCGGTCCCGACGGCACCTGCCACACCGAAGCGAAGTTAGCTGCAGCTTGGAACCTTCCGCTAATTTCACACGTAAGTTGAATCACAAGCAAGCCTCTGTATTATAAATAGGTGTAACTACACAGCTACGTTTTTAGTTTGCATCAAATGCATGCATACGCTATTATTCAGCCTCCATGGCCAGTTTGGTTAGGTTAGGTGACTTTCCCCAGTTTGGTTAGGACATTGCAGGCTGAATAACCTGATTGTCCAAAAAGAAAGATGATTCCGTGCTTCGGAAGGCAAGTTACGCCGTTGGTCTCGGCTACTATCTAGTCGTTACACGAGCCATCAGTGGCTTTTGTCGGCTCTATAACACTGACACTAGGGTTTGTGAGGTCGGTTGTCGACGATGAAGAAGAGGATTATCCAGACGTATGGCTACAGAATGAATGTCTCTTCGCTTCCAATTTGCATTAGAGGCTAAAATGCAGATGCTTTCTGAATAAAATACTTGGCGAATAGTGTGAGTTATCCTCTATTTTCACACCTTCGATCACAGTAGATCGAAGTTTCACACGTCAAATCCACCAATCACAAGCCTCAGGGGTCACGTGACCTGGTCCTGTCACCAACCGTGAGATGGCTGACATCAATGAGGCTACCCGGAAATTATGTGATGTGAGCTATGTTCACACACACGCATGTTAACCAATCACGAGCTTGAACAACTGTACCAGGTATCAGGGTCTATGTTCCAATTTTCTTTTATTATCGAGTACAAAAATAGGATAACTAAATATTATTTAATTAAGTATTTCGTCAACGTAGAAAGAAACAGTCGAGCTGTAAATAGATTTATACCATCAGATTAATCTTGCTAATAAAATAAAATAAAAATGAAATAAACAACGATAAAGGTGAATGCTACATAACAATAAAACGATATTAAAACTTTGTTTACATTCTTTTTATAGACATCGTAAATATTCCTTTTAGTAACAATGAAAAGGAAATCACCTTATGTATTATATAATATCATTGCTTGGCGTTCATTCGCACAGTAAATAAACACATTTGTCCGTTTTTATTATCACTAGTTACAATGAATATTGAATACTCAGTAGGTATATACTCAATGTTTATTGCCTTTCAGAAATAGTATAGATTAGTAACATTCATAATAGACTTGGTTATAGCAGCTGAGAAAAATGGGAGGGAAGAGAGGAAGGCTTCTAAAATGTGCGCAATATACCTAAGTAATTGGAATATGCTCGTGCCTGTCTTAGTACCTGTCCTTTATAATTCATCAACTGCTCATATACGTCCCCACCGAGAGGTTTGAACCTACCCTGAATTAGGGTGACTAGGCCTTAGTCGATCACGCTGGCCCAGTACGGGTTGGGTGACTTCACACACAACCTTTGAATTTCTTCGCAGGAGTGTGCAAGTTTCATCACGATGTTTTCCTTCACCGTAAGAGCGTCGTCATGAGCTGTTGATGAATGGTTTCATAATGCCTTATTTTGGTTCACGGTATTATCGACAACGATTAATGTGCGATTGTTGGATTGTCGCTTCTGTAATCCTCGCCCACTACTGGCTTATCGTTTCAAGCCTTTTTATGAGTAACTTATTTCTAATTCATTTTCTCCATAGAAATGTGCCGGCGACCGTGGCTCGCGCGACTCCTCTGGGCTCGGCAGGACCTTCGCTAGGACTCTGCCCCCGGCGTACAAAGTCAGCAAGTCCGTCATAGCTTTGCTGAAGGCATTCAGCTGGACCAAGTTCGCCATTGTAGCTGGAGACGAGATGACTGCTGCAGGCCAGCAGATGGACGCTATCAAGGTAAGGGGAAACATCCTCCGTGGTGTGGTCTGACTATAGTTTTTTAGTTAAGACATTATTAAAGACGAGTGAAGGAACATTACCTTTCTCTGTGCGAATAATCCGTGTTCGGTTTTTGTATTTATATAACATTGTAATTGTTTGCCGTGTGGTGACGGCAGAGTAGAATACATTAGTCACCAACCCCTACTCTTCCCGTGGGTGTCGTAAGAGGCGACTTAGGGTCTAAACATTGAACAGGGAACGGGCAGCAGCGCTCTCTGATACAGTAACCTTTTAATCTGCGATCTCCAACCCGCCTGCCAAGCGTGGAGATTATGGCAAAACCAAACACTTAAGTGGAGGAGGCTCATAGTCCAGCAGTGGATTGTAACGAGCTGTTGATTTTTCATTTTATTTGAATATGTAATTGTTTATATGTATTTGTGTGTATTATAATTTAGTTATGTACTTATATATTATATTTATTATACTTTTTAGGTTTTATTTTATGTAGGTTTATCTATGTATACGTAAGTATATCATTAATTGAAATTGTTGTGCACGTTACTATCCGCTTCTTTTCTAAATTCTCACTTCCAAGGTCTGCTGTAAGACATTTCTTTAAAAAGAAGCAGTGCCTGTTGTGTCGTTTTTCTATGTGATCATTTTCTGTCAACTTTATTGTGTACAATTTTTATAAAATTAAACTCAGGTATTCCAAAACACCAAGATTTATTGCTAGCTTGTCAACTAATTGCACTTATTTAGACTATAACTAATAATAGATTCTATTAACAAACAAAAGCTTCAACTGAATACTGCAAGATGGCTGGTATGAGTTAAGTTAAGATAAGATAAGACCAACCACACACCTCAAGCTTCGACAACGAACTGTCCACAGGAACTGTCCGCTTCCGCGCCAGACAAGCACGTCCCGTAAAGTCATTCCCGCCACAATTCTGAGCGGCAACCCTGCTAAGCCGTGATTGGTCCGTTTCAATGATTGGTCCTCCACCGACCAATAATTGAGCAGCAAGTGTTGCCATTTCATCAACGATTCGTCCACCACCGACCAACAATTGGGCAGCAAGTGTTGCCATATCATCAATAATTGGTCCACTACCGACCAACAATTGAGCAGTGTTGCCAAAATACAAGTAAATTTTTAAAATCACGACACAATAAATAATAAAGTAAAATATTATTTTTATTACATATTCGTGTTTTTATTTTAACACGTTTTTATTAACTCGCTTTCTTGTCTGTCTGTCTGTTTGTTTGTTTGTTTGTGGATGTGTTCGGTCCGAATCTTGCAACTCATTTTTGGAGCACGTGCCGTCATTCGATTGTGCTGAAATTTGGTACACTTATGTAACCTCGGTGACAATGCAATATTATGATACCATCGAGCTGATCTGATGATGGAGCCGGAAGGTGGCCATAGAAACTCCTAAAATACACAACACAACCTCGTCGTGTTTGAGCTCGTTGGATTTGTCTTGACAAGATCTTTAGTCATAAGTAATGTCCAGGGTCTCATGATGGAGCCGGAAGGTGGCCACAGGAATTCCTCAAATACACAACATAATCTCGTCGTCTTTAGGCTCGTTAGATTTGTCTTGACAAGATCTTTAGTCATAATATGTGATGTCCAGGGTCTCATGATGGAGCCGAAAGGTAATCTCAACGTAACAACATAATCTCGTCTTGCTTGGGATTTTTAGTCTTAGCAATTTAGTCCTACGTGATGTTTAGGGTATCTTGCAAAATTTAAATACGCCTGGACTAAAAAGCACAAAATAATTATAAAGTAAAAAATATTTTTTAACAACACGTTTTTACGCACTAAAAAGTATAAAATATTTTTTATTGAGATTTTCATTGGTGTAGTACTCTTGTAGGACTTAAACGAAAAACGTGGGGTGCATGGAGTAGATTTTGAAGCATAACCGTGTTTCTCAAAAAACTATAGATTAGAATTTAGCCCCTTTATAAAAAAATCATAGACATCTTCTAGGCAAGCTTGGTCCATCTTTCACCTTTTATAATCAATTTCCATCAGCTAGAATAATGGTCAAACGCAAGTCTTTCCTATAATAAAAAAACACAACAATTTAATTGCACTGCAAAAAATATACTAATAATAACTATTTGTAAGTTTTCAAGACATAACACATAACAACCCCTGGCACTAATGAGAATTAGAGGACATTTATTCGTTGTCATTACATTAACAATATGTTATGTATCAATAAGTAGTACAGACAGACATGAAAATAAGTAAGACAATGAAAAGGTTACAGCGTCAGCTATGCTGTTTTTCAGCCATCACCTCGTTCTCTACTTCTTAGAACATCTATTCCATCCATGCACCCCACGTTTTTCGTTTTAAGTCCTACAACAGTACTACACCAATTAAAATCTCAATAAAAATTATTTTATACTTTTTAGTGCGTAAAAACTTGTTGTTAAAAAATATTTTTTACTTTATAATTATTTTCATTATTTTTATTAGTCACTTGATTGTCTAAAAAACACTCAATTGTCTGAAAGAAGAATGGCTTAGTGCTTCAGAAGACACGCACTCTATAGAAGGCACACTTGGTCCCGACTAATTATCTACAGTAACAGTCGTAACATGAGTCATGCCGGCTTTCGGCGGATAAAAAAAACCAATCACCATTGTTTAAGAGATAGGTTGTCGACCTTACAACCCACTTGATTGATGATGACGGCTCCGTAGCCCAGGTGGTAGTGTATCTGCCTCCGACGCGCAGGGTCGCGGGTTCGAATCCCACCCAGGGCAAACATTCGTGTGATTGACACTTGTGTTTAGCTTGAGTCTGGTTGTTGTATATCTACCTACCTATATATAAAAGAACGTATTTATCTGTTTAATGTATAGATATATCAGCTGTCTGATACCCATAGTACAAGTTCTGCTTAGTTTGGGATCAGATGGCCGTGTGTAAAGATGTCCGCACATATTTATTTATTTATTATGTATGATGTGGTCCTTTACACACGTGAGGATTTTTAAGTCAGAAATCCATCAGCAACTGACATCAGGGTTTGTGAGGTCGGTTGTCAACCTTCAATCCGCACCATGAAGAAGGAACAATTTCTTACTGACACAGGAAATCCTAGTGGAAGCTATGGTAACCGTGTGTTTTTTTTTTGTTTTATTCCATAGCATGTTTGTTTCAGGAGCTGGCCCAGTCGAATGGGATGTCCATCACTGCAGAGCATCGGTTCACGGACTACATCCCGCGCAAGATATCCGAGATGGAGAGCATCGTGGATCAGACTTACGACAAAACTAGAAGTAGGTACATTTACATAGACAGAAGAGCGTCGGTGGTCTAGTGGTTGGGTCCGCTGCCTTCCGTCCGGGAGACGCGGGTTCGATAATGATAATGATAATGATTTATTTGCTAAGAAAAATGGTACAGGTTTGCAGGTGTACAGCATAGTAAATAACGAGCACATTTTCAGTCACTTTAAAGTAACATGCAAATTATAAATGTCATAATAACTTAAAAAACAATACACAAATTTACACTAAAAATGTCCAAACAAGTCATGCAAACTTTACACTTAAATAATCCTTAACTGAGTAAAAATTTTGTGATTGAAGCCATTTGAACAATTCTCTTTTAAATACGAGTTTAGGCTGTTGTATTAAAGTTCGTGGCAGATTATTATAAATTTTAATACACATAGGACCACAGTTTTGACTGTATCTTGCCGTTTTAGGGACAACAGTTTGCACTAATTTATCTGGGTTTCTCAAAGGTCTATTAGTTAAGTCTTTTGCTTTTTTAAAGAGATATAGATTTTCCTTAACAAATTTGGCCACTTCAAATAAATAGAGACACGGTAATGGAAGAACTTTTAGAGTTTTAAATAACGGACGGCATGAATCGCGAGGACCAGCTCCACAAATTGATCTAATACATTTTTTTTGAGCGATAAATGCTCATATGGAGCAGTTCATATGACCCAGCCTCTTATGCCATTTTGTATTGCTGTCTTTTACAACATTTGCAGCTTCGGCTTTCTCAACGTTGACATAGTATAAGCCATTTTCTTTGGTGGCCACAAACTCTAATTTTCTTTCTTTGTTTACATAGGCCTTATCTTTCTTAAAAACAATTGTCATACCTTTATCTGTCATTTGGCTTACAGACATAAGGTTCATTGCTAGATCAGGCACATACAACGTGTCTTCCATGACGTAGTTGTTTTTGTTGATTGAGATAGAAAATCTTCCTTTTCCTTCTACACTGGCTGTCACAGAATTGGATGCTAATTTTAAATCGCCTTCCTGGTTCTTAAACTCTATGAACTTTTCTTTCTGTGCACTCATAAGAATTTCATATCTAGCGACGGAATCAATATAACCGAAGTATGCAGCCAAAGCAGTGTTTAAAGAGGCTGCTTTTGAGAGTTTGTAGAGCGGAAAACTGAATCTATTTATTTTGTTACAAACTAGATCAATCTGTTTTTTCCATTTAAATTCAGCATCAAGTGATAAGCCTAAAAATTTAACACAGTCAGTTCCGTCAATGTGTTTGCCGTCATATTTAATGTTAAGTTTCTTATTTAAATTATTAAAATTCATAAAATTCGTCTTATTAATATTAATTTGCAAATTATTTTTATCCATCCATTCTATTACTGCTTTAATTATATTATTTATGTCATTTTCATGGTTATCAAATTTATTAGATGTCACAACGATTGATATGTCATCTGCGAAAAGAATTGTTCTATATTTTGTCACCTCTGGGATATCGTTAATATATGCCAAAAATATCCCCACCACGTAGCGTTTTCGAATGTCGAATTCATATGTACGTTCGATGCTCTTACGGTGAAGGAAAACATCGTGTTGTGTGTGAAGTCAACCAACCTGCACAGGGCCAGTGTGGTCAACTAAGGCCTAATCGTCCTTATTTGAGGTAGGCTCGAGCCCCTCGTTGGGATGTATATGAGCTGTTAATGAAAAGCCCTGCTCAGTTGGATCACAGGAAGACATCCTATTATAAGCTAATGTGAAAGGGTGTTAATGATGAACGAACATATTATGTTTATGTAAAATAAGAGACAGTCCTGCAAAGTGCACTGCGGTAAGTCACTCTTTATAATGAGTCGACGAATTACTCTAAATTAAGTAGCAATTGTACTTATAATGAGTCCAACTCATACGCGTCATGCGTCTAGCTCATTACGTCATGCGTCTAGCTCATTACGTCCGTCTTTCCCGTTTTCCTACGTATTTTCTAGAGCGTTGCTACTTATGTAAGGTGAACGGCTCATTAAATTTTTCTCAGTATAATGGTAAGGCGCTCCAGCCGGCGACAGTTTCTTTAAAAAGACAAGAGACAAAGCCTTCGGTTTTCTTCGGTTTAGCTTAGAATTTATTATTATTAAATATAGCTACAGGGCTGGACTGCCATAGGCTGATAATGATGAAGATAGCTAATATTAGCCATAATAAAGTAGAAAAAAAATATTCGCACCAGAAAAATTTTCTTCCTGCGTCTATTTTCCGAAACAAGATTTGTACAATCTCAAAAACTAATTAAATAGTCTTTCTGACTAACTGTAGTTTTGTATTAATCTTATCTTATCTTACTTAGCCTATGCCACAGAATTAATATAGTCCTATGCTGACCCACTGCTGGGCAAAGGCGTCTCTCTTTTCCTTCCACCCTTCTCTGTTCAACAACAACATCAACGGCCCGTTACAGTCCACTGCTGGACTATGAGCCTCCTCCACTTAAGTGTTTGGTTTTGCCATAATCTCCACGCTTGGCAGGCGGGTTGGAGATCGCAGATTAAAAGGTTACTGTATCAGAGAGTGCTGCTGCCCGTTCCCTGTTCAATGTGTAGTCCCTAAGTCGCCTCTTACGACACCCACGGGAAGAATAGGGGTTGGTGACAAATGTATTCTACTCTGCCGTCACCACACGGCCTCGTCCGACCATGCTGACCCACTGCTGGGCAAAGGCCTCTCTCTTTTCCTTCCACCCTTCTCTGTCTATCTGTCTATCTACATTTATGCCAAAACACAAGTATTCATTATTAAAATTGACGTGTGTACTTTATTAGAGACATAAATTAATAAAAAAATATTTAACTAAATGGTTTTTACGTCAATTTTAATCAGGTGAATATCCTAGCTATGAACTAGTAATTACCGGTTTTAATTGAATTGCTTTGATTGGATAAATGTTTCTCCGGGGTCAAAAGCGTGATCCGGGCAACGACCCAGAAAACAAGTAATCTCATAAATTGCTTGACGACAGCGTTCTTCATCACACTTAGTGATAAAAGGACTTGTAATTTTATTTATTTTCGTCGCATTTTTTGTACCTTTTAACGAGTAAGTGTCAAGCATGTTAAGGCCGGGTTATTGCAAAAATTAGCAATTCAACGCGGTTTAGTTGAAAGTTCAACCGACGCATTACTGAAATAACGTTCATATTAGCGTGCGATGCTTCACGGTGGTTACGTCCGACACTGCGCAGGAATCGTGCGAAAAACTCGTTTTTCTTGAACTCTTTTGCTTACAGAAAATGGCAGAGTTTATGAAAAATGTGATCGATTTAAAATTTAAGTCAGTAATTGGCAAGTTATATTTACGAAAAAAAAACTATGAAGATTGCTTGAAGTTACGAGATCTAGGACGTCAAAAATTTTTTTGCTGCTTTTTTTTTTAACTTGTGCTTTTTATTTCTAAATTATTATAATGTATTTAAAAATTCTACTCGAATTAAAATTTAATTAAGGATATATTCTGTTAGCATATATTTTTTTACATTTATAAAATCAATAGAAGTGCTGGTATTTGATCGACAAAGTAGCGACTATGGGCGCTATTTCCACATAACCCCGCCTTAACCCCAATCTAGTTTTACTTATTTGTTCCCATACCTGCTTGTTTTGTGTAAATAAAGTTTATTATTACTATAATTTTCATGAAAGCTATTAAACAACAGCCTCCGTGGCAGATTTCGCACTCGGGTCCAGATTTCGACGCCCATTACGGAGGTTCCGGGTTCGATTCCCGGTGGGCATACTGTCAAGCAAAAATCTTTTTGTGACACTTTCCCCAGTTTAGTTAGGATATTGCAGGCAGAATCACCTGATTGTCCGAAAAGAAAGATGATTCTGTGCTTCGGAAGGCACGTTAAGCCGTTGGTCCCAGCTACTATCTAGTCGTTACATTGAGCCAAGTCAGTTGCCTTTGGCGGCTCTATAACACTGACACCAGGGTTTGTGAGGTCGGTTATTGACTTTGCAATCCACACGATGATGATGAAAGCTATTTAATCTAACTGACCTATAAACAATAACCGGCCAAGCATGTGTCGGGCCACGCAAAGTGTAGGGTTCCGTAGTTGTCCAATACTATTTATGTAGAGTTACCTGTTTAAGACAGTTAACATTCATAAAAATATTTTTAATGATACTTGTACAAGTGCATTTTATAAGTTGATCTATTATTCGGTAACCTGTAAAGCCAACTTGATGTTGATAATTTTCCTTTTAAATTCATCATTTATACACTACTACCGTGATTTTTTTCACATTTCCAAATACAACGGTTTTGCTGGTACACTTCTAACTAAAATTAAGCACTTTAAAGCGAAATATTTCTCAAACACACACTAGCATCGAGAAATGGTTTTAGAAGACCTATCCAACGATTCCTCACACTATGAGGTAGTCGTGAATAAAAAAATAACCTCCACTTCACGTGTACCAGAGAAACCCTAAAACTTTTTTTAAAGATTGTATGTATGTAATTAATATGTATATCCATGCCAAATTACCATTCCTTGCCTTCTAGTACTAAGAGTCTCTGAGCCAAGCCGCGGACGGATAGACAGACAGACAGACAGACGGACATGGCGATCCTATAAGGGTTTCTTTTTTTTAAGGAACCCTAAAAAGGGAGATTTTAATTTGATCCGTTTATTTTATTAGGTACCTGTTTGTTTTTGTATTTAATTAAACTAAAGATGGTGTGGTGACGGCAGAGTAGAATACATTTGTCACCAACCCCTACTCTTCCCGTGGGTATCGTAAGAGGCGACTTAGGGACTACACATTGAACAGGGAACGGGCAGCAGCGCTCTCTGATACAGTAACCTTTTAATCTGCGATCTCCAACCCGCCTGCCAAGCGTGGAGATTATGGTAAAACCCTCCACTTAAGTGGAGGAGGCTCATAGTCCAGCAGTGGACTGAAACGGGCCGTTGATGTTGATGAAACTAAAGATAAAATCGGTCGTTGTGGAGATCCTTGGGGGAGGCCTTTGTCCAGCAGTGGACGTCTTTCAGCTGAGATGATGATGATGATGAAAGATAATTTTATCTAATAGAAAAATTGTCTAAAAACGCAATGAAATAACTTCTTTGTTAGCAATTAATTTACGTTACAAAGGCGTTTTGCGGTAAAAAGACGCGTTAAAATTGTTTACTAACGTTCAGGGCCCTGATTTTGCTAAATTTCAGAATGTCAAATGGCTTTATTAGGCTATACGGCGAAAATGGACAAGATTCACTGATGTTTTTATACGTAGTCATAAAATTAAAATGGTTAGGAACTTCAATGTATCGCGACCTTGTCACGTCTATTTCACGCTTGATTGAAATCATTTCAACGGGATCCTTATTCTGGAAACAGGAATACGTAACCATTTTCTCTGTCCTGCTTGTCTTGTATTATAGCGACAAAGACAAACAAAATCCATTCCGAACATAAAACAATGATTCCGATATCGTAAATAAAATTCGATTTTCATAGACTAAAGTTGCAATAGTTCATTTCGTTCATTCAATGAAGTAATATTTAAGGTCTACTCAGACTCACAACCACGGCACTTTAAAAACGCCTAACTAAGACATTAACATTTTATTATTTTAATATTGTTTTCATTCCCGACTAGATTTTTAGACTACAGTATTTTTAATTTTACAAACTTAACATATTTAACTTGCAATATATCGAATGCTTCTTCCGTGAAGCAAGTGTATCTGCATCATGGTTTGCTCGCTTTAATCTTGTAACTGAATTTTGAACCAAATCCCTCTCAATTTTTGACGTTCGAATATTATTCTAATTATTTTTATTAAAGTTTGTATAGCCGTGATAGCAGCAGAGTCGATGCCTTTGAAAAGTGGTGTTGGCGTAGACTGCTTTACGCATACCATGAATTGGCATGAGGACGAACGCCACTATACTCCAAGGGTCAAAAATAATTATGCGGATTTCTAAAATATGCTAAGAACAGCATTAAAGTAAAAGGCGTTTACAGATTTCGTCGATAATTCACAGAGCTATTCTTCTTTGTCTTCACCGCTATCCCACTTTAGGTGGGGTCGGCTCTCCGTATCCTTCGGCGCTATGACAATCTGGATGAAGTGAAAATATCCGTGGGATTTTATTTCGTTTTGAATTGCACTCTCATTTATTTTGAGTACCTACTGTTAATTCTCTTTTGCTTGAGATTTTCTTGTTTTTTTGTCTAACCGTAGCATGAAATACGTTGAAATTGGCAAAATCTAAGGCATGAATTTATATACTTAAAAAAAAACTCGCAATACAAATGAACTCTTTGCTTGCCATATTAATGACTATTGGTCTAAAAATCGTCAGCACTATCTTTGTACACTTTTAAATACATCTCCACGAAAACGCCTCATGGTTTTTGTATCCGGAGAAAATAAAGTGTGAGGAGACCTTTACTTAATATTGATATACTTTGTGTTATACATGTAAAGGAACTCTTTTCTACATAATAAACTTATTATAATTTAATCTTTTTAATAATCGTTTCCTCGTTTTTATGTCTGTGGCGATGTGCAAACCGCACCATGCCAAAGGAAAAAAAAAAATGCATAAGCAAAATGTCACGATCATGTCATGAATGCTTCGCTACGATGCGCGTCAATAATCTTTGTTAAAACTAAATTTAAAAACGCATTGCAAAAAAACTTACACGAGTAAAACTAAGAAAAAAAATAACACAATACAATGGAAGATGGTAATAATCGCAGCACAGTAGCATTGGAGCAAATGAACGCATTGCTTACATACTTGGAAGATCATCGCAGCCTGGTTTTGATAATCTGTATCTCTTTATAAATTGATTGTCGTCCAGCTCAAAAGCCCAGTGAATTTTTCTTATCTGCAAGTTCTCGTGTCGCGCATGCTACTTATCAACTGCATCGGCTCTTTGAAGTAAATTATATTGCGCCAGAAACATTTTTAACTAACTTTTTCTAATATTTAGAGGACCAAGGTAGTTGATATCATCCAGAAGTGTAGCAAACTGAAGTGGCAGTGGGCTGGCCACGTCTGTCGCAGAACCGATGAGCGTTGGAACAGACGGGTTCTCGAATGGAGACCACCTCTCGGGAAACGTGTGTGGGACGCCCCCCTGCCAGGTGGACTGATGACCTGAGGAAGGTCGCTGGTGGTGGCTGGATGAGGAAAGCGGGTTATCGTGCACTTTGGCGTGCCCTTGGAGAGGTCTACGTCCAGCTGTGGACTGCTATAGGCTGATTGATTGATTGACTAATATTTATACATGATTTAAAAAAATAATTAAAAAATAATCAAATAAATCAATTATAAAATATTTATACAAACAAAAGTTCCCGCCCACAGGCGGTTGTATCTAGAAATCACTCACAGGTTTATGAATCAATTTGAGATATTTAATTTCTGTAACTCGTGAAATACCTAGGTCATAGTTTATTTCAAAAAAATATTTATTTCGTTTTAGGGTTTCGTATCATAAAACAATAAAAACTTTATTTTCCAATCTGACCTAATGGGAGCCGCGTCATGTGATCCAATTTGGACCAAGTGGGCGCGGACTAGAAGGAAAAAAGAACTTGGATGTATTTGAACTCCTAGGTCAAGTTTGTTGTGATTGCTTATAAAAAAACCGATGATGGTCAATAAATTCATCCATCAACTCCATTTTGTAGAGTTTCATAGCATAAAATGACAAAATAAGCATTTTTAAAATAAGCTTTGACCCCACCCCCACAATCCTTCCTGCCACAAAACTATACTACATAATTATACTATATTTTTGTACATGTTATAAAAAATAAATATTTTTGAATTTGTGTTATACATGTTTTTGTTTTAACGCTAATAATAAAAAAATTAAGGTTTATTCGTTTATTGTGGTTGTTTAAACTATTAAATTATTTTTACAAGTAAGATCTAAAGATACTATCATCATCATCTTAAAAAAAATCATTTGATAGTATAGTGCAATATAATTAACTCATCTATTAGAAATTACAAATATTATATTTTTATTAAGTGTCCGACAAGTAACCTTCAATAAGCTGGTCCGATTCGTACTTGGCCTGTTTTTATTGTTAGTCCCATAGACTTAGTTTTTTTTTTTACATATTATATCTATGGGTGGTCCTACAATTTTTATTTGTGATTGTCAGTTGATCCAAACAGAAAAGACTTGGCTTAAAAGTCTAGTAACCGGGCCATAAATCCCAAAAAAAAAACCAGTTTGTTTAAAAAGTATCCTACCAGTCTAGGTTTTTCTTGTATATAAAACGACCTATGTGTTTTAAATGAGTTGGAATTCTTAACTATAACCACTTTTTGGCTTTACCGTCAGACCCAGGCTATAATTTTTGATACAAGTTGACGTTATGTTTATGAATTGAAAAGTTCCTATAGGCGCTTTCCAGCTGCTACATGCTACATCGGTCTCTAGACACCATCTAAGTTTATTCATAGTATCAGTCGAGGCAAATCGAGCACAAATACGTCAAGGTTGTGTTAAGTAAAGAAGTTCCTATGACCACCTTTCAGCTTCATCATTAGACCCTGGACACCATCTTAGACTCCTAAGACAATCCAATTTGTCATGACACATCCAATGAGCCCTTGCTTGGTTATTTTTTATACTATGTAGTTGGGTACTTTACGTGGCTACCTTCTTCCTCCTTTTACTAGTAAAAGTCACATTTAGAAAAGCAGTCGCCGTAGCCGAAATCGGCATGGAAGTTATATATATGGCTACCTTCTTCTTACCTGGCTACCTTTTTACAATCTGGAGACTACAAAAATGATATTCCTGGGGCGGGAGCCTAATGATCTGTCTTACAGGTTTTCCTAGTACGGACACCAGGCTCTCACATCGCAATAGGCTGTATTAGATTAAGTTTTTAGCAAGTTAAATATTTTGGGAGAGCAAATATTTTTTTATTATTATTATGACTATTTTTAGACAATAAACAATTAACCAGAAAGCTGATCTAAAACGCGTGTTGGAAATAAAAGCGTTAAATAATTAAACTTTATTTCTGTATATTTCTACTGACAACCCTACTAAAACACCGAATATTTATCAAAAAATGAAAAGATACTCTAATACAAAGAGATATGTGCCGTTTTGTATTTTCTTTGGCGAAAGCTTTACGACTTTTGTTATATTCAAACAAATGAATGACCTTGTGAAATTCTTCGTGTCATTTCTGCATTTGATTGAAATGTAGAAATGTAGTAATTTCAGTTTTTGACAGAAATTTGGTTCTTATTCTGGAAATTTCAATCAAAATTGAATGAAAGATTGACGAATCCTTCAAACGATTTCGTACACACACACATATGCAAAATATAAAACGTAATACACTGATGTTTTCTAAGCAGAATGTTTTCTAGTCGTGAATTAAATACGCAATTTACGATATCTTTTCCGCGTTTTGTCGCCGATACAAAATTTGGGACCCAATGATTTCAACTTTGACATAAGAAATTAGTGCGATCGGGCCCCAGTTAAGTAGGAATCTAAGCTGATGATAGAAGTTTGAACATTACATCAAAAGCTTGTGAAAGCTTCCGCTACAAATATCCTGAAATGCTAAGTAAACCAACTTTCAAAATAAATTAGTTAATCAAGCCTACTCTATAATACAGTAAGCAGTTTTAA
Organism: Carpatolechia fugitivella; assembly: GCA_951230895.1. Classification (NCBI taxonomy): domain Eukaryota; kingdom Metazoa; phylum Arthropoda; class Insecta; order Lepidoptera; family Gelechiidae; genus Carpatolechia; species Carpatolechia fugitivella. The sequence goes on from OX579657.1 coordinate 2,691,173, forward strand.
GAAGTCAAACTCTGTTAAGATTTTTTCATCTCTCATACTCTGAAAGTAGTCCAATAATGTCACCAAAGAAAGGATATAAGTCCAATTTACATCCCAAGGGATTTAAGTTACTTTGAAATTCAAACCTTTCTTTTTACTATTTGTATAGAAAATTGCACTCAATAGATGGCAAAGGAAGAGACCTATACAGCCAGATATTTCTACAACTAGTGGCTCTGTGAGCTGTAAACTTCGCGAGTATTTCTTCTTCGAAATGGTTGATTTATGTTTTTTATACTATTCCTATCGCTCGGTCAATTAATTTTATTCCGATAAAAAAAAAAAATATACTTGAATTGAATATACTTTAATTAGGCAAGATGAATACGGAAATCGCGTATTTACCTAGAAATACAAATAAAAAGAATAACAATTATAAAACAAACAATTATTCATTAAAGTTTTCGTAAAAATGACACGACCGGGAGAAGAGCGGTGCCTCCTAAAACAGGTTTATAACTTAATAGGGACACGTGCCTCTAGTGAAATGTAACCGCTGATACAAATAAAGATATTTTTTTAATTTTTTTATTTAGGCTTGTGCGAGAATTTCAAATATCAATACGCAGTGATTCAAATAAAAACCAGCTGATAACATTTTTTGTGTCAAATAGGGTGTGGCGCACTAATATGGCGCGTAATGGTATGTAGCTTAAATATATTTTTTACCAACTGTTTTGTTTACTTTCCTCGCAATCTAGATGCAAAGTAGAGTGTTCACCACGTGGGAAAGATCAATTCCACTCCCAGACTATAAGCGCCCTCGCTGAGCTCGTGCGCCTGAATACTTCGGGTGTAATTGATCGCTTTCAGCCCCTTGGTTGTAACACTAAAAAAAAAGAGACAGAGACACACAATGTTAAAATCTGCCACTCCAAAACGGGGCGCGGGGCAGTGTGATAATCGCCTTCCCAATAAAGAAATTAAGAGAATAAAATTATTGTCTGTAAGATTCTGAACACTGTTGTCAATAAACTCCATAAAACGCCCCAATTTTAGATCTTCTTTTTTTATCGCACTGTATCAACCTATAGATATAATATGTAGCAAAAAAAAAATTCTAAGTCTATGGTATCAACAACACAAACATATGAGCCACGTTATTTTGATTGATGACTACATTTACGTCATCGTACACGTGGCACATACTGCAAATTGAATTTGATACCAAACCCTATCCAATAAATCTGACAAGGTGCGTCTCTCTAGGGAAAATTCGCTATTTTTATTACATCCAAAGAATAATAAGATATTTCCTGTATAAATAACTGGCCAAGCACGTGTCGGATCACGCAAAGTGTAGGGTTCCGTAGTTGCCTAATATGCAGAAGTTAGCACACGGAGCTAATAAGTAATGATAAAAAAATTCCTTATTTATATTATAAACCCGAAACTTTGTAAGTAGGAATGTATGGATGGTTGTTTTTTACTCTTTCGTGGATGAAATTTAGAATAGAGATAGTTTGTACCCTGATATAACACATAGGATACTTTTTACGGGAAAATCTTACACAACGCGAGCAGGCGGACCGCTAGTATTTATGTATATTGTAAAATTGTATGTTTGGTGCGAGCTACAGATTATTACAAATCAATGACGAGTAAACACGAGAAGAATTATTATTAATCACTACTTTAAGAAACTAAAATATTATATTATATTATTATGAGCCTAAATATACTAATTATAAATGAAGAAAAACAAATATAATAATGTGCTCCGCTCCACTGAGAGTAAGATTTTGAAAGTAAGAGAAGGCTAGTAAGTACGTATACGACTTTAAATTGCTAAATAAAATAACATGTAACAAAAGAATAGCTAAAGAGAAACTTAAAAAGAAACGTACCTATAACCTATTATATACTACCTGTGTAATACAAAATCTTATGAAATTCAAGAAAAAATGCACAGAAATGATAGCATTGCTAGATGACAATGATTTAGATTCAAGCACAGTTACAGAGGACAAAAGTGTGCTATCTGAAAACGACACAGCTGAACAATTTAACTCGGCTTTACTAGTACCTGTTGGTCCAGTGAGACAAAAGAAGAAAAAACGTAGATCTCACAAGAAAAGGAGGTCACACGCATCCCAGGGGCCGCTCGCCTCCCAGGGGCCGCTCGCCTCCCGGGGACCACTCGCCTCCCGGGGGCCGCTCGCCTCCCAGGAACCGCTGGCCTCCCGAGGGCCGCTCACCTCCCAGGGGCCACTCGCCTCCCGGGTCCAGGGTACGCCCGCTTGGCCGCGCGCGCCTGAACCACCGAGCGCACCGTTGTTGGGTCACCGCATGCCGCGTGGAGCCTGCTTGCTCCCGGGTGTGCGCGCGCCGCCGCCGCCGGCACGCCCAGCGTCGGGTCGACGCGCGTCCGGGCCTGTGCGAGTACCGCCGGGCATGCACACGTGGACGCCGGAGACGGTCCGCGCGCCTCGACCCGGCCCTCACGGCCGGACGGCGAGTCGCGGCGGCGGCGGCGGCGGTGGCGGCTCCCCTTTACTTACTAGCACGCCCACGCCGGATGACCGCGTTCAATGGACCGTACCCACGACGTCGGCACCCTGTTCGTCGTCCAACAAAGACTCTTCCGCTCAGACTGTTATATTTAGTGACGAAATAGGAAAAGGAATAGGCTACTTGCTTAGTAATAATGTTAAGCAAAAAGTATTAAATATTTGTATGCCGGGCGCCTCCTTCAAAGAAATAACTGATAAAATGTTAGGAATGAGCTATACAAAAAATACAACAGTTATTTTATTACTAAGTAATAGTAGCGGTTTGGATAAACAGGGTTTAAATAATTTTATTCAATCCTGCTCGACCCTTCAGGTCCAAAAATGTATAATAGGCACATTACCATATATAAAGTCGCAGGAAAAGTCGTATAACAATAGTTTATTTAATTTTAACAAATATTTATACAATTTGACTTGTCATAGTGACAAACTTTTTATTTTTGACATTAATATATTTAATTCTTTTTATTTGACAAAAGGTACATTGTATCTAACTCATTTTTATAGAAAACAATTAGCTAATTTGTTAGCTAAAAATATTTTTGACCCTGTTATACAATGTATAACAAATGATTATAGTCACCGCGGTATTCATGTATCTAGGAACAGTAAATCTCAAAATTTAAACTAGTTTCACGGACAAAGGGAAAGCAATTTGAGATTATTCATCAGAATATTCAAAGCTTTTCATGCAAGGAACTTGAGATTGAATTGTTCCTGGAAACTAGGAAAACTGACGTTTTATGTTTAACAGAGCACTGGCTGAAAGACTATCAAATGATTATTAACTATGATAATTATTATATTGCCAGTACCTTCAATCGAAAGTCCGACGGTGGAGGCTCATTTATATTATTACGGAAAAACATAAAATCTAAAGAGCGCAAAGATATTGTTGGACTTTCGAAGGCAGGTTGTATTGAACTGTCCTCTGTTGAGTTGGAAAAACATATTATAGTTTGCGTTTACAGACCCCCTTATGACCAGAACTTTCAAAATTTTGAGTTAATTATGGAAGATGTATTAAAATTAATAGTAAAGTCTAATAATAAATCTCACATAGTCTGCGGAGATTTTAATGTAGATTTGTTAGTAAATTCAACCTATAAAAGCAGGCTACTTGGTTTATTTAAATCATTTAATTTGGTTAACATTTTCCTAGAGCCAACAAGAATCACAGCGACTTCGGCTACTTGTCTCGATAATTTTTACTGTGATTGTAATTATTCCAGCAAACAAATAATAAACTCTCTTCAATCAGATCACAATGGACAAGCAGTGACTTTTCCTATTAGTCCAAAAAAAGAGAGTATTTCAATAAAGAAAAGATCTGTAACCGCGAGTAAAATTGAAAAATACAATAAAGCATTATGCGATAAACTGCCTGTTCCAAATTATGATTTGAATGATCCAAATTGTTTTTATAAAGAGTTCTTTTCTTTATTACATTGTGAGTTTGAGGATATATTTAAAGTTAAGACAATTAACATTAAGCCTAGATTCAGATTTAGTGACTGGGCTACTAGGGGCATTCGCATTAGTAGAGATAGGTTATTCGATTTATATGCTGAAAAGGCGTATAACCATAGTGAAATCTTCATTGAATATGTTAGAACTTTTTCAAAAACTTTTAAAAAGGTTTGTGCATTAGCAAAGGCCAACTATATTAAAAACAAAATAGTTTCGGCTGATAATGTTGTAAAGACGATTTGGAAGGTGATAAACTGCGAAACGGGAAAAGCTAAACTATACGACAACAGACATTCATTAAATACTGTTAGTGGTATCATTACTGCAGATGAAGATATTGCTCAAGAATTTGAAACATTTTTCACAAACATTCCATTAAAAACTACAGAGCCGCTTAATTCCTCACCTTCTTCTGCTCGCGATCTGCTGAATGCTAATGTTCAAAGGTGCCCAACTGTGTTTGAGTTTAGGCATATAAACCCGCAGGTAGTGATTAAAACTTTTAAGGAATTAAAGCTAAAAGATACTGAAGACTTATTTGGTATGTCGGTTAAGTTGTGTAGTTCTATAATCGAAACTCTGGCACCTTACCTAGCATTTTTATTCAATTCTTGTGTTGATCAGGGTGTATTTCCAGATTTAATGAAACATAGTAAAATAATACCTTTATTTAAGTCAGGAGATAAAAAGGATCCCGGTAACTTTAGGCCAGTGTCTATACTTCCGGTACTCAGTAAAATTTTTGAAAGGATAATACTTAATCAAATGCTGTCTCATTTTAATCTGAACCATCTACTCCATAATCAACAGTTCGGATTTACTAAGGGGCGTTCGACCACCGACGCTGCAGTTGCTCTCCTACATCACGTGTACGGGGCTTGGGAGGAGTCGCAGGATGCTATTGGGGTGTTCTGTGACCTATCTAAAGCTTTCGACTGCGTCGATCACGAGACGCTGCTAATAAAGCTGGAACATTATGGAGTTAGAGACGGAGCCCTAAATTTGATCAGTTCCTATCTAGAAAATAGAATTCAAAGAGTTCAAATAAACAGCACGAAGTCACTGGGATCTAAAGTCAAAATCGGCGTGCCACAGGGCTCAATTCTTGGACCGTTCCTATTCTTAGTATATATAAATGACCTGCCTTTTATGGTACAAAACCGATCTAGGATAGTGTTATTTGCTGATGATACTTCTCTAATTTTCAAAGCTAGCAGACATAATCAAGATATTGACGAAGTAAATGACGCTCTTTCCCAGATCCATGATTGGTTTACGACAAATAATTTAATGTTGAATCCCAAGAAAACAAAATGTATAAAATTTTCATTGCCTAATGTAAGGAACAACAACTTAGCTATTGTCTTGAATAACGAAAATTTGCAATATGTAAATGAAACAGTTTTCTTGGGGATCACTATCGACGCAAGGTTACAATGGGACCCTCATTTAAATGCGTTATCCGCAAGGCTCAGCTCGGCGGCATACGCAGTCAGAAAGATTCGTCAACTGACTGACGTTGCTACTGCCAGACTTGTATATTTCAGCTATTTTCACAGCATTATGTCCTACGGAATTTTATTGTGGGGTCAAGCTGCTAACATAAATAATATCTTTGTGTTACAGAAGAGGGCGATACGTTCCATATATGAATTGCGTGGTCGTGATTCCCTAAGGGAATTGTTTAAAGAAATTGATATCCTCACAGTATCCTCACAGTACATATTTGAAAACATCTTGTATGTCCGGAAGAACACAATGCTATTTCCTAAGAATTCTGATATACATAATATAAATACTAGAAATAAAAATAAAATAGCGCACCCAAAGTTTAGACTGTGCACAGTTAATAATTCATTCATGGGGAACTGTATTCGCTTCTATAATAAAATACCAGATGATATTGTAAATCTGTCCGATAGCCAATTTAAAGCTAAAATTAAAACTATTTTATGTTCTAAGGCCTATTATACGATAAATGATTACTTAGATGATAAAAACGTCTGGTCAACTGTTGTTCCAAATCAACGGAGTAGATTGTAATTATGACTCATGTATGATTCTTTATATATTTAAAAGAAAAGTACAAAAGATACAATTCCTGTGGAGTTTCTTCTGGCCGTTCTTCTCCACAGAGGGCGTACACTGGTAGTGAACGTGCCATCCATGATAGCTTTGACGTCGAAAAATGATTTGTAAAAATCTTAATTCGAATAAAAAATTTTGACTTTGACTTTGACTTTAGGTAGTACCTATATTTAATTTTATCTACAATATTATGTAAGTACTACGAATGAAAATTGCTCCGCTGAGAACTAAGTTTTTGGAAATAAAAGTAGGCTAGACTAAATTGCTAAATAAAATTATAATAGTTTATGGAATATCTAACTGGAATTGAAAGAGAAATAGTCAGTATTGTAATTTCAAGTTCTTCATATGTAAGAATACTTAATTCTAACAAAAGAATATTCAAAGTGCTAATAATTGCAATCTAATAGGTAGGATTTCGATGCACATCCGAACAGCATCTAGTCGCTCGCGCTAATGAGCGCGGCTGCCGCTCTATTTGTTACATCGACTCCCCGCGCGCAAGCCCCGCAGGGCCATAAGCTCCGCGGCGCGGCGCGCTTAATTCGAAATTCAAAATAGTTTTATTCGAATGTTTCGAATGTTCCATTGGCAACTCGCGATTGTTACACATTTAAAACTGACAAGTAAATAAGGTAAGGTTAAGAAATTATTTTAGTTTAGTTTAGTTTAGTTTAGTTTATTAATTCCATAACAACATACATTGTGTCGGAAATATAAAATAGAATAATAATAATAAAACAATGAAAACAGTTTTCAGCACAAAGTAAAAGCTACAAAAATATAAAAATGTTCAATTGGTATCTAGTCAAAATGGTACAACATATAATTATCAAATCATTAAAATTTTAGAATTTATGTCAGTCATACATTATTCGCACTATTGATAAAGTCATTCAAACTATAAAAGCATCTCTCCAACAAAAAATTTCGGAGTAATTTATGAAATTTAAATGAGTCATTAACAACCTTGAGTCCATTAGGTAAAGCATTATAGAGTTTCACGGCCTGGTATCTAACGCTATGATGAACTACTTTCAATATGGGAGCTATTACGTTGGGAATATCCTTTCTACGTGTAGATTGTCGAATTTTCCTATCTTCGGGAACTTCATATCTTTCAGGTCTTTTTACCAGATCGGTTAACAATAAGAGAATGTATAGACATGGTACCGTAAGAATCTCAAGATTTTTAAAATATTCTCTACATGATATCCATTGGGGAATACGTACTATTGTTCTTATAGCCCTTTTCTGTGCAATAAAAGCTTTACTTATGTTATAAGCGTAACTGTTGCCCCAGAGTCTTATGCTACTTCTCAGATGCGATTCTACCAGTGAAAAGTATATACTTCTTAGATGAGATATAGTTAACTCATCTCTCAGACTACGCAAGGCATAACAAGATGTGCTAATTTTGGATTCAATCTTAGATAGTTCATCCTTCCAGTTCAAGCACGAATCAATGTAAACTCCCAGAAATTTTACTGAGTTGACAGGTATTATCTTTGTGCCTTCAATAACTATATTTAACGTTTCTAGCTGTGGATCTAAAAACCATAACATTTGTCTTTGATAAATTTAGTTGTAAATTGTTTGTGGCAAACCACCGATGAAAGACTGATAAAGCCTTGGAAGCCTTTATTTCAAGTTCTTGCGATGTTTTTGGTGTAATAATTGCATTTGTGTCATCAGCGTAGCTCACCAATCTGATATCGTCCAGGATATAATGTACATAATTTAACAAGTCGTTTGTGAAAATGTTAAACAGTATTGGTCCTAGGACAGAACCTTGAGGTACTCCCGTTCTGACCAGAACTTTTTTGCTTCTGCACACTTCCAATTTATTTTCCTGCACATGAGTTAACTCTACAAACTGATGTCTGTTGCTAAGGTAAGATTTTAATAACTTAAGAGCTTTTCCTCTAATACCATAATGAGAGAGTTTGGTAAGTAGAATTGAATGATCTATTGAATCAAAGGCAGCTGTCAAGTCAAGGAATAAACCTGCTACTCTCTCTCCTTTATTCAAACTGACAATAACATCGTCTATTAATGTGTCTATAGCTTGCGCAGTTCCAACTCCGGTTCTGTACCCAAATTGACGGACATTCAATATATTATTACTGTCTAGGTGGTTAACTAATCTAATTTTAATTATAATTTCAAAAATTTTTGACAGAATTGGTAGAAGGGATATAGGCCTATAATTTTTGGGATCTGTTTTAACACTTTTTTTGTAAATTGGTATTACTTTAGCCAGTTTGAGCTGATCCGGGAACACTCCTTGGTCAAGACAATTATTGAAAAATAAAGCAAGGGGCTCCGCGAGTATGTCGATGTTATTTTTAATTACAGATATCGGAATGTCATCAACACCACAAGACTTTTTATTTTTCATGTTTTTTACTATTTTTTTTATTTCCTTTGGCGTTGTATGCCTCCAACGCATGCCATTTGTGATGAATTTTGTACTAGATTCTAAAATGTTTTTGGCTAAGATTATGTTAGCAGAGTCGTAGGATTTATTGCTGTTAAATTGTTTTGAAAAAATCTCTACTACCTTTTTGGGATCATCAGTAATTTCGTCACCACATTTTAGACGTATCTTTTGGATCGCTCCCTTTTTCTCTTTATTTCTGTGTTTGTTTACAATACCCCATATAGTTCTAGGACAGTTATTTGATTTAACAACTTCCTTTTGGACAGCTAGCTTACGTGCCTGTTTAATTACCCGTCTGTATATGGCTAAATATCTAATTTTATATTGTTTAACTGAGTTATTGCTGGTGGAATCAGCTGATACTAAAAATCGTTTCATTCTACTTGATATCTTAATTCCTTTCGTAATCCACTGTAGCTTTAATCCACTGTTTAATTTAACTTTACATGACTTACGTTTAAAACAGTTATTAAAGATATTACTAAATTTTTGTAAAAAATCGCAGTGTTTCCAATCCTGTGCCATTATGATAGACCTGAATAGTTCGTTATTGTTGCGATTATAAATTCTTTTTTCTGTAGTGAGGAAACTGTACTGAGCATTTGTTTTTTTCTCTGGAACAAGTATGTCACAACTTAGACCAGCATGCCCATCTGACATTCCATTGTGATCTACAGTAAAAGATGCTATATTGTCATCACGTAAATTAGTTATTAAGTTATCAAGACACGAATGAGCAGTCCCACTTATATACGTTGGAGTGGATACCAAGGGCCTAAAATGATAACGCTTTAGCAAGTTTAAAAATTCTTCTTTATATTTGTCATTAGTAAGTAAATCTATGTTAAAATCTCCGGCGATAACACATTTTTTGTCAAAGAAATGCTCCAACAGTTCTTCCAAAGTAGTCAAAAATTCATTGAAAGACTTAGATGATTGCGATAAATGCAGATCACATGCAGGTCGTAATCTGTATCTCTTATACCACTAATCTCAAAATATTGTGATCTATATAACTTATCTACAATAGGAAGACACTCATAATTACACTGATTTAGCACTAAAATTAGACTGCCTCCCCGTTTCATGGCTCTACGTGTATTTGATGAAGCCAATTTATACTTTTCTATGTTAAGAAGCGAAATGTTATTGCTATTCAAAAAATGCTCGGCAATGCAAATGTATCGTGGCAATTGTACATTTAGATTGTGCAGATATAAAATTAATACGTCTTTTTTATTATTTAATCCACATATATTTTGATAATAGATTGATAAGATATTATGTCCCTTAACTTCTGATACCTTATATTCTAGTTCCTTATATGAATATGGATGCGATTGTGAATGTGAATGTGAATATGGACCTGATAGACTTAAACGTTCTAGCTGTTCAGAAAAAGAGCGTGTACTCGAATTAATCACAAAAAAAATTGCAATCTGTTTGAGTACCAATTTCACGAGTTTGTTGATTTTGCAGAGCTTTATTAGAAATTGAATACGTTTTAAGTTTATGTTTATAAGCTAAGGCTATCATGTCCATAACCAAAGCTCTACAGGAGTTACTTCTATCAAGTCTATTATTTTCAAAAAACATCAATTGTGAGCAGACAACATTCTCCGTATATGAGCTTATAATTTGAATTAAATCATTAAGTTTGTTTTCATTTAAATAAGCATTTGAACAAATTTTTCCCACGTGTACGTTGGTATTTTGTAACATATTTATACAATGATATAATGCAGATTGAAATTTAATAATATTTTTGTCATGGGTACCTCCAAGGATAATTACGAAGTCATTTTTTGTGAAATCTTTACATAAAGAGAGACTCCCGCTTATAATTTGTACTAGTGAAGCGTAGGGCTTGAGCACACAAGTAACCTTATAGTCAGAACCCAGAAATTTTTCAAGTAAGTGACGCAGATTCCGGCCGGATTCATCTGCAAGAAGCAAAACTCTATGCCGTGTCGATTTTATTGGGTTTTGATTAGTCGTTAAAAACTGATCTTTAAGACATTCCACCTCTGCATTGTCTTTCGAAGCGTCGCCTTCTTGTGTGTTATCAACCTTATGTGCTTCCTCAGTTAACTGTGGATATTCGATCGTCGCTTCCAGCTTGGACGAATGAATATTTAATTTAGCTCTTTGTTTCCTGTTTCTTTTAATAGGTGGGGACCGACAGACATCACTTAAGATTTGTATTTTCTTTTCGTATTCTTCAATTCTTTTCTTCAATGCAAAATTTTCTGAAACCAGTTCATCTATTTGATTCTCTGCACTGTCTAGTCGTGCTTGTAGGTTAGCAGCAGATTTGTTTAGGTTTTTTATTTCACAACTTAGATTTAATTTTATTTCAGGACAGCTTCTGTTCAAATTACATTCTTCCAAGCTCTCCTCTTCCGGAAGATGCTCAAAAGAATTAGAAACATTAACGTTGATTATATAATCCTTTCTCGTGGTGAGGTTGTCGTTCGGGGATGAATCAAAGTTAGCAGCTGAAACACCTTCAGTTATTTTCGTCGAACTAGTGGAATGAGATGATTCATTTCTCTGATTGTCTTCCCCATTGTCTATTTTTCGAGGTAATGGTGTTGAAGTAGCTTGCACAGCATCGCAGTTTTTATTAGTATAATTTCCTTGCCGCCGTCTTGAATTACCAACGCACGCGCCACACCTCCAGTTTTCTTTACGCTCTCGGTTAATATAGAAAGAAGCAAATCTTGCGTCCGACACTGACGTACACTGCAAGTGAAAGAATTTAAGGCAATGCCTACACTTAAGATATCGTTTGTTCACTATTTCCTTGTTACACTTTGAGCATTGTGTTTCCATTATAAAAGTTCCGATTATTTGCTAGGTTATGCAGAATTCTTGGAAAAGTGAGGAGAGAAGAAAAAAAATAAAAAAATAAAATAAAAATAACAATCAACGTATAACAGCTCAAAAAAAGTCGTGTTGGATTCGAACTCGCGCCGTTTGCGTCGTGAGCGAACAGTCTTTCCAACCCACTAAGAGAGATTGAAATCTCAACGCGAAATCTCGATACAGTATGCGCAAGTCGGTCACAGCAGAAGTGGCAAGTGAAGGTCACGTCCGCATTCACTTGACTCGCACGTACGTTATTTAACAAAATTTAAAATTAGACAATGTTGCACTATGTAATTTCTTCACTTTATTTAGTACTTAGTTAGGACACTAGTTAATCCACAATTATTACTAAAAATGTTTAATAATACTGGTCAGATGACTCAGATAAGCACTTTCACTTGTTCACGTCTATTTATATGTTTATAATTTTATTTAAACTGGTCACAAACAGTAGCACACAATATTTGATCATAAATTGGGATAAACTTGCACTTTTAAGGATAAAAACAGCCAATTTACATTTTTAAATTAAAAATTCGTACAGAGCTAATGTTTACATTGACAGCGCCATCTGACGACGAATGTAGTAAATGATGTTATGATTTTATTTTATCGCAATCTTTTTACTGTTCTAATACCTACTTTTTACTACCAACATAGACGGACTCCATCAAGTCATTTTCTATGATACTTGTACTGAATTTCTTACTTAGCACAAGTACATTTTAAATTTGGTATTTTATTCGTTAACCAGTCAAGCCTACTTATTTCACATTTTTTTTACTTTTCTTGTACTTAAATTTACTACATAGACAGTTTAGTTCATAAGTTGATATATTATTCGTTAACCTGTAAAGCCTACATGATGTTGATAGTTTTCCTTTTAAATTCATCATATACATTACTACCGTGAATTTTTTCACATTTCCAAATACAACGGTTTCGCTGGTAGGGGGGGGGGAACTTGACTCTAACAAAAATAAGCACTTAAAAATGGTTTTAGCAAACCCCCATTATTTTTTTAAACCCTATCCAACGATACCTCACACTATAAGGTAATAGTGAACTTAAAAAATAACCCCCACTTCACGTGTACCAGAGGAAACCTAAAAAAATATTTTTTTAAGATTTTATTCTTTAGCTTTGACGGCATAATTAATATGTGTGTCCATGCCAAATTACAGCCTTCCAACATTCATCAAAGTATTTTTCTATGATATTTGTAGTACCAAATTTCTTACTTGTACTAGTACTTTTTCTAAGTTGGTCTATTATTCGATCACCTGTAAAGCTTCTTGATGTTGATAGTTTTTCTTTTAAATTCATCATATACACTACTACCATGATTTTTTTCACGTTTCCATATACAACGGTTTAGCTGGTAGAGGGGGGGGTGTAACTAATAGATGTGATGAGTGGTCGATCTTAATGAAAAACGGCAATTTTGGAAAAACTGAACAACACTTTTAATGAGCTCAAAAACGTAGGTAGATTTGAACACATATAAATTAAATGAGCGTGCGGCGGGAGTGGAGCTCGAATATAGACTGGTTTTTTAGAAGAAATCTGCAGCGACGGTAGCGCGACCCGCGCACCTCACATTCCCCTCGCACGCCCAGTACAAAATGTAACAAACATAAAAACTATCGCGTCGCTTACACGCCCCACCCCAGTGCTGCCTAGCAGCACTCATCTCCAATGGGTATCCTAGCGACGCGTGTTGCAGATCTGGTAAGTAGTCCTGTTTTGGTCTTTATCTTAACCATTCTTATTCGGCCATCTTTGCCAGGACAAATTTCTTGTATTAAGCCTTTTGGCCAAACATTCCTTGGTCCATCTGGGTCTACAATAAATACCAAATCTCCAACTTGCAAAGGCTTCTGCTCCTTATTCCACTTTTGTCTTGGTATCATCTCAGGTAACACTTCTCTCACCCATCGCTTCCAATACAGATCTGTCAATCGCTGTGAAATTCTCCACTGTTTCCTTAGGTACAGATCTGAGTCATCAAAAACGCCAATCTGTGGCAAGTTGGATGATGATCCAAGAAGAAAATGGTTTGGAGTAAGTGATTCCATACAGCCGGCTTCTACTGAGACATGAGTTAGAGGTCTGCTGTTGACAATATTTTCGATTTCAGCCAGTAGTGTTAATAAGGTTTCTTCTCTTGGGGCTCGTTCATTGAGCACGACTTTTAAAGATGTTTTAACTGATCGGATCAATCGTTCCCAGGCCCCACCCCAATGTGGGCTAGCGGGTGGTATGAATGTCCATCTGGTGCCATGGTTCAGACTCTCATCTATCAGTGCCTGCTCGTCTAGGTCTTGTATAGCTTTCTTCAATTCAGTGTCGGCGCCCCTAAGATTGGTACCATTGTCTGAAAACATCTGTAATGGCCAGCCACGTCTTGCAGCCATTCGTCGTAGGGCCATGATGAAAGAATCCGTTGAGAGTGTACTGACTGTTTCCATATGAATTGCTCTTATGGTAAGGCACGTGAATAGTACTCCGTATCTTTTCTCACGGCGCCTTCCGATTGTCACTTCCATCGGTCCAAACAGATCTACTCCGCAGAAGGAAAAAGGACGTTGATGGTGAGCCATTCTAGCTTGAGGTAAGTCTCCCATTCTGGGCATCTCTGGTTTACATTTTCTTATTCTGCATAACATGCATTTCGATACAACATTTTTAACTGTAGGTCTCATTCTAATAATCCAATATTTCTGTTTCAGATTATTTACAACCGTTTCCTGGTTCCCGTGGGCGGCGGCGACGTGGTAATGTCTCACAATCAATCGTGCGATATAATCTCGTCCATCTAAGATCGCAGGTCTTTTAGTTTCAGGTGACACATCGGCCGCAGCGTCGATTCGGCCCCCGGCCCGCAGGACTCCGTGTTCATCGAGGTGCGACGATAAGATAAGTAGTTTACTCGAGGTAGGTATATTTTTAGAATTTTTTAGTAAGTTAATTTCTGCGCTGAATGCTTGAAGTTGTGAATAACGTAGTAGCAGACGTTCAGCTCGTTTCATTCTACAGTCATCGGTATTGTAAGTGTAATTTCTTTCGCTATATTTTCTTTTCAGGGCCAACATTCCTTTGTCTACAAATGTAAGTATTCTATACATTGTTTTCAGGAGGCGTGTCCACGACGAGAACTTCGCAGGATCAGGTACAGGTAAGTATTCATTTTCTGTTTGTATAGTAGTAACATATTCTAATGTAAGTTTATTTATTTCAGGGTTAATGACATCTCGCGGCCATTCGTTTTCATTATTCTTCAAAAACGCAGGACCATACAACCATTCCTGTTGCAAGACTGTACAATCGTAGCTCTCTCTCGTAGCTATATCGGCGACGTTCATTTTGGTAGGTATGTAACGCCATTCATTGATTTGTGTGAGGTCGTCGATCTCGCCTAGTCGGTTTGCAACATATATTTTATAATTGCGAGCGTCATTTCTTATCCAGTGCAATACTGTTGTCGAATCGCACCAAAAGTATCTTTTTTGCGCAGTCATATTATGTTCCTTTGTTATTGTGTCGGCCAAACGAGCTGCTAACACTGCAGCCTGCAGTTCTAGTCGCGGTACTGTTATCACTTTATTTCCCGCTACTCGACATTTACTCGCAATAAATGCTATGCGCGCGTTTTCGTTATCATCTATCTAACGCCAGTAGGCTACGGCGCAGAATGCTTTCGTAGACGCGTCACAAAATATATGCATCTGTAGGTTTCTATAACAACTTGTTTTATTATTACGCTCGTCAGTTCTCAGCGTGTGCGCAGGCTGCACAGATACTAATGGCGGCGGCGGCGTAGCCCCGGGCGATGGCGGGGGTGCTACGGCTACGCGTCGTAGCTGCGGCGTAGCAGTCTCCGTAGCGTTACATTGGTGCGAAGAGGGCGGCTGACTTGTCGGTCCCTCCGAGGATGGTCCACTCTCCGTCTCGCTCGGTCTCGTAGCCACTGGATAGTATCTAGGCAGGCGCACTCCGCGCAGTGATTGTAATAAACAAATCCATTGTTTCCATTTTGTAAATATTTCATCATTGATTTGATCGTCCCAATCAGTATTTAATCGCCAAGTTTCTTGTAATATTATTTTTCCATTTATGGTAAATGGCGATAAAAATCCATACACGTCGAAGATCGACATTACAACCCGTAGCATCTCTCTTTTGGTAGGTCTTTGATTTCCATTTATTATCTTTTCAGGTATTTTCTTGAACGAAACATCGAAGCCCAGTGAGTCATCGTCTGTGTGCCATATTAAACCAAGTGTTCGCTCACCTTCATATCGCTGATCGATTTTGAACTTTACGGCCGCATCTCCGAGAGTTTCTTTTGGCACGCTATTAAGTACTTCTTTGCTATTACTGTTCCAGTTACGTATCTCGAAGTTTCCCTGCGAATGTATGTACGCTATTTCTTGCAAGAGTTTTATAGCGGTTTTTTCATCAGGTAAGCTATCTATATAGTCATCCATATAATGCTGGGAGTATATAGCTGTAGCGGCAGATGACATGATCGACTCAAAGCGGCGCGCATTTTTATTTTTAATAAATTGAGCGATAAATGGTGAACAATTAGCTCCAAAAATTAGGGATGTCATCACGTAGGTCTTTAATGACTTTTCTATATTTTGCGCACATGATTGTGATTGTTTTTTATCATGTTCTTTAGTTAAGTCATTAGAAGGGTTATCTCGAAAAATAAATCGAAGAGCGTCTCGATCTTCATTACGAATTTTGACTCGTAAAAACATATCCTTTATGTCTCCTGTTACGGCTATTCTATTCTCTCTGAACCGTAACATTATTCCAAATAGTGACATAAGTAGATCAGGTCCCTTTAGTAAATAATCATTCAATGATAAGCCTGAGGTCTGAGCTGCAGCATCAAAGACTAGACGTAGTTTTTTCTTGTTTGGGTTATCTACGCCAAAATGCGGTAAGTACCAAGTCTTAGGTGTGACGTCATAGATCTTTAGCTCTTCTGCGTAATCATTGTCTAATAAATGCTGCACTCGTTCTTTATATCTTTCAGCATATTTTTCATCTTTTTTCATCTTTTGTTCTACACCTTTCAATCTTGCTATAGCGTTAGGGTATGAGTCAGGCATTATGCAATTATTGTCCTTCCAGGGTAAGCCGACTTGCCACTTTCCGTTCTCGAGTGT
The DNA here is from genome assembly GCA_951230895.1 of Carpatolechia fugitivella. Taxonomy (NCBI): domain Eukaryota; kingdom Metazoa; phylum Arthropoda; class Insecta; order Lepidoptera; family Gelechiidae; genus Carpatolechia; species Carpatolechia fugitivella. The sequence continues at coordinate 2,707,780 of OX579657.1, forward strand.
GGAGGTTTGTTCTAGGTGATCCCAGGCCCGTTGGTCCTCCATGTTCTGCCGCGGTTTAGAAGCAGAAACACCCATGGACTCGATCGCGAACGAACGGCGTACTTCTTCGTGCAGATTGTATAGATCAGTGCGGTCATCGATCGTAGTTACGTCATCAGTGATGAATAGTGTGGAATGCAGCGCGCGAGTAGGTAGCTCGGCGCGCGCGCACATCACCCGCCCATGAATGCACCAGCCTAGTGGCGTGCGGGTGGCACACGGCTCGTTGGGGTTGCCGGTCATCGATTCCAAAGGCAGAAGTAGGTGGTAATTATCTTGGCCGATGAGCACTTCAGGTTTCAAATGTCCAGTACGCAAATTATTTTTAATTTCACGTAAGTAAGTATAGTTCTCACAGTTTACCATAGTTAAGTTTTGTACGGGTAAGTTAAGTTCATTTACACTTTGTGCACTTATTTCAAACATAGTTCCGTGTTGATTAGATAAAGTTAAGTCCACCAGTTCAGTACTGCACACTAGTTCGGTATTGTTCCACGCGCCACGCACGTGTAACGACTGCTTGCGCCCGCGCAGCCCGGCCGCGCGGCCAGGGACGCGCTTATCAATGACACGGTAGATCCATCGTCCAATAATGCACTCGCACTTATTACACCGTTAGGTCCGTGAATGTTTATGTTTACAACTTTTAATAACACTGAACAGCTGTTTGAGTTTATGTGAGTAATAGTTTCACTTTGCACGTTGTTGTTTTGTTGTTGAGACGCGGCACTGTTATTTTCAGTCTGTGGCACTGGCTCGGTATCGTTCGGGCGCGCACTAGGTTCATAATGCAATAGCCGATGGTGAGATTGACTGCACGAGTTGACGTCACACGCGGCCGCAGGGCACGTCTGTCTGTCATGGTGCGAAAGTAAACACTTGTAGCACAGTCCAGTGCGTTTCACGTACGCCCAGCGATCTTTACGTAACGATTTTTTAAATTTCTTGCAGTCAGTCAATTTATGCTTAGATACGCGACAAAAACGGCACTTTTGTTCTGTATTGTCAATAACTTTACTTTGCGCACTTTGTAACAAAACAGTTTGTGATTGGTTTACGTTATAGTCACAATATTTACGTTTGTTGTCCACACGAACGTTTAATAAGTTAGCACTGCATGTAGATACTTTATGAGCTTCTTCATTAAGAAAATCCGATAGTATGTCGAGCCTCGGCTTGTAACCCTTGTTGATAAGTGGATAACTGTAGTCAGTCCATTTTGATAATAGCACTATAGGTAACTTGGAGAGCACTATGTTGGCTACATTTACACCTTGTAGGTATTCATCACGACGAAGGGCACGCACGGCAGCGACAAAGTTCTTCACTTTTATGGAAAATGGAACTATATCTTTGTGATACTCGTGTGATAATGGACTTAGCTTCTTAATGTCAGCCATGATCTTTGAAAGGATGACGTCAGGGTTTCCATACTGTAGCTCTAATGTTGACATGACTACGCTCGGCGACGTAGCACTTATAAGCAGAGCTGAGACGGCATCTTTGGCTGGCCCGCGAAGACATTTCCTTAGGCGCCATAGGTTTTCTTTGTCGTTGAAGGTACAAAGAGAGGTAGACTCTTCGTATGCTTGTTTAAAAGCCAACCACTCCATCGGGTCACCGTAGAACAAAGGGAGCTCTCTGGGAGTGCTGATACGGCTAAGTAGGTTGGCATTTTGGTTTGTCGAAGCTGAAGTGGTGATCAGGTCCCTCATTGCGATGACAAGTTGCTGAACTGGACCATCAGTGCCGGTTCCCTCCGGCGGTGGAGACATTAAGCTACTTGCAGTGGTACCACGGGCGTTAACTTTATGCTTCTCCAGTTCCAGTTTGCTTTCTTCGAGCCACTGCTCGATATCCTTGCCATCCTTTTCCTGATCCTCACTCTCCGATGACTTTTGTGAACTGTATTTCTCATCCACGGCTGCTAGATCGGCCGCCAACTTTTTGTCTATGAGTTCCATTTGGATTCGAGCTCTTTCTTTTGCCGCCTCGAACTCTATTCTCTTCTTTTGTGCCATAATGGAAGAGGAGGTTGATATTTTAGATTTTTTCGATGATCTTACTGAAGTTTTTGAAGCAGAAGCGTTCTCAATTTGTTCAGGTGCACTCATTGACGCTTCCCTTGCGTCTTTCAGATTCTTGCGCAATTGATGAATTTCCCTTTGTATTTCTTCCTTTCTATCAAGAAATGTTTTGGTTTCATCCGTATTTTCAGCTTTCAGATTCTGCCCACTAGCACCAGGTAAAACTTCTACTGGTAGATTTGCAGTTTCTTCAGTTGGGAGCGAAAGTACTTTGTTTGCGCATTCCTCAGCTTTTTTCCGAGCGGTAGTTGACCGAGTGTTCACCATTTTATTTGACGGCGGCGTATAAAATAACGACATATAAGTCGAAAATCCGGTTCGAAGACCACTTTGTAACTAATAGATGTGATGAGTGGTCGATCTTAATGAAAAACGGCAATTTTGGAAAAACTGAACAACACTTTTAATGAGCTCAAAAACGTAGGTAGATTTGAACACATATAAATTAAATGAGCGTGAGGCGGGAGTGGAGCTCGAATATAGACTGGTTTTTTAGAAGAAATCTGCAGCGACGGTAGCGCGACCCGCGCACCTCACATTCCCCTCGCACGCCCAGTACAAAATGTAACAAACATAAAAACTATCGCGTCGCTTACAGGGGGGGAACTTGACTCTAACAAAAATAAGCACTTTAAAACGGAATATTTCTCAAACTTACACTAACATCCAAAAATGGTCTTAGCAAACCCCCATTGTTTTTAAAAGACCTATCCAACGATACCTCACACTATAAGGTAATCGTGAAAAAAAAATAACCCCCTCTTGACGTGTACCAGAGGCACGCTAAAAAAAATTTTTTTTTAAGATTTTATTCTTCAGCTTTGTCGGCATAATTCATATTACAGCCTTCTGGTACTAAGAGTCTCTGAGCTAAGCCGCGGACAGACAGACAGACGGACAGACCAAAACTATAAGGGTTCCTTTTTTACTACGGAACCCTAAAAAGGTACCTACTCGGAGTAGTTAAATATAAAATATAAGTAAACATAAACAGGCAGTAAACAGGATATGTCAACACAAAAATGGCAGTAAACAGGATATTTCAAATTATAAGCCCATTAGTCTGATCCTTGGACGAATTCGCCCAAGGTCTTTGTATAATATATTTATAAAAATAAATCTAAACCGTATAGACGGTCAGCCTAAAACTATAAACTAAAATTAAAAATATTTTATGTTCTAAGGCCTATTATACGATAAATGATTACTTAGATGATAAAAACGTTCTGGTCAACTGTTGTTCCAAATCAGCGGAGTAGATTGTAATTATGACTCATGTATGATTCTTTATATATTTAAAAGAAAAATACAAAAGATACAATTCCTGTGGAGTTTCTTTTGGCCGTTCTTCTCTACATAGGGCGTACACTGGTAGTGAACGGCCATCCATGATAGCATTGACGTCGAATAATGATTTGTAAAAATCTTAATTCAAATAAAATATTTTTGACTCCCAAATTATTTACCAGTAGCCTTAAGGAGGTATTCAAAAGTTTTGCGAATTCGTGGCAACAAAAGGGCATTGAGGTCAGCGGAACAAAGCTTACTAACTTGCGTTTCGCCGATGACATTGTACTTTTCGCGTCATCAGCCCAAGAACTTCTGATCATGCTACAAGACCTAAGCACAGCAAGTCGCGAGGTTGGACTTCTGGTGAACCATTCAAAGACCAAACGAATGACCAACAGTACCAAATATAGGGTCACGGTAGATGGGCACCAGTATGTCGACGAGTATATCTACTTGAGCCAGTTAGTTTCTTCCAGCAACAGGCAAGATAAAGAAGTCGATTGCCGTGTCGAAAATGCTTGGAATAGCTATTATGGTCCATGATAGATCTAATGTAAGGCAACTTTCCTCTGACACTTAAATGAAAGCTCGTCGACGTTTGCATCTTGCCCATCCTAACCAATAGTTCTCAGATTTGGTCCTTAATAGCGTCGCAGAGGTCCAGGTTGGCGGTTTGCCAGCGGGCAATGGAGCGCAGGATTCTTGGAGTGAAGAGAACGGACAGAGTTCGAAATACTACTCTACGTTCCAAAACCAGCATAACTGACGAAAGCGAGAAAGCCGCGAAGCTTAAATGGGAGTGGGCGGGTCATGTGTGTAGAATGCACCCCGAGAGATGTCCAGAGCCACTACTGAATGGGTTCCCCCAGACAGCCGTCGGGGAAGAGGGAGGCCTACAAGCGATGGCGCGATGAACTAGAGGCATTCGAACGGCAATGGATGAAAGTGGCCCAAGATCGAGATCAGTGGAAGGAAAAAGGGGCGACCTTTGCCCAGCAGTGGGGCAGCTAAAAAGGGCTATTTAAAAAAAGTAGACAAAAGAACATTATAATTTTGCTTATAGATGCTGGCCAGAGACTTTGTACTATAGGAAACCAGGCCGACGGAACCAAAGATACCCGGAGAAATTGCTATGAAGCAATAAGGCTTACTAGTCGTTACACAAAAATATTAGCCGTAATATTACCAAAAACATTATTTGATTTCAATACCAGTGCAATTACTAAACTTGCTACGCCGTAGCGTAATCGTAGCACTTTCGTAGCTTAGTAGTAGCCGGAACGAACATGTTAAGGGCGCGGTTGCTTTTTGCGGCATACGCAGCGTTACACGCAAGAGAGAGACAGTCAAATACCAAAAAATTAAATCAAAGAATGAGATAGCCTGAAACGCGTTCGTCTTACGCCCTTTAATGTTTTTTAAAAATCTTCAAGGTTTTTTCTGTCAGATTAAATAAATATTTAGTAATCGAACCCTTTGTGATATCAATAAAATTTAAATTTTAAAATATTTACGTAAAAAACCTTTGTACGGTTCAGCCGCGCGAGTCATTAGTGTTTTTATATATTTCATTTTCTCTCGTGTTTTTATATGTTTAATTGCTCAGAGAGAAAAAAACATAACTTATACAAGGTGTAAATAAATAAGCTGACACTATTTTAAAGGATCAACCTACCCATGAAACTGAACAACTTTCCCCAAGAAACAGGCTGTATCGTATCGTTAGCGCAGTATCGTATGAAAGGGACAACATTTTTTGTCGTCCGACAGCCCATGTTTCTTGGGGAAAGTTGTTCAGTTTCATGGCTAAGTTGATCCTTTAAAATAGTGTCAGCAAATTTATTTACACCTTATATAATAAAATGGGCAACTCGACAGTACTGCTCATTTAAAAAAAGATATACTGAGTGAATCTATTTAATTTGTCCTTAAACCAATTGGGCAGAGAAGCTTTTTCATAATTTCGAAGACTGAGTTTAATGAAAATCATTTCGGTAAAACTGCGTCCATGAGAATTTTCAAGTATGAAAGCTTAAAGTTAACGATCAAAATTCCCTCATGTACCGATTCGACCTAATCTCAGTGATATTACAATCGCGTAGTAATTTGTTTCGATTTCACGTCTGAATAGATTTAGATGGAATTTGGTAAGTAGATAAACATAGACTACTATTTACCGACGGGAAAGTCTCTAACAACGTAGGCGAACATCTAGTAATTTTAGGAATCGACATTTAGGCATTATTTCTGATGTACATATTTATGTATACCTGGCGGGACCTTTCGTCTGAACGGTTTGAGAACTATGAGGTCGAGTTAGTATCAACATGAAAAAGCTTTGTAGATAAATTGCTGATAAGAAAAAAAAATATTGACTGATAACGATTTACATAGAGGTACACACAAATACGAGTACATTACTATAAAATCACGATTACTGATCTAAGCACATAAAATATAGCTTTGTTTTTATTAGCTGATAAAGTAATCTTTATATTACAATAGATCCTTGGATAAAAATAAGCCCAGAAACTCGAGTCCGAGATCTCGTGACGTAATCTTACAATTTGGGAACACGCACTGAATACGAATGATGTCATCTATATGTGACTCGAATTACTTATTGGACTAATGTCTTTTTGACAAATCATATTGGTGACGTGAGCGCCTATTATATAGGATGGAGTTTTTAATGCCACCTGGAGGGAAAGTACTCTAAACAATGGAATTAGCAAATTTCACTCAAAGGAAAGGAGAAGAGAAGGAAAGGGTCCTCCCTTTCCTTCCAGGGAGGGAAGGGGTATTCATTTACTTTTCAAAAGAAACAAGAATGCATTAAAACATTTTTGATAATACGCTTGCTACACCCGGGAATCGAACCGGCTAAAATCCGAAGAAATAAAACCGTGTATTTTTGTAGCGTCAATTGATAGAATCAATTATAAGGATCAAATCTTTCTTAGAAACATGGTAGGTCACCAAAGGAAACCATGAAATCTAAACTTGTTCTTTTTCTTCGCAAATTGTCTGCTATTAATCTATATTTTTATGTTAAATTATAAAATGTGATAAATTCAGGAACAGTAAAATAGCCTATTGTCAGACGACATATAAAACGGGCGCTTCATATGCAATTTCACGGTGTATTAAACGTGTTACGAAGGTGCAACGGTCTCTGTCTCAACTTGTCTTCAACGTATTACGTGGCACTAAACCCAAATCCCTAAGATTTTATGACACCCACGGAAAAATAGAAGGTATCTCGTCTTTATTTTAAGCCGGGAGCCATACATCAACAGCTTAAATACGTCCCCAGCGAGGGGCTCGAGCCTACCCTGAATTAGGGTGATAAGGCTTTAGTCGACCACGCTGGCCCAGTGCGGGTTGGTCAACCTCACACACAATCTTTGAATTTCTTCGCAGGAGTGTGCATGCAGGTTTCATCACGGTGTTTTCCTTCACAGCAAGAGCGTCGAATAAACGTACATATGAATTCGAAATTCGAGAACATATTGGTACGTGGTGGGGATCGAACCTGCGTCTCCAGAACGGGAGGCAGCGGCCCTAGCCACTAGACCACCGACGAGCCATTGTTTCTGAATAGAAAAGTATGTTTTAGGGTTCATGTTAAAATGCTAGAAGGTTCTTGAAGCGGAACAGCCCTTTAATGTAGTTTTTACTGACTAAATCTAATTATATTGTTGTATTTAGGTCACATTTTAAAATGAGTATTACTGAAACAGCAATGACCTGATGAACATTTTAATTTATTATTATTGTAATAAATGCGCATCAGACCAACGAATCACTGCGCGCACTTTTGTAAATAGATAGACTAGTAATTGATCAGGGAGTAAAACAAATAAATAAAAATGTGGGGACATGTCACACGCGGCCATGTGATCCCAAACTAAGCAAAGCTCATAGCCCATAGTGTATCAGACAGCTGATATACAATACAGATAAATACATACATATATAAATTAACAATATCCAGACACAAAGCAAACACAAGTGCTCATCACACGAATGTTTGCCCTGGGCGGGATTCGAACCCGCGACCCTGTGCTTCGCAGGCAGACGTACTACCAACTAGGCTACAGGGCCATCAAAATATGTTATTACTAGCGGCCCGCCCGTGGTTACGCCCGCTTTATTTTTGAATTTTCCCGAGGGAAAGACATTTCCCGTGGTAAAAAGTAGCCTATGTTACTCAGGGGTAATTTAGTTTATGTTTTAGCTAATAGTGAACGAATTTTAAAAATCGGTTTAGTAGTTTTTGAGTTTATGTTATTTATTTATTTAGTTTGTCAGGTTACCAACAGAGTTAACAATCATACTTACAACTAAATAAATATGTATAGGATACTAGCCATTAGGCTATAATTGGAGTTACAATTATGTAACTCCAATTATAGGCGACAACGACAATAGCACAAAATAAAAGTGCCCTTTGTGACAATAGCAAAAATCTAGTTTTTTTAAATAAAAAAAAAACGTACAAAAATACAAAGGTTTCCTCTTTATAATATTAGTATAGATTTACTACGAGATTATTGTAACCCTACACAACCTACACCATGTGAGTAATTAGTGCCTTATACCAACGACCAGTTTTCATAATTAGGCTGCGTCATGGACCCAAAAGTTTCAATTTGTTTTAGCGTTAGTTAAAGTTTATAATTTAGTTAGAAGGCCGACTTGCAGAACAAACTATGTGGTATACGCAAGTGCGTAGGACGTAAGGATGTATTTCCGCATAGGCATATTCGCGCAAAACTAATTAGCTTTTATTTTATTATATATTGTAATATCAACAAATTTGATTATTATTATTATTTCTCATTTATAGCCTAACATTACAAAACAATAGAAAATAACCTTTGTGTGCGCTTTGTTTTGCGAATATGATATTTTACGACACGAAGGGAAAGTATCCACTTTGTCCAGCGTTTCTTTTTATATGACACGAACTGGGGAACAACATTGATTATTTCGTCCATCTACGCTCGTAGCCGCTACGCCGCCGTAGCGCTCGTAGCGGGTGCTACGAATGGCTTTATCGTGTGCACTTCGAGGCTCCGTGAAATTGATATCGGATATGGAATAGATATAAGTTATGTGACGTAAGCAGCGTTTTTCATGTGAATCGTGTATTTTCTTCTGTTGTATTATTCTACAATATTATAGACAGCGCTCGCCAATCTTGTCACTGTATTGTATGTACTTATACCTACACTCCCCGAGTATTGTAAGTTGTTAATTTTTGAAGCTAAATAAAAGAAATATTACGAGTTTGTATTAATTTGGTTTCTAAATAAGAACTTCACTGTGTACCTATTCTACAGGATCCCTCTAAGAATAAAATATATACACAAATTATATATATTAAGCACGGTATTAAAAAAATCCGTTTAAAAAACAAATGATAATAATTATTCTTCGCAAGTGCGACTGAAGTAAACTAATGGCCAGTAATGTATTTTATTTATAGACTCTCCTGTAGCCTCTTTGTTTATTTGTTCGACTGAACTCTCGGTTTATTTTTAATCTTTGATGATAATTAACTGTAAAGAAAGTAGAAGAAAGAAAGAAAAAACATTTATTCGTATTGCTGTGACAATAAGTTGAAAAAATAATAATAATTATTATTATTAGCCTGAAGTGTCCCACTGTAGGGCAAAGGCCTCCCTCGCTTCCTTCCACTTATCCCGATCCTGGGCCAAACTTTCCCACTCGCCACAGTAGGCAGCGAGTTCGTCTCGCCACCTCTTGCGGGGCCGACCACGACATCTTGCTGCGTTCTGGGGCACCCAACTGTTGGTCTTTTTAGCCCACAGTTCGTTAGGCATTCGGGTGACGTGGCCAGCCCAGTCCCATTTTAAGTGGGCGGCCTTCTGAGCTACATCAATTAGTTTTGTCTGGGAGCGCAGCGTCGTGTTTCGAACTCGGTCGCTTAGCCTTACACCAAGTATGCTGCGCTCCATGTTTCGCTGGCACACCTGGAGTTTGGTCTTTTGGATGTCAGTCAAAGCCCAAGTCTGCGCGCCGTACGTAAGGATGGGTAAGATGCACATATCCATGAGTTTTCTTTTCAATGTTAGCGGCAATTTACCCTTAACAAGATCTTTCATGGCCCAGTAGCTCTTCCAGGCATTTTCAGTTCGTCTTTCGACTTCCTTGTCTTGTCTGGTCTGGAAAGAGACTACTTGGCCAAGGTAAAGGTACTCACGGACATATGCTATTCTTTCCCCATCTAAGTCCACGATTTTCTCGGCGCGATTTGTCATGAGCTTGGTCTTCGACATATTCATCCTCAAACCAACTTCAAGGCTCTCCCTGCTCAGCTCTTGTAACATTTGTTGTAGCTCAGTGACCGTCGATGAGAAGAGAACAATATCATCCGCGAAGCGAAGATTAGTCAGTCTTGCTTCGCCAACGCTAATGCCTCTGTTTGCCCACGCCGGAGCCAGCTTTCGGAATATTTCCTCTAGAGTGGCGGTAAATAGTTTTGGGGACAGCGGATCGCCCTGTTTGACACCCTTTTGAATCGGAAATGATGGTCCAGGTATTTGCAAGTTGACAGCAGCGCTACTATTGTTGTATATGTTCCTCAGCAACTTTATGTAAGTTTGGGGTACATTTTGGTTTTCTAGGGCTTGGTAAATAGAACTATGGGTAAGGCTGTCAAAAGCCTTAGAGTGATCAACAAAAGCTAGATACAGAGGGAGATTGAATTCATGATGTTTCTCAATTATCTGGTTTATGGCATGAAGATGGTCAGTTGTTGAAAGTCCTGGGCGAAAACCTGCTTGCTCTGGAGGCTGTTCTCTATCGAGCAGACCAGATATACGGCGTTCAATAACTTTTATAAAAGCCTTATACAGGTGAAAAAATAATAATAATATAATTAATACTAAGTTTCCTTTTGCGAGCAAGCAAGCAATTTAATATATTATCTCTTAGTAAAGATATCGATCTATTTAACACTAGTGTTACACAGGCGAGAAAGCTTATGAGCGAGAATTTTTTCAACGAGGCATAAATTGTGGATTGTATAATTGCATCTTTTGTTTATTTATACCAGGTGTTATTAAACTACAAATAAAGCCGAAAGGGTGTGAATCTGCTCGTAAAACTGAACAACTTTCCCCAAAGAACATAGGTCGAAAAACGATTTAAAAAAATCGCATTCCCATACAAAATGTAGATGGTCTCCATACAAAATTTACGGGTTTTTTGTAACACCGTGTATATGTAATGTATGTATGAAATGCATACATACATTAATTTTGAGCGCTGTTATCTCGTTACTTTTTGTGTTTGTAATTAAGTAATAATAATAATACTTAATTACAAACACGTAATTATGCTCGTTTTTCTATATGGTTGCTTATGTGTGCAAATCTATTATTAGCTGTCTGTTACATATTTTTTCAAGTACTTTATGTTAATTAGCTGATGATTTGCCGAATAAATAAAATAAAATAAAAAATGAAATATGTGAGTCACAGCAGCGAAAAAGCACGACTCAGCATAATGCCAACCCCAGCGGAGGCAGGCGCTGATATTTTGCCGCGCCCTAAGACGAATAGAAAAAAGATAGACGTAAGGTATAAAACATATTTTTTTGTATTTTATATTTTACTAGCCATGCTTGCGTTGTTGGTAGATTTGCCCTTTTTCGAAAATTCACAGCGCCTTCCATAAAAACGGAGGGAGTTAAACTTATCGTTCCATGCAACGACGACAGATGGCACTGTTAGTTTTAGCAATTTTACTGATACTTTTTCCCGTAGTAAAAGTAGCCTATGTCCGTCCTATCGAACTAACATTCTTACAATCTTTGTACTACATTAAAAGTTCCATAGTTTGACCGTAAAAGACAAATTTTAATACGAGTAATTTTGCATTAATAACTCTATTAATTAATAAGGATTTTCTTGTCTTGTTCGCAGTATACGTGTTCCTCGGCGAGCACATTGCCCTGGTAGACTTCGTGAGCGTCCTGCAGAAGAAAGGTTTTCTCAGAGACGGCCAGTACGCTGTGATCGCTGTTGACGACGAGATCTACGACCCGACCACCCCTGAGATCACGCAAACCGGTGAGTTACCCAACTTTGTCAATAGATGGCGTCATGAGAAGTTTTGTTATCCAAGTCTGCGTTCGCTATATAACCACTTTTGGATGGATGGATTGTGTAAAAGAGGTCAGGTCTGGTACGTAGGTCTGCTGGAAGATATTTCTTTAGCAATAAGTAGGCCTGTTGTGTCGTTTTTCTTTGTGTTATTGTCATTTTCTTGTTTAATGTGTACAATAAATGGTTAAATAAATAAATAAATGATTTATGTTCAGGAAAGATGTGAGTGTTGAAATGACGGCTGATAGGGATGTATGAAGGAAGAAAACATACTGCGCAGACCTCAAATGATGGGATAAGGACAAGCAAATGTTGGTTATCAAAAAAATCAACAAATCAAGAGTACCGTACCATCGTATTTTTCAGATTACTATGTTCTATATTTTTATTAAGTATACGTACCTAAATGACGTGTGGTGACGGCAGAGTAGAATACATCATTCACCAACCCCTACTCTTCCCGTGGGTGTCGTAAGAGGCGACTTAGGGACTACACATTGAACAGGGAACGGGCAGCAGCGCTCTCTGATACAGTTACCTTTTAACCTGCGATCTCCAACCCGCCTGCCAAGCGTGGAGATTATGGCAAAACCCTCCACTTAAGTGGAGGAGGCTCATAGTCCAGCAGTGGACTGTAACGGGCCGTTGATTTTGATAATTTTTTTGACATACCTAAATCTCATAGCCTGCATAGCCTTTTACTGAAGGCACAGTTTTCTAGAAAATCAATTTGATATCTTGGGTACAAATAATGTAATTGTATACGCAATAAATGGTGCCCCGTGACATGATTAAAGAACTCATCGGTCTCTCTCCGTGATCGTTTCAGCTTAATTTGAAAGCTTTGAATCGCTTTGAATATTAAATTACTCTTTGTGTACAGCATCTAAGGTGTAATTTGTAAGCGTTGAATTAAAACGAAGCACCTCAGATGCTTTTCATGGTCCTCTGCGTACAAGATTAGTCACTTTGAGAAAATGCCGTCTCCGTGATTAAGCGTTCAAAGTGTTTAGGTCTTCGATAAATTGATCGAAGGTTAAGGTTACAATTCCTGTCACAAATGTGTCAAATTCTATAAAAAGAGACATCATTTTTGCGGTTAACACCGACAGCAGAGATTGTAAGGCTGTCACCCTTACAACTCACACGATATTGCAGTAATAACGTCGCTTGTTATAATTTGTACCTTAATATATGTATGTAATGTGCCTGTGTAGACTAAAGCGCGTGTATGCAAAGTTTTCCATACATTTTTTGTTAGCAACCTTTTGCATATTGTAGCAAGTAATATTGTAGGGTTTTTTGCTTTGTATAACCGTAAATATGCCTTTTCACTTGTAATATTTTCTGGTAATGGCTTATAAATCTTTTGTTTATATAGTGTGCATGAATTCCTTGATCTAAATACTTAGACCATATTGTTTAATTTTGTTTAATTTGCTTTTATTAATTTTGCATGCTAATGTATGTTAGCGGAATAGAGAACTTGTTTCACTATAAGACCATGTACACTTATTATATGCAAATAAACAATTGGGTATATGTCCACTTATGAATCCGACTGTGCCAGTTTACAAAAAGATAATAAATAATAATAATAATAATGAGTTTATTACCGAAACATGTAAAACATATACCAACAAACAAATATGTAGCTGTATCGTAACCGAAAAGGAGGTCTAATTTCCGTAAATAATTTTCTTTCTCCGATATCACGTCTTTTAAAAGCAGTCGAGCGTCGCGTCGCTTCAGGCGTCACAATGATATCGCTTTCAGAAGTTTTCAGTGTTCACTTACAGCCTCTCGTAAGAATTACATAACAAGATGAAAAGGAAGTGTCAACGCTGAAATCAAGACTTCATTTTACGAAGATCCTTGAAGAATTCGATTTGGAAGTTTAATTAGAATTTCACATTTTTTTTTTACTGGGAGTATTATATAGAGCGTCGGTGGTTAAGTGGCTAGAGCCGCTGCCTCTCGTCCGGTAGACGTGGGTTGGATCCTCACCACGTCACGTACCAATATGTTTTCGAATTTCGAATTCATATGTACGTTTATTCGAAGATCTTACGGTGAAGGAAAACATCGTGATGAAGCCTCCTCCTGCGAAGAAATTAAAAGGTTGTGTGTGAAGTCGACCAACCCGCACTGGGCCAGCGTGGTCGACTAAGGCCTAATCGCGCTAATTCAGGGTAGCTCGAGCCCCTCGGTGGGGACGTATATGAGCTGTTGATGATGATGATGACTGGGAGTAAGTGACTGGTTTCCACGAACTGATACAAGTACATTTAATATACAGGGTGGCCCATTTAGATGGGTCAGTATAGGAAGTCGAGATGTCGACGCCATTTCGGAGGTTCCGGGTTCGATTCCCGGTGGGGACACTGTCAAGCAAAAATCTCTTTGTGAGACTTTCCCCAGTTTGGTTAGGACATTGCAGGCTGAATCACCTGATTGTCCGAAAGGTAAGAAGATTCCGTGCTTCGAAAGGCACGTTAAGCCGTTAGTCCCGATGATGATGATGCTGATGGTAGTTGGTAGCACGCATGCCTACGAAGTACAGGATCGCAAGATCTTTTCGCATAAAATAGCGTCCTAATAGCGTCGTAATACCTCCTGTTCATTAAAATAGATGTACCCAAAGTAAAATACTTCGAATATTATATCGACTTCCTGTTCGTTTTTAAGGAAATGGATGTTACAAGAGAATATTGGAAATTCCACTCGTCTTTATCTGATTTCTCACAACTTTGTAGAAATATTCCATGAACTTGAGTAGGAAGAATTTCATTTAATCATTTAATCATTGCAATCATGTACATTATGTCAGTTGGTGTTATTATAAGATAAATATAGTATGAGTACATGAACCCAGGGCCCCGTTTTACGAAGCAACAAGTTACTAATAACAAGTTACAATTTGATATACATTGCGTAGCTAATTCGCCTAAACTGTAAGCCCTTATCGTTTTATCTAATCGTCTACGCAATGTACGTCGAATTGTACTAGTAATTTGTGACTTGTAGCTTCGTGAAGCGGCCCCCAGGTAGGGTATAGCAAAGTACAGTAGTATTTTCTCTTTAAATAGCATGCAATTTTGTTCATTATACGAGTATTCCATTAGTTTATACAATTTTACTTAAGATTTCTAAAGTGCATGTCATGTTTCTTACATATATGATTATTAATTTTATAATACATTATTATATAAGTACCTAATTACTCTGTATATTAGGTTGGGGAAAAACTATTTTTGCAAATAGTATGTATGAACTTATAATAAAATCTCTTTGGCTATACCATTTGTATCTGGCTGGTTTTGGTATTATTATAAAGTTTAAATTTTAAAAAAGATAATTCCAAATTCAAATTAGGAAAATGTGTAATTTTCATTTATTTTTCTTACTGTTAAGATGAGTGAATCTAATGAAGAAATTCGATACATTTTAAAATTTTACTATAAAAAAGGTAGCAAGGCAAGGCAACGCAAGCCTAGCAACGCAAGCTAGTTAGTTCTTTATCATTTAAATATTCATTGATCGAGTAATAGCATTTCTGCAATAGGAAACATTTGAGTTGTTTAATCAAAAAGAATACATCCTTTTCTATGCCTAAAACTATTTCCAAAACTCAGTCCGTGAAACTTTCCGTTCACCCTTAATGAACTCAAAAACACGTGGCAGTTCAACTTAATTTAAAATAGCTTTGACGAATTTATGCACTGACCAACAGAAAGAACACATACGTCGACTCTCGCACGGGTAAACTAATGCTGGTTGATGCACAAAAAACCAGCCAAGCACGTGTCGGGTCACGCAAAGTGCAGGATTCCGTAGTTGTCCAATCTACTGAGGTACTTGTTTAAGACAGTTAACGTTCATCAAAATAATTTTCTTACTTGTATAACTTCATCTTGGAAATTGGTCTATATTATTAGTTAACATGTTAAGCCTACTCGATGTTTATAATTTTCATTTTAAATTCATCATATCCGCTACGCTACTACCGTGAATTTTTTCACATTTCCAAATACAACGGTTTCGCTGCTGTGGGGGGCACACTTGACTCTAACAAAAACGAGCACTTTAAAACGAAATATTTCTGAAACGTAAACTAGCATCGAAAAGTGGTTTTAGCAACCCCCATTACTTTTAAAACTATCCAACGGTACCTCACACTATAAGGTAAGAATAAAAAAAATAGCCTCACTTCACGTGTACCAGAGGAACTCTTTTTAGATTTCATTCTTAAGCTTTGTCAGCGTGATTAATGGTATATCCATGCCAAATTACAGGCTTCTAGTACTAAGAGTCTCTTAGTTATACTGCGGACGGACAGACAGACAGACGGACATGGCGAAACTATAGGGCCTTGTTTAGTGAGACGCGGGGCGTTGCGCGTCGCGTTGTTGGGCGTCACTAAACGAGGCCTAAGGGTTCCTTGTTGACTACGGAACCCTAAGAAGGATTAATTTTCCAGCATAAATTGAACTAAAGCCAGGTTTAGACGATGCATTTTTAGAGGCGCCAATTTGCCGGCGCCGCCAGTAAAATACAAAATTGTTTATTTGTTTTAACAAGTTTCCTTAATATAAGTAAAATGCATGCATGACGACGTTTTTCTGCCGCCTAAATCTCGCCGCCAGCGACTAGCAAGCCGGCATCGGTCGTTTATGGTGCGATTTACACCTTAGTTTACTTAAAGGTGCTTAAAGCAAGGAGGCGTGCATGCAACTGGCGCGTTGTGTGGTTTAGACGATGCCTTTTTAGAGGATTTACAGAGTTTTTCCATGATTCCAATGCCATATTAATAAGACTTTGGTTGCACACCCGCCTTCGGGATATAAAAGTGTTCGATCATAATACTTTTCAACCCCGGACTAGATCAGGTCACCATGCCTAGTCCGGGGTTGATCTACTTCACACTCTAAATTTCTAGTCTAGTCTATTTGAGATTCACAATGTCTGGGCCGAAACTAGGCGCTTACCAGGCAACTTATACACCGATTGCAAGTTACTCAAAGGGCTGTGGAGAGAGCTATGTTGGGCATTACGCTTCGCGATCAGGGACGGAATACCGAAATCCGCAGAAGAACTAGACTAACCGACATAGCAAAAATAATAGCTAAAAGAAAGTGGACGTGGACAGGCCACATGTGTCGTAGATCTGACGGTAGGTGGGGGGAAAGTGCTGGAGTGGAGATCACGGACTGGGCGCAGAAATGTGGGAAGGCAGCCCGCGAGATGGACTGACGATCTGACGCGAGTTGCAGGGAGAGACTGGATGTGGAAAGCACATGACCGCACAATGTGGAAGAATATGGAAGAGACCTATACTCAGCATTGGGTAGACAAAGGTTGAAGAAGAGAAGAGAGAAGAGAATGTCTGGGGGCAATCTCACTAATTTTTTGTGAATTTACACAAATTAATAATTTTATGAGCCCAGCAAAGATTTCTGACGCGCGTCGCCTCGCCATAATCAATCGTCTTTTGTTTCTCTGATGACGGCCGTGCCGATAAAATTAACAGCGCGATATAAAACTTAACCGCCAATAGTAAAGAAGTTCTTATCTTCGCGCGATATAAACTTGGATACCTTTAGCGGTTACTTTATATGTCGCGCGGTTAATTTTATCGACGGTCGTCATGCAGCGGGAGCAGGATGTTTAGTATATGTCATTGATGTATTTTATTTTAATAGATGTTCTTGTTCACAGATCACCTTGGCCAGAACAATACAAGTGACGTGCTGGCGTTCAGAGCCGTTCTGAAGCTGACACCTTCCTTCCCCACCAACCCTCATTATACGTAAGTATCGCAACGGCTTATGAGCGGTCAACAAAAGTGTGTGGGGATCCGTGTGCTTAGAAATGACCAGGCATGAATTATTTCTGAAAAGAGTGCTGTAATAGAAACTCGTACCGGGCACATAAAATGGTAGTTACAGCACTGCTTTCAGACGTTTAAGTATAGCTTTTACGGAGCGAGGGAGGGAAAGAAAGCTACACACAGTGGATAAAAACGTTTAAACTTGCTCTCTGTAAAAATATCTCTACATAAGTATTTTTAGAAGGCGAGAAGGTATAGTACACGACCCGTACCCAATGACAAGCCGTACATTTCGTTATCGTATCTCATAAATTCGGTGGTCTAGTGGCTAGGACCGCTGCCTCCCGTCCGGGAGACGCGGGTTCGATCCCCACCATTTACCAATGTGTTTTCGATTTTCGAATTCATATGTACGTTTATTCGACGCTTTTATGGTGAAGGAAAACATCGTGATGAAACCTGCACACTCCAGCCACAGGGCCAGCGTGGTCGAATAAAGCCTAATCGCTTAATTCAGGGTAGGCTCGAGCCCTTCGGTGGGGACGTTTATGAGCTGTTGATGATATCATAAATTATCTAATCACAAATCGAGTGTTAAAACAGTCGGATAAACACATCAATTACTTGTCCAATCAAAGCTAATAATCCGTGGCTTTGTCCTAATGGGCGGGCCGTGTAGGTAATTAGATGATTAGGTAATTGGACTGTATTCTATTCATCTATATTTGTCACCGCTTTTATGATAACAACAGCGATTTCTTTATGTGTGTTTTTTATTTTAATTTGTATTAATTTTGTTTCCTATTGTTTTCACTTAAATCTTGTTTGTCTTTATAAAGTTTTTATTCAATTCGTAATCGCAAGTGAATTTCCAGCTGAAAATTGAAAATTCTATATCCAACTGGTTGCGCTGTCAGAATTTCGCCTTTTTCTTCGCAACTAGACGTCATCATGTTTGCTTAGTTTCGTAACCAAAAATTTACTATTACTTAGGTATTATTACAGTGATAATAAAAAGTCCAAAAAGATTACACAACGCAGTCTAGTTGTGGCTTATTATGTACAGCGAAAGATATTCCAGATTATCGCTCCTAATGGGTGATTTTCCGACAGCCAATTAGAAAAAAAAAAGATCATAAAACTTCGGTAGATGCCGTTGAGGATTCGTGGATCCGAAGAAATCCGGCGAGTCACCCAGGGCCATAAAAGAGTTTTAAAAAAAGAATCCACGAAATACATCTGGCGCCATCTATCGTCTCAATTAGAACTATTATTTTATTTTTTAATTCCTCAAATCACTGGCGGGGCGCGTGTGTCATAACTATGAGTAGGTCCGCATAATATTGTTTAGTTCGCCGAGCTTGCAAAAACTATTCCTATTTTATATTCGTATGCATCTTCTTGTACGCCATCTAGGTCAGAAGCGTTGAACTATGTGAAGAAAGTATAGAGTATATCTGAGCTCATGCGAAAATATACTTTATCTGTTTAATGGTAAAGTAACATTTACATTTAGTAATGAAGTATATACAACGTTTTTATTTGAAACGAGTACAACAGCTCTGATTAGTCCAATGCCCGATTGTATTAGTCTGTGTGTGATGTAAACGGTGCTATCTATGTGTGATTTAGGCGACACTGGTTCTCATAGAAAAAATTACGTTTATCCTTTCCACTCTTTACAAATCACGCTGACGCGGCTGTATGTTGCAGGATCCTCTGCCATATGATCCGCGAGTTGTCCGCCGAGCCGCCATTCTGTGTGCCAAACTACCACAAGATTCTGTTTGAAGATACATCGGTGAGTAATATTTATAGTTCCTTAACCCCCTTAACACGAAAATAGACATTTAAATTTTCTCATCATTGCCTTACATCATTACCTTACATTGGAGTTTCTTCCGGCCGTTCTTCTCCACAGAAGGCGTACACTGGTAGTGAACGGGCCATCTTGCTTTGACGTCGAAAAATGATTTTGTTAAATCTTACTTCGAATAAAGACACTTTTTTCTTATCTTATCTACATCCAACGAACTACACTGACAGCTTATACAGGGTGTAACAAAACAGGGTTACCACCCCGAAAAACAGTGACAGTACTCATGTTTTTTTTTTCTGAGGAACCTGGTGCGAAATATAAAAATAGATTTTTTGACTTCCCATACAAATTGTTCTATTAATTAGCTAACACTCTTAGTATGGAGACTTAATTATTTTTTTTCATGTTTCAACCTATTCATTAGGAAAATATGTTCAGTTAAATAAGTAGTATCGCTGTGTTTCGGGTTGGTATCCTAATTTTGTTCCATCCTGTATAGATTAAAAAGAGAGAATAAATGTGAAAAAAAAACACAATTATTATAAAAAAAGCGCTTTAAAAAAAACACCACCGCAAAAGTGCCCATTTTCGTAGTATACGTTTCCATAGAGGGGCTCGAACTTACCCCGAAACATCAGGTCAAAGTCAAAGTCAAAGTCAAAATTATTTATTTCCATGAGATGTTATTACATCACTTAGATCCGTCATTACATTTTTTTGGGTGAGTTCACTAACACAATGGCGGATGGAGGACCAAAGGCTAGGCCTTAATCGACTAGCCGGCCCAGTGCGGGTTGGTTAACTTCATACACAACCTTAATACGATACGAAATTACTCGTACCTACTTACCTTAATTAAATGGTACTTTGAACCGAAATTTCTAATTCATTTGTGAAACCAAATTAATTGTAAATGTAACAATATACCCACTACAACGTTTTTGAAGAGTGCTTGAAGAGCTCTCTGTAAGTAAGTTGAGAATATAAATAAATATTACTTTTTGTGAAAGCCCTTATACGTGTAATACTTAGTTGATCGAGCCAGCCCAATAGTCCCATTAACGGGGCTTTTGTAAGAAATGCCTCCGCCTATGAAACTTGGCATGTGACGAAGGTAGTTAATACAGATTACAGATCTACAATAAGCTAATAAATTTTGTTACGAGAAGTTAGGTATTTTTAGCTAAACATGAAAATCGTTTATAACTCTCTGTGAAAAATTCCTCAGTTTAAAATAGTTTCTGTATACATACATACGTATGTACTACTAGAATAAAATGTAAAAGCATCCAAATTTTTTTCAACTTCAGAGATACCCCATTTAACTTTTAACATCTTGCACTAAAACTTCTACTGAAAAATTGCTCTGCTAAATTTTATTTTTTAATATGGTTTTATTTCCTCATATGTGTGTCAACCGTGTGGTGACGGCAGAGTAGAATACATTTGTCACCAACCCCTACTCTTCCCGTGGGTGTCGTAGGAGGCGACTTAGGGACTGACTACACATTGAACAGGGAACGGGCAGCAGCGCTCTCTGATACAGTAACCTTTTAATCTGCGATCTCCAACCCGCCTGCCAAGCGTGGAGATTATGGCAAAACCCTCCACTTAAGTGGAGGAGTCCAGCAGTGGACTGTAACGGGCCGTTGATGATGTGGGGACATTTCTCTCACACGGCCATCTAATCCCAAACTAAGCAGAGCTTGTACTATTGGAATACTTTATTATAGGACAAAATCAATACTGTATTACAAAAGAAAGAAAAAGGCTATTGTTTTTTAAAGAGGTCTCCTATTTGCATTAAAAAGGACATTGGTCTCAAAGCTCACAAAAACCTGTGGCAATATTGAGACCTCAGGATTAGGAGACTCAGGGATTAATGACCCATTAGAACGTTGAACCATGGGAGTGTTTACGTACGGGTCAATGCACCATGGTACTTAATGAGTATTGTGGTATATTTTTTAATTACTTGAAGGAATTAGACATGGTATATATTTAAATTAAGTCCTTTGTGGAGAATCCTTTCTAAACACAAAAGGGTAATTGACTATTTCTCTATAGTTTCGTTCGTATTGCTCATGACTTGGTTTTAAATACCAAGTTGCCTGTCGACAATGTATCGAAAAAATAATAATCATTCTGAACAGTGAGCCAGTGGTTTTAAAACTCAAGTTTGTATACTCGGCGAAGAAACGTTACAGACGCGGTGGTCGTCATCATCATCATCATCGTGTGGGTTGTAAGGTCGACAACCGACCTCACAAACCCTGATGTCAGTGTTATAGAGCCGCTAAAGGCCACTGGCATGGCTCGTGGAACGACTAGAGAGTAGCCGGGACCAACGGCGTACGTGCCTTTCGAAGCACGGCATCATTTTTCTTTTCGGACAATCAGGTGATTCATTCAGCCTGCAATGTCCTAACCAAACTGGGGAAAGTCTCACAAAGAGATTTTTGCTTGACAGCGTCCCCACAGGGAATCGAACCCGGAACCTCCGTAATGGGCATCGAAATCTCGACCACTCGGCCACGGAGGCGTCACGTAGTAAGTAGCCGTAATATCTTCCTTAAGTCCCTCAGGGCACGCACTGTGTTGAGTTTCGTGGACTTGAGCCTAATTAGGGCCGATTCTCGTAAAAATAATTATACTTGAAAATACATTGTCATTATGTTTCGGCTGTCGGAAGCCGTTGGCCATCAGCCGTCAGTTGCGGCCACGGAGACACGTGGTTGCGGCTCCACAAGTCTACCTAAAACTATATAATTCTGTGCTAAAAACTAAGGAGTTCTGACGCGCGTCGAAGCGAAGCGATCGTCTTTTGTTCCTCTGAGCCTAAAACAGAATAGGGGATCGGACTACTTTTTTATTTTATAAATCCAAACTTCTTAGTTTCTGCTATCGAACACTAAAAGAATTTTTGCTCTATCTTTAAAATTGACCGAGTTATAAAGGTTTGAAATTCAAGATTAGACAGAGAGGCACATACCCACTTGTGACGTCATTTGTTAGTAACGCCAAATAATCTCTATACAAAAAATCGTTTTTGAAAGAGACAGACATATTGAAACTTTAGAAAATCACTGTAAATTAGTTTTTCAACCGATTCTGTTTTTTTCTTCGCGAATCGTCTGCTACTAATCTATATTCTAAAAGTAATTAAAAAAATATGGTAAATTCATAAAATATGGTGAACAGTCCGATCCCCTATTTCAAGTAGTGCTCTAATCTTAGCCATCATAGAGAGCGGGTGGAAGGAGAGCTTTATCATGAAACATGTACAAAGCAATAACAATCCTATGTTGTTGTTCCTATGTTGTACAGTCCTGTTTATTACAATGTTATTAGTTTTAGTATGATTCTAATTATTAAGTTTCGGTGTGCGTTTGTCACCGAAGTGATTAACCAAAAAAGGTGATAACTGAAAAACAGCATAGCTGATGTTATTACCTTTTCATTGTCTTACTTATTTTCATGTCTGTACCTACTACTTATAGATACATAATGTTATATAATGTAATGACAATGAATGAATGATGATGTCATCTTATTCTTATTTTATTCAACGGGTTTGTGCGACTCTCAACCCCGTATGGACTCAAATAAAGATTTAACAAAATCATTTTTTGACGTCAAAGCTAGTTGACTTGAGTGGGCACGGCGGGCGCGCCATTTTGAACCAACCTTGAAGCAACCAACAAAATAAAACATAGTTCCGACTCAGGCTAGAACGATGCTATCAACGAACCACAATATTCAGATAATTCGTTGGTTGCTATGCATTAATAATAATAATAAAATAATTTATTGTGTCCGAAAACTTAGACTAGGTACAAGGAGATCGTTTATAAGTCTAAATTATACGTCTAAGATATTTAAATTAGCAGGACAGGGGTCCCCAAACTAGGCGTTGCCTGTATCTTGGGGAACCAATAAACAAATTAGGTCTCAGAATTGTTCCGAAATAAAAGAAAAGCGTTGATAAGACTATGAAAGGAAGTAATAATCTGATAAGGTGTTGTAATAATATTAGGTTGGGGGTGAGGTATATGTGCTGAAGATGACGTGTATTGTGTGATCAATAAGTTCATGTGTGTTGAAAAAAAGGTAAAAAATTCTCTGTAGAGTCGTAGTCTAATGATTGAAACCATTTATGGATTATACCTTTTACTTCTGATAGCGTAGAAAGTTTAATGTCGCATGATTTAACTATTCGGTTGTATATAGTCGGAAAGGCAAATGCAGGAAATCTCGCTGCAAACTGGGTCCTGACGCGATGGGTAGGGATTCTGAAGACACGCTTATTAAGCAGTAAAGAATAATCTTCGTGCTTAAGAATGCTAGAGTGTGCTCTAAGACACGCTTTGGCAATATATATTTGCCGGACTCTAAGGACCTGAGCCTCCTTATACAAGATGTTAGTAGAAAACCTGAAAGGTTTCCTTAACATTACCTTGAGCAATGCACGCTGGGCTCTCTCAACGAGGATGAAGTGAGAACCAATGCAGTAGCTTAGAAGAGAATGACAGATAGCATTATAAACGATTTTTAAAACATTGAGCTCGCAAACGTCTCTCAACTTTTTCATTATGCCGATCGTTTTACGTATTCGAGACGATAGTGTGGTAATGTGTGGAATGAAATTGAGTTTTTCATCAAGAGTTACCCCTAAGTATTTTAGGTCTGTCGTCTGCTGAATAATGTCACAGCTACACTGAAGGTGGGAGGAAGAGGTTGGGTTTTGCAAACAGGAGTGCATTTTGATGCCTGAAGTTTTAGGGGGTTTGGAAGAGGCGGTTATGTGGAAACAAATGTATTTCGTTTTTTTTGTGTTTACCGTCAGTAGGTTCTGTTGCAACCATTTGAACACAGTAGACAAACCCTCCTCTGCCAGCATATAAGTATCTTTCCAGTTAGCGCCAGAAAATAGAATGACAGTATCATCTGCGTAGCATATGATTTCTGCCAAAGGGATGACTAAAGAGTGGATGTCATTCATGTAGATTAAAAAAAGAGTTGGGCCAAGAATGCTTCCCTGTGGCACGCCAAAACTGATGGGGCTTATATTGCTGTTAAATGAATCCAACTTGACGAGTTGTCCTCTTCCTATGAGGTAACTTTTGAACCAGGCCAAGGCTTCCCCACGGACTCCAACAAGTTCTAGTTTGCGAAGCAAGATGGGGATTGACACCGTATCAAAGGCCTTGGCCAGGTCAAGGAATACACCAATGCAAGGATTCTGTTTGTCAAGGTATGAGGAGACAAGATCTGTTAGTAGGGATACAGCGTTTTCTGTGGATTTGCCTCTCCTGAACCCAAACTGTCTCGAGCTTAGCAACCCTAACTTTTCTAGAAAAGCTACTAGGCGATTGTTGACAAGCTTTTCCAGTAATTTAGAAAATACGCTAAGAAGCGAAATAGGACGGTAATTGGACGGTGAGTCTTTCGGACCCTCCTTATATATTGGACTCACAGCCGCAGTTTTCCATTGCTCAGGAAAGGAACCCGTGCCAAGGCTAATATTAAAAATATGAGTCAGAGGTAGAACAATCCTGATACTAATGGCCTTGATTAACTGATTGCTAAAACCGTCCAGACCAGGCGCACCATTATTTTTTGACTCTCGTATTATTTAACTCATAGGCTGTGGACGTTCAGACATGTGAACGGCCATGTCCCTAGGCGATTTACATAATTATAACGTTACATTACAACTCGAAGGAAAAAGGACCATTACAATATGTAAATATTATCCATCATGCGCAATCTGATTAAATAAATGTTAAATAAATAATCAATCTACGTATTCTGTTATTTTTATCTTAGTCTAATAAAAAAAAAACATATTAAAAAACACCGAATATATTTCAGGCAGGAAACAATTTCCGAACAGCAAAAAGGCAGAAATATTCCGACATCATATATATTTTCTGTGATATTAATGTACGAGTTTAACAATGAAACGGTACGTTATTTTTAGCTTAGGGTACAAATGTAATATCTATGACAGTACCAAAAAACTATTATTCGCGAGACCTTAGACGGACGGAAAGTTATCATGATTTCGCTTGAATGGTTGGAGTGGTGCCAAGGTTTGTTTGCTACTTCAAATCACGGGTCCTACTCATAGATAAGCGGTGCGATAAGCGGAGCGATAAGTGAAGCGTATTTAACTAGTAAAAGTTAGCGATATGTCTCAAAAGAAATTAAGACCCACATTTATGTAGTAAAACATACATCGTCATTATTTATTTGACAAAACAAAGACATGGTTTAACGAAGTAGTTGAGAAGAAAAGTTATTAAAATATATTTTGGTGTACTATTCTGTTCATATGTCATATGTTATACGTGTCGCCGTATCTAGATAGTATTTAATTGTTTATCCTGGCACTATTTAATGTTACTGATGCGTGATTTTCAACCATGGTGTCCACAGAACAGACTACTTTAACTCCCTTGGTTTTTGCGTTGGAGTGTTCGCATGAGCCTTAGATAAGAAAACAGTTTTCAAAACCTCTCAAATTTTTGCTTTACATCTCTCGCTTATTATGTATACAAGGCCTTATACCTTTAGTAGGGACTTGGAAAATAAATTGACTTACGGGCTTAAGGACTGTGAAAGACTCGACTTATCAGCTACAGTAGCGCCACTAATTGAAATAAATAATTTACTTATTGTCAGTGACTTTGATTGAAATTATAATGTCTTTAACGATAATACTCGTAGAAGGGTTATAAACATTTTAGTTACTGTTTTATAGTCCTATATAGTCAATAAGTTATGTAAGCCGTAACTGCCAACAGTGGCCGCTTTTACCTTTTATATTTTCGATCGAAGAAGATCACAGACAATAAGTAAATGATTTATTTCAATAGGGGATCGGACTGTTCACCATATTTTATGAATTTATCATATTTTATGAATTATTTTTAAAATATAGATTAGTAGCAGACTATTCGCGAAGAAAAAAACAGAATCGGTTGAAAACGAATTTACGGTGTTTTTTTAAAAGTTTCAATATGTCTGTCTCTTTCAAAAACGATTTTTTGTATGGAGATTATAGCATTACTAACAAATGACGTCACAAGTGGGTATGTGCCTCTCTGTCTAATCTTGAATTTCAAACCTTTATAGCTCGGTCAATTTTAAAGATACAGCAAAAATTCTTTTAGTGTTCGATAGCAGAAACTAAGAAGTTTGGAATTCTAAAATAAAAAAAAGTAGTCCGATCCCCTATTGGTTCTTACTGCAGCTGATGTTTGTTGATGATCTTAAGACAATACTTTTAACAACAACTTGTTACTATTTATAACGGCTATAGAGCGTGGAAGTCGCAAACAAATACTTTCGTAGTTCTATGGAACGGATTTCAATGGGACTATTCTATTATAACTAACTAACGCATTTGTCATCTCTGTCCGGTCCGACCTGTCTATCTGTCCACCTATTTCACTCAAGATCAGCATTTAGCTGGACCCTGGATAAGTCCTGAGAGAAGGCCTATGTTCAGTTTTAGACATATGTTGGCTTACATTATAAAATATCATTTATTCTCAATTTCTCAGAAGAAATATTTGTGTTACAATGTGTTATAAATAAACATAAAACTAGTGGCTCTGTGAGCAGTAGATCTCGCTAGAAAATACGGAGTTGAAAACGTAAAAATCATCCCTTTCCCAAAATTAAACATACTTGCGAGGTCTACAGCTCACAGAACCACTACTAGTATGTTAGAAATCTGAGTCTATATTAGAGTTTTCTCTTTTTCTTCCCAACCCACACTCGCTTTTTACCGACGGTATTTTTCCGATAGGTATAATGTCCCAGAGGACGTTAGTTGTTTGAAGAAGTGTCTTGAGCTGTCTTATTTGCTTTTACTCACGTCCACAAACTTCTCAATAGATTCATTGATTGTTATTGACGTTGACTAATCCGCACAGGTTGACGTTGACGCAAGAGCGTCGGTGGTCTCAAAGATTTGTGACGCGCGTCGCCTCGCGGTCGTCTTTTATTTCCTCTGAGGGTGGTCTTTTTTTTACTATTCACCATTGTCTAACGACTCCTTCTTGTGTAGTGTTGACGCTATAGCACAGGTTCGACCCATTTTAGCGTCAACAATAACCCATTGATGTACCCCTAGTCCTTAAGTAAATACGAGTGTCAAATACAAATTTGTAATTAGTTTTTAAGGCTTCAAGTAATAAACGATTATTATTATTATTATTATTAATTTCCCCCCTGCTCGAAACCGATGAAGTTTTCTTGGGTAATTGTTTTTGCTTTATCATGAAATTTCATATAATTGTGCAGGTTAATAAACTGTATCTGAGAAAATCTCATCGGTTTCAAGCGGGGGGGGGGGGTCAGCTAATTCGTCAGCTGACTGTACGTTTATTCGATGGTCTAACGGTGAGGAAAACATCGTGATGAAACCTGCACACTAAGGCCTAATTGCCCTAATTCAGGGTAAGCTCGAGCCCCTCGCTGGGGACATATTATATGATCTGTTGATCTAATACTGACTAATCCGCACAGGGCTCAGCTGGTTCGTAAATGATTGATCATCATCAATTACAGATCATTTACGTACCCCACCGAGGGGCACGAGCCTTCCCTGGAGTAGGGTGATCAGGCCATAATTGCTGGCCCAATGCGGGTTAATCGACTTCACACACAACCCTTAATTTTCTTCGCAAGAAAGTGCAGGTTTCCTCGCGACATTTTCCTTCACCGTAAGAGCATTGAATAAACGTATATATGAATTAGAGATTCAAAAACACTTTGTACCGATGGGGATTGAAACTGCGTCTTCCAGACGGGAGACAGCGGGCCTAAGCACTACACTACCGACGCCTGGTAGCAGTTTCGAGGCCCTCGGTTGGGTTCTATACAACCAAGTAACGTGCCAAGCGGTTGCCCATTGCGGTGACGTCATGACTTCATAGAAAACAAGCAAGAACGAATTTCGGCGCTGCTACTATGCCCTCCATGGTGTAGTTGGTAAGCACGTTGGCGGCGTATAGGCTGAAGGTCGCGGGTTCAAGTCCCGCCGGAAGGTTTACGTTTTTGGTTGTTTTCTATGAATCTAAAAATATTCTATACGTGTTACAAAAAATACCAAAAAATGAATATTTTTCATCAAAGGCATTTAATCAAATATTCCCATCTCAAGTGTCAATCAACATCATCACACTAATATTATAAATGTGAAAATATATTTGGATGTTTGGATGTTTAGATGTTTGGATGTTTCTTCCACCTCCGCGCTTAAAGTACTCAACGGATTTAGATGAAATTTGGAATGGAGATAGTTTGTAACCTGGAAAAACACATTCAATTGACGGATTTTTTTTTTATTTCAACGGGAAAATCTTACACGACGCGAGCGTATAATAATATGTGGGGACATTTTCACACACGGCCATCTGATCCCAAACTAAGCAGAGCTTGTACTATGGGTATCAGACAGCTGATATACATTACATAAATAGATAAATAATCCAAACACAAGTGCTCATCACACGAACGTTTACCCGGGCGGGATTCGAACTCGCGACCCTGTGCTTCGAAGGCAGGCGTACTTTCAACTAGGCTACGGAGCCTTAGCCTACGAGAATGTTAATTAAATAGAATGGAAAAATCAGAATAATGAATTACAGTTCGCTTCGCTGCTTCAATACGATAGTAAACGTATCTATCATTATCTAGACATAAAAAATAATCGATCAAGAAGACGTAGGTAGAGTAGACACAGGCAACGAATAAACATACATATGAATTCGAAATTCGAAAACACATCGGTACGTGGTGGGGATCGAGCCCGCGTCTCCCGGACAGGAGGCAGTGCAGAAGTTAGACTAAATGTAACTTAAACTAACCTTATCAAATAACCATCCTGAAGCGTGCCCGGCTCGAACGTGCCCATAACGCTGGTTGTGTTGCCTCGCTGGATAGCTAGAGAAATGTGTTGAATCGAACGCTCCGGAGCGGAGGTCATTACAGCGGTCCAGCAGGCGCCATTCCAGTTCCAGGACGAAACCTTTTGCCTCGTCATACCATGGCCCTCCTGTCTCCATAGTGAAGATTTAATAGTAGATTTTATTACAAGGGCGCAAAGTTACATTTTTACTCATTCTGGATTGAATTTTAATCAAAATAGCGCCTATTTCGAATCCAGTTCAAAATTCAAAAAGCAAAGCGAGCGTGTCGAGTGAAAGACTCAAAGTACACCGCGCGAGAATAAAATATTTGCGGCCGAACATTCTACTTTTCATCTCACTCTATGAGAAAAAATATTGTAGAAGTCCTTTTTTTTTTTTTTATTAGGGTTAACAAACAGTTACACATTAGAGACACATGATTAAAATGTATAATATCAAATGTAAACTAAATGTGCAACCAGCACCGCTAACCACAGATTACTTATAAACTAGGTATCGTATCCAAGGTGGCATACGCACGCAATCCTTATCAAGTGCATCCTTTAGTGTAAGTGTGTATATTATGTGTAAGCTAAAGGACTTCTACAATATTTTTTCGCTCGCTTTGATCTGGATTCAAAATACAATTTATGTCAACTATACAATTTATGTCATAAATAGCGCCTTCTTTGACATAATTCAAATGTTATCTTCTTGCCCCCAGGTGCCGATAGAAGCCGCCCACCTGTACGATGCGGTGATACTGTGGGCCCGTGCAGCCACCGCCGCCATCCGAGCTGGTCTTCCACCGACGGAAGGGTCCACCCTTATGAAGCTGCTGCGACCCACCACCTATAGATCTGTTCAAGGGTTTGATGTGAGTGCAGAACACTTTTTTTTTTTTAAATAGATTTGTCTTATGTGTGTAGGAAGCGTTGGTGGTCTAGTGGCTAGGGCCGCTGCCTCCCGTCCAGGAGACGCGGGTTCGATCCCCACCACGTACCAATGTGTTTTCGAATTTCGAATTCACACAGTCCAAATACGTTTATTCGACGCTCTTACGGTGAAGGAAAATCGTGATGAAACCTGCACACTCCTGCGATGAAATTCAAAGGTTGTGTGTGAAGTCGACCAACTCGCACTGGGCCAGCGTGGTTGGCTAAGGCCTAATCACCCTAATTCAGGTAGGCTCGAGCCCCTCGGTGGGGGCGTATATGTTGATGAGATGTGTCTTCAGTTCAGGAGAAGTTAAACAAGAGCCGCTAGTACTCAATTGACTAATTTTGTTTCACAACTCTACTCGCTAGAAAAGATTTGTTATAATGAATTAAATATCAGCAGACATTTTTTAACGATAATCAAAATTTTATTTTATTTGAAATTTTCGAAAAGTTCTAGAACATAACTTTGTACTAACTATGGCTATTAATATATTAATATGTCATCAAAACTTTTTTTTAAATTAAATATGTGGGGACATTTTCACACACGGCCATCTGATCCTAAACTAAGCAGAGCTTGTACTATGGGTATCAGACAGCTGATATACATTACATAAATAGATAAATACATATTTACATAGATAAACAACATCCAAACACAAGGCAAACACAAGCGCTCATCACGCGAATGTTTGCCCTAGGCGGGATTCAAACCCGCGACCCTGTGCTTCGAAGGCAGGCGTACTACCAACTAAACTACGGAGCCGTCATTTTATGAATTAAACTATGTACGAGAGGTTTTATAATCATGTAATAAATAAAATAATTAAGTAATTAGAAGAATAATTACAAATTGTCGTTTTATGCATTAAAAAAAAAAACAATTTACTTTTTAATGAAATTTTTATCTTTAATCAATCGAACGAAGTATTGGTGAATCGGGCTGCTGGTAACTCTGACGTGGCTTGCTTTCGAAACATTCTAAAATCAATATTATATTATTTACATATTCTGAATTTCTTGCTTTAAATAATAAATAAGATTACTTTACATTCGATAAAACCTTTCATACTGTCTGGATCGAGTATGAATTATTTACGAGCTAATACAAATTTCTGTTGAATTCTGTCAATTTCAGAATAAACTAATAGAAATTGCCTTGAAGTCCCTTTGGCAATTCCGAAACTTCAATATTGATGTTTGGACAAACGCTGAATTAACGGATCTGCGTAATTTGTAATTATGACGTGGGACAGCTAATGTCCCTGGTTTTGATAGCTACTAACATACAATTGAAGTATATAGATTTATATTTTTAATTTTTAGATAATTCTTCTACTTGCTCAAAGATACTGTCATGAAAACAGTAAATAAGGAAACTAAGTTTAAGACGTTTCATTGTTTTACCTTACAAAACAGCGGTCAATAATGTTCCCAAAAACGGCCTAAACCAGCAGAGTAGTAAACAGCTCATATACGTCCCCACCGAGGGGCTCGAGCCTGCCCTGAACTAGGGCGATTAGGCCCGGCAGACCCGACAACCGGCAGAGTAATTTTCATAAAAATAAATTCAATATTTTATTTTTGACATATATTTACAATCTTTTATCGGCGAACTAGGGCAGCGCTTGAGAAAGGCAACAAGGGACCCCCGCGCCGAATCGTACCTAAGGCAGCAATTTCGCTGGGCATTCAGCGAGGAAATGCTGCCAGTGTAATGGGTACATTCCCTCCGGGTGCGATTCGGGGCGGCCTTTTTGACTGTCTTTAATTAGATATTTATTTTGTTATTTTATTTTTGACATAATATTACACTCATTAATAGTAATGATAAAAAAAAAAATTACAATCAACATTTTAAGTTGGTTTAGGCTGTATCAGAGGTAAAGAATGTAAACTCAATGCTCTATATGCTCTAATGGCTTCTGAACATAAAAAAGCGCGCAATATTTTTGCGGTGTTTGTCTGTTCACTATATTAGTTAACTTATCATTGAATCAGAATCCGAATCATTTATTTGATGAGGGGGTGACTGAAAATCTGCGTTTCGTAGAATCTGATTCTGCACAAATAAAAGCTAAGCCATTTCCTTTTGCCATTATAGTTTAGTTGTAAGTTTCATGTTTTAATAATTAGTGTTATATTCTATTTCCAACGTAACTGTTTTCTTTTCGTTTTGTATGTGTAAATATGGTAATAAATGTATTCTTATTCTGTTTTTTTAAACAACAGTTCAATGTAGCCGCGAGCTGACAGACTAAATTTATTTTATTGTTACTTATATGCCAATAATTTCTGACTAAAACCCTTCCATGATTATCCAATCCACCCTTAAAATATCAGAAAGAACTGAAGTTAAAACCTTCTTTGATCCCCTAGAGATTAAAACAGCCGTATATACAATAGACTAAAATAGATATAGTATTTCTATTCTATTTTGATCCGCAGGATTTTCCGGAGCAATGCCGGTTAGGTATTGTGTTTAGATTAGTTGTGACCTAGTTCTCGCCGTGGCGACCTAGCTCGGTCGTTGCCCCTGCACAATTCTAACTGGAACATATAGGGTCCTAGAAATACTGTATTTGAAGTATTTATAGCTGCAACTTACGACTAGGTATTTTTACCGCTGCAAAACTGCTAACGACTTTATGGTCTAACTGTATCACTATAGTGCTCACTGATATATAAGTATCGCAAGCAAAGGGATTAAATGAAATTTCATTAATGGTGATAAGGACTAGTTCACGTTTAGGTAACATACCGAACTACGTTGGTTTTATAAGATTGCTTTACGGTTTTTGAGGTCACAATTCAGATAATTCAATAACTATAATATGTTATGAATAACTGCCCGGGATTGAAAGAACCACCTTTAAAGGTAGATTAGACAGAACTGCAGGACAGTAAGATAAAAAAAGTAAAAAATAATAGGAGATCAATGTGTCATCATCAACCATATACGTCCCCATCGAGAGGCTCGAGCCTACCCTGAATTGGGACGATTAGGCCTTAGTCGACCACGCTGGCCCAGTGCAGGTTGGTCAACTTCACACGTTACCATTGAATTTCTTCGCAGGAATGTGCAGGTTTCGTCACGATGTTTTCCTTCACGTTGAATAAACGTACATATGAATTCGAAATTCGAAAACACATTGGTATGTGGGGGATCGAACCCGCGTCTCCAAGACGGTAAACGGTAAGACGGCCCTAGCCACTAGACCACCGACACTCTCAGTATTAGCTTAGGGTAGCTATGAGTCATAAGCTGCGCGCACGCAGATGGCAAAATATCGATAACATGGAAGGCGTTGCACATTTTTATTGCGACTGACAATTAAGGCAATGGCGAGGGCTGTGCTCGGAGTTTCCCTGCGAGGTTGAATCAGAAATGATGAGATTCGCAAGCAAACCAAATTTACCGACATAACTGAAGAATCGCGAATACTTAAGTGGTAGTGTGCGAAGCATATTGGTAAAGCAAGAAGGTTCGACCATGTACCGGAAGACGCAGCGTGGCCAGGCCCTCTCACGAGATGGACCGACAATCCAGTGAAGGTTGCGGAAAGCTACTGGATGCGGGCAACGCATGACCAGTCATTGGCCAGGATTCACACAGTCACGCTCTAATCCTTAATTTTAGTTCGTCAGTCCTTTTCACCTTTTAAAGATTGAAAAGGGACAGGAAATGGCCATCCTAATATTAGAGCTGACAAATATCGAATTTGAACCTTATAGATGCGTTGATTGCACAATTTTAGAGAGCACGTAAAACAACCGACTTAAAAATCTCTTAATTGACAGGTATGCCCTTATTTTAGGTTATCATTCATTCAAAACAATATCATTCGTTCGTCTGAATTCATCATCTCTCTTTCATTGGTCATAAAAACGAAAAGGATAGCTGGATTTTAAAATTAGAATTAGAAGATTCGAGGCCGTTGGCATTGTTTAACAGTGGACGACTTGCTGATGATGACGATGCTACTGACCTGGCCTAATCTAATAAAATGTACAGTCAGAAAGCAACACGCATGATAACATTTTGCACTCAGATTTTGCAGGTCAAATACAGTTTGCCTGTGTGTGTACCTAAATCTCAGATAGCAACCGATAGTTTGTTTGAACGAATTATTTGTTTGACCTACTTTCACAGTTCCGAAACCAATGAATAAATTGAGTTGATCGTAGCACGATGAGCATTTGCCTTGTTATTTTATTGGCTATAGTAGGTATGTCGTTTTTTCCCGCGGTATAAAATAACTGCAATGCGTCCTTAGGGTTCAGTGCCTAATTTCATCAAAATCTGCACTGTAGATTGGCGGTATCGTTAATATTAATATTTTAGCATACTAAAATAGTGCTAGTACATGTGAAATTTCAATAAAAGGTTTCGAGTTTTCAGAATTATCAGATTTTGCAAACATTTTTATTTCATACTAGCTGACCCGGCAGACGTTGTCTTGCCATTTTTCCCTACACCTACCCTACCCATATTTTTTTACCGTTTAAACCTTCCCTGGACTTCCACGAATATTTCAAGACTAAAATTAGCCAAATCGGTTCAGCCGTTCTCGAGTTTTAGCGAGACTAACGAACCGCAATTCATTTTTATTATATAGATTACTTTTTCAAGTTTCGCTTACTTTAAGACATTTTTATCACGAAGTTAGAAGGTACAGTACAACACTCGCTTCGTTGAAGCTTGACGTTCTCTTGGCTGTACAAGAACATTCATTTCACTGAAATTGCTTCAGACTTATAAATAACATCGATTTCTTCCATCGCAACTACAAGATAGTTGCTCGGCGGTTGGTTCGAGCTCGGACCTCTATCAATATTAGTTATGTACGCTAGGGCTCAAACTATCTAGACTTTCTTTATTTATAGAAACTATATCAAACTAGGACACCCTGTTAATATAAAATAAAATAGGTATTCTACGCCATATTTCATCATCAACAGCTCATATACGTCCCTACCGAGGGGCTCAAGCCTACCCTGATTTAGAGTGATTAGGCCAGGCCTTATTCGACCACGCTGGCCCAGTGCGGGTAGGTCGACTTCACACAAAACCTTTGAATTTCATCGCAGGAGCGTGCAGGTTTCATCACGATGTTTTCCTTCAACGTAAGAGCGTTGAACAAACGTACATATGAATTCGAAATTCGAAAACACATTGGTACGTGGTGGGGATCGAACCCGCGTCTCCCGAGCGGGAGGCAAGCCACTAAACCACCGACGCGGACGTTCTCAAACCACCGACGCTCTCAATAACAATATTCGCTCTTATAATCCCGACTTAAGAAGTTTGTTACCGACTATCTCCGTAACTTTCATGTATAATCCCGATTATACTACTAAATACAGTAGTACGTCAACCTGCTCTTCTATTCATTTCCGTGACTGTACATTGCGAACGAGCAGATATTGAAAAAAAAACTGTCACCTTAACCTTTCTTTTTTCAAGTATCAATCATTTTAGCATCACACTAATTACTCGTGGCTCTGTGAGCTGTAGACCTCGCAAGTCTGTGTATCTTTTCATATTTATTTTTATTTTTTCTCCACAAACATCCCCGACGACTCCTTGATTTTTATTATTTTTTTAATTTTTAAACTTTATTTTATTTTATATTATTTATTTTATTTTATTGGTTAAGAAATGTGACTTGTAGAGGAAAACAGCCTCAGCGGTAGACCTTGTAAGCTGGCAACTCCCATAACTCCGTCATTTTTTTAAATTTCGGAAAACTGACTCGACAAAAAAAATCGATTAATTTATCGAACCTGCTCACAAAATTTCACGAGAATCAGTTGAGAACCGCGACCTGTAGAGTGAAACAAACAAACAAACAGATGGACAGATGGACACACAAAAGCAAATATGGCCAAGCTGAAACAGAGACGCTTCGCTCGCTCGGTCAATAAACTGTGAAAATGTGTTTGGATGTTTGTTCCGCTTTCACGCTAAAAGTACTCAACGGATTTCGATGAAATTTGGAATGGAGATAGTTTGTGATCTGGATTAACACATTGGATACTTTTTACGGGAATTAGTTTTATACCCACGGGAAAATCTTACATAACATTATAACATATACGTGTCAGTTTGTGGAAGGAAACTTATCACTTAAACCCGTGCATAAAAGTAACTTGTTTTCCACCATATAATTTTTCCACCCACCAACGCCTATGCCCTCTCTAGAGAAATCAAACATGCTTTTTATACTTAAAGGAATCGTCCTCCGACCATATTATTTGTAAGAAGTAAAAATGTGGAGTAAGGTAATTTTAAAATTACAAACAAAAGTAACCACCAGGCGGTAATACAATGTCTGTTACAAATAGCTTCCATGGCCGACTGGTCGAGGTTTCGACGCCCATTACGGAGGTTCCGGGTTTGATTCCCGGTGGGGGCGATACTGTCAAGGAAAAATCTCTTTGTGAGACTTTCCCCAGTTCGGTTAGGACATTAAAGGCTAAATCATCTGATTGTCTGAAAAGAAAGATGATTCCGTGCTTCGGAAGGCACGTTGAACCGTTGGTCCCGGCTACTATCTAGTCGTTACATGAGCCAAGTCAGTGGCCTTTGGCGGCTCTATAACACTGACACCAGGGTTTTTGAGGTCGGTTGTCGACCTTACAACCCACACGATGATGATGCTGATGATGTTACAAAATGTATATAAATATTTTATCACAATTCTTTTGTAAGTCCCTTGTTTCACTATGAATATTTTATTTTCAGTCTGGTAGGTAGCATATTGCAATTATTATCTATCTCGTACGTTGGTGATTTTTAAGTTTCAAATAAAATTTTTTATTTTATTTTTGTATTGCTGTGACGAGGGCCTCTAACTTGCTTGAAAACCTCTTTATTAATTAGTACCCGCAATCAACCTCTTAACGTTGCTGCGGAGGGGCCTCGGTAGGGAAACCTAGGCTCCACTCCGCAAGCAAGAAGAAAACTCGATGGAGAACGTGTAGGTGGTTTATTAAACAATAAAAACACCGAATGTGGGTACACAGACGGGTGCGAATTAAAATGACTCCAAAGATATTGATTACACCAGAAAAAGCAGACTTAACATGTTGTTTTAGCAAAATTACCAAAATGACTGACAAAGCGAAAAATAAAATTGAAAAACAGACAGAAAAGGATTCGAATTTTGAAAGTTTGAATTTTAAAAGTAAAACGCAAATAACGCAAAGGAACCGAAAAAGAAAGAGGATGCGTAGCACCGCTACAACGTGCCTTTTGTAGCGCAACAAACGCTCTAACTCGTACACCATCATCATTTTAGTAATTCCAATAATTTAAATATAAATGATGCACTCTAATGAGAATTAATAAAGATTAAACACTTTTTCAGTAACTGAGTATATAGGTAGAAAAAAGTTGCTCTTGCACAATGCCAAAAAAAAAAAGAGTTAGCAAAATTATTATTTTTAACCCCCGACGCAAAAAGAGGGGTGTTATAAGTTTAACGTGTCTGTCTGTGTATCTGTCTGTGGTATCGTAGCTCCCAAACGGATGAACCGATTTTAGTTTAGTTTTTTTTGTGTCATGGATAATTTTATCCCGAGTATTCTTAGCCATGTTTTATGAAAATCTGTTCAGCCGTTTGAAGATCATCAGCTCTTTTCTAGTTGATGAGGGGATCTGACTAACTTCCGTATGTCCGATCGATTAGAAATTTGGTACCGTGTTATTTCAATGATATTGAAAGTATATGGTAATTTAAGCTTAATATTTAACAATAACATTTTATGAAAACATTCAAATAGCTGTAAAATCTAATTTTGAATAAATAAGAATAATTTATTTGTAAGAATTTTTAAATACGAGTATAAATAAGTACAATTATTGTATTGAACCTGCATGCAGGCGTGCATTCACATTATAACTTGACTGACACCAAGGCCCCGTCTCACGAAGCAACAAGTTACAATTTGATATACATTCCGTAGCCAATTCGCCTAAACTGTAAACCCTTATCGTTTTCTCTAATCGTCTACGCAACTGTACTTGTAATTTGTAACTTGTAGCTTCGTTAAACGGCCCCCTGCACGCTACGAGATCTGTGGGAGGCTACCGACAATGCTCGTCGGGTGGCTGCCTGCTGGGCCATCAAAATATGATACCGTCGATTCGAAAACAAGAAGATTACTTGCCGAACAATTTAGTATTTTTCGCTGTGCACAACTTGCTGATTAATTAGCTATTTAATAATAATAATAATATAAAGAAGAAGAAGAAGTTTCCCCATAATAGTAATAATCTTTATCTCGTAAAAGGTTTCATAATCATCAAATGACTGGAGTCTCCTTGCATTGCAATGCCTGTGGTAGGAGACTGCGCTCTTCCCATTCAAGATAGTTACTTACTAACATATTTTTTTTTTACTGAAAGATATCAATTTTTTGCAGAACAAAATCCTATTAATCTGCTGAGCATTTAATAATAATTAATAATAATTTCAAGGAAATCTACAAATAACTTAAGTTTTGTATGTTAATTATTATCTCAGATATATCATATCTACACCACGAAGGATGTTACTATCAAATCAAATCAACGGCCCGTTACAGTACAGTCCATTGCTGGACTATGAGCCTCTTCCACTTAAGTGGAGGGTTTTTCCATAATCTCCACGCTTGGCAAGCGGGTTGGAGATCGCAGAATAAGAGGTTACTGTATCAGAGAGCGCTGCTGCCCATTCCCTGTTCAATGTGTAGTCCCTAAGTCGCCTCTTACGACACCCACGAGAAGAGTAGGGGTTGGTGACAAATGTATTCTACTCTGCCGTCACCACACGGCTACCGATGTTACTATAACCAAGCTATATAAAAACCCATCTCCCATTTGACCATCAAAAATGAGGATAGGACTAATTCACTACTGCATCATCATCAACAGCTCATACACGTCCCTACCGAGGGGCTCGAGCCTACCCTGAATTAGGGTGATTGGGCCTTAGTCGACCACGCTGGCCCAGTGCGGGTTGGTCGACTTCACACACAACCTATGAATTTCTTCGCAGGAGTGTGCAGGTTTCGTCACGATGTTTTCCTTCACCGTAAGAGCGTCGATTAAACGTACATAATATAAATTCAAAATTCAAAAACACACTGATACGTGGTGGGGATCGAACCCGGACGGGAGGCAGCGGCCCTAGCACTAGACCGCCGACGCTCTACTGCATACATAATTCGAAATAAACCTCTAATCCCCAAGACTCCATGTATAGGTACCTGAATTTAATATCCTGGCTTATGCAAATGAGAGGAAGAACTTTACTTAACCATGAGTTAGAGCAATATCAATTATTTACTTAATCAAGACTTTGTACCTAAGTATATCAGTTCTACAACAAGAGAAACTAGTACCGTACCCAGTAACTAAGTTTGAAACTTGTAGAAAGTTAGTATTATCTGATGACTCTAGTCACAAAAAAGATATAAGGAGCAGTACTCCAACTCCATACAAAAGCGCACTAAAAAAAAAGAACAGAATAAACATTAGGCCACTGAAAATTCATCAATCCGCGCTTAAAAGCTTCAAAAACAAGCGAATGAACTTAATTTTAAGTTTGAAACATTGTGTTAGGTATGTGTACATACCTATACCTCTTTGCCTCTTTGGCTGTTGCTGGCCGTAAACATTTGGATTTATTTGAATTTGGAATATAAGTTTAGACGTAGAAAAAAGAGAGCAGATTCTAGGTTAGACTGCGCGTGCGTAAAGATCTTAGCAAAAGAAAATAAATACATCTCTTGTGAAATATCTATCTTTCAGTTAAAAAACCACCTTCACCTTCGTTCCACATTGTTATTGTCCGCGGCCAATATAAAGCCTTCAAAGTTTCTTCATTCTGTTTATTGCTCTACAAAATGAAAAAAGTAAGGGAAATATTCCATTAAGCGTCAGTCTTAAAAATAAAAGTAGGTAATGTAAGGATCCTTTGTTGTTACTGGCCGTTGGTCAGTTCGTTCTATAAATTTGTAATTTTTGAATTGCGAATAGTTCTTTTTTTGTTTGCGTGTCTTCATGCTTCCGTCCTTCAGACTTACACGCGTTTCATGTCTTTATGAATTTCTCTGCATAAATTCCATAATATATTTCTCTCATAGAATCTTTACGTGTATTCTTTGTTAGAAGTTAGAGCCCTCTGGCTACGTCCCCAACAGTTACACACACAGTGATAAAATTATAAGTTATTTCGTCCGATATTAGTGTATCATCTTTAGCTATTCTAGTCAAAGGCGTTCGACAATTTTTATATGAGAATAATAAAAAAAATATAGTGTAAAAAAAACTAAAAAACACGCTTTTAAAGCACATTAAACTAAAAAGTGAAAAATTTATATAGGTACGAAAAATATGGCACGCGTGCTTTTTAGTTTTTTTTTTAACTATATTTTATTTTTCACTTTTTAGTTTGATGTACTGTGAAAGCGTGTAATTTTTTTTTATAATTATTGTATCGTCTGTCACCGGTTATGATAAGTGTACAAAGTTTCCATTAAATCTGTCCGTTTAAAGTGGGTCAAAATCGAGTCCAAACAAACGAGTCGGTTACATACAAGCATACAAATATACAAGTGAAGCTAACAATAATAATAATAAAAAAAAGCGTGTTAAAATAGTAAATAAATCTTTCCGTACCAGTCTTAGGACTAGTAATCTTTAGAATCCTCTTCACACAAAATGTCGTGCAGATGCTTACTCTCCGATTTTTACATGAATCCCTAATCTTGGCCAAATGTACCTAACCTACCTATACCACCTTGAATGTAGGGGACTTTTAAAATCAGTAAACGTGTACCTTAACATTAAAAAATATTTCCAAAGATTTGAGAACATCCTCCTTTTTAATGGATTCAACTAAAAACACTTGACACTAGCGAGATCACTCCTAAGACCCCGCGTACAAAATTTTGTACAAAATTAAGTACCTCTATCAGACCCAGCTTTGTAATAAAGTTTATAGTAGTAACCACCCACTGTACAAATTTTTGTACATATTCTTTAATAATAATAATAATCGTTTATTACTTGAAGCCTTAAAAACTAATTACAAATTTGTATTTGACACTCGTATTTACTTAAGGACTAGGGGTACATCAATGGGTTATTGTTGACGCTAAAATGGGTCGAACCTGTGCTATAGCGTCAACACTACAAAAGAAGGTAGTTTAAGTTAGTATTACGCTAAAAATAATCTCGAAATCCTAAAACACCTATCTTCAAATTTATAATTTATAATTTAATTAATAAATTTAAGTTTTATATCTCTGGGTCTGTCAATTGTCAATTGTCGAACGGGCTGGTTTCCGCAACTCGACGTCTAAAGCGCCTATTTTGCGTGTGGGTGGGAATGCAGTGTCATTCGATCCAACCCATTTCCTCCAGGAAACCCAGCAGACCCTTTACGTTACCGCTTATTCCTGGAAGGTCCCTCGCCTGACCGAGGTGTTTAGCCCTGTAGTATCTCTGGGTCTGATAGCAATAAATTAATTTGTGCATAATTTTGTACAATGGGTTTTGACGACTACCTTGTTATTTCAAGTCTGGGTCTTAGGAGGATACCTAACTTTACCTAACTTAACCTACGTATTTTGTTGACAGGTAAACATGGACAGCGCAGGAGACGCCGAAGGCAACTTCACAGTGATCGGCCTCATGCCAGACTCCTCAACCGACGTCGGCTGGAGCGCCCAGCCCGTAGCTACCTTCAGATACGCCAACACTACGACTATACTACCTGTAAGCATTGACTTGTTGGTTGATCTTTTTAAGAATTGCTGGTTAATCTTTTTAAAAAACAAGAAAACATTTATTTACGGCACAAACTCGCAGTAAGTTACAAACAAAAACACATAAAACCTCAGAGAGACAAAAAACGATCGCTAGCGCGAGGCGACACTTGCGTCAGAAATGTTTGCATAAAACACACGCAAATCAGATGCCACCTCTGATGTGACAATCTGAACACGACGACGACAGCTTAATCTAAGTATGACAAAGTAATGTTTCCTTACTCCTCAACTTTAAGTAGGTACCTATGACATTTTACATTTGACATTTGATTTAATTGTAAAGTTATTAATAATTATTAAATAATTATTTTTAATTGTTTAATTTATATGGACAAATGGTATATATGAATTGTATACTGTCTGATAAATTATTATTATTATTATTAATCAAGGAGTCAAACCAGCCAGTCTGGGAGGGTTCGTATCAGTTGGCTCGTTCACCAGACCAGAGTAAATAAAACTTGTAAACAGTGTGCATTCCGTTTCGTGTACTGCAAGGGCTAAAATCTCAGCATAATGCTGCATTACCCACTAAGTGGGCACACACATAACGCTGTTTTTCAGCTATCGCCCTTTATAGATACCGTGCCATTCATCATCATCATTTTCAGCCCACATCCACCCACTGCTGGGTATAGGCCTCTTCTCGACTGCGCCACTCCTCACGGTCCTGCCTGTGCCATCCGCATCCAGCCTGCCAGTTTGGCAATGTCATCGGACCATCGGGCCATTAACATTTTAAAAATTAAAAACTCTAAATATAAAGTAAATTAATTCTATTTTATTATTGAACGATACGTGATTTTTATTTTTTTATTTATTTTGTTTCCGTTTTAAATAAATAATAATAAATTAAAGCAATAAGTGAGAAAGAGTTCAACACCTTTTTTAAAAGGTAGACTTCGGAAAACAGATGAAGAACGCGACGACGCCCGGAAGTGGTTCCATACGTTATTTTAGAAAGGAGGCATTTTGCGCCTCCTGTGTCGTCATTGGCTGTCTTTGATCTGTCGTAATCCGTCGGCTGTCAGTCTTTAGCGGCAAGAGATTATATTTCCAGTATTTCCAATAAAATACGAGTATATTCCATGTAAAGTTTTGAGACTTATTACGCTTATAAGTGGAATTTCGTTAAGTCGGTTTAAAAAGCCTTCATCCTTATAATAAGAGCGCATATCACTCCGCTTTTATGATTCGGTAGCAACAATTTTTCACACACGGGTTTAAATTGGTACACGTGTCGCGCTTAAAATTCTGAACTATGCATGCAACGTAGTTTTTCAGATGAATTTCAACAATCTCCGTGGCCGAGCGGTCGGGCGTTTGGCTCATAATATTATGAAATACGGAGGTTCCGAGTTCAAATCCCGGTGGGACACTGTCAGAAAAAATATCTTTGTATGACTTTCCCCAGTTCATATGTGCGTCAGATAACAAGTACCTATAATTTAAGTTTTTTAGGTCAAAATCTGTAGATGTGTGTTAAGTATATCGTTTGGATTCTGAGTCGGTCAGATACGTATCACCAGAATTTGTTTGGTTAGGATATTGCAGGCTGAATCACCTGATTGTCCGAAAAGAATGAATGAATGAATTATACTTTATTGCACACAGACAGGAACATACAGTTATTACAGAAGTAAAAATAGTACAATTGGCGGCCTCATTGCTAAGATAGCAATTTCTTCCAGGCGACCGGTTAACATGGAGACATTTAAGTAGGATAAAAACGGTTATGATAAATAGATACCTATCTACATTCTACACACATATACAATAATAATATAAGCATAAAAGTAAATTCCGTTCTTCGGAAGGCACGGGAAACCGTAGGTCGAGGTTAGTTGTCAACCACAACTACACGATGAAGAAGAAAAGTATAATTTCAGAATTTTTATACGTAATTAAAACTTGTTACGTAAAAAGTAGACTACTCGTGTTAAGTTGAAGTCAGTTCTCGGAAAAACCTCGCAGATTGCATTAAAAATAACTGTGGCTACGTGTCGAGATTGCACTTTTTGTTTTTTCTATGTTAGAAACCTCGTTAGAAACATTCAAGCGTAAATATAGAACGACGTCGGGTAAAATTTTGGCATAAAAATACAGGAAAAAAGTTATATCAAGAGCATATAACAGCGCAGTGGCACTGTGCTAAGCGTGTCACTGCCACATGCTGAGTTAGGGCCGTTTTGTGGATGTGGTACACTCGCTTAAGTCTTATGTTATAAGTATTTAATGTTTTTAGCATGCTGCAAAAACTGTGTATTGCATTTACAAATAAACTATTTATCTATCTATCTCTATCTATCATATCGTTCTAAAATTGGATAATAAATATGATGTGGATGGAAAGATGTCGATAGAAAGATACCAAGTAGCCATATTTTCAAAGTTTTCATTGCGATAAAGTGCGATAAAGTAAGCAAGCAGTGTCGTAGTGTTCTGTCTTGGCAAGCCCATGAGAAGAGCTCAGTTGAAAATCATCTAGAAATTCAAAAACACGACTGCACTGCCAAAAAAGGCCAGTGTCATTTGGGCTTATGTAAGGATTCTTACAATAGCCCATACATCCATTTCTGTTCAAGCATTTAGAAGTAATGGTGAAATAAAGAAACTCTC
Source organism: Carpatolechia fugitivella (assembly GCA_951230895.1). Classification (NCBI taxonomy): domain Eukaryota; kingdom Metazoa; phylum Arthropoda; class Insecta; order Lepidoptera; family Gelechiidae; genus Carpatolechia; species Carpatolechia fugitivella. The sequence continues at coordinate 2,752,295 of OX579657.1, forward strand.
ATACATACGTACATACATGAACCTTGAATACATTCCTTTTTTCGGGCAGTCGTCGTGTAAAAAGAGGCTGTCTCAACAGGACTCGGCTGGAAAGAGCTCGAAGTTGCTGCACAGGACCGCGAAAAATGGAAGTCGCTTCTGCAAGCCCTATGCCCCTGATGAGCGATAAAAGGACTTCATCATCATCATCATCATCTGCGACAATAGACAAGTTGGTTGTTTATGTCAGCCGACTCCACAAAATTAGTAATTCTTTTAAAGGCAATTGTATACGCTATTACAATAAGGTTCCTACTGATATTAGTAACTTACCTTTAGACAAGTTTAAAATAATTATAAAACAGAAATTGTATAAAAAAGGTTACTATAGGATATCTGATTACTTAGAGGACAGATGTCCATGGGAATAGATTGCTTGAGTGGCAGGCCTTTTCGATATTTAATTAGCATTAATTTTATATTATTTTAATTTTTTATTTAAAAAAGGAAACGCAAAAGATGCGATGACTGTGGAGTTTCTTCGGTGAGCTCTTCTCCACAGAATCCGCCATTGTGTTAGTGAACTCACCCAAAAAAATGTAATGACGGATCTAAGTGATGTAATAACAATAAATAATTTTGAATTTGACTTTGCCGAGAGTGCAAATTAAAAAAAAAGATAACGTATATTTTGAAGCACGGAAGACGCTCTCAATAAAAAACGATCACTCATCCGTTATCTGGTTCCTTAGTTTCGTATATTTTCCTTAGATACTTATGAAAATACCAGTTTTTTTGGGGATAAATAGAATAAAGCTGTTCGTTTTGCGTACAAAGGATATGGAGTGAAAGAGCAACCCGTATTCAAATTAAGTAGACAGACATACGTTAAATATAACGACGGAGCACATATTTTGCTGCCATTCCATTTTTTAAACAAATAACCGGCCATACACGTGTCGGGTCACGCAAAGTGTAGGGTTCCGTAGTTGTCCAATACTACATAGGTACCTGTTCAAGACAGTTAATATTCATCAAAAAAAAATTCTATGATATTTATAGTATCAATTTCTTACTTGTACAAGTACATTTTATAAGTTGGTCTATTATTCGATAACGTGTAAGGCCTACTTGATGTTGACAGTTTGGCGCCGAGACGGGGTTTGGGGCCTGAGCGTAGTGAGGGCCCTAATAGTTCGAGGCACTAAATAAGTCCTTAACCCGTGGTAAACACTGTGCTTTTCATTACGAATAAAAGGAAAGTAAAAATAAAAACACGAATTAGCTAAAGAAAAAATGAGTGACTTCCATAACTGAATCAGATGAACTCATTGTAAACAAAACCCTACAACTCGAGAAACAAATGATAATCGGATTGTTGCTTTCCCGCCTATTTTTATTTTTTGCTGTGGCCGGCCAGCTTTTGAGCCATTACTTTTAATTTTCATCATTGAAAAATGTTAAATATTTCGCCTAAATCTATTAAAACTTTATTTTAAAGAAATAGTTAAAAGTTATTTATAATAAAGTCATTTTAAAAATATATATTCTTTAATTAATACTTAACTTTATGGTATTTAAATTTAACATTGTGTTGTAATTGAGTGGCTGTATAGAAAGATGGAACATAGTTCAATAGAAATGTGAAATTAGAACCAGTTTCTTTTAAATAATTTAACAGCTGTCAGTTGAAAATGATTCTACCTCGGGCTGAAAAGTATTACCTTCAATCCGCTCCTCAGGCAACTTCCGAACTACTTTCAGAGTATGAGTAATGAAAAATTTTATTATTTGCCGAGCGAGCGCGATTAAGCGTCTCAGTTTCAGCTTGGACAAAAATTCTTTCGTATATGTTCACCACTAACATTTCTTAACAGATTCTCATGAAATTTTGTGAGCAGGTTCAATAATTATGTATTTTTTTTTTTCGATTCAGTTTTTCGAAATGGCGGAGAATGGGGGATGAAATCGTAAAAAATAAACTCTTATTTCGTTGTTTTTTTTAAACTTGTAAACCTTGCAAGTTTAAAAAAAAACAACGAAATAAAAGCTCAGCCTATAGTTTAGCAGATTATATTTCTCTTATCATTTGAAACTGTTTCATGGAGAGTTTTAATATTTATATAATAGAGTTGTGTACAAAATTGACCGTGCAACAAAATTCTGGTTAATTTAGTGGTAGTTTAGCCCCAATTAGGGGATCGGACTACTTTTTTTTTTATTTTATAAATCCAAACTACTTAGTTTCTGCTATCGAACACTAAAATAATTTTTGCTCTATCTTTAAAATTGAGCTTTAAAAAATCACTGTAAATTAGTTTTTCAACCGATTCTGTTTTTTTCTTCGCGAATCATCTGCTACTAATCTATTTTAAAAATAATTTATAATATATGCTAAATTCATAAAATATGGTGAACAGTCCGATCCCCTATTATCTTAAGGTTCTGTAGGCAAATGATAAAAACGGAATATACATAATTTATTTACATAACGAAAGAGTTTCTTAGTCTGTTATACGTTCGTTACGTGCCCGTTCCTATGATACAGACATATAATTTATTTAGGCATGAGGAAAATAATTTATAGAGTACCGTTTGATGTTACAAATGTGAAAAAGGTTCTCTTAAATGCTTTTTTATTCGATTTTTTATTGAGGTTAATTTTAATGAGGGGAAAATTGCTATAAACGTAAGCTCACTTCTTACTTCTCAAAATTGAGGCATAAAAAATATGATTTTGCACTTAGAAAGAAAATTGTGTTCATTTTTACGGGTTGGTAGTAACCAGGGGCTCTGTGATCGCTACTTTAGAGATGAAAAATACTCAGGAATAAGTTCACGATCATTTATTCTACGACTCTACAATTAGATATACAACGTGTTACAAAAAATACCAAAAAAAAGAATATTTTTATCAAAGGCATTTAATTAAAGTTTTCCCATCTCTAGTGATCAGCTGTGTCAAAGAATATTCGGACCAGATATGTAATTTTAGGTATATGTGCCTATTTTACCGTTATGGTTAAAAATGTTTACGTACTACTTGTACCATAACATCCACATTAGAACAATTAATTTCTAAATGAAAAAACTACAAATAAATAAAAAAAGCTTTGTTAAATAATTGTTATGAAATAATAAATTAATGAAATAATGAACTAAATTTTTCAAAATAATATTTATGTATCTAAATACGTAAACAAGATAATTAAGGCAAAAAAAGAAAATGTTTTCTAACATAAATAGATTTCAGTACATCTCTTTTAAAAATGTAGGCACAAATGGTGTACATATACTTTTCCGTTCTGAGAATCGATAGTCTATATTTTAGGTGTCAATTGACACTAGAGATGGGATAATTTTAATTAAATGCCTGTGATGAAGAATATTCTTTTTTTTGGTATTTTTTGTAACACGTTGTATATAGGTATCTACAGGAGGCAAGACACGGGTGGAGAGAGCGCGGTGTGAATGGTTGAGGCGACGCCACTGAAAACCGCTGATTCAGATTAACATATCATGTTTCCTGTGTCCCCACACATTCACAGCTGTCATACGAGTAACGCAACCATTATAATAGGATCTGTACCAGATTCGTCATATTCCTAATTGGTCGTAATCCGATTTAGTGGTATTCCAAATTTTCCGTATTCTCAATTCGACATCAGTCGACAATATTGCACTCTCGCTTGCACTTACAAGCTTTAGAGGAAGTGTAAAAGGTACAGAGATGGGTGGAAAGGAGTTTTGTTAAATGACATCCCGAGTGCTCATACCTATTTTATCGCTTCAAATTAATTAAACTTATTTCACAAGATATTTCCAAGAAAATACTCCAAAAAAAGTACAAAATAAGAATAGGACGGGCTCTCGGCTAACTTCACGCAAATCTTGAATAAGCAATTTTTTTTGTATTGGTCTGAATGAATGACGTCTCGAACTAGAAGAAGCCCCTGGGGCCCCGATTTCAGAATAATATTAAGAGATCTTTGCGCCTCATTGCATTCTGAAAAAAGTAAGCCTCGCATTCAGAGAGGAAACGTGGCCAATCTGCTGGAAAGTAACGCACTGGAAGATATTATCTTCTATTTTGTAAATATTTTATATATATTTAGTTTTTGTTTATTTAAAATTTTTATTTTAGAATCCTTATTCTACCCCAATTTTAATCACGTGATAATTTTTATAAACATCTTTTTTCTCTTCAAGGATCTGGTTGGCGGTCACACCATCGCCTGGATCGGTGGCAAGCCGCCTGCAGCAGAACCTGAGTGTGGCTTCGACGGCATCAAGTGCTCCCTACCCCACGACCCTGGGGTGATCTCTGCTGCTGCTGCCGTCGCTGCCGCAGCCATCCTCGCTGCAGCACTGCTGGTGCGGCACTACAGATACGAGCAGAAACTGGCGTCTGTGCTCTGGAGGATTGAAGCCAAAGATCTGACGTTTATATCCACGCAAAACTCTAATGGAGGCGATCATAAGGTTGGTGCGCTAAAGAACTTAGTTTGCTAAATAATAAAAAAGTAAAACATGTGTAGTTTAAAATAGGGATATGAACATTTTTTTTTATTCATTAATCGAAATATTTTAAGTTCCAGATAAACACATAAAAAATATTTTTTCAAATATCTTGCTCAAAAACAAAGTTATAAGGCTTCAAAGTTGATGGTTAGACAGAGAGGTCCGACGTGACATGTGACGTCATATGTCACGCGGGTTATGACCCGTCACAGAAAATTTTCTTTTCGTAAGAGGGACAGATATATTTGTTTAAAAATGTTGTATCTAGTTGATTTTTTGATTGATTTCGATTCTGTTTTGACTGTCAGTATTCTATTTTTGTATACATTCAGATGAACTATCAAAAAGACTAATATATTTTTAATGCATATTCCTTATTGTATTTTCTTTAAAATAGATTTAAGGCAAACAAACTAAGGCTTCTAAGGGACAAATCATCATCATAAACAGCTCATACGTCCTCACCGAGAAGCTCGAGCCTACCCTGAGTTAGCCTGATCAGGCTTTAGTCGAACTACGCTGCTGGCCCAGTGCGGGTTGGTCGATTTTACACACACCTTTGAATGTTTCGCAGGAGTATGCAGGTCTGCTCACGATATTTTCCTTCGCTGTAAGAAAGTTGAACAAATGAAAGGACCCTTTCAATAGAATCCGGCAATAATGTAAACAAGATAATTTTTTGACACTAACTTTCCAAAGACAAACCAGACTTTGATGAGTAAAAAATTAATATGGCATTTTACATATTATTGAAAGTTTTGTCGTCCGAGTATTTTTTAATAAAATAACTCATAAAGAAGGGGCGAAATGATTGTAAAAAGAATGTATGGTTCCTTGAAAAGTGAATATGATTACGATTTATACACAAATGTAAGTAATTACGGAGTAATCGTGTTTAAATTGGTTTGTTTACATTATTGCCGGATTCAATTGAAAGGGACTATACCCACATAATGAATTCGAAATTCGAAAACACATTGATTCGTAATGGGGATTGATCCTGCATCTGCAAAAGATAAAAAACGGCCAAGTGCGAGTCGGACTCGCTCATGAAGGGTTCCGTAGCAGCAAGTAACATAAAAGTTCTTGTAGTTCGCATGACGTATTAAAAAAAACTACTTACTGGATCTCGTACAAACCAATTTTCGTTGGAAGTTTTCATGGTAATGTACATCATATATTTTTTTTAGTTTTATCATTCTCTTATTTTAGAAGTTACAGGGGGGGGGCACACATTTTACCACTTTGGAAGTGTCTCTCGCGCAAACTATTCAGTTTAGAAAAAAATGGTATTAGAAACCTCAATATCATTATTGAAGACCTATCCATAGACACACGTATGGGTTTGATGAAAAAAAAATTGAGTTTCAGTTCTATGTATGGGGAACCCCCAAAATTTACTGTTTTTTTTCTATTTTTGTATGAAAATCTTAATGCGGTTCACAAAATACATCTATTTGCCAAGATTCAACAGTATAGTTCTTATAGTTTCCGAAAAAAGTGGCTGCGACATACGGACGGACAGACAGACAGACATGACGAATCCATAAGGGTTCCGTTTTATGCCATTTGGCTACGGAACCCTAAAAACACGAACAACAATAATTGTTTTGTTGTTTCCGTGGTTTGTATGTTTTTTTTTTCAATCCATAGGAGAAAAAACATTACCAGCGTAGTAGAATATAATAGAGAAAGAAAAAAAAAACTACACAAACCGACATTTAGGAAAAACATAAAAGAATTATTCACAGCTCAAGCAGATCTTAAAAAGGACATTAATTAATTTTTACAACTTGTACAAGAACATAATTAATTCCTAACTCAAATAAAATAAAGGAGTACCTAGTGCCCACCATTGTTCGCAGAAAACAATTAAAAAGTGTAATTAACCAACTGGAGATACTCTTTTTGAATTGTTAAAGGGAAATAATGATAATGGAAAAATTAAGTAGAAAATATTTATCTTTGTTACCTACATTGGAGAAATGAATATTGGAACGAGGAAAATAGTACCGCGCTTTGAGTTAAAGTAGAACCTTTATAACACGTCACGTTTTTTACAAGCCTTTATTTAGCTTGCACTGTATGTGGGTTTATGTTCGGGCGAAATCTTGCAACTCAATTTTGAAGCACTTGCTGCCGTTGGATTTTGCTGAAGTTTGGTACACTTATGTAACCGCAATGACAATGCAATATTATGGTACCATAAAGCTTGTCTGATGATGGAGACGGAAAGTGGCCATAGGAGAGTTCCTATGGCTCTAATATACAACACAACCTAGTCGTGTTTTGGCTCGTTGGATTTGTCTTAACAAGATCTTTAGTCATATGTGATGTCCAGGGTCTCATGATGGAACCGGAAGGTGGCCATAGGAACTCCTTAAATACACACCACAACCTGTGTTTGGGCTCGTTGGATTTGTCTTAACAAGATCTTTAGTCATATGTGATGTCCAGGGTCTCATGATGGAACCGGAAGGTGGCCATAGGAACTCCTTAAATACACACCACAACCTGTGTTTGGGCTCGTTGGATTTGTCTTAACAAGGATACTCCACTCCACGGCTTTAAAAGCTTGTTTAAAAAGGATTTTTAACTAAGCTTATTTATATTAACTCGCTTTCTTGTCTGTTTGGGTGGAATCTTGCAACCTATTTTTGAAGCACTTGTTGTCAATCTGTGGTGCACTAATGTAACCTCGATGACAATGCAATATTATGTTATCATGGAGCTGGTCTCATGATGGAGCCGGATACTGTGTACCGAAAATAAATAGTTCAATAATCAGCTCTATATTTATCTATCAGTTTCTCTCTAATGTGTAGCAAACAATATTAGAAGAACATAATAATAATAAATATTATATGTGTAAAAATTATATTTGGATGTTTAGATGTTTGGATATTTGTTCCACCATCACGCTTAAAGTAGTGTAGCGTTGTGTTACGCTTCGGTGTTCGAAACTTTTTTCGTGTTCTTCTCAGTTTTTTTCTTTTTCAAATTTCTAATTTTGAATTCGATTTTGAAAGGCTTTTGGTTGGTTTTGTTTTTTTTTTGGCATTCAATTTCTTGTCTCGTTATTGAGCTGTGGTGTTTGTGCTGCACCTTTTCTTTTACGCGGCGGCTTTTACAAGCTTTTGACTATTTAATCTAATGCTTCAGAAATTAAATTTGCACAAAATTTGAAAAAGAGGTGCAGCACAAACACCACAGCTCAATAACGAGACAAGAAATTGAATGCCAAAAAAAACAAAACCAACCAAAAGTCTTTCAAAATCGAATTCAAAATTAGAAATTTGAAAAAGAAAAAAACTGAGAAGAACACGAAAAAAGTTTCGAACACCGAAGCGTAACACAACGCTACAGTAGGTACTCAACGGATTTGGATGAAATTTGTACTGGAGATAGTTTGTAACCTGGATTAACACATAGGATACTTTTTATGGGAAAAAGTCTTATTCCTACAGGAAAATCGGACACAACGCGAGCGTAACCGCGGGCGGACTGCTAGTAGTTACATATAGATATCGATGAAATATTCCTGTCAGCTCTCGTAGCTCGTAGCCGCAACAATTCGTAGCACCGTAGAGCGCTACAATACATTGCCTTACTACGACGATGTTGATTGAGGGCTGTCACACAACTCCTCGACGCAATGCAAAGCGACTTTCTGTGAGTGTAGGAGTGGATCATAAAGAGAATGGAAATGCAAATAAAAATGTTGTTCTAAGACAAAAAAGGCATTCGTCCTCTTTCCTGTTTTATGACTGGCAACCTTTCTTGCTGGCAGTTTTATCTTTTATTTTAAATTCATATTCAAATTTAGATTTCTTACGTTTCGTTTTTGTCTTTTTTCTGCTAAATTTCTCACTTCATGTCCTGATCTCCAACAGTGAAAAGCTCAGTTATCCTTACTATTACAAATCCTTGTTACCATTTTCCTGTTATTATAATATAAATTATATAAATACATAAAGAAATACCTTTTCCTACGGACTGAACCCTGTTTTTGCCACGTTTTATATTAAAATACTCTACAACATCCTTTGTGTGGTAGCTGCTGGGCCACAGTGCTACGTCCTAGGATACAAAAACTAATATTAAGCAAAAGATGAATAAACGAGCAGCCTTAGATGAAACACTCTTTTCCAGGCTACTTTTAAACAATAATAATAATTATAAAGCGAAAATTTTTGTCGATTTCGTGTTTGTTTTTTTTGTTCATTAGATATTTCGTTATGTAACACTAATAATCTATAGAAACAATAATCACGAGAAAGAAAAAGATTAGTACCGGTTTTGTCGAACTATTTTATTTTAGGAGCCTAGTTACTAGTGGTTCTGTGAGCTGTAGACCTCGCGAGTCTGTATATCTTTTCATATTTATTTTTATTTTTTCTCCACAAACATCCCCGACCCCTTGATTTTTATTTATTTTTTAATTTTTAATCTTTATTTTATTTACTTTATTTTATCTTATTTTATTGGTTAAGAAATGTGACCTGTAGATGAAAACATCCTCAGCGGTAGACCTTATAAGCTGGCAACCCACATAACTCCGTAATTTTTTAAAATTTCCAAAAACTGACTCGACAAAAAAATCGATTAATTTATCGAACCTGCTCACAAAATTTCAAGAGAATCGGTTGAGAAACGCGACCTGTAGAGTGAAACATACAAACAGATGGATACAAAAGCAAATTTGGCCAAGCTGAAACAGGACGCTTCGTTCGCTCGGTCAATTAAGACTAGTGGTTCTGTGAGCTGTTGACTTCGCGAGTCTTTAAATTTCTTGAGTTTATATGACCGTTTATTTTTATTTGTTCTCCACAAACATCTCCGACCCCTTGAAATTTATTTATCACAACTTTTTTTATTGGTTGTGAAATATGACCTGTAGAAAAAAACAGCCTCAGCGATAGACCTTGTAAGCTGGCAACCCCCATAACTCCGTAATTTTTTAAAAAATTTCAAAAACTGACTTGACAAAAAATTCGATTAATTTATTGAACCTGCTCACAAAATTATTTATTTATTTATTTCATACATGCACATAATAACACGAAAATAAAATAGTAAAAATAATCACGAGAATCGGTTTAGAAACGCGACCTGTAGAGTGGAACAAACAGACAGATGGACAGATGGACAGATGGACAGATGGACAGATGGACATACAAAAGCAATTTTGGCCAAGCTGAAACGGAGACGCTTCGCTCGCTCGGTCAACTAAAAATTTGAACAGACTTCAAAATATGAGGTTCATGATTCAGCAGCATGTTTCCACGTTTTCCATTTCATGTTTTCATCGTTTATATTTCATTTCTCTAGTCGTCCATCCCTCAAGACGTGGAAGCGAGGCGCGCGCACACTACCATTGCGCTGTACCGGGGCAACATCGTCGCTGTGAAGCGACTGCAGAAGAAGAGCATTGACGTCACCAGAGCTATCCGCAAGGAACTGAAACAGGTACAACACTTCTTCCTCTTCTTTCCTTGTGGATTAAGCGACTAAACGGTAGACGACCAGTACTCTGGCACGGAGACAGCATTGTATAGCGGTCTGAACACGCTGGGCAGGTCAATAAGTGAGCCATTGTTTGAGTAGCTTTCTCAACTAAACAAGATGATGGAGAACTTTCTTCTGTTAGTACTACCGTCGCTTTAACCTAAATTATGTAAATTTTTTAGAGCCTGAGAAATCGTCCGCAGTTTGAGATATTAATTTAAAATTTTAATCACCCACGTTTTTATAAAGGATTTTACTGGAAACTTATTTATTCTCGTATTTCTATATTCAAAAGCTACTGGTACTTTCTTTTTGAATTTTCTGTTTGTGTTTGTGTGCATCAACATCATCAACGGCCCGTTACAGTCCACTGCTGGACTATGAGCCTCCTCCACTTAAGTGGAGGGTTTTGCCATAATCTCCACGCTTGGCAGGCGGGTTGGAGATCGCAGATTAAAATGTTACTGTATCAGAGAGCGCTGCTGCCCGTTCCCAGTTCAATGTGTAGTCCCTAAGTCGCCTCTTACGACACCCACGGGAAGAGTAGGGGTTGGTGACAAATGCATTCTACTCTGCCGTCACCACTCGGCGTGTTTGTGTGCAATAAAGTATATTTCTTTTTAGATCCGTGAACTTCGGCACGAGAATCTAACAGCCATAGTTGGAGTCTGCGTGGAAAGCGGCTCGGCCTGCATCGTCTCCGTGTACTGCTCGCGCGGGTCGCTGGCCAGGGTGCTCGCAGACAGGTTAGTGGCCTTCAGGTGCATACTCCAGTCTCCATGGTACCTCTTTACTTTAAGGCTTCTTTTCTTCATCGTGTGGTCGACAACCGACCTCACAAACCCGAGCGTCAGTATTATAGAGCCGCCAAAGGCCACTGACATGGCTCGTGTAACGACTAGATAACGAGTAGCCGGGACCAACGGCTCAACGTGCCTTCCGAAGCACGAAATCTTCTTTCTTTTCGGACAATCAGGTGATTCAGCCTACAATATCCTAACCAAACTGGGGAAAGTCTCACAAAGAGATTTGATTTGACAGTGTCCCCACCGAGAATCGAACCCGGAACTTCCGTAATGAGCGGCGAAATCTCGACCACTCGACCACGGAGGCTGTTTTTATTGACTCCCGGAAGTTTTTGTTTGATGGTTTTCATAAATTCGAGTCTAATATCTATACAACGCCGCCAATGCTTATTGGATTAGATTTCACTGGGCATCATCATCTCAGCCGAAAGACGTCCACTGCTGGACAAAGACCTCCCTCCCTCCAAGGATCTCCACAACGACCGGTCCTGCTTGGCCCGCATCCAGCGCCTTCCCGCGACCTTCACCAGATCGTCGGTCCACCTTGTGACGTCACCAACCCACGCTGCGTCTTCCGGTTCAACTAACGTACCTTCTTATTAATATTAATTATTTACTTTTTATTTATTCTCTAAATAGCAACAACCAGAGCTGACTGTTGCATATTTTATCGCGCGAGCGCATACTGGCTTTGCTTGCGCATACGCCTGCTATGCACCTATGTCGTAGGTGGAGCGTGTTTAAGCTGCCGTGCGCGTAAACCCGCCTCGTAGGTGCAATAATTTCCTATGTGACTGCGCGGCCCCTACGTCGTAGGTGGAGCGTGCTTAAACTGCCGTGCGCGTAAACCCGCCTCGTAGGTGCAATAATTTCCTATGTGACTGCGCGGCCCCTACGTCGTAGATGGAGCGTGTTTAAACTATCGTGCGCGTAAACCCGCCTCGTAGGTGCAATCATTTCATATGTGACTGCGCGGCCCCTACGCCGTAGGTGCGCTGTTACCAAACGCGTATGCGGCCACCTGCCGAGGCGCATATGGCTGTATTACTGCGTTTTTCTTTTCAGCAGCCAAAGTGCGCACACAAAACAATGCACATTTGCACACACTACTAAAATCAACCTGCCATCAAAAGATATAAATGTAAGAATGTAAGTTTTAAAGAAATGTACAAAAGTTAATATAGGCATCTGGGAACGTAAGTTTTTTAATCAATGGAAGTAATCAATCGGTCAACTGGGAATAGAGAAATCTTCAACAATTGTCCAATTTTTTGCTGAAATCCCGTAACCTTGCCTTGACTTTTTGCAAAAATGAAACAATTTTTGAAGGATACAGGTATTCTTTCTCTTAATTATCAAAGTTTTAATAACAAAATTTACAATAAACAGGGTATTGGGTCCAGGAACCAACAGTACTAATTTTTCAAACGTAGTATTTGGAAAAATAGCTAAAAAAGCGGCTCGGAATATCTAAAACGTAACAAGTGACATAATACGAGTATTCACTATTGGTTTCACTATGGTGGTGTTTGGTGGTTGGTTGCTTTTTTATTTTTTTAAATACTACTGATAGCTACTGTACTGATGATAAAATCCAAAATAAAAAAAATGAATAATAGAATATTGGATTTATACAATTTTTTAAAGTCGGGAATAATAAAATACAGAACCTTGGTATTAAAATCTATAACACTTTTATATCTTAGTCTTTTTTTTTCATATTTTTATTCCGGTAGACCTTCGTCTAACTGTGGACGTCTTGATTGAGAGTTGTTCCTGTCTATCCCCGAATCTGTCACCATATGGATTAGGTGGGGGAGAAGAGCAAATAAAAATTCCCCAAATTGAATTGAAGGACAAATAAAAATTAAAATACTCTGTTCTCATTGTATTTAAATAATTCAGGTTTTAATAATAACTCTTAGTGTATATTTGGGAATAAAGCCCGTCACAGACGGAGCTATAATATATATATAGTACGAGGCAGCCAGCTCTCTCGTCGCGCGGGGGTCAAGCAGAATGACCGGTCACTGATTGATTCGCCATTTTGTTTGACCTCCGCTTTGCATAAAATGTGAACGGGAACGAGAGAGCTGGCTACCTCGTACTATAATATCGGTCTGTGACGGGCTTAAGACACAAAAATGTAAGCAATTCAGATGTTTTATAATGACATATTAAAATATCACAAGGAGATGATGACGCTCATAGAGACACAGTCTTATCCCTAAACGCTGCGGCCGTCTACGAAACCGCAGTTTTGTAACTGGTTTCGGTGCCTAAAGGGGTGAGCAGGTGATGATGATGACTTATCCCCAGGGACCTGCACCTGGACGACATGTTCGTGGCCAGCCTGGTCGCTGACTTGCTGCGGGGGCTGACGTACCTCCATGACTCGCCGCTGATCTCCCACGGGAACCTGACTTCCAGCAACTGCCTCGTCGACAGCCGCTGGGTGCTGCAAATCGCTGATTACGGGCTGCATAACCTGAAGAGTAAGTGCTGTTTTAACCGAGCAAACGTGAGCTTGGGCAAAAATGTTCTTGTATGTCCAGAGGATGTCCAGCTGTTATATTACAGGTCGCATTTCTTAACCGATTCCCACGAAATTTTGTAAGCAGGTTCTAAAATTATATTTCGTAGTCTTTATTTTTTTTTCATGACGGTATTCATCAACGGCCCGTTACAGTCCACTGCTGGACTATGAGCCTCCTCCACTTAAGTGGAGGGTTTTGCCATAATCTTCACGCTTGGCAGGCGGGTTGGAGATCGCAGATTAAAAGGTTACTGTATCAGAGAGCGCTGCTGCCCGTTCCCTGTTCAATGTGTAGTCCCTAAGTCGCCTCTTACGACACCCACGGGAAGAGTAGGGGTTGGTGACAAATGTATTCTACTCTGCCGTCACCATGCGGCAATAGTGAAAAAACATTTATTTCGATATTACGACCAAGTACATATCTAAGTATAGGTACATCGAGGGATAAAGCATAACATTAATATGACACTAATTAAGTACTTCCATGTGAAATGTGACGCAATAGTAAAAAAACCTTCATTTCGATATTATAACCAAGTACATAACTGGACATAAGTACATCGAGGGATAAAGCATAAAGTCAAAGTCAAAATTATTTATTTTCATAGGATGTTATTACATCACTTAGATCCGTCATTACATTTTTTTGGATGAGTTCACTAACATTAATATGACACTAACTTAGTACTTCCATGTGAAATGTGACGCAATAGTAAAAAAAAACATTTATTTTGATATTACGACTAAGTACATAACTCTGGACATATGTACAAAGCAAGCGAGGGATAAAGCATAACATTAATAATAATATTTTTTTTTTATTTAGCAATTGGATTTGTAAAAAGTGTACAATACTGATATTAAAGGTTGCACTGATAAAGGTACAATTAAAGGTTGCACTGGTAATTGTTGAACCCTGATCTCCAAGCTAAGCTAAAGCCTGTATTATGTGTTCGTCCAATAAGCACTATGTTACAAGTACAACCAAAATATTCGTACTGTAGAATTTCACAAAATAAGATTGTTATGAGCAAGTAAAATTATAAAAATTTAGCAAAATAGACAGAAAGCATAAACAAAAACATGCCAAAAAAAGTAATAATAAAGTTGGATAAAAATGAGATAAAAGAAACGTTAATACGAATAAGAATATATATATGACACTAACTCGCAGGAGATGACGGGATGAGATTGACTCTTTTTTAAGGAGTTGGGATGAAGAAGCCCAAGATAGGGAAGGATGGAAGAAGAAGAGGGAGGCCTTTGCCCAGCAGTGGGACAGTCTAGGCTAAATAAGATAAGAAGATAAGATTAGCGTAGCGGGTCGGTGGCTAAAAATATAACCATCCGACCACCTAAACCACCTACTACCACACACTCTGAATACGAGGCCAGTCATATCGTACAAATAAAAAGGCTGAAATAGACATAATTGCGGTAAACGTTTGGTATGTTGGTGGACAACCTGGATAGTATTAATCCAGATTTTCAGCAGTCTGAAATTCTCGCACGCTGAGTAGTTGCTGAAAAATCACCAAAAACGACATTGGAAGGCTCTGACGATAAAGGTCACTACTACTTTTTTGAAGTGAACAAAATTCCTGACAGTTTATGCCCTAATTCAATTGTGTAGGTCTAACGGACTCCACTACTGAATTTCGAAATTCAAAATTTCGATGTACGTTAGTTCACAAGTACATGAGACCGATGTACGCCAGTTCGAATTTACGCTGTACCGAAGTATGAAAATCCGATGTTTGTGACATCGAAAGTTTACGAGTTCGACGTACGTCAGTTCGAAAGTACACTGCAGTGAAAAATAAAATTACGATGTCCGTGAGATCGAAACTACAGCAGTACGAACATATTGATAGCTCCGTAGTTTACTTTACGTCTGCCTGTGAAGCACAGACCCGGGTTTAAATCCCGCCAAATGCATGCATTGGTGTGATGACACTTGTGTTTGCTTTCTATCTGGATACTGTTTATCTATCTATTTTGTTTTTTAAATACTAGAGTACTTAGAAAACTAGAGTAAGACTTTCGAAATATACTGTACGAGTGCAATGCAATGCAATACATGCAATAAACCGTTTGCAATAATACAATTTTATAACGAAACAAACTTTTTATTCAAAACTACATTTAATAATAAAAATATACTTCTCCTACAGTTTTATAATTTTGATTTTAATTTTCAATATAATTATTATATAATCACATAATTAAGTTTACACAATTTTCATACATAGAAATTAGCTCTCTTAATAGAAAAAAAAACATAAGAATACCAGCTATGATTAGTTAAATAATTGAAATTATTATAGTAAAAAATTATATGTTCATATACATTATGTACGCTAATCCACTTATATACTCCTTGACATCCATTTTTTCTTTTTGTAATAAGTGTTCTTTGATTTTCTTAAGTTGGTTCGATATTTTGTTTTTACGTTTTTTTATGTTTGCTGTTAATCTTTGAACTTCTAATGTGGTAATTTTTTGCTCTTTTTGTAATTCTTTCAGTGTTTTAAATATGTTAATTTTTTTTCTGTTCAAAAAGCTGTTCCAGCGGTTGTGCCACGTAAAGTAAAGTGACTCCACTACTGAATTTCGAAATTCAAAATTTCGCTGGAACAGCCTTTTGAACAGAAAAAAATTTAACATATTTAAAACACTGAAAGGATTACAAAAAGAGCAAAAAATTACCACATTAGAAGTTCAAAGATTAACAGCAAACATAAAAAAACGTAAAAACAAAATATCGAACCAACTTAAGAAAATCAAAGAACACTTATTACAAAAAGAAAAAATTGATGTCAAGGAGTATATAAGTGGATTAGCGTACATAATGTATATGAAAATATAATTTTAACTATAATAATTTAAATTATTTAACTAATCATAGCTGGTATTCTTATGTTTTTTTTTTCTATTAAGAGAGCTAATTTCTATGTATGAAAATTGTGTAAACTTAATTATGTGATTATATAATAATTATATTGAAAATAAAATCAAAATTATAAAACTGTAGGAGAAGTATATTTTTATTATTAAATGTAGTTTTGAATAAAAAGTTTGTTTCGTTATAAAATTGTATTATTGCAAACGGTTTATTGCATGTATTGCATTGCATTGCACTCGTACAGTATATTTCGAAAGTCTTACTCTAGTTTTCTAAGTACTCTAGTATTTAAAAAACAAAATAGATAGATAAACAGTATCCAGATACAAAGCAAACACAAGTGTCATCACACCAATGCATGCATTTGGCGGGATTTAAACCCGGGTCTCTGTGCTTCACAGGCAGACGTAAAGTAAACTACGGAGCTATCAATATGTTCGTACTGCTGTAGTTTCGATCTCACGGACATCGTAATTTTATTTTTCGCTGCAGTATACTTTCGAACTGACGTACGTCGAACTCGTAAACTTTCGATGTCACAAACATCGGATTTTCATACTTCGGTACAGCGTAAATTCGAACTGGCGTACATCGGTCTCATGTACTTGTGAACTAACGTACATCGAAATTTTGAATTTCGAAATTCAGTAGTGGAGTCGGTCTAACGTTCGCAATTTTACGGGTGATAAAACCCGACAGATTATGAACTCTGCACCTTTGTTTACAATTTGACGGTTTGACATCGTAAGATTATAAACTAACGAGAAATAATACGTAAAATTGTAAATGGTTGAGTTCAGTTCACAATTTTCCGTAAGTTTATAATATCGCGAGTAAGATTATAAACTAACGGCGTTCACAATCTTACGGTGACATATATATATATACCTTTTTTAATACTCTAAAAATATAATCGTAATAAAGTTAATTATAAACATTATGAAATAAAAATATACACCGAAGTACTTCGATTGTTCTACTCTACTTATTGTATATTGTAATTTGTACATGTAGTTTTTATAGATTTTTTTATTTTAAGTAATGGTAGAGCTGCCTATATACCTATCTATATATTGCTGTGCCCTAACGGGGCTACACTATTAATAATTTTAACACCTTATATTTACTACTAGTACCTAAGTGCCTAATTAATTGTGCAAATGCAATAATTAAATTTTGAATTTCAGTTATATTCATTTTTGTGCTAAAAAAGTTCATCTCGAAGTTAACACTTTGATCAGGCAAACGAAATTGCGGGCAAAGCGCTTCCTAAAAAAAGGACTAAGATCAAGAGGTAGAATCGAAACCCGATAATCTCATTTATATTAAATCGCTTAGGAATGGCTTAGGTACGTCATTTGTTTACGAGACAGAATGAGACACAAATAGGCGAGTAGATTAGAACTTGGTCTGATTCCAGCAGAGCTCCTAACAAAGCTTTAAGTTTCCGATTTTGACATTGGAAATGTCTTTTCGTTCGCTCCAGTAGTGTAGGCTCCGATTTCATGATAAAGTGCGATCCCCTTATAACTCGGAGAGTTGTGAAGATATGATGTTCAAAAAGACGCGTATTCACGAGAGCTGTAAGGTGCAAAAAGAATTATTCGAGAAAGTCAAAACGAAAAAGTTATGGCCGATATAGTGAAAAAAAACGTTTTTTTCCGAATTTTTGGTTTTAACGCTCGATATTTTGGAAACGAAGAATGATATCAAAAAATGGCAATATAATATAACATAGTCATTTTACTATCCTGCCAAGCGTGGAGATTATGGCAAACCCTCCATTTATGTGGAGGAGGCTCATAGTACAGCATTGGACTGTAACGGGCCGTTGATGTTTTGATGTTGATTCTACTATCTCCTTCTTTTCTCATTAAACAAAAAAAACAAAACGTCTTTAATTTTCAAGGTCAGAGTCTCGTAGTCAGAATCGTAGTCTCAACCCGGAAGATGATTGCTTCTACTTCGCAGATCAAACAGACGAGTTGGGACCACAATTACAGACATCATTTACAGCTTTCGCGACCTTGTACATTGATCTGCACAGATGAAAATGTCGTAGGTAATGACGCGTTCAGGCAGAAAGGTAACCCGTGCTAATTGCTTCTTCTGCGTTGCTGAATTCAAACTGCTACTAGTTTAAAGCAGTTCCAATATAAAATACCGGTAAAGCAGGTTTAATCAAGACGTTGAAACGTAGTATGCAGCCAGAGTAATCATTAGAACTGCATCTACTAGAACGAATATAATCTAAATTAGTCATAAAACGACGAGAACCCGACTACCACGTTAACACAGGCGCTTATAAATATAAATGGTCCTATCAAAATAAAAAAACAGCCAATATCATCAACGGCCCGTTACAATCCACTGCTGGACTATAGGCTTATAAGCCTCCTCCAGCCAATATACAGGTGACATTCAAAGAACAAAACTAATCTCTCAAAAATGAAATTAAATAAATAATTTATTGTCAAAAACTGTAAATTGTGTGTGTTTTTTGTCATGTAATTATATTTTTTTTAATTATTTATTCCTCGACAGGTGGCTGCGTAGACCAGGAAGATGCGTTGCGCGAAGAGCGGCGCATGCTGTGGCGTGCACCTGAGTTCCTCCGCGACCCGAATCCCCCCCCGCGGGGCTCCCAGAGGGGGGACGTCTACTCCTTCGGAATCATCCTGTACGAGATCCTGGGCAGGAACGGACCTTGGGGTGACTCACATCTCACTAACGCTGGTTAGTGATACTATCATCATCATCAACGGCCCGTTACAGTGATACTATAGGGGTCTTAAAGTGTTAACCATCTTTTGCGCATTCAAATATCATGTACAAGGTCGATAGATATTTGATCTGACATGACATTTTAGACCTAGCAGTGCACAAAGTTAGAAAAGACGCCCGACATTTTGGTGGTATTTTCTTTTGTCTGAAGGTGGTATTGTTATTTTCTAATGTATCAGAAAAATTTTAACGGAGTATTTATATGATATGGTTTCGGAAAAAAATGGAGGAAGGACGTATGGAAGAAATTAAAAAGTTAAAATGAGAGTGAGAGAGAGGTAAGAGTTAGAGAAGAATAGAATATTATGATATATAAATTTGGATCGTGAACCCTCTGGCGGTCTCCATGAAAGAAAAGAATCGTTATATTAACAGCAGTATATTAAACAGAATGCCAAAAGGCCAACAATAAATTAATTCTGTGCTAACATCGTTGCTAGAAAATTTTAACTGTTTAGGTATTCAAATCAAAATCAACGGCCCGTTACAGTCCACTGCTGGACTATGAGCCTACTCCACTTAAGTGGACGGTTTTGCCATAATCTCCACGCTTGGCAGGCGGGTTGGAGATCGCAGATTAAAAGGTTAATGTATCAGAGAGCGCTGCTACCCGTTCCCTGTTCAATGTGTAGTAGGGGTTGGTGACAAATGTATTCTACTCTGCTGTCACCAGCACCACACGGTATTAACATCGATAAAATATGAAGAAGACTAATCAATGCTTCGATGTATCAAAATCTCAAAAATCTTAAATCAATTTTATTGCTCAAAATCTCTCTTGGTCCAGTGAAGCTGATGATCAGCGAATCATCGGCAATTTGGCTGCATGACTAATCAGATCAGTGCTCGCTCACCCACGTGAATAGCATTCTGTCTAGACTTTTTGTCAAAACAAGCCGATAAATTGTCTCTATGAAATAAATAGTTTATTAACTTTTGGATGTTACGTCTCTTAGTTTCGTCATTATATTTTTTTTTGGATGAGTTCACTACACAATGTGTTAGGTATGAGTCTCGGAGGAAAAAGGACTTATACGCACACATTATCAATATTTGCATGCAAACACGCCAAATGTAGTGCGATGACGTGTGCTATTGTTATCAATATCAATATTTTTGTTATTTTATGACAGGGAGAGCTTTGGTGGTCTAGTGGTTAGGGCCGCCACCTTCTGTCCGGGAGACGCGGGTTCGATCCCCACCACGTACCAATATAATTTCGAATTTCGAATTCATATGTACGTTTATTCGACGCGAAGGAAAACATCGTGATGAAACCTGCACTGCACACTCCTGCGAAGAAATTCAAAGGTTGCGTATGAAGTCGGCCAACCTCCTCCAAGGGTATGAGTACCTACCTATACTCCTAACCTTGTTGGTGAGTACTGGCGGATAATATTTTAGAATCTTTGATGTTATTTGAATTCTTTAAAAACAAATCTGTTTCGAACGCGCTTTGAGCCATTCAAATGTTGACACTCATGTGATGATGTGGAATTTCGAAATGATAAAAAAATGTTATAATCATATTATATTAATTGTTTTCATGTTTAACTTTAACTTACAATATAGCCTCCACCCCGCATCACAATGTGCGGACTCTGTGGAGAAGAACTCACCAAAGAAACTCCACATGCGTCGCGTCTTTTACGTTTATTTTTTGTCAAATAATAATATAGGTGAATATAGTCATTTACAAAAATCATGTATGTTGAAAGAGCCTGTCATTCAAGAAATCTATTTCCGCTATATAACAAGCTTTATTATACAATTTTTGATTAACAATTATTTTGAACTTATCTAATAGTACATTACGATACAAGGATCGTAGGTGGCATATAACAAACTCGTGACATTATAAACCCTCACCTGCGGCTCGGGCTTACAAAAGTCACCTCGTTTGTTATAAAACCTAAGATCCGTGTGTTGTACGACGTTTTTCAATACACTTGTGAGAAAACTTGTAATAATTAAATTGAAATAGTTAAGAAAGGTACATACATAGTACCCTACAAAAGCTATGATATGACAGGTAAAATGGATCATGTAGAAGTTGTAAAAACTAACCTTTATTATATCGCGCCCAGTTTGAGTATCCTTACTATTCACATTTATCATTAAATATCAACACACACTCAATGAAAACAATTAATGATATTTTTTTTTTGTGGCTTTTGTGTATTCACAATTCCGCCAATGTCACGTGTCGGAGAGGATACAGGATGGGGATAGGAAAGGCAAAGAAGAGTTAAATTTGGAATAATAATTGAGGCTGAGGAGGAGATATATAAAATATAAAATATAATACTTATTATAAATACACAATTAATAAAATAAAGTATATATACATTTATAGTTTAATATTGTTTTGATAAATAAAGGACAGTAAATATATAAAGGGAGAATCAACCAAGGACAGCAAGGATTTCATATTAATAGGGCGAGGAATATCAA
Organism: Carpatolechia fugitivella; assembly: GCA_951230895.1. Lineage (NCBI taxonomy): Eukaryota > Metazoa > Arthropoda > Insecta > Lepidoptera > Gelechiidae > Carpatolechia > Carpatolechia fugitivella. The sequence continues at coordinate 2,773,788 of OX579657.1, forward strand.
TGATAATTTTACAAACTTGGCGCCAACTACAAAACGACAGTATGTTTCTTTTTTATAAGCATAACTAGCTGGTGCCCGCGAACTTCGTTTCGCCAACCGAGCCTCGCGTTGGCTTGCCGTTTCAGCCGAAAGAGAGGCAGCCTGCCTGGCCCGCGCTTGGCTGAGTCTCTCATCGCGACCTTCTTCGGACTCTTGAGACCGCACTAATTGTTTATTTAAAGCATTGCGAGACTTTCTCGATAAGTTTGATTTTTTCTGTGAAGGCATTTTCTTAGAATTTGTTAAACCTTCTACGCGACAAAAAATTATTTGAAAAAAGTGCTAGGAATTTCCCGCCAAACGTATATTTTTATATAAATTTGTCTTTATTAAGGCAAATGAATTAATTTATATACAGCCATAGTCTTTTTTTATCGTATTGCCAGTTTGAATGACGTTTGACACTTGCTGCGGTGGCATTGCGATATGAAGAAAAAATTAAGTTTCACTTTATTTAATATCTGCACTTTCATGCCAAGCTATACTGAACAGGCAGTTCAAAATTACGTTCCATTTCTAAAAGATTCGTCATGATAATTATTTTAAAAATCAAAATAGGTATGTTGGTTTAGCGTATAACGAAATAACTTTGTCTACGCATGCGCAATGGATGGAGATGAAGCAAGATGGAAGCAAGAAGGACGGAAGGAATGCGCATGTTTTATTCCTTTCATTTTTCGTAATATTATTATGGTTTTTTGGATGTTTGTGTGTATTATCATTATTTATCTCAGAAAATTATAGAATTTTTATTATTATTAGATTAGATAAGATATTAGACAGATTAATATTATAATTATGTTGGTACTTTTTCAAATCTCGGTTTCATAGTGTAGTTTGCACATCATACTACCACGCGCCCCTATGAAATTCACGTGCAAACGTATTTCAAGTTTTTGCCAACCCCCCCCTTTTAGGGGTTGTTTTTTTTTACCCTATAACCTGGTCCATAATTTTCTCTACATAATAGTAAAAATTTCATCAAAATCCGTCCAGCCGTTTTCGCGTGATGCTCAGCCAAATAAACAAACAAACAGATAAACAGACAAAAATTCCAAAAACTATTGGAACGTGTTCTGTTATCAATTTTAAGTATCCCCAATAATTTTTTTTTCGAATATCTTTTATGTACAGACTTTCCATCCTCTTCAGCTTTATTATATGTATAGATTACGGAGAAAAGGCTCTGGCGGACATTCAGCCTCTACGAATATTATTTGTTAAATCGAGATAATTTTATTTTTATAATTAAAATATTACTGGCTGATAATATTTTTGATACAATTTGTTGAAATAAAAACATATAAAATACTTTTCTCTTTGTATGAATCGATTTAAATATTTTTTATTGTCAAAATGATCCTGGCTGAATAATGAATTCTGAAGACCGTACGAAATAAAAAAAATTGTAATAAAATCGCACTAGTGCGGTAAAACGCATTAACCGCACAGTTTACTGCCTTCGTAAGTTCAATTTTCGAGCAAGGTGTATTGAAACGATTTTTTTTTTTTATTCGTAGGGACCTTATTGTAAATGCGTATACAATTGCCTAAGAAATAAGAAAAAAAAGTAGAATGAGTTATTCTACACAGTCGGCTAACATGGGCAGCCAACTTATCCTTATTTCTAGTATTAAAATCGTATTTATCACCGTTCTTTTTAACAGCCTCCGTGGCCGAGTGGTCAAATTCAAATTCAAATAATTTATTTGCAAGTCACAGTTTGGTAAAGATCTTAAATATACATCCAGAGAATAGTGACGCCCTGTAAGGGCACAAACTTGCGAGAGAGCGCATTAATATTAGTTACAATTAATAAAATAATAAATAATCTTTACTCAATTTAGATTAGGTACTTAGAGAACTTAGGGTGGATTCGACCAAACACAAAGATACACCGGAGTAACTATCCCCAGCATAATTTTACTCCACCAATTTATTCTCGGATAACTGCTTTTGCATTTTACCATGTACTCCAGGTATAACAATACCTCAGATAGCTACTCCGCCGTTAACAGTCCGCCATTGAAATACTCTCAGTTTAACGTCCTTATACCGAGAAAATCGACGGTATAACACTTTACTCTAGAATAGCCATCTTAATCTTGGGTTAGTAGTTGGTAGAATGTAAAGCACGTTTACTCGAGAGTAGATTGAATTTTATTCTTAGGATTAATCTTATTCCAGTTTGGTCGAATCCACCCTTAGAGAAATAGAGGCATACTTAAATTTAAAATTAATTATCTTTGTCATCCATGAATTCTTTGATGCTGTAGTAACTTTTAGCAATGTGAAAAGATTTTAGGTGTTTGGGGTGAAAGAAGCCATTTTATTGTAATTTTTTAAATAGTTGGGTATTTTATTGTAAATCTTTATTATCGTAGTATGGGGTGCTGAGTTTACAATTTTTAATTTAGAAAAAGGAATATGTAATTTATGAAGGTTTCGATCATTGCACTTTATATCCGTAAGGGGGGTGTATAAATTTGGGTGTTTTTTGACAAATTTACATGCCTCAAGAATATGTATATAGAGGTTAGTGTTAAAATTGTGAGCTTTATAAAAAAAGGTTTGCAAGATTGCATCTGGTCAATGTTTGTCAATATTCTAACACATTTCTTTTGCAAAATGAACTTTAGGTCGAGATTTCGATACTTTTTACCGGGAAAGGTCTTATTCCCATGGGAAAATCTTACATAACGCGAGCGTAGCCGCGGGCGGACCGCTAGTTAAAGATAAAGTTCACCGCCTTACATGTAATGTTGTATGTATGTGTATATTGTATGTATGTATTGCTTTTGTAAAACGTTCTCACAATTCGCGGGTTTGTTATGACGGAACCCAGTGTTAAACGTATATCACCATAAAAATGGTCCAACTTCAAAGTCGCGTATAGATACAGTGAGTATTGTGTGTCGTGAAAAACAAGTGAGTGACAATAGTAGTGGTTCGAACAATCAACGTGAGGGTAGTCGCCGCGTCCGAAGGAGGGTAGACAGATATGTCTGTCCTTAGATGCAGTCCACTCACCACCAGTCTACTCGTGACCATGGAGCGTGTAACCGTTCCGAAATATCGAGGTAACAATATTAAATATTACCGCGGTAACAAACCCGCGAATTGTGAGAATGTTAGTGTAGTGAACAACCACGAAAATCTTAAAACATATTTTGTAAAACGTGCTACAAATATTGCGCATTAGAATCTTCTCGGAGGATATCGTTATAATCCTTCAGCAACGTTCAGTGTTTCTAGGATTATGATCAGAGGATTACGACAAGGACTTACTCAAGGACGGACTCTTTCTGTCTTTCTCTCTCTCTCTCCCTCATCATAAAAAACGACGTAGATTTATATCTGTAGCCAGCCCAGCTAAATAACTTTCCAAAGAATCCTAACTTCACAAAGAATGAGTTTTCTATTGGTCGTAAGTTATCAGCTGATTTCTGACCGGTATTTGTTTCTTCTTCTTTATAAATAACTTAAGGGGCATACAATGGCAAAATTAGCAACTCAACGCGCTTTAGTTGAAAGTTCAACCGACGCACTACAGAAATAACGTCTGCGCAGGAATCGTGCGAAAAACTCGTTTTTTTTACTTTTTTTCTTGAAGTACCTTTTTTTTGCACGGATGAAAGATAAATGAATTGTCAATAATATCCCGTAGGAACCGTGTCCGCGTCTGTTGTAGTTTAGAAGCACTAGCGAATTGAACAATAGGAACAACTCGACTTCAATGGCGTTTTTGGTATAGTATTTAATGTTTTTAATAATAAAATAAATTAATAGTTTAAAAAAACACTAGAAAAACACGCTTTTAAAAATGCACGTAAAAATCAAAAATTAATTATGAATCGTTCAAGTTGTCTCTATTTCTGGGCTGAAGTGTAAACTATGTGCTTTTAATTTTAATATTTGATTGTAAAAGCGTAGGGCGCTGGAACAGGAAAGACTTTCTTGTAAACAAATACTAATACTAATTTCATGGCGGAAGCTGCATGAGGTTGCACAAGAGCATAACGTTTATGCCGCGAAAGGGTTACCAAAGGGACTTTTTGTATAACTTACTGAGAAATCAAGTTGAGCGATGTTACGGGAAGCAGGTTATAGAGATCGGCGCTCTAACTGAAGTTGCAGCATGACTAGGTAGGTGGCTCTACATAAAACAGTCTGTTCAAAGTACCAGTTTGTCGAAATTAGACAAAACATGCGCCAGCAGCGAGGAGACACGACATTCACTGACATTTTGAACGCCTCTTCTTTCCGGCAATTAATTATGTACATAAGGGTATGCGTCAACAGTGGCAAAATGTAGAGTTCTTGTTCGTGGACGAGATATCTTTGGTTCCCTTTGGTAACCCTTTGGCGGAATAAACATTATGCTCTTGTGCAACCTCATGCAGCTTCCGCCAGGAAATTAGTATTAGTATTTGTTTACAAGAAAGTCTTTCCTGTTCCAGCGCCCCACGCTTTTACAATCAAATATTATAATTAAAAGCGCATAGTTTACACTTCAGCCCAGTGCGTCTATATTGCATGGTGTTTTACCTGTCAGCTAAAGATCTTGCTTTGACAAATCCAACGAGCTCAAACACAACTAGGTTGTGTTGTGTATTTGAGGAGTTCCTATGGCCACCTTCCGTCTCCACCATAAGACCCTGGACATCACATATGACTAACGATCTTGCTAAGACAAATCCAACGAGCCCAAACACGACTTATTAACCTATTGGTAACCTATTGGTTGTATTGTATATTTGAGGAATTCCTATGGCCACCTTCCATCTCCATCATGAGACCCTGGACATCACGTATGACTAAAGATCTTGCTAAGACAAATCCAACGAGCCCAAACACGACTAGATTGTGTTGTGTATTTGAGGAGTTCCTATGACCACCTTCCGTCTCCATCATGAAACCCTGGACATCACGCATGACTAAAGATCTTGCTAAGACAAATCCAACGAGCCCAAACACGACAAGGTTGTGTTGTACATTTGAGGAGTTCCTATGGCCACCTTCCGTCTCCATCATCAAACCAGCTCCATGGTACCATAATATTGCATTGTCATCGCGGTTACATAAGTGTACCAAATTTCAATAAAATCGAATGACAGCAAGTGCTTTAAAATTGAGTTGCAAGATTCCATTACAGTTAGATACAGGTCGACCTAATAAAAGCGTGTTAAAAATCAGTCTGCGCGAAATAAAGGTTATATATATATCCAAGTTTAATATATAAATGTATTCTGGAATTTTCTGCTTGCTCGTTTACGAGCCTTAGGCCTTCAAAAACTGCGAGTTGGCATAGGTAGGATAGGAATAGGACCCTTAAGAGTCCTTTGTTCAGATATAGTTGACACGAAGCCATAGATCGATTGGGATTTTGTTATGTAAATATCTGAGCTTCGATCTTCCAAGAGAAGAAAAAGGTTATTGTAAAGGATCACGCCTCTACCCCCGAAGCAAAAGATAATAAATACCTAATGCATTCTTCAGGTAAAACCTTGCATAAATATCAATATTTATGTTGCAACATGACGAGGGTACAGGTTTTATCTGAAAACGCTCGTATTCGTTTATTAATCTCGTTGAAGCTATTAATTCTGAGCTCGTAGCTTCATAAATCAGTGTTTTCATAATGAAAACACACTTTTTGCGGGCGTCTGACTTTTTCACGGTCAAAACGAAATTTAGCTGCTACCCATATAATACAGTACGTCTGGTTACCGGTGTCCAACCAACGAACTACAATAGTCTTGAAGAGTAACCGCCTAGCAAAGCCTGCTAAAACATAGCACCTATATATTTAATAAATTTTGACAGACGACGACAGACAAGCAGATGATATCGCTGCTGTACATTGAAGCTTACTTTCCATGTTCTTACAAACCGAGTCATATAAAACATCATTGTACCGCGTATTCAAATGTGGTATGGTATAGTTTTTTTTTCCGGCTTCTTTGGTATTCATTTGGTGGGGTCAAGTTTAAAGCGTAGTTACGTTTCTTTACTATTATAGATAATTCGTTGTAAGCAATATAATCAACTTCATCGGCATATCTACAACAATTAGGCATTTTACACCCCTACTAGTTTAGAATGGCGGCCATTTTGTTTTTTTTATTTACTGTGTTCGGGTGGGTTCATTTATTTAGCAATATCTACCGATGTAGATATTCAACAGGCTTTAAAGTGTTTTCGTTTGATAGCTACAAAAGTAGTCAATCATCAGTTTTTCGGCAATATGGTACTGCAGTTAAAAATAAAGTCTTATTCCCACGGAAAAATCTTACACAACGCGAGTTTACGCGAGCGGGCGGACCGCTAAAGTAGGATTTTTAATTGAACGGAGTAATTTGACATTAGACAGAAAAATAATGTTGCCAGCTCCATAATCTTAGTGATGTTTTCAGTTCAATTCTAACTCAAGTGAGTTGAATCATTCACACTATTAAATATAAAAAAATGCTTGTTACCCCAGCCTATAAACATAGACTTCGTCTACATATCATGCAGTTCGCAATAGTTGGAATCCATCAGAATTGGTGAGTTGGTTTTAGTATTACTGGTAACAACAGTCAGGCTTTTTATGTAGGTAGGTAATAAAAGTAATTAGTGTTTTTTTTTATATTTCTAAGAGATAACTTGCAGCTGCGACACAAACGAATGACTCATCCATACAACTAATTTCCTATTGGATGACGGGAGAAGCGTCTATTTTTTTATTATTATTACTTTCCTATTGTTCGTCATTCGGCTTCTTACCTCCGGTCTGAGTGTTCGAATGTTTCTAAAATACGAGTAATACACCCTCATAAAGAAGAAAATTAAAAGCCTTTAAAAATAAAAATAAATATGAATATTTTAATTTAAGGTAGTTGATATATGTTAGCTTAGGGTAAGTCTGAAAAGCAACAGTTACGCTGAGACTCTGCCTTTTCATACCTTTGTAAATATTTTTTTGGATGAATAAATGACTTCTATCTATCTATCTATTTAGCTTAAGCATACTTACTTTGACATAGACTTAGTTTTACATAATACAAATAAAAAAATGTTTTATCTCCACACCACAAAACTAAGTATGTACATTTCAGCACAGGAGATACAATTTTTGTGGAGGGCTGTTGCCTAAACTAAGTTTAAACCTGTGTTATAGGACATTAGTCCTTCCCCCAGGAGTCCACATTACTTAGTGACCATATCACCAGGGAGCCGTTTCATGAAGCTACAAGTTACAAATTACAAGTACAATTTGATGTACATTGCGTAGACAATGAGGTAAAACGATAAGGGCTTCCAGTTTTGGCGAATTGGCTACGCAATGAATATCAAATTGTAACTTGTTACTAGTAAATTGTTGCTTCGTGAAACGTGGCCCAGATGAGTGATTGAATCATATCTTTTTAGCACAACACTATATTTTTTTCTCAAAAAAGCGGCAACCCACCATATGTCAGATTACTCCGTTCAATTAAAAATCCTACTTTAGTATAAGAATGATAAAAGCCCGGTGTAATATAAATAATTGTGTAAGATTTTTCCGTGAGAATAATACTTTTTCCCATTAAAAGTATCCTATTCAGGGTACAAACTATCTCTATTCCAAATTTCAACCCAATCCGTTCAGTAGTTTTTGCGTGAAAGAGTAACAAACATCCATCCATACATCCATACTTACAAACTTTCATGTTCATAATATTAGTAAGGGTTTAAACTTTAAAGGCTAATGATGAAGTAAGCTCTAGAACCAAAACGCAGTACGTCTCTCTCATTACACTTATATACCTATATAGGTATAGAACTCACTAGAGACCAAAGTTGCTTAATTTCAAATTTCTGAAACCAAGCTCTGTATTGTAATACTTAAAATAAAACCACTGCTGCTGGGGCGAGCTTATTTATATCTCCAAGCAGACAAATAAATCCGTAAATCAAATATTTAATGTACTGATTACTAGGAGCCCAACCCAACCACACGAGATACACGATTTCAAAGCGTTTATTTCACGAAATCCCGGTTTAACGAAAGGGAATTAACGAAAGGGATTTAACGAAAGTATATTTATTTATGTATTTATTGCACACAAGAAAATTCCAAAACAAGACATTAAAAAAAGACGACACAACAGGTCTGTTTATTTCTAATGAAATATCTTCCAGCAGACTTAACGGAAGAGACAAAGTACGCAGATAAGACGTGCACAATAACATGTTACAATCTACAAAGTTCACAACAAAATAAATACTATATAAATAATAAACTTACAAATTAATATCAGAAATCAGAAACATTTATTTGTAGGACATCACAACACAAAACACATACATAAAGAATAGTACATAATGCAACAGAAATGAAATGAAAATACAAAAACAACATGCTTACAAAATTGCCCCGGTGTTGCGACACCCAGACAAACAGGGCCTCACTCAGCATAAGCTGTAGCCTAGCAAGGTAGACTACGGCGCTGATCTTCCGTGAGCCCTGCAGAAACGCGGCACGGACGAACATCATATACCTACTTATATTATTGTTATGTAATATTGAAATAAATAATAACATACCTACACAAAATATAAACATACTTATAAATACAATATACGAGGGCTGATTGATAAGTTTCCGAAACGACAAAGAAAAACTTTAAAAATCTATTTAAAATAAATTTATTTCTCAACGTAGTTTCCTTCTACCTCGATGCATTTAGTCCAGCGCTTCTCCAATGCCGTTACACCAGTTTGATAAAATGTTTTCTCCAACCCCTCAAAATACTCGTCCACGGCAACAATGACTTCTTCATTTGATGAAAATCTCTGGCCACCTAACCATTTCTTCAGGTTTGGGAATAAGTGGAAGTCACACGGGGCCAGATCCGGGGAATAGGGTGGATGCGGTAGCAATTCGAACCGCAATTCATGGAGTTTGGCGACTGCAACCATTGACGTGTGTGCAGGTGCGTTGTCATGGTGGAACAAAACTTTTTTCTTGGCCAAATGTGGTCGTTTTTTCTGGATTTCTTCACTTAATTTTTGCAGCAAGCTTGCGTAGTACTCTCCATTTATTGTTTTTCTTTTTTGCAGATAATCCACTAAAATAATCCCTCGAGCATCCCAAAAAACAGTCGCCATCACTTTGCCGCCCGTTTTTGCTTTCTTCGGCGCAGGTCTTCCGCTCTCAGTCCACTGCTTAGATTGTTCTTTTGTCTCGGGAGTATAATGATGTATCCAGGTTTCATCGACTGTTACATAACGCCGCGAAAACTCGTTAGGATCTCGGTTAAACAGCGCCAAACACTCCGATGAATCGTCCACTCGACGTTGCTTTTGGTCAACAGTGAGCAAACGCGGCACACATCGCGCGCAAAGCTTTTTCATTCCCAAATGTTGGTGCAAAATATTAAAAACGCGTTCAGATGAAATGCTCACCATCTCTGCTATCTCTCGCAACTTCAAGCGCCGATCATTCAATACAATTTTGTGATTTTTTTTGACCATGTCCAGATTCGTGACTCCATTTGGACGGCCAGACCTGTGGGCGTCTTCGCAGCTCTGTCTTCCACGTTTAAAATCAGTTACCCAGGTGTGAATTGTACTCAATGCAGGAGCAGAATTACCTAAAACACTGTCTAGCTTGGTTTTAATCTGGGTTGCTGTTTTCTGTTTTAAAACGTAAAACTTTATCACCGCACGAATTTCGTTTCTTTCCATTGTTAAGAAAATTTACGACAGAGAAAGTTCTACGTCCTATCAAACAAATTCCACCACTTCGATTAAATTCAAATTTGGCGTTCTATTTTCAAAAAGATGCCAAAATATAATGTAATATTTTTTTTTTTGCGTATCATTTTTTTAAGTTCGTCGTTTCGGCCAGTTATCAATCAGCCCAGGTATATACCTACTTTTATTAAATATACCTACTAACCTACGGTTAATTTGAAAGTGAGAGATAATGCTCCTTAACTCGCTTTTGAGTCTGTGTGGAAATTCATTTTTTTTTTATTTACGTGTTAATTCTCAACAGAGATAATCGGTCGAGTGCGTCACCCGATTGGCGGAGTGTTGTTCCGGCCGCCATTGGCCGGGCTAGCAGCGCGGCCTGCCGTATTGGCCGTGCTGAACGCTTGTTGGAGCGAGCGGCCAGACCGCCGGCCTGACCTGCGGCTGGTCAGACTGAGGCTCAAGGATATGCATGCAGGGATGTGAGTATAGTAAATATTCATCTAAAATTAAAAACACGACGATTATAGCCAGTGTCACTAATAAAAGGATGGTAACGATACCTCATACATCCAAATTTGCTCAGGCATTTACATATAAAGAAATTCACATACGTACATGAACTGGGCAGGCTGTCTGTCGCAGATTTACTTATTGCTCCGAGAAAATATTTTCATTTTCATCATGAGTTATAGATATTTTTTATTATTATTTAAAACGCCTTTCAAAGCATGGAATAAGCCTGTTTATGTTGGTACAGGAAAACGAACATATTCGACAACATGCTGGCTATGATGGAGAAGTACGCTTCCAATCTGGAGACCTTGGTCGCAGCCAGGACTGAACAGCTGCTCCAGGAGAAGCGAAGGACGGATAATCTGCTCAACCGCATGTTGCCAAGGTAAAATATTATGATGAAGAACTTCTCGAGGATACAAAATACAATACAAAATCTTTATTTTTTCATCGCTTATTTACATGGTTTAACATTTCTGAAGTCTCCTTTTAGACATTAGTATGTCTGTGTTAGGAGACCCCGCTCCTCGTTTAATATATCACAATGTAAATATTTTTGAATAAACAGGTTTAAGAAGTGACATGTATTTCTTACTTATTTCTAATAATTTAGTAAAAAATATCTAAATGTATACTTTATATTTATATTTACCCATACATCATTTCAAACAACAATGGAAAAAAGACAAAAATATGTATGGCATAAAAAAGTCCATTCGTGATACACACTTGCCAGACAATAGGGGATCGGACTGTTCACCATATTTTATGAATTTACCATATTGTATGAATTATTTTTAAAATATAGATTAGTAGCAGACGATTCGCGAAGAAAAAAACAGAATCGGTTGAAAAACGAATTTACAGTGATCTTTTAAAGTTTCAATATGTCTGTCTCTTTCAAAAACTATTTTTTGTATGGAGATTATATGGCGTTACTAACAAATGACGTCACAAGTGGATATGTGCCTCTCTGTCTAATCTTGAATTTCAAACCTTTATAATTCGGTCAATTTTAAAGATAGAGTAAAAATTATTTTAGTGTTCGATAGCAGACCCAAGAAGTTTGGATTTATAAAATAATAAAAAAGTAGTCCGATCCCCTATTGAGATTGACAGGTGTCTGGAAATGTATCCGATGAAAGATTTTTCCAATGCTATCCAAAACGGGTGTATACAAGAACTTATTTAATATTATAATAACATGCAACCTTATATTTATGTTCAATTTGGGTGTTCATCTATATGTATTTATGTATGTGTTTGCGTGAATTTAAATGTAATATAATATCATGTTTGTTTGTGTATGTTAAGTGTGATTAGCCCTGCGACATTGTCTTTTCGTTTTTATGACCAATGAAAGAGAGGTGATGAACGAATGGTAATCTTTTGAACGAATGATAACCTAGAGTAAGGGCATAGCTGTCAGATTAAGATATTTTTAATTCGCATGTTTTAAGTGCTCTCTAAAATTGTGCAATCGACACGGCTTTAAGGCTTAAATTCGATGTTTGACAGCTCTAATATTAGGATGGCCATCTCCTGTCCCTTTTCAATCTTTAAAAGGTAAAAAGGACGAACTATCTTAAATTAAGGATTAGAGCTTGACATCCCGGATCGAGGCAGATCGATTATATTGTTCGCCCTCAAACCAACGAAGCACAGATTTTGGACGGGTCATTGAATATTCAAAATTACTTATCTTGAAGTGGGTTTGTAGCCCAGCAGCCGCCACGAAGCTGCTCAGCACCACACGAAGAATGTTTCTTCTTCTTCTTATAGCAACCATCTACCCATTTTTGGGGACATTTTGCCAGCGTCGGGTATAATATAATTTATTAACAATATATACATAAGTAATGTAAATAAAATAATGTATATTTACAGACGAATATTATGGTGTTTTAAATATGTACAAAGACTTTTTATGTACAATTTATTAGAAAGGGACAATATGCAAGAAGTATTTACAGGAAATGGAGCTTTCAATGAAATTAGAATATCATATAATGAGACTGACTGATATTTCGAACATGTGCATGTTGTAGAGGATAATAATACAATAAAGTGTGGCAATAACCAGGGCACTGTCCGAAGAAAAGGTATTTATGTATTTATATATTAAATAACAAACATGGAAAAATAGTAACAAGGATAAGCTTAAGGAGTTTACTGTCGGAGATCAGGACAAGACTTGAAGTGTAGAATTTAGCAGAAAAAAGACAAAATCGAAACGTAAGAAATCTAAATTTGAAAATGAATTTAAAATGAAAGACAAAACTGCCAGCAAGAAAAGTTGCCAGTCATAAAACAGGAAAGAGGACGAATGCCTCGTTACAGGTTTACTATCAATATCCTGAATATTATTTACTCGTACGCACTGAAGAAACATGTATTGTTGAAATAAATTCTTCATGCTTTATGGTCATCATCACCATCATCGTGTGGGTTGTAAGGTCGACAACCGACGTCACAAAACCTGTGACTAGATAGTAGCCGAGACCAATGGCCTAAAGTGCCTTCCGAAGCTGGAAGGAGAGGAATCATCTTTCTTTTCGGACAATCAGGTGATTCAGCCTGCAATGTCCTAACCAAACTGGGGAAAGTCTCACAAAGAGATTTTTACTTGACAGTGTCCCCACCGGGGATCGAACCCGGAACCTCCGTAATGGGCGTCGAAATCTCGACCACTTGGCCGCGGAGGCTGTTGCCTATTTCGGGACAAGAATGGCAACATTTCAGCATTTCAAAAAATACCTTACGACATTTTGTGAGAATAGGTTATCATATTAAACGTTTGCAACACGAAGGATAATGTGGGAATAATGTTCCTCTTGCCCTATTAAGGGTTATTTTATGGTATTATTAATTATAGGATCTCACCAAATCTCAACCAGTCACGAATAAAGAAAACTGCTTCGTCTATTATTGTAACTACCTAGTTATGAAGCATTGTGGCGTTGCAGATATGGTGAGGCCTTCATGGTGGGTGGCCTTCAAACTACATGCCAATTTCAAGTAGACCGTACAGTTGAAAAGCGATTTATCAATTTGTCCGTTTGAGTAGATAACAGCTGGGTCGTCGCGTCGTCGGAGCGGGCCTCCTTTGTAGTTACTGGCTGTTTGTTCATTTTTGATGTTTCGCTCAATAATTTTGAATTGCGAATTGATCGTTTTTGTTTGAGACTCTGGATGCCGACGGGCTACAGGGTGGACGCGTTGCTTGTTTTCAAAGAAGTACCTATATAAAACTGAATATTCGTCCTTGAGGACGGTTAAACAGTGTTAAACGTCCTTGCTGAATATTTAAAAAACTAATATAAAAGTGTTAAATTCAATTGTGTTTATATTAATAGATCTTCATCAGTTTAGCGCCCTTCAGGCGAGTTGCCCTTATTTGGTGGAGGCCCGCTCCTTACAGTACCTTTCGAAGCACAGGACTGATCTCCGCACTTAACGAGTTTGAGCCTATTTTGGGTGGGACAGCTCACTACAGTTACTCAAGTCAGTCGATTTCCTCGAGGAGAAGCGCAAAAAAATCTTTAATTTTTAATCGAATAGAATACAATTTACTTCACACAAGGAAACAAATTGAAAGTATAAAAGATAAATGAAGCGTGCACAGAAAGGTGGCCTTAGTGCTAATGTAGCAATTTCTTCCAGACAACCTTAGGGTACAAGAAAGTTGCATTGGAACTGTGGGACGGTGCCCACAAGAAAAGAAGATGCTGAATGAATGAACGAATGAATGAAATATACTCTTATTAGATGCTCTTATTTTACATTCTCTCTTTGCGGTATTCTGTGTCCGCGGTTATAAATAGCGCTGCTATTTTTAGAATCAAGGGAAATCTCTTACTCGTAGGAAAATCCACATACAAGCGGCGGCTTTAAGGGTGGACAATGGACATCATTTGATTAATGATGTGTTCTTGTAGGACGGTAGCGGAGGCCTTGAAGCGAGGGGAGCGGGTCCAGGCGGAGAGCTTCGAATGCGTCACCATTTACTTCAGCGACATCGTCGGCTTCACGCGCCTGGCTGCCACCAACACTCCAATGCAGGTCAGATACCTTCAGTCAGATACCTTAGCCGAGTGGTGACGGCAGAGTAGAATACATTTGTCACCAACCTTTACTCTTCCCGTGGTGGGTGTCGTAAGAGGCGACTTAGGGACTACACATTGAACAGGAAACGGGCAGCAGCGCTCTCTGATACAGTAACCTTTTAATCTGCGATCTCCAACCCGCCTGCCAAGCGTGGAGGTTATGGCAAAACCCTCCACTTGAGTGGAGGAGGCTCATAGTCCAGCAGTGGACTGTAACGGCCCGTTGATGACCTTCAGAGTGCGTGTAAACACGATTTTGAGGCAGTGGAACAGGTTTATTTAATTTTTGATGCAGAACTACGTTAGGTGTTGAAAAAAGCAAAAATGGAAGGGAGTGAATGGTCTACAGAATGAACTATAGCTAATTTACAATGTTGCCATTTATGTTTTCAAACAGATCTTTTTTTCCTAATCACCTAATCGCTTTCCTCCGAGAATCGCTATGTATACCAAAGAGGTAATCAAATAAATAAAATCAATTTATTTCTGGCGCAAGAAGACCCATGGCTTAGGCTTAAGACAATTATAACATTACATGTCATGTTGTATTAATAATACTAAATTGTATAAAATTATTATGGGGAAACTTCTTTATTAACTACTTCTATAATTTCTAAATTATTATTATTCTTCTTCATTTCTTTCTTTTTCCCTCTCCCATTGGGAGGTGTAGTGCCTTGCCTCACGGGCCGTAACCAAGTGAGGAAGGGTCGTTAGTGGTGACGGATGTGTGTGTTATTATTATTATTATTTTCTGCAGTCGATGTGTAATATAGCGGGCGCGTTTCAAAACGTGCAATGGTCGGGGAAATTTCACACGGCAGAAGGTTTTAACTTTTAAGTCAAAAGATTTAAAAAAAAAAAAGAATAAGAAAACATTTCTTTACGGCACGTAAAACAAAACACACAGTAAAAAAAAGTGCAGAAATTCGTGCAGACGTTTTTTCCTTTTATAAACTTTGGTTTTGCGTTTGACCACAGGGGATTTTCTGACAGCTCTTTAAAAAATAAAAAATAATAGTTCTAATTAAGACGATAGATGGCGCCAGGTTTACTTCGTGGATTCTTTTTTTTAATCCTGTTATGGCTCTGGGTGACTTGCCGGATTTCTTCGGAACCACGAATCGTCAACGCCATCTATCGAAGTTTTATGAATTTTTTTTTTTTAATTTTCTGTCGGAGCTGGGGTTGCCATCCCTCCGGATTTTTCCAGACTTTTAACCATATGTAGACATAAGGTTTTTAAAAGTGCCTGGCTTTAAAATGTGTCCGGATTTTGCTTCGTTGTTGACCACTCACCACATATTGCCCCCACTGGGAATTGCACTCAACCCTCCGTCTATCACTATGTCTATGAGTAACTAGAACTAGAGTAGCCTAGTCTAAGTTTTATAGTGGTTCACTTATATACTACCTTATATTACAACACTAGTAAGTACTATAATATAAATACCTTGTTATCTGAAATATAGTACATTACTGCCGCGGCCGCAAAATTAGTTATTGTTGGACGAGGAGGCGAGGACTTTAAACGTGTACGAGTCCAGCAAGAGTTATTGCGGCCGAGGCCTGTATAGAGCTTTTCTCTGAAATACGCGAGGAAATTATAAAACACAAAAAAAAACCTTATAAGAACCTTGGATTTGGATGTGTACTTGTATCGTACTAAACTTATAAGTTCTAACCTTTATCACTTTAACCTCTACTTCGACTACTTGAACCATTCATTGTCGTAATATTTCCCTAATTCAATGATTAGTTAACTCCATCATGAAAAATAAGAAACAAAATAGTACGATAAAATTAAGAGATGAAAATTACAAACCGCCATATTGCGCACTTTTCTTTTTTTGTTCCATGCCAGTGTCATACAGAGCATACAGCCAACTCCAATCCCTACGATTCGTGTACGATTCATATAAAATTTGAATTTAGAACATAATAAAAGACTCAAAAACATTGAAATTTCTAGACGAAAGTTACTTTGCCGGCCTAGGCCGTTTAAGGGCACATTCCTGGCCGCTGTTTTGTATGGGGAAATGTTTCGTCTAAAAATGAGTCACTTCGCGTACTGTTTTTTGGCAGTAATGACCACATTTTCGAGCGCGTCGGAGAAAAAATATTTTTTCACGAATCTAGAGGAAGACGTCCTTACATGACTAGGACCAAACGCTTTACAGCTTTTATAAAAGAACGATACTATTTGTTATATTTTATAATACATAATAATAAGAGCTAAGAGCTAAGATATTATAGTGTCGGTGGTCTAGTGGCTAGGGCCCCTGCCTCCCGTCTGGGAGACGCGGGGTCGATCCAATGTGTTTTCAAATTTCGAATTCATATGTACGTTTATTCGACGCTCTTACGGTGAAGGGAAACATCGTGATGAAGCCTGCACACTTCTGCGAAGAAATTCAAAGGTTGTGTGTGAAGTCGACCAACCCGAACTGTGCCAGCGTGGTTAACTAGGGCCAAATCGCCCTAATTCAGGGTAGGCTCGAGCCCCTTAGTGGGGACGTTTATGACCTATTGATGATATAATGCATATTCTAAAACTGGCCGCACACTACGGCGGCTCCGCGGTAGCGACCGTGTGTAGTTTGGAACAAATTCAAATTAAAACAAATCATGCAGCCAGCAACAAATTACATGGCCAGTACGCGGACCATCGCGGTCCGATGTTACAGCACTGTAAGGATTGGCCTCCTTTGTTGTTACTGGCTGTTGGGCGGTTATCATATTTCGTTCTATAAATTTGTAATTTTTGAATTGCGAATAATTGCTCTTTTTTGTTTGTCTTCATGCTTCCATCCTTCAGACTACCTACACGCGTTTCATGTTTCTATGAAAATCTCTAAATAAATACAATATCTAGAATCTTTACGCATGTTCTTTATTAGAGTTTAGAAGCCCTTCTAGCTCTTCTAGCTACGTCTCCCACCCACAGTACCTACTCCTACTTTCCTTTGTATTAAAAACCTTTTTAATAACAACCTTGAGACAGTTATAAAGTTTGTATGTTACATTTACTGGCGTTTTATGTAAAATGTTTCAGACACATTTTATCACGCACTAAAAAGAAAAAGAAAATATCGGTCAAGCATTAAGATAAGAAAACATTATCTTGTGTAGCTTTTCATCACCAATACCTCATATACGTCCCCACCGAGGGGCTCGAGAGATAAAGATAAAAGATAAAAGTGTCTTTATTCGAAGTAAGATTTAACAAAATCATTTTTCGACGTCAAAGCAAGATGGCCCGTTCACTACAAGCACAGAGTACTATAATACTGGCCTACAAGTGTACGCCTTCTGTGGAGAAGAACGGCCAGAAGAAACTCCACAGGATGTAACACCCCCCCTCTCCTACGCCTGCTCTAATCTAAATACTTTATAACTAACTAATTAACCCCTCTGTACACTTAAAACGCTAATTAACTTAAATATGGCCAAGTGAATCATCTAGTGGTAAAAACTCCACATTGTGAACCGCTCATTAGTAACCCTGATACTTTTAGTGAGAACTATAGATAGACCCTAAGAATTACCTACCGAACATAAACAAGTATTTAACCTAGCATGCTTCCTGGAAGAGTTTTAATGTTAATAGTGCAGTAAGTTTCTTTTATCATAATATACATTATTGTTATTTGTACAAAAACCTTTTATCATAAAGAAATTATTTATTTAGCTAGAAAATGTAGGAATGGTTTAGCAAATTTAACATAATAAATAGATATAGTTAGGGTATAAGAATAAGAACATTTAAAATAATCTTGTAAAATCTAGTAAATGTGGTATTCTATTTATGTAAATAAATAGAATTAGAATCATAATGGACATTAATAGTTTTTTAGTAGAAGATCCCGACCCACTCAGGACATCGTCATTCCAGACTTTCTTCCAGAAAACCCTTTAGGAACAAGGACTCAAGAGGGTTGGCTCCTCGGATTGATAATCCTGGATGGGGTATAACCAACCAAAATTACTCTGTTCCAGATCTTCTTCCAGAAGATCCTTTAGGAACAATCCATTATTATTACGATAGCAAACCAATTAAGATTTATTTATACTTCTTACTAGCATCAAAGATTTTATGCTTGAAACCAATTAAGTGAGGCTTTAAATATGTAAATTTATAGTTAAGTCTGCATCATTCCAGATTTTCTTCCAGAAAATCCTTTAGGAACAATCCATGATTATCTTCTACTAACATTTAAGTTTTATGTTTGTAAACAAATGTGACTGTATTAATTTTATATAGTATAATCAACGTCATTCCAGATTTCCTTCTTGGAAACCCTTTGGGAATATTTCATTAATATTAGAACAACAAAGTAAATAAGATTTATTATTTTATATTATTATTAGCATCTAGGTTTTATGCTTGAAAATAGACAACTGTGACTTGACATATTGGCTTTATTCATTTTAGTGATCACAAAGTAAACAAGATTTATTTCTTTATATTCTTATTGATAAAAATAGATAAACATTATATTGAATAATGACTCTACAATTAATTCCATCCTTTATAAAATAGGTTATTCAGGTTAGGTTTGTTGTAATCTAAAGTTGATAATTATCAACTTTAGATTACAACAAAAGATAAATGATCCTAGGAATGATTCTTATCTTTCCAGTCTAATAACTCAGATTGTAGTTATAGAAGAGAACCTTATATGGTTTCTAGATGTCTTAGCATTTAGTACAGTTTGCCTTTCATATAGTGCAAATACAAAGTAAGCAGTTGATGAATCAATCTGAAATATGGTGGGACGTCCAATCCGTCTGGTATGGAAGTAAACCACCGGAGTGCTATTGCTTTTCCTACAGATCCAAATATCAACAAACTATGGTAAGTAAATATTGAAATTGAATAATTTTATTACCGTAGGAAATAATAATGCAATTTGAGCTAATTGATTGTACTTGACAATAATCATTCCTTTGTATCAAAATTAACAAATTCTTCTTATTGTGTGGACCACATACGGCTGGCTGGTACATTCAAGATATTTATTTATTTGGTTATTTTATTAGAATGAAGTTTGAATCTTAGAGAGAATCAACTGTTATTATAATCTTATCTTTGAAAGGTTTACCTAGTCAGTTTTATGGAATTTGAACTAAGTAAGTAAATTATTGATTACAAAAGTATGATATTATTTAGCAGTAGTGATTATGGAAGATTCAGTATACTTTAACCAAGTGAATTATTGATTGCAATTTAATACTTTTTCCATTGATGATTATTTTTAGGTTATACTGAGTAAAGTATTTCTTTCTAATTAATATTAAAAAGGTAGGTTTTAGTATGTAACTTAGATGGTTTATTTATTGTCATTTTATACCTTTCAGTAAGTATCTAATGATGATTACTTAGGCTTAAAGATAAATCGTTTCTTACTATTTGTTATTTAACAATGAAAAGTAGCTTTTAATATGTTTAACTGGGTGATCAATTTATTGCAATTTATATCTTTTAGCAGTGAAGTTTATTTAAGTTATACTTACTGAGTTTTATAGAAGTAAGATGTTTCTTACTGGTATTTGGTATTATTTAGCAACGAAGAGTAATAATTTCTAAAGCAGTTTTGGTAAGCTCTCTTTCACCGGATAGAGTATATATTTTGACTTGATATAAGTGATCCCAAGTAAGTTCTATGACATCCGTTTCCCTATTGAATCTACCTCCCTAGTTAAGTGTTTTACATATAGGTAGACAAAACTAGAGATATTACCTAAATATCTCACATTACATTGAAAGTCTAGCTGATTTTCGAAGCAAATGCGTAAGTATTCTATCATCCGTTAGGTATCGAACTATCCTACCTATTCTCCGTAAGTTTCAAAAGCTAGAGGAAGATCTCACATTTATAATTAATCGTGTGATGTGTAATGGCACCTTCCAACGCCACAGGAGAAGAAGGTCTAATCGAAACGAACTAACCAGACGGGTTGTGGCAAGACCCAATGAGTGCCTACGTTCTAAGCCACGTGTGATTGTACTCTCCTTCCACGCGCTAATACGCAAAGATCGAGAAAGAGGGTACCCGTTCCCTGCACATGTATTGGGACAGAAGAAATGATCCTATGCAACAGAGCAAGTTTGTGTGTTCCTCTTCAACGAAACCTTGCCCTCGTTACACAAAAGCAAATCATCCGGGAACTGAAGTCGCTGATAGTAAAAGCGACCACCGGTCCGTTCCAAGATACCGGCTTCTACAACGTGACGAAACTACGTTCTTTTTCTAACTGTTCCGGAGAACGTTTAGAACAGAATCAGACCATTTGCCAAAAACAGCCACCAAGTTCGGAAACCTTGGATTTAAATCAGATACAGATTTATGCCAAGCCGTAAAGAAAAACCCCATTGAAAATACTTTAATTTTAACGAGTACTAAAAACCAAGAAACAATTTAAACTGAACCTTTTATAACTTTACAACTTCTCAAACTTATTTGAAATTTCCCACAAATTTTACGTATCAAAACTTTAAGCTTTACAAACCCCTTTGCCCACAAACTCTACGAAACAAACTTTAACTTTACAAAACATTTAAATAACAAAACTTTAAAGGAATTTAAATTAAAACCAAGGATTAAGAAATACTAAAAGAAAGTAAACTTTCTAATAATATCTAATAATCCCACACAAAAAAACCCCACAGAAAACTCTAAGAAAATATTTTACCGCGACGGACAAGGCAACTGCACTGAGTGATAATCGAAAGAATAATGAATAATTGTTTTTTTTTTTTTTTTTGACAAGGACCTAATGCTTGTGTCGCAAAATCGACGTATCAAGCGTAACCGGACTTTTGGGGGAGCGGAAGGCTCTTACCCCTAGAATTATAGCAACAGCCTAAGGGCGCCCACTTGGGGGCACGGACCTCGGCCTAGGACGTTGCCATGGCGAGAAGCGCGTGGGAGAGGAATGACCCTGACGGGGTCTTCCAGGATTATGCAGAACTTGATTGGGTCTACCGCGTCCCCGCCGGCGGGTGCGGTTGCTACCAGAAGGGCATTCTGTGGAGTGTACTCTATTGGCAATGGCTCTCTCAACAAAAGACTGGATGGGAAGTGAATAATTGAACTTCGCGCAATCGGTATTTATAGCCTCCTGGGTAAGACTCGAACTCATGCTCGGGCGTGCCTGAACGTGAGTATCGGCGTCAAGGTCAACGTATTTTTAGGGTTCAATTTCCAAATTGTTAGCTTTTCCATACAGTTTAATACAATAATTTATTCCTTATTATTTTAGTGTTCCGTATTCGATGTTTTATTATTTTAATGCTTTATTTATTATTTTTATTGTTTTTAGATTCTTTAGTGTTGTAAATTCATGTTTACTTTAAGTGAACTTATTTTGTAAAGGAGTAAGCAGAGCCTTGTATTTTTAACTTGTTTTAATATTAAATAACTGAATGTCGTATTAATTGAAGTATTGAGTAATGATCGTTAGTGATTATTTAGCGTTTGTATTAGAGAAAGAGATGTAATCGATTAGTTGTTATAATGATTTGGAATTTATTTGTGAAATTGTTAACGGACCCAGATTGGTTCCGTTACAAGGACTCCTACCCTGAATTAGGGTGATTTGATTAGGCCTTATTCAACCACGCTGGCCCAGTGCGGACTTCACACACAACCTTTGAATTTCTTCGCAGGAGTGTGCAGGTTTCATCACGATGTTTTCCTTCACCGTAAGAGCGCCGAATAAACGTACATATGAATTCAAAATTCGAAAACACATCGGTACGTGGGAAACCCGCGTCTCCCGGACGGGAGGCAGCGGCCCTAGCCACTAGACCACCGACGCTCTCAACTGTATAGCTTTTAGCGTAGGTGGTTTCCAGGAAGATCTTTATATTGGTTTGTCTGTTTGTCTGTCTTTTTAACACGTTTTTATTAACTCGCTTTCTTGTCTGTCTGTTTGTTTGTTGGTTGGTTCGGTCCGAATCTTGCAACCCATTTTTAGAGCACTTGCTGTCGTTCGATTGTGCTGAGATTTGGTACACTTATGTAACCTCGATGACAATGCAATATTATGGTACCATGGAGCTGGTCTGATGATGGAACCCGAAGCTGACCATAGGAACACCTTACATATGCAACATAATCTTGTCATGTTTGGGCTCGTTGGATTTGTCTTGATAAGATCTTTAGTCATACGTAATGTCCAGGGTCTCATGATGGAGCCGAAAGGTGGCCATAGGAACTCCTTAAATACACAATATAATCTCGTCGTGTTTGGGCTCGTTGGATTTGTCTCGATGAGATCTTTAGTCATACGTAATGTCCAGGGTCTCATGATGGAGCCGAAAGGTGGCCATAGGAACTCCTTAAATACACAACATATTCTCGTTGTGTTTGGGCTCGTTGGATTTGCTTAGACAAGATCTTTAGTCATATGTGATGACCAGGGTCTGATGATGGAGCCAGAAGGTGGACATGGAAAGACAAAACAAACGAGCCAAGGCCGAGCCGACTAGGTATGTTTTGTATTTGAGGAGTTACCATTTCCATGTTCTGGCTCCATCATCAGACCCTGATGTGCTGAAATTTAGTACACTTATGTTATGCCCTCATCGCCCTAATTCAGGGTAGGCTCGAGCCCCTTGGTAGGGACTTATATGAGCTGTTGATGATGTAACCTCGATGACAATGCAATATTATGGTATGATGGAGCTGGTCTCATGACGGATCCGGAAGGTGATGGTGGTTCGTTGGGTTTGTCTTGACAAGATCTTTACTCACACGTGATGTCTAGAGTCTGATGATGGGGTCAGACAACAATGTAACAACATAATCTTGTCGTGCTTGGGCTTTTTAGTCTTATCAATTTAGTCCTACGTGATGTTCAGGGTATCTTGCAAAATTTTACATACGCGGGACTAAAAAACACAAAGTAATTATTAAAGTAAAAAACATTTTTTAACATAACACGTTTTTACCGCACCAAAAAGTATAAAATAATTTTAATTTAGATTTTTATTGGTGTAGTACTCTTGTAGGACTTAAAACGAAAAACGTGGGGTGCATGGAATAGATTTTGAGGCATAATAAAAACGTACAAAACTGTGTTTCTCAAAAAACTACAGATATAGAATTATAAGCTTAGCCCTATTATAAAAAAACATAGACATCTTCTAGGCGCGCGTGGTCCATCTTGCACCATATATAATAATCAATTTCCATCAGCTATAAGTAGCTGAATAATGATGAAATGCAAGTCTTTCCAATATTGAAAAATACAACAATCCAATTGCACTGCAAGTAATATACTAATAATAACTATTTGTAAATTATGAGAATAAGAAAACATTTATTCATCAAATTAACAATATATTATGTATCAATAAGTAGACATAGACAAACACAAAGCAAACAGACATGAAAATAAGTAAGACAATGAAAAGGTAACAGCGTCAGTTATGCTGTATATCAGTCATCACCTCATTCTCTACTTCTTAGAATATCTACTCCATGCACCCCACGTTTTTCGTTTTAAGTTCTACAAGAGTACTACACCAATAAAAATCTAAATTAAAATTATTTTATACTTTTTGTCGCGCTAAAAACGTGTTATGTTAAAAAATGTGCTGGGGTGCTGGGTGAAATTATTCAAATTCAAAAATATTTTATTCGAATTAAGATTTTTACAAATCATTTTTCGACGTCAAAGCTATCGTGGATGGCACTTCTTCTTTGAAGAAGTCGTGTCTTAGGCACCAAGCACTTACCAATGGTCCTGTAGGCTGCTAGCTGGTACCGCTCAAACACAACGCATGGGTTTCGAGCTCCCCTAATTATTTATTTGCAATTAATAATGAGGTGCAAAAATGAAAAATTTGAATATAACCAAAAGATTCGTTTATCGTACCATCAAACGATACAATGAAGACTCTAGTGTAGATGACAGGTCAAGAAGTGGTCGCCCTCGGTCTGTTAGGACTCCAGCAGTGATAAAAGCTGTGAAGGCGCGAATTCAAAGAAATCCCAAACGTAAGCAGAAACTGTTGGCCCTTCAGATGGGATTAAGCAGAACCACGGTGAAAAGGGTGTTAAATGAAGACTTAGGGCTTCGGGCATATCGAAGAAAAACAGGACATCATTTGAATGCTCGTCTAATGGACCTGAGACTGAAGAGATGCCGCGCTTTGTTGAAGCGGTACGCGGGAAAAAAATATCGGGAAATTCTTTTTTCGGATGAAATTTTTACCGTAGAAGAGAGCTACAACAAACAAAATGATAAGGTGTACGCACACAGTAGTGAAGAAGCGAGCAACCGTATTCCGCGTGTCCAACGAGGTCATTTTCCATCCTCGCTCATGGTATGGTTGGGAGTGTCTTATTGGGGCTTAACAGAGGTACATTTTTGTGAGAAAGGTGTAAAAACGAATGCAGTTGTGTATCAAAATACAGTCCTGACAAACCTTGTGGAACCTGTTTCTCATACCATGTTCAATAACAGGCACTGGGTATTCCAACAAGATTCGGCGCCAGCTCATAGAGCGAAGAGCACACAAGACTGGCTGGCGGCGCGTGAAATCGACTTCATCCGGCACGAAGACTGGCCCTCCTCCAGTCCAGATTTGAATCCGCTAGATTACAAGATATGGCAACACTTGGAGGAAAAGGCGTGCTCAAAGCCTCATCCCAATTTGGAGTCACTCAAGACATCCTTGATCAAGGCAGCCGTCGATATTGACATGGACCTCGTTCGTGCTGCGATAGACGACTGGCCGCGCAGATTGAAGGCCTGTATTCAAAATCACGGAGGTCATTTTGAATAAACTTTAGTGTCATAAGAATCTATGTTTTGTTAAGTTCATTTTGGTATATAAATGGTTACATAATGAATAAACTTGTTTCAATTATTTTATATTAAACATGTGACAGAATTTATGACCTGACTAGGTATATCCTAAAAATACCCCACTTTTAAACAAATAATGCCCTCTGTGAAATTAAATACATACCTACGGTAAATCATATGACGTCACATAGCGAGGGTATAAAGGAAGTCTATTTAACAAAAAGAAACTTTTTCAACATAGAATTTATTAACAGCAAAATGGCACTTTATATAACTTCTCTGGCAAAATTGTTTATACACTCGGAACATTAACAATAAAAGTTTTTGTAGCAGAAAATATTTTGATAACTTGAGCTGGGTCAACATTCCTGAGCTTCTCAAACATTATTTAACACAATTAATTTATATCGTGGTTTTGGTCAAGAGTTTTTTTTTTCTAAAATGGCTAAAAAGGTAATATATAATTAAAAAGTATTTCGCCGATCTGAAAGGACAAACTGGATTACTCCATTCAAGAGAACCAAAAAAAAGTAATTGAACTTGACTAAACCCCGACCGTACAACACACGTCCAACAAGCGTTCAATCATATCATATCCCACTCACAAAAACTAACCCATTCTAAACGAAACGACACATCTCACACAGATACGTATGTCGAAACTTGAGATCCAAACTATTACTTCCCAAACTAATCGTATATCCCGAACGATTGTTGTCAGAGTGAAAATACCCAAATAAAGTTTAAAGTTCATGTTAGAAAAAGAAGTATCTAAAAAGACAATGACGTAGAAATAAAGGAGAAAATTAGAAAATGATCCGCAGAAGAGGATGTTGTATTGAGGATAAAAATAGAAGAATTAAATGGATATGTAGAAGCATTGCCGAGCTGTTATCAATCATCATGAGAGACGCCCCCTGGCCAGGGGGTGGCCGCAAGTTGCCAGTGTACTGAACGGATTTGGAATATTTTGGAAAAGAAGTTGGAAGAAATGGAGATAGTTTGTACCCTGGAAATAAAATACTTTTTACGGGAAAACGTTTTATTCTTACGGTAAAACCTTATACCTACAAATAATTATCATTATTTTATTTTTTGTAAGCACCTGAATTATAACATACAAGAGGCATAGACAAGCAGCAGTCTGTGCCAAAACTTGATCACTTAATCTCTTGTAGGATTTTCTTTGATATTAAATCGTCTAACATCTAAAGTGTAAAGAAGGGCCTCATATTTCACATCAAATGAAATTGAATTGAATGCCCTGTTCGCCCTTTGCGCCCTCTTCTACTTCAAATCTCTAAATTCTGGGAAAAAGTATTATTAACATTTCGAAATGTTACGTTAAAAACCCGAGAATTAAAAATTGGTTTATATTGTACAGTCGACAGCCGCCAGCCAATTTTTTGATATTGGCATCAAGTACCAGCAAATATAGCGCTTGATACTTGTATGTAGTCAGAGCCTCCCGTCCAGGTGACTCAGGTTTGATTTGACCACGTACCAATGTGTATTCGAATTGCGAATTCATAATGTTCGTTTATTTGACGCACTCACTAAAGACTACATTGTGAGGAAATCTACACACTCTCACGAAGAAATTCTAAAGTTGTGTGTGAGGTCGACCAACCCGCACTGGGCTAGCGTGAAATGCCGTTACTGATTGAGTTTTATTACCTAGGAAATAGGCTTCAAATTAATCTCATACAAAAACGTGGAGTAATCACTACAACTTTTAAAAGATCAGGATTACATTTAACCTCTAGAGAAATTGTTTATTTCGTGCTTTGACGTCGAAATATGATTTGTAAGAATCTTAATTCGAATAAAATATTTTTGATTTTGATTATGACATAAGACCATCCTACACCACCCATAAGATATGTTTGATCATGATATGGAATTAAGATGAATTTTGGCACTTGATACAGAACCAACAACCGCCCTCACAAACCCTAGTGTTAGTGTTATAGAGCCGCCAAACGCCACTGACTTGGCTCATGTAACGACGTAGCCGGGACGTGCCAAACGTGCCTTTTCGGACAATCAGGTGATTCAGCCTGCAAAGTCCTAACCAAACTAGGGAAAGTCTCACAAAGTGATTTTTGCTTGATACCCACCGGGAATCGAATCCAGAACCTCCGTAATGGGCGTCGAAATCTCGACCACCCGGCCACGGAGGCTGTTTTTAAATAGCGGCTTACTCTCTTATCTGAGGATTTAGCGGACACAGACGTATTCCACTGAAAGGGACAGAGACTGCTCTCCATACTGATTTTAGTATATCACTATGACTTACACTATGATTGTTTCCGATCTGTTTTTTTTTTTATTAGTTGATGGGCTTACTCTTGACCACAATCAGGTCCGCGAGGGACGAGATGTGGTCGACGATGGAACGAGTTTGCCCAGAAGGTGCCTGTTCACTCTAGCTTTGAAAATGCTTGGGTTATAAGCACTCGGAAAAACAGAAGCAGGCAAAGAATTCCACTCCTTGGCCGTGCGCATAATAAAAGATGATTGAAAGCGCTTCGTGCGGCAAAGGGGTATGTCGACCAAGTGCGGATGGTATGCTGCAGTTCGTCTGGACTCCCGGTGGTAAAAAGGTGATGGCGGAATGAGCTCATGCAGCCCATGTGCACACTCCCCGAAATACAGCCTGTAAAACACTGACAGACATGCAACCTTTCGGCGATGAGCCAAACTGTGAAGCTTGGTTACCACTGGATTCTCATCACCGATAATTCTCTTGGCTCTGCGTTCCACCAAATCAAGTGCAGCAAGTTGATATTTTGCCGAGCCATCCCACAGGTGACTGCAGTACTCCATGCAAGATCGGACTTGCGCTTTGTATAATGATAAGCGTTGTCCCGGCGTGAAGTAATGCTTGACCTTGTTCAGAATGCCCAACTTTCTGGCTGCAGTTTGTGCCAGTGACTCGATGTATTCGCCGAAGTTGAGATTGGTAGTCAGCCTCATGCCAAGGAGTTCGAGTGCATCCGTGTCTGTATAACTTGTTGAAATAGTCAGAGCGTCGGTGGTCTAGTGGCTAGGACCGCTGTCTCCCATCCGGAGAACGCGGGCACGATTCCCTCCACGTACCAATGTGTTTTCGAATTTCGAATTCATATATACGTTTATTCGACGCTCTTACTGTGAAGGAAACTTCGTGATGAAACCTGCACACTCCTGCGAAGAAATTCAAAGGTTGTGTGTAAAGTCGACCAATTCGCACTTGGCCAGCGTGGTCGACTGTGGCCTAATCGGTTCCGGTAGCTATAAACCTATAGTATAGGTAGCTACCATAATTTCTTCTGTGCCTATAGTTCGAAATTACCAGCTGAATGCATCTTCAGTTTATGGAGACTTCTTCTTCTCCAGCACTTATTTTGCCCACCGTTGGGCATATGCCTCTCCAGAGCACTTCCACTCGACTCGATGTTCAGTTTTACTGATCCATGGAGGACCCGCATGGTTTTTCATCTGGCTGGTGGTCTGCCCACACCTCTCCTGCCCAAACGTGGCCTCCAGTCCAAAACGCATCTGCTCCATCTTCCGTCTTGTCGACGACACAGATGACCGGCCCACGCCCATTTCAGACACCTGTTGTTTTCAGACACCTGTAGGTAGGAAAACAAATGCAGGAGAAAGTGACCCAAAGGCAGAGGACGTAACGTTTGCTCTAAGGACAAGAGCCCAGTTAAAAAAAATAATCATGAAACGAAGGAAGTGAAGTTTTTTTTTTCTCTTACAAAAGAAGATGTTTGTCCAAGAGGCGCTTCCCGTCCTAGCCCCTGTGCCACTGAACAAGTCATGAATAATTTATCATTTTTCTCCGTGTCTTGTTTTCTTATAAAATGCTTTTTATGGCACTTGTTAAAACTTCGTACCAGTAGCTGAAAATTAAAGAGTCGTCATTTTTTTTAATTTATTCATAATATTATTTATATTACGAAGATTTACAGACAAAAAAATCTGATAAAATAACAGAAATAGAAGAAGGAATAATAGAAGGTGCTAACAAGAAATCTCCACCAATAAAATTACAAATCACAACAAAGAAAGAGGAAATTGAAAAAGAAGGAATCATCAACGGCCCGTTACAGTCCACTGCTGGACTATGAGCCGACTCCACTTACGTGGAGGGTTTTGCCATAATCTCCACGCTTGGCAGGCGGGTTGGAGATCGCAGATTAAAAGGTTACTGTATCAGAGAGCGCTGCTGCCCGTTCCCTGTTCAATGTGTAGTCCCTAAGTCGCCTCTTACGACACACACGGGAAGAGTAGGGGTTGGTGACAAATGTATTCTACTCTGCCGTCACCACACGGCGGCGCATTATTAGGTTAGTTAGGGTATTTTATAATTAATTAATTTTCTTATGATGAATATTAAATAAGCTTGACGCACCATTTTGATGTAAGACCTTTATCATTTCCTTTGGAAATCACATTAATATTATAAATGTGAAAATATAGGTATATTTGGATGTTTAGATCCAAACGGATGTTTGTTCCGCTTTCACGCCTAAACTACTAAACGGATTTGGATGAAATTTGGAATGGAAATAGTTTGTACACTGGATAAACACATAGGATACTTTTTACGGGAAAACGTCTTATTCCCACGGGAAAATCTTACATAACACGAGCGTAGCCGCGGGAGGAAAGCTAGTATCTTATAAAGTCTAGTTTGCTCACAAACTGGTTCGAAAATCAATTTTAGATAAAAGAATGTAGGTAGTGTCTATAATTTTCTTATTTGCGCTACACGTGTGCCCGGATCGAATGCATTTACATATTACTGAAACGTGCGCTTTAAAATGTATATTTTATAAACAAAATTATCTTCGCTTCACACAGGTGGTGGAAATTCTGAACGACCTGTACACGTGCTGCGATGCAATCATCTCTTATTACAATGTGTATAAGGTAAGTTTTTGAACACAATAATTTGCTTTCATATTAAAAAAGTAGGTAACTAGTTTTGAAATAACACGTTTGTCCAATCTAGTATGTTTGTATGTTTGTGTAATGTAGGATAACAAAAAAAAATATTTTTCAACAACTATCTATCATACCTACATACATTTTTAATTTGATTTTACTTACAAAAAATATTTTTCAAACCGTTTTCCCTTGCTCCTCATAAAAATATACGCAAACCAGTAACACCTCTTGTCAATTGTCAATTGTTAAACGGGCTGGTTTCCGCAACTCGACGTCTAATGCGCCTATTTCGCGTGTGGGTGGGAATGCAGTGTCATTCGAGCCAACCCAACTCCTCCAGGAAGCCCAGCAGGCTCTTTACGTTACCGGTTAACCCTGGAAGGTCCCTCGCTTGATATCCTCTTGTCTTACAATCTTTCATTTTAGCAATGCCATACATTTCCTAATAGCAACCTCCCTAAACTCGTTAACGCCTTCGCTTCCCTTGTTACAGAGTGACGTCAAAACTGGTAACATGATTAATTACTTCCACTAACCTACCCCAATTGGGTAACGATTCACACAGTCACGCTCTAATCCTTAATTTAACTTCGACAGTCCTTTTCACCCTTTAAAGATAAAATGGGACAGGAGATGGCAATCCCAATATTAGAACTGTCAAACATCGAATTTGAACCTTATGGCCGTGTTGATTGCACAATTTTAGAGAGCACGAAAAAGCCTCGACCTCGGGTTTTTGTATAGCCTATCAAGGCTATACAAAAACCCGACTTAAAAATCTTCTGACAGCTATGCCTTTAATTAATCATTAATTCAAAATGATATCATTCGTTCATCTGAATTCATCACCTCTCTTTCATTAGTCATAAAAACGAAAAGGATAGCTGGATTTTAAAATTAGAATTTGAGTATGACTTCCCGAATCGTGGTCAATGGCCCCGATTCACACTGTCACGCTCTAATCCTTAATTTAAGTTAGTCCGTCCTTTTTACCTTTTAAAGATTGAAAAGGGACAGGAGATGGCCATCCTAATATTAGAGCTGTCAAACATTGAATTTGAACCTTATGGCCGTGTCGATTGCACAATTTTAGAGATCACTTAAAACATGCGACTTAAAAATCTCTTAAATTGACAGCTATGCCCTTATTTTAGGTTATGATTCGTTCAAATGAATATCATTCGTTCATCACCTCTCTGTCATTGGTCATAAAAACAAAAAGGATAGCTGGATTTTAAAATTAGAATTAGAGCATGACTTCCCGAATCGTGGCCAGTATCTCAAGACAGCACCCACCCAACGCATTAGTTAACTTTGTGACTACCCTCGACTTGCTTGACTGCGCGTCTAATACAGTATTTCTATAGTTTCTACACCCCGAGAAAGGGAGAAAACTATTCACTATGGCAGTAAATCCAGTAAATATTACTCCCAAATATATTTTTA
The DNA here is from genome assembly GCA_951230895.1 of Carpatolechia fugitivella. Classification (NCBI taxonomy): domain Eukaryota; kingdom Metazoa; phylum Arthropoda; class Insecta; order Lepidoptera; family Gelechiidae; genus Carpatolechia; species Carpatolechia fugitivella. The sequence goes on from OX579657.1 coordinate 2,805,389, forward strand.
TTTATTTTATACTAGCCAGTAATAGCCCAGCCGTTACGCCAGCGTTGTTTCGTATTTCCGTTCCTTGTCCTCACAAACACAACAGAAAAAGAATTATCCAATTTGGTGCAGTCGCTTGGAAGCGACAGTGGCAGTGCACTTACTTACATTTCGACCGACACGATTCATATTTATTTGTTAATTATATTGTACACTGCTGGAATATGAGGACTGTAACGGGCCGTTGATGATGATGATATTGTACACAAAAACATTACATAAGTAATACAATCATAAAGTAAAAGTCGAAACAACTACTTTAAAGAAATATCTTACAGCAGACTTAGTAAGCGGAACCTTTCCTTCCTTTCCGTTTTTTTCCTAACATTTATTTGACTTAAAATTAAACACGCATGTAAGTATATCCACTTAAAATTAAGCATTAAAGTTGAATTTCCGGTAAGTAGAACATCTTCCTAGCGATTTTCTGCTTGAAACGGCAAAGAATATTGGATAAAGAAAATGAGGCACGTTCAAGACTGCTATCATTGAAAGCAAACTGAAAGTTAATCAGAAAATTACACGTGCTTCTTTGTGTCTTGTATGATACACGCATCTATACCTTCCGTCTTTATTTTTAAGAAGACTTGACAAAAGGCTGTAACACACACACATTACACATCACACTTTTTTATTATTATTATTATTTATTAGGGAAACAAACAGCTTATACAATACTTAAATTCTAGTGTATACATTTATATATCACTAAAAGCTAAAAGAGCTTACACAAAAAACTAAAACAAAAGTCGTTGTGAGAAAACTTATAAATAACGCTAATTGCTAAAAAATTACAAATAATATAATATATAGGTTGTGCATTGCCATTCAACGTGGCGACGCAGCGAGTGTCATGGGCACCTTTGCGGCGGGTATGACCCGGGGAGGTATTTTTGACTGACATTGTGCATACTGCATATACAGGGTGTTTGGAAGATGGGTGCAAAGCTTTAACACATTATTAGTACAGGCCATTTAGAACCATTTTAGACTATACTTAGCTTACACGAAGTATGATTTAATTTTATACCAGAATTTAACTGTTTTTGAATCTTGAATAAATTCATCAACTTCAAATGTCTGTAAAAAAATAGCCACATGACACAGATGCTTTAATCAGGTCTTATTAGATTGTTTACTTATTACTTTATTCAAATAAAATTAAAAACAATTCACTTACCTTCCAGATTGGCTATTATTTGCAGCCAACTGCAAAATTTTGGGTATTTTAAACAAAAACAGTTAAATTCTGGTATGAAATTAAATCATACTTCGTGTAAGCTAAGTATAGTCCAAAATGGTTCTAAATGGCCTGCCTAAAGCTTTGCACCCATCTTCCAAACACCCTGTATATGTATTCATAATTATTGACATTATGATTTTAAATTTAATAATAATAATATACCCCTTTTTAAATAATATACCTAATAATGGGTATCGTTCATAAAAAAAATAACACAAGTAATTGGGTGTAATTTGGTTACAAATTTTGACAATCTTGTTTAAAAGATCTTTTTTTGATGGTACGCTTTCGGTTAAAAATATCAATTTCATTGTAAAACTTGTTGTATGTCGAGCAGGATCTTACTATGAAGCGATTTTTTGCATACTTTGTGGGTGAGGGTTTTGCATACTTCGGAAAGTAATTAAATAAAATGAAACGAAAAGTTTATTTGCTCAAAACATAAGATGGTTTGGTTCAAAAAAGTCTCTCACATTTCACCAGATTTGGCATGCAAAAATAATTATATAAATATAATGGTTTAAAAAAAATTACTACTTGTTAACTTAACATGCTATCGTTATGACTTTCAGAAATTCATTTACAGAGTAAAACATTCTTTCCATTAAATATTGTCAACAACTTAAGTCTAAACAATTTACTTGGTAATAATTTTATTTCCTTAGGCATATTCCTTATTCCTTTCCTTTTTTATTTCCTTTTCCTTATGGACCCTGTTGTCTGATAATAAAAATTATTATTATTATTATTATTATTATTATAGCACACATGCATGGTGTTTATACCTACACATTTTTTTTAGTAGTAACCCAAATTGTAGCAAGATAGGAATAAAACACAAAATAGAATCTCGGTCTATTATATATTCTTTATTGCACACTTTTTACAATATATTCTAAAATTAGTTACAAAGGCGAGCTTATCTCTATAAGAGATCTATTCCAGCCAACCTACAATGTGGTGGAAAAGGTGAAAATTAGAGCGGGAACTAGGATGTGCATTGTGCACTAAATAAATTAATAATGTGATCGCCCTAATCTAGGGTAGGCTCGAGCCCCTCAGTGGGGACGTATATGAGCTGTGATGATGACTTGCCGAGTTTAGGCGACGGGTTAACTCGCCACTGTACTTGTGCAAGTACTAAAATGGACCCTAAGGCTCATAGCTAGAGAAGCGTCATTCTAATTACCACTAAACCATCTTTTCCGAACCTCTTCCTTCATATTTAAATTAACTTCAGAACACTTACACACTACACTTACTTACTTACTTATGCACCTTTTTTAATTTATTAATTGAAATATAAAAAAATATTTTTTCAAGTATCTTGCTCAGAAACAAAGGTCATCAACATCAACGGCCCGTTACAGTCCACTGCTGGACTATGAGCCTCCTCCCCTTAAGTGGAGGGTTTGCCATAATCTCCACGCTTGGCAGGCGGGTTGGAGTTCGCAGATTAAAAGGTTACTGTATCAGAGAGCGCTGCTGCCCGTTCCCTGTTCAATGTGTAGTCCCTAAGTCGCCTCTTACGACACCCACGGGAAGAGTAGGGGTCGGTGACAAATGTATTCTACGCTGCCGTCACCACCCGGCAACAACGGAAATAAAGTTACAAGGCTTCAAAGTTGATGGTTAGACAGCGAGGTCCGACGTGACATGTGACGTCATTGGTCACGCGGGCCATACATCCGCCATAGAAAATTTTGTTTTCGTGGGACGTATATGAGCTATTGTTTAATAATGTTGTATCTATTTAGTTTTTCGATCAATTTTGATTATGTGTCAGTGTTCTATTTTTGAATACTTTCAGATGAACTATGAAAGAAACATATATTTTTTATGCATATTCCCTATTAGCATACATACATACATCGCGGGAAGACTCGTCAAAATAATTGAAATTACTGAGAAGCCGTGAACCTAATTACGAAGTGCTTAATTGGAGACTTTGAAATCAAACACATCAAAAGATGCCTCTTATGGTTTCTGATTGATTACATTCATTAGTGTGGTAAAATGCAACGTAATTAGGTGAACATTAGACTCAATTCCAAGTGGTCGTTAAACTTTCCAATTTTATTCAGGTGGCGCCCCTAAAACACTTCGCTATTCTACCTGAATATCTTTTCATACATCTTACTGACACCATTCATTCATTTATTAGGTTACTTTTTTTACTAGCATAATATTAGTACTATAAACTTATGTTTTATTCTATTTTGACAACAAACAGTCTTATACTAATACATTTCCTTTCCTCTGAATACAATTCTCGACCTTGAGTGCAAACAATGGTTATAAACCAGAACAATTTTGGGAAAAACGTGCAAAAAATACGTAGTGCTTACGGAAGGAGCTTCCCAAGATCGTTCCTGATGATGTAGGCATTGGCCTCACACCAACATATCTCCATCTGAGTCCGAGTCATCTCTAGTACAGGGGTTCCCAATTTTGTTTTGGTCTCGGAACCCTAATTGACGATATTTTTTGGCGGAACCCTATTTTGATAACTAAAGAAATTACTGTGTAGTCTGAATATTTTTCATGTGAGACTTGAACGCGCATCCTGCGCGACAAGAGCGCTCACGTACCGTAGTGTTTAAGGGGTTTAAGCGAAGTCGTAATTAAATGTAGAGTCTACATTGTAGACGATCGTTTTAACTCTCGGACTGAACGCGGAACCCCTGTGACCTTTCTACGGAACCCTAAGGTTCCACGGAGCGCCTTTCGGGAATCGCTGCTCTAGTAAACCATTTCTGAATACGTGCCTATGTTGTTGTGCTACTTGTTTATCAATACATGATTTCTCTGTTAGGTGGAGACCATAGGCGACGCTTACATGGTGGTAGCTGGCGCCCCTGAAAGGTGCTCCAAACACGCAGCAGAGGTGGCTTCTTTAGCCCTTCATGTGCTGGATGCCGTGCCCGCTATCAGAGTGAGACATATGCCAGCTGCTAGGCTGTGCATCAGGATAGGTAAGTCTTGCGAAGAAGCTCAGATGTGGCATACGGCCAAAGTATTATTGGCAGCTATTAGATATGCCTCAGGATGTTAGTAGCTGCTAAAAATTAGTCAAAATGACCTGAGAGCAATCTCTGATTGATGGAATTTGCCGGCTACTAAAAAACAACTGAAGTCTTTCAAAAGAAATCGTATAGTTAAGATCTTTTTTCCACCTCTACCAGGGATCCACAGCGGCCAATGTGCGGCTGGCGTGGTGGGAGTGAAGATGCCCCGGTATTGCCTCTTCGGTGACACTGTCAATACAGCAGCCAGGATGGAATCCAACGGAGAGCCGCAGAGGATTCACATCAGCAACGACACCTACAAGCTGCTGAAACAACATGGCGGATACCACTTTAAGGAACGAGGCATCATAAATATCAAGGTAGGTGTGAACCTCTTTCTTTCCTTTCTTTTTTTTCATACTTATTGACTCTGGCAGATAATTGAAAAGTCTAAAATATTTTTGGATTTTCGGAAATTTCTAGAAAAAAATTCGATTTCACGGACTAAACAACGACCGAGAGGTAAACTACTATACCTATATGCGCATAGTTTTTGGAATAGTCACATTCAAAATCTTGGCAAATATATTTTTAAGAGACGCTACAACTGCGTGTTGTATCTAGTACAATTGTTGTAACTAGTACAAGAAAATTAAAGACTTTTCCAGGTATCAAATCAAATCAAATAAAAAATATTTTATTCGAATTAACATTTTTACAAATCATTTTTCGACGTCAAAGCTATCATGGATGGCACGTTCACTACCATCAATCACCAAGTTTCCAGGACTCGTTTTTGGTTTTCTTTGGCACGTTAAAATGGCGCAGACCATATTTTCCTTCAATGTAAAGTTTGTTAGTCCTAAAGCAACAAGATCCTGTTGAAAAAGTATATTGTTGTAAGTGTATTATTGTTCTTCTGAATTTTGTTTCTTTTGTCAGTAGCCACAAAAACAATCAGCAACAGCTTATATACGTCCCCACCGAGGGGCTCGAGCCTACCCTAAATTAGGGTGATTAGGCCTTAGTCGACCACGCTGGCCGGAGTGTGCAGGTTTCATCACGTTGTTTTCCTTCACTGTAAAAGCGTCTAAAACGTACATATGAATTCGAAATTCGAAAACACATTGATACGTGGTGGGGATCGAACCCGCGTCTCCAACGCTCTCAATATATGTTTGCAGTGCCTTAATCAGAGCATCAAATGTGAGACTGAATTATTATATTAAGACCTATGTAACTACCATTTGATCGCAAATAGAATTATGAATTATGTTTCTAGCAATTAAGTTGTCTTGTAATTAGTCGATGAGCTCCTTAATTTAATACCTACGTAAATTTATTTCATTGCTATTAATATTGACTTGTGTTGTCAGTTAGTAGAGTCTTTCATTATGATAATTGTAGACGAAAAGCTTTCGCGTGTAGATATTTGTTTTTTTTTTCAATGTCTCACTAACTTTACTAGCCTTTCAATATCATTGCTGACGGATTCAATTTTAATTTTTAGGTAACATGGAAACCTAAAGATACATTCATTTGATAGTAGAATTAATTTTAACATTTGTGTCTCAATATGTCTATGACAATCTTGTGTATGTAAAAAGAAATATAAGTAATTTTCAGAAGCACAGTGATATACACAATTTTAATACTAGAAATAAAGACAAGTTGGTTGCTTATGTCAGCCGACTACATAAAATTAGTAATTCTTTTAAAGGCAATTTGTATACGCTATTAAAATAAGGTTCCTACTGATATTAGAAACTTACCTTTAGACAAGTTTAAAATAATTATAAAACAGAAATAGTATAAAAAAGGTTACTATAGGATATCTGATTACTTAGAGGACAGATGTCCATGGGAACAGATTGCTTGAGTGGCAGGCCTTTTCGATATTTAATTAACATTAATTTTGTTATATTTTAATTTTTTATTTAAAAAAGGAAACGCAATAATACGACGACTGTGGAGTTTCTTCGGTGAGCTCTTCTCCACAGATTCCGCCATTGTGTTAGTGAACTCACCCAAAAAAATGTAATGACGGATCTAAGTGATGTAATAACATCCTATGGAAATAAATTACTTTTGAATTTGAATTTTGGACAGAGGTCCATTGATTTTTGCTCGCTCTCCTCTATTGTCTCTGTCTCCGTCTTCGTTTATGATTTTGTTTTATTAAGGCCCGGTTTTTCAATCGCTAGATAAACTAACAAATGGTGTTTATTCGACAGATAGCAAGATATTGAATTTTTCAACAGTCGGATAAGACTTATTTAATGAATAACTCCAATATCTGAAGAATAAATCTATCTGCCGCTTCATTTGCCAGACAACTGTACTATTCGACTGATAGTTTGAGGCATGACGTTATGACAAACAATTTTCAAAAAAATCTTGAAACTGGCACAAAGTTCAACTAGTGCCATATCAAAAAAAGAAGAAGTAAATAATAGAATTGACATGACACTGTTGACAGAAAATGGGCAGAAAAGTCTGTCTTGCTCTAACGTTAGTCTAAGCAATATATTTGTTTCACCTCTCTGAAGATTGCGTCAGATAGTTATCAATGGAATAAATAACGATTGATAAATGGGAGAACAATTATTCGTCCGATAAACAGTCATATAACTTTGTTCGTTAGATAGTTATTAGATCATTAATCTGAGGATTGAAAAACCGGCCCTTAGTAGCTTTGTACTATGTTTGTTTTGGTTGACTAAAAGTAAACAACATGTGTGTCCTACCCGTTTTGACATACGGAGCGGAGACGTGGAACATGACGGTGAGGCTGGCCCACCGGCTACGTCACTCAGCGAGCTATGGAAAGATCTATGCTTGGTATTTCGCTACAGGATAAAATCCGAAACGAAATCATCCGGCAGAGGACCATGGTGGTGGATATTGTCCAGAAATGAAGCAAGCTGAAGTGGCAGTGGGCTGGCCACGTCTGTCGCAGAACCGACGAGCGTTGGAGCAGACGGGTTCTCGAATAGAGACCGCGTCTCGGGAAAGTGTGAGACGCCCCCCTGCCAGGTGGACTGATGACCTGAGGAAGGTCGCTAGTGGTGGCTGAATGAGGAAAGCGGGTGATCGTGCGCTTTGGCGTGCCCTTGGGGAGGTCTACGTCCAGCAGTGAACTGCAAATAGGCTGATTGATTGGAAACAATCTTGCTTGATCTTTTTATGTAAAAAAAAAGAGAAACATTTTTATAACAGCTATTATAGCAAAGAAATTTAACCATCATTAATGTTATTCTATTTTCTTTTCTTGAAACTTATTTTTACGTTGTTCGATACAAGAATCTATACTACTTATTACATACAACACACTTCGAAAGAAATACGAGAGACTTTATGGCCTGTATTCATAGACAAAATTCGCCACAGATTCAATTTGGTTCGGAAAAAAATATTCAATCTAGGTGGTACAAAGTACGGACCGAGTTCCAATTTTAATTATTATTAATATTTTTATGAATTACGACCAAAATTAATTATGCATTTACTTTCACAGGGCAAAGGCGAAATGAAAACATGGTGGCTGATCGGAGAGGACCATGAAAGAAGAAAGAATTCACTGTTTCGCTTCCGTAAGTATTTCAACATTGAGTTTTTATCATAAATTAAGAGATAAAAGATCAAAAATGTTTTTAGGTCGACGACGGCGCCATTTTAAATCCAGAGCGGAGCGAGTTTTTAAAACAGCAAGCCATGAACCAGCCAGTAATTTTATTCAAACTGCGTTCAATCTCTTTGATCGTGGAACACTGAAAAACATTCATGTTCTGAATTCAAAAGTCATTATTGCTCATGTGAGAGTCTCTCTTGTTTAGTCACAATTAGTATTATGCCCTATTATTAGATTAGAAGCTTTTATGGTCGGCCACACTAATACTCGATAAATTAATCAAATTTATCGAACCTGCTCACGAACTGAACCGTTATGCTAATATAAGAACTTCAGAACTTCTTCGCAGTAAGAAACTAAGTCGGTTGTTCTTCATTGTTCTTCTTACCTTTGCAGCTGTTAAGGGCCCCGGAGACGGTCAAACGGTTTGACTCAAACCTTACGTGTTTGATCAAACCGTTTGAGGTCGGTTTGAACGGCTTGTCAAACAGCTCTGCGCAGTCTGATTCTGTATGCTGTCGTAATTACACTTCTGACGCGTCAAACACAACAAAAATATGAAATTGCGTCAAACATGCTTCAAACACGTAAATGTTTGACAAACCGTTCAAACCACGTTTGTAAACGATCAAAATGGTTTGAGTCAAACCAAACTTTACGTGTTTGAATCAAACCGTTTGACCGTCTCCGGGGCCCTTTAAATTTAATTTCTTATAACTTTTTTAGATCTGAAAACAGAGGCGGTACTTTCGTAAAATAACTTCAAACGTGTTTCGAACTTGATACCTAAGTCAACTTACCACGTACTTGTGTTTCTTTATAGTTAGGTATCTAACTTAAATTCAAAAGTGATAGAATATAATAGAATAACTTACTTCACTTACTTTTTTACCCACGACGGACGGAACGGAACGGAGGCGGTATATGCGTTTTTCTTATACTTCTTCTTAATTTATACGAATTTCACGAATATATAGTTAATAAACCAACACAATTTCCAACTAATTTCATTTGACTTTAGCCTAGGATTTAGTTTTGTACAAACAATAACAAGTGACTTTCCAATAGCTAATTGATTCTACAAATTATGTTCGCAATATAAAATGATTTTAACTTGATATTCACTGTTTGTTTTCACAAACTTATTGTTGCTTCATAAATGAATCTTAAACTAAAGGTTTCTTGTTATAGAACCGGGTCTAAATCGCAGTGTCGAGGAAAATTCGGACGAACCGTGGTGGGGCCCTGAACGCTCTATTCAGAGCATCCGAGAACGCGCCAGGCTGTCCTGTGGGGGGTCCTTGGGCCCCGGGTCGGCCCTCTCCTCGCCAGGGCCCCCCGTATGCGCCTGCTTCGTCCCTAGGGACCACCACTCCGCCCCGGCAGTCACTTTCTGCGACGAATGACGCTAACCACAGCAAGATACCACCCCTTTCTTTTGGATCAAAAGTGATGATAACGACTGGAACTGTGTTCAAGATTTAAATAAACTCGGAAAACATACGGAGAATGATAATAATATGTTTGTACAGGACGAGAATTCTGCGTCCAGAATCAAAAGTAAAATAGATAGGTTTACGGTTAATGAGGAAACGAAGAGTAAAACGGCTAGTGAGTATTACATAGAGGATAAGGATAGAAGTAATGCGTATAAGATAGTGTACGGCTGTAAGATAGACAGTGATGAGTTGTTGAAGTTTGAAGACGATGCCGCGTCTAGAGCTAGAGGTCTGGCTGCCTTCCGAAGACTGTACTCCATTGATTACGAAAATGGTACTTGGTTGTAAATTGTAATGTTAAAAAATAAACACAAATGTATAGGTATCATTTCCATAGTATTTAAAGACAAGCACGAATTATGAATTCCAAATTAGTAGATTAGCTGACAATATATGTTTTGGTGTAGTAAATTGTTAACAAACACGTTACGTGTATTAAATGTACACTTTAATCTTTAAAATGTAAAATTTTTCTTTATCTTTATCAAATCAAATCTTATCAACGATTTTTTTAAATGCTATTATTTATTATTGTTTTTTATTTTTATTAAATGAAAGTCTACAATTAATGTTAGTTATACATTCGTAGGTAATAATATATTCCCAATCATATTTTAGTACATGTTCTCCAAAAATGCAAGTAGTAGACACACGTAGTGTACGTGCGTGTACGTGTGGTAGTGCACACGTTTATTGTTTTATTAATGATAAATAGGATAGGACTTAAGACCTGTAAATGTTATTTATCTTATGTAATTTTCTTGTGATGACCTTATTATTTAGACAATAAGTATATTTATAATTGAGGAATTCCAGAATTTGTCAAACTAGGCATGTTGTTGTAACGGCACTTTTTTATCTCAATGTGACATACGACTGTTTTATTTAAATTTTAATCGACAAACTAATATTTATAAGAACATCTTGATATTAAAAAATACAATTAAGTCTATTATAAAAAAAAAAAAACATAATATTAGGACTATCGTTTTTAAAAATTACTAATAAAAGTGGACCTAACAGAAAACCTTGTGGTACTCACGAGGTATTTTCACAAAATACCTATTAATCAAATTAATAATCGTTATTTCAAACAAAGACTGAAAGTTTCTAGTCCAAGAAAGTAAATTTATTGACACGTAGAAAATTTTACTAAAAATAATATTAAAATGCTACATAATGAATATAACCTTGCGTATCAGAGGCTAAAGTAGCGATTATTTATCTATTTTATACAAAAAGCATTACAGGAACAAACAAAACATGTCGTATTGATACCAAAGATAATATTTACTTGATCAAACCACATATTATTGCTTAACCAAAAATATTAATATTATATGAATATGTGAACCTCTTAAATTTAATTAAATGTACTAATAAAATTAATATAATTACAAAAAGGCAAAAATACTATTAATATTTAGAGAAGCATTTTAAAGCTTCGAAATCACCTTAAAGATGTGAATATGTTTATATGACGTTTTATATTATATATATATATTTTGGTGAATGTGCTTTACATTATCTAATCTAAATTAAGCATGATCTTTTAGTTTATAGAAATTCAAACATAAGTAGAATTAATATGAAAAAATAATAGACAGATTCCTTTCACATCGATCTGATAACTATCTGAAATTGTAAAAAATGTTGACGAATATAACAATGAATTTCCAAAAAATATTAATAGTTAACTAACAAAACAACGATGTATTTTCAATTAGATCTTTTCATCTTTTTTTAGTTTTCATCTGTTTTATTTGCAACTACGATATTCCCATTCGTGTCTTGCTGAGCTGCAGTCCGGCAGAGGACCAAGGTAGTTGATATCGTCTAGAAATGTAGCAAGCTGAAGTGTTTGTGGGCTGGCCACGTCTGTCGCAGAATCGACGAGCGTTGGGGCAGACGGGTACTCGAATGGAACCGTAATGTGGGACGCCCCCCTGCCAGGTGGACTGATGACCTGAGGAAGGTCGCTGGAGGTAGCTGGATGAGGTAAGCGGGTGATCGCGCGCTTTGGCGTGCCCTTAGGTTAGGGAGGCCTACGTCCAGCAGTGGACTGCAAAAGGCTGATTGATTGGTTGATTGAGCTCCAGTCTATTATCTCTATCTACTCAGCCTATATCTACCCACTGCTGAGCATATGCCTCTTCCTTTTTGCGCCATTCACACCGGTCCTGAGCTGTCCTGAGCCCATTGGCTTAATTGTGGCTACAATGACATCTGCCAGGATCGGGCAGGTGGTCTGCCTCATCAACGGCCCGTTACAGTCCACTGCTGGACTATGAGCCTCCTCCACTTAAGTGAAGGGTTTTGCCATAATCTCCACGCTTGGCAGCGGGTTGGAGATCGCAGATTAAAAGGTTACTGTATCAGAGAGCGCTGCTGCCCGTTCCCTGTTCAATGTGTAGTCACTAAGTCGCCTCTTACGACACCCACGGGAAGAGTAGGGGTTGGTGACAAATGTATTCTACTCTGCCGTCACCACACGGCGAGGTGGTCTGCCTACCGAGCGCTTGCCTGTTCTTGGCCGCCATTCGGTTATAGCCTTAGCCCATCTTCCATCTTTCCGTCTCGCCAAGTCCTTATTTGACGTCAGCAATTTTATACAAAATATTTATGTGAATTTGTTTTTATACTTAAAACTAAAGATGATTGGAATGTAGGTAATTATTTATGATTACAATACAAGTAAGATTTTATGTAAACGTATACTTAAATGTTACGATGGAATACGATTGCTGTTGACTGTTAATTAAATGACGTTTTTTTAATTGCATTATTTTTATTTACATTTCCCCTTAGACCGCGAGCCTTTATTTATGTAAGCATTTCCCATTATTTAAATTTGTCATTCATAAAAGATCTAGCTGAAAGACGGTGAAGAAAAACATCGTGATGAAACCTGCACACTCCTGCGAAGAAATTCAAAGGTAGTGTGTGAAGTCGACCAACCCGCACTGCGCAAGCGTGGTCGACTAAGGCCTGATCGCTCTAATTCAGGGTAGGCTCGAGCCTCTCGGTGGGGAAGCATATGAGCTGTTGATTGATGAAAAAATCTAGCTAGCCGCAGAACATGTTAATTGACCGAGCGAACGCGAATAGCGAGCGAAGCGTCTCCATATCAGCTCAGGAAAAAATGATTTAAAAAATATTTCGTATGGCTGTTCTCCTCTACAGGTCGCATATCTCAACCGATTCTCATGAAATTTCGTGAGCAGGTTCGATAAATATAACGTGTTAGCAAAATAACGCAAAACCTCACAGGTGGTAGGTCAGCCCATGAAACTGAACAACTTTGTTCCATAACTTTTTAAATTTGCTAAAAAAAAACTTTGAACTTTCATACAAAAGCTGATCAGTTTGTATGAAAAGTTAAATTATTGTTTTTTTTTATTTTGTGGAACATCTGTAACAATTGATAGCAAAAAAAACATTTTTCGATATATGCCATTAATTTTTCAAAAAGTTATTAATACCATTTGATAGAGCTTAAAAAGCACTTTTAGTATCAGTAATCAGTTTCTCGGTATCTTGTATAGTTTAGGATAAATCGAGTGAGTTCACTTAACGTTCACACCCTGTATGCAGCATGAAATTTACATCGTTTTGTTCCCGCCGTGTAGTGATAGTACCCGTCAAACTGAACAACTTTTCACGAAAAAAAAATTTCCTGCGACAAAAAAATTTTTGGTGTCTCCATACAAAGTGAGACTCCCGAGCGACCCATTTTGTATGGAGAGACTAAAAATTTTTTTGTCACTGGAATTTATTTTTTCGTTAAAAGTTGTTCAGTTTGACGGGTACTATCACTACACGGCGGGAACAAAACGATTGTAAATTTTACGGTGTATAGAACCTCTAGTCATTATTCAGGTAATAAAACACACACAAACATTATATATTATAAACAATTTTTAATAAACAAATATAAACATAACATTATCTCTTTTTAAATATACTTAACAATAAACACTACTAGTACTATTTGGAATGTAGGTAAATAACCTAATAATAAGTAACAAAAGTAATATGAATCATAACCTCACATAATTTATTAATCAATATTTGGAACTTTAATTGAACTAAGTAGGTAATGAAGCCTTATGAATTCACAACCCGATTATTCATTTTTATACTTACTGAAGTACGAACAATTTATAATCATATCTCAGGGACATATTACTAAAACACGGTCGCCGAGCAGAAAGAATTTAGTACGTCGACCTGTTATTATCTGCCTCTGTTACTCCTGCGTAAACATATTGTCATCCCACTCCTAATAATAGGTCAACGTACGAAATTCTTTCTGCTCGGCGACCGTGCTTTTGAACATTAATGTATGTATTCTGTTGTTAATTTATAATTTTAGTGTTCTGGCTCCGTCACTGGGCAGACAGACAAAAAATGTAGGACTCCCTTTGTATTGAGACAACACTTTCTGCTTCAGTTCTTCTACGTTATTCTTGTTGACCTGTGAAATAAAATAAAAAAGTGTTCATTACATTAATTAATTAACCTCGATGTTCCTCTACAGTTTGACATTAATTATAGACTACATCAACGGCCCGTTACAGTCCACTGCTGGACTATGAGCCTCCTCCACTTAAGTGGAAGGTTTTGCCATAATCTCCACGCTTGGCAGGCGGGTTGGAGATCGCAGATTAAAAAGTTACTGTATCAGAGAGCGCTGCTGCCCGTTCCCTGTTCAATGTGTAGTCCCTAAGTCGCCTCTTACGACACCCACGGGAAGAGTAGGAGTTGGTGACAAATGTATTCTACTCTGCCGTCACCACACGCCTTAAGAAAGTGTTTAATTAACCTCGATGTTCTCTACTGTTTGACATTTTATAGACTAGTCTACAATCAGTTCGAGATCCTTAGGGGAGGCCTTTGTCCAGCATTGGACGTCTTTCGGCCGAGATGATGACGATGATGACATTGTGGGGATCGAACCCATGTCTCCCGGACGGGAGGCAGGGGCCCTAGCGAATACATCACCGACGCTCACATCTATCATCTATATATAGTTCTACGTCTTTATGTGTTTTTGGGTCAACACGTGAACAAACTGGCTGAATTTTTAAAGCTTCCATTATACAGCAAAGTTCCTTGCGGAAGTGTCTACCCATTCGGTAAAGTTAACCGAGATTAAAGAGCTTCACCATGTTACAAGTAACAAGTTCAACTTCACGACTTGACTTTGTCTTCACGCCACGTGTAAGAAATTGAGACAAGACACGTGTTATTGAACCTTTGAGATGGGAACAAAAGCAAACGCAAGCAGAAGTCAAATTAAAAATAAATAATAATACGACCCCGTAGCCTAGTTGGGCGTATGCCTGCCTACGAAGCACAGGGTCGCAGGTTTGAATCCCGCCCAGGGCAAACATTCGTGTGATGAGCACTTATGTGTTTGCCTTGTGTCTGGATGTTGTTTATCTACAACTCTATTCAAGCAAAAAATTCAAAAAATAATAATGCATTAATATTGGGTATAATTTAATATGATAATTGGGTAAATAATAATGCATTGATATTGAAATTAAAAATGAAATATCTGACGAAGCATTTGGCCGTCGACTGAAACACCCTTTATTGGATAACCCATTGTACTCAGTAAACGAGTACAAAAATATTTAAAAAATAAAAAAACAATTTTTATTTTTAATCATTTTGACATAATATTTTATGGTTATTATTATTTTTATTTTTTTTTATACTCTGACTGCGATTTTTTTATAGTTTTAAGAAATTCAAAATGTATATTAATCGGCAAATCGAGTTAATAAATGAAACTAAACTAAACTAAACATTTGCATCGGGCCCTTAAATTCTGGATATTTAAATTCTTACTTTGTTTACATTTCCACGGCGTTTCTGAAACCGAGAATCGTAGTAGCCTCGTACGTATAAAACTGTTTTAAAAACTTACCAAAGTGACGACACATCCACCGAAGCCTCCGCCCGTCATCCTGGCTCCGTAGACCCCTGGAGCTCCACGCATGATGTCCACTAGCTGGTCCAGTTCTGGGCAGGATACCTCCATCAGCTTACTCAGTGAATCGTGGGACTGGTATAGCAGTTCACCGACCTAGTAGGAAGGTACCAGATAAGAAAATGCCAAACAGCTCAAACTGATGCGATAGGTTCCAATCACACATTCATTGGCGTTGGTTTGAGCAGAACTTTTTTTTATCATTCATCTTGTATTGTTGACGTCATTTAAGTCTTTCAAAACCGGTATTTACTTTGAATATACCTCAGAGGAACAAAAGACGACCACGACGCGCGTCAGAATGGATCAATGATTGAATGAATGAAACCTTTGGAATATACATTATTGCGAAAAACCAAAATACATAATATCGAACAACTTTACGTAGTATACATAGGCAACCTTATTGCTACATATCAATTTCTTACAAGCAAAATTTCTGTAATATTTAAATTTATGGTAAGTGTACAGCAGCCAGCAAAAATCCTATACACAGACCGATAACATCGCGATGAAACCTGCACATTCCTGCGAAGTCTAAGTCTAAAGAAGACTAAGGACTAATTCAGGGTAGGCTTGAGCCCCTCGGTGGGGACGTAAATGAGCTATTGATGAACATAAAAATTAGGATTTTCCCGTGGGAATAAGACTTTTTCCCGTATCCAGGGTACAAACTATCTCTATTCCAAATTTCATCCCAATCCGTTCAGTAGTTTTTGCGTGAAAAAGTAACAAACATCCATACATACAAACTTTTGCGTTTATGCGTAAGGATGTAAAAATAATATATTATTTGGATTGGATGTTTAAATGTTTTGATGTTTGTTCCGCCTTCACGCTTAAAGTGCTCAACGGATTTGGATGAAATTTGGAATGGAGATAGTTTGTAACCTCGATTAAGGATACATTTAATGGGAAAAAGTCTTATTCCCAAGGGAAATCCAACGCGAGCATAGCCGCCAGCAGATCGCTAGTATTTGATAATTCCGCGTGAAAGGTTCCGAGTTTGATTCCCACAAACAGTTTCAACTTACGCGTTTGAGATCCTTCTGGGGCATGATTCTGGCCACGTCCTCAGTTCGCTGGATCTCCTTGATCACGTGCTCTGCTCTCATGAGAACCAGCTTGTCACAATTCTGGCGCTTTAGCTCTAAAAAACACATATTTTTAAAGACAAATGCTTTGGTTGGGTTTAGTCTTTGAGTTTTAGCAAGGCAAGAGTATGTAAAGGCAGGGGAGAGCAAATAATAAATTTCATCCTAAATTTGATCACAGTCGGTCGGTGATCTAGAGGCTAGGGCCGCTGCCTCCCATCCGGGAGACGCGGGTTCAATCCCCACCGCGTACCAATGTGTTTTCGAATTTCGAATTCATATGAATGTTTATTCGACGCTCTTACGGTGAAGGAAAACATCGTGATGAAACCTGTACATTCCTGCGAAGAAATTCAAAGGTTGTGTGTGAAGTCGACCAACCCGCACTGGACCAACGTGGTAGACTAAGGCCTAATCGCCCTAATTCAGGGTAGGCTCGAGACCCTCCGTGGGGGCGTACCAGGCCTCCACCTCAGAATTGATCACAGGGTAAGAATATATAACTTGTTCGAGCAAGTAGCTCATAACATGTTGGGAGAAAACAAACAAAAGAAGAAAAACAAAAAACTAAACAATTATAACATACAGAAGAATCAAATAAAATAGGCAAGAAGACAGACCGTTCAGGTTGTTAGAATGTTTTTATTATAAATAATAATAATGTATTTTTTATAATCAAGAAAAATAGTACATTATCTTATTACACCAGGACAAATCCCAATTTATCGCTAATTGGGATAATACGAACGATAACATTTATCGGTGCTTGACCTAAAAGACGTCCCTGGCTTGCTGGCCAAAACAAATATCTCTGAATCGATTATTGGAAAAGGGGAATATTGAACGATTCTCCTGATTCAAAACAAAGAGATCAAAGACAACGCAAAGACAGCGATTAACAGCCTCCGTGACCGAGTGGTCGAGATTTCGGCGCCCATGGAGGTTCCGGGTTTGATTCCCGGTAGGGACACTGTCAAGCAAAAATCTCTTTCACCAGTTTGGCTAGGACATTGCAGGCTGAATTACCTGATTGCCCGAAAAGAAAGATGATTCCGTGCTTCGGAAGGCACGTTAAGCCGCTGTTGGTCCCGGCTACTATCTAGTCGTTACATGAACCAAGTTAGTGGCCCTTGGCGGCTCTATAACACTGACACCAGGGTTTGTGAGGTCGGTTGTCGACCTTACAACCCACACGATGATGATGAACGCAAAAACAAAACGCAAGGCAGCTATTTTAGAACGCAGGCAAGAACTAAAACGGATTTTGAACTTTCTCCTCTAAGGGCGGTTGAAGATTTTGGAATATTGTCATTTTTGAAAGAAAACTACGCGGACGATGTCGCGGGCTGAATGCTAGTAATTTGTAAACTGAGAAAAAGAGATTCGAGATTTATCTCGAATTCCAACGGGAAATCTTGCAGATATCACTCACCCTCCAGATCAGTTAGCTTGGCGCCCCTGAGCGAGGGTAAGCCAAGTCTCTCAGCTGCCTCCTGGCACTGCGCCCTCCTCTGAGGATACTCGCTGCCGGTCAGCCGATGCTTCACGTTGCTGTCCGTGACCAGGATCACGGCGTCTCCAAGGTCCACCTGGATATCACTCACCCTCCAGATCAGTTAGCTTGGCGCCCCTGAGCGAGGGTAAGCCAAGTCTCTCAGCTGCCTCCTGGCACTGCGCCCTCCTCTGAGGATACTCGCTACCGGTTAGCCGATGCTTCACGTTGCTGTTCGTGACCAGGATCACGGCGTCCCCAAGGTCCACCTGGATCTGGGTAGACTCTAAAGACCTGGAAAAAGGGGTAGAGTATTTTTGATCGAATATGTGCTTGTTGGCTGGGTCTTCTTCCGTCGGCACTTCTGTGGCATTGCTAAAATGTCTTTAATGAGATTTGCAAATGTACTTGGAAATACGAAAAACAATAAATTTAGTATAATTTTAGTATAATTTTAGTACGCTAATACGATAATAGATAAGAGCGTCGGTGGTCTAGTGGCTAGGGCCGCTGCCTCCCGTCCGGGAGACGCGGGTTCGATCCCCACCACGTGTTTCGAATTTCGAATTCATATGTACGTTTATTCAACGCTCTTACGGTGAAGGAAAACATCGTGATGAAACCTATGCACACTCCTGCGAAGAAATTCAAAGGTTGTGTTCGAAGTCGACCAACTTGCACTAGGCCAGCATGGTCGACTAATTCAGGGCTCGAGCCCCTCGGTGGGGACGTATATGAGCTGTTGGTGAATACGATAATAGTCGTTATCTTCTTTTCGAGTCGATGGTTTTATATTTTGATGGACCAGTAAGCCGCCACCCGGCGAGCATTATCGGTCTCCTCCCACAGGTCTCGTTGCGTGCAGGTGTCAGGGCACGAGGGGCATGTCAATGAGCCATTGTTTGTGGGTTGTGGGGTGGGTGGTTATAGTTACTTATAAACCATGTCAGACGCCATTAGGAGTTTGATAATTCCGATATTAGGATTATTTTAGAATAAATATTAGGACTATTCATAACCCACACGATTATGGCGATGATCATCACGTTTTCTATTTGTTTAGGAACCTAATTTCAATCACATTTCATTAGTTAAACATACACTTGTTATATTAATTCTGGTAATGGCAACGTGGCAACGTGATTAAAATTCCATACTGTAAAACCTGCAAGACTGGGCCTGCTGGGCTACCGTAAGCCTTTTCTTTTCTTTGTCTTGGTATAACAATAATATTGACTAATTAATTAACGCAAGAACATTAAAATATAACATTATTTGTATCAAGTTTAGCAGATTAGGCATATTATGTAACATATTCGTACTAATGCAGTGTGGGACGGCCACCTACGAGATGGACCGACCTGGTGAGGATTGCTGGGTCTCGTATTATAGTACTCTGCTCTGTGATGTCAATGGTCTTTGGAGGCTCTTTAACACTGACATCAGGGTTTGTGAGGTCGGTCGAACCTTACCTACACGACGAAGAAAAAGACAGTTAACTTTATTGAACTGGAAAGATACTCCTTTATTAGTAGATAAATGTTATTTCTACAAGAACAAGACAAAGTTACGCTAGACACGCAGACAGCTACCGATTCTCAAAAGTAAGAATTAATCTCCATATGTCTACTGGATCGTTACGTCGAGTCTCGTGACGGTGCATATCGACTATGATATCGATAAGTCGAGTGCAGTCTGTAAATGCGTCAATTTTATAATTTTATTGATAAAATAACTATATTGGAAAAGTTTGAGGTATACCTAAATTGAAAGAAATTTTCTACAGCTCAGTACTATCTATATATATTCAAATAATGGAAATTAAAATGGATATCAAATTATCCTCATGTAAAATACTATTAGTTGGTTGTGCATGTGAGTACCCTCCATAGAGCTGCACTTTAAAGATAAAGATAAAAGTGTCTTTATTCGAAGTAAGATTTAACAAAATCATTTTTCGACGTCAAAGCAAGATGGCCCGTTCACTACAAGTGTACGCCTTCTGTGGAGAAGAACGGCCAGAAGAAACTCCACAGGACTCGTATCTTTTGTATTTTTCTTTTTTAAATAAAATATTGTTTACAGTAGTCAATATACATTGTTAATGTTTCCTGTGCCGTTTTGAGCTGGCCATACCTACTTCTGTTATTGGAAAAAGTCAGCTGTCGCTTTTCTGTTCAATTTCCGATTGTTCCGAGGAAAAAACTTGATCTTCAAGAAATTTTTAGAACACCTCAGAACTGTCAAACACTATCGTCAACACCTTGCTAGCCATTTACAAAATTAAAGTGCACTCCATGTTTGAAAGCGGAAGATTCCGGGAGCCGGCGTCCATAGGTCGCTAATTGCCCGAGTTTCAAAGTTATTATGTTAGCTAGCGTTGTAAACACGTTGGTAGCGTTGGCGGGAGATAGTTTGTTTGCAGACCTTACAGAAGGTAATTTAAATTGGTCCCGACCAGAGGCAGATCCAGGATTAATCTTTGGGGGATTGAGGTTCAATTTGTCGTGATATTTTGGCAAATAGGAATAATTTCCTGATTTTGTTAATAAAAGTCTAAACAATAAGGCTCAGATCTGCTCCCTGGAGAGCGAACAGATCCCAACATTTTCGATTTCCTGGTTAATAAGTACATAATATAACATATTTTAACGTCACATCATAAAACAATTTCTGTGTGTGGTGTACTATTATAATTTACTGTTTAAGTTAAAAGAAACTATCATTTTTCATTTAAATAAATAATTTCATTCATCAACAGCTCATATACGTCCCCATCGAGGGGCTCGAGCCTACCTTGAATTAGGGCGATTTGGTGTTAGTTGACCACGCTGGCCCAGTGCGGGTTGGTCGACTTCACACTCAACCTTTGAATTTCTTCGCAGGAGTGTGCAGGTTTCTTCACGATGATGTTTTCCAATAGCCAATAGTCGCCTGTGGCGCTGCGTCAATACGTCTTAACGGCCGCAGACAAGGGGATATCGTTCCAAAATCTTTTCGTTCGGATTGACTCGGCTGGGAAGATAGTAAATGTGTTTTTGAGATTTGAACAGTTCTAGAACATTCAGATTAAAAGACTGAGCAACCACCCGTGAGGCCGTGAGGTTTTGAACAGTTCTAGGACATTCAGATTAAAGGACTGAGCAACCACCCGTGAGGCCGTGAGGTTTTGAACAGTTCTAGGACATTCAGATTAAAGGACTGAGCAACCACCGGTGAGGCCGTGAGGTTTTGAACAGTTCTAGGACATTCAGATTAAAGGACTGAGCAACCACCCGTGAGGCCGTGAGGTTTTGAACAGTTCTAGGACATTCAGATTAAAGGACTGAGCAACCACCGGTGAGGCCGTGAGGTTTTGAACAGTTCTAGGACATTCAGATTAAAGGACTGAGCAACCACCCGTGAGGCCATGAGGTTTTGAACAGTTCTAGGACATTCAGATTAAAGGACTGAGCAACCACCCGTGAGGCCGTGAGGTTTTGAACAGTTCTAGGACATTCAGATTAAAGGACTGAGCAACCACCGGTGAGGCCGTGAGGTTTTGAACAGTTCTAGGACATTCAGATTAAAGGACTGAGCAACCACCCGTGAGGCCGTGAGGTTTTCAGTTCTAGGACATTCAGATTAAAGGACTGAGCAACCACCCGTGAGGCCGTGAGGTTTTGAACAGTTCTAGGACATTCAGATTAAAGGACTGAGCAACCACCCGTGAGGCCATGAGGTTTTGAACAGTTCTAGGACATTCAGATTAAAGGACTGAGCAACCACCCGTGAGGCCGTGAGGTTTTGCTTTATTAACACAATGATATAGGCATAGGCATTCAACTTGCCTGCAATCAATAAGAAGCGCGTGGTCTCTCCTCCCCAACGCAGAGATGTACTGGTCCATGATCCCGCACGGCATGCCCGGGAACTCGTGCTCAGCCTTCTGACACAACTTGGCCTTCTCTACTGGACTGAAAAGTAAATTCCACAATTAAAATCGTTATTAGCACATAAATACTAAAAAAGAAAATCTTTTTTGAAACTGAAAAAGTACAGAAAAAGATAATAGAAACTACGTGGGTCAACAAGCGACCTCTTTTACTGGGGTAGCAATCTCTTCCAGGCAACCTTCAAAAGGGCTCGGCCTTGAGTTATGGCAATCAAGCAGACAACCACACGGACGCAGAATTTCGAGAATTTCTATCAAAACGCGTGCAGGTTATTTTCTATTTTAATAGATCTGAAGAAATTGTATCAGCCCGCAATTCCACATCGAAGAGCCTACCCCTGCCTAACTGGATTAACACACAGGCTACTTTTTACGGAAAAATGTCTTATTCCCATGGGAAAATCTTACACACCGCGAACTGCCAGTAGAAAAATAAAGAAATAAACGTTAGATTTTTTAAAGTAGACAGCACTTACACAGCCTTTGTGGAGTAGACAGCACTTACATTGGGCTCGTTTGGCAGACTTGAGCAGCTTTGACGTCGAAAAATGATTTGTAAAATTTTTAATTCGAATAAAAAAAATGACTGACTTTGACTTTGACTTGACTTTGACTTTGGTTTTGGTGTTGACTTTGACTTCGACTTTGACGAAAAATCTTGTACAAACACAAAACACAAAAAATCAACAGAACAAAACAAACAGAGAGAATGTTGGATTCGTTGAAATTTTTGGGTCAAATAGTAATTAAATATGGGATTTCTTAGAGATAAGTCGAAGAACAAATAGATTTCAATTATCCCTTCCGGCTTTAGTGGATAAAGTAGGTTCAAGTTTCTAACCCGGATAAGTTTCATAAAGCCAAATCTAGTAGTTGATTATTGTTACATAATCCTTATCAATTAATATTATTTATGATACACGATATTACTTATTATAATACTATTTAGTTTCCAGTTAAAAATACTTTATTATTTTCCCTCAAATCCTAAAATAAACTTCCTTCCACTTCTTTCGTATTAATAAGTTTAATTAAAAATCCTTTTTAAACAAGCTTTTAAAGCCGTGGAGTAGAGTATCCTTGTTAAGACAAATCCAACGCGCCCAAACACGACTAGGTTGTGGTGTGTATTTAAGGAGTTCCTATGGCCACCTTCCGGCTCCATCATGAGACCCTGGACATCACGTATGACTAAAGATCTTGTTAAGACAAATCCAACGAGCCCAAACACGACTAGGTTGTGTTGTGTATTAGAGGAGTTCCTATGGCCACCTTCCGGCTCCATCATGAGACCCTGGACATCACGTATGACTAAAGATCTTGTTAATACGAATCCAACGAGCCCAAACACGACTAGGTTGTGTTGTGTATTAAAGGAGTTCCTATAGCCACCTTCCGTCTCCATCATCAGACCAGCTCCATGGTACCATAATATTGCATTGTCATCGCGGTTACATAAGTGTACCAAATTTCATCAAATTCCAATGGCAGCAAGTGCTTCAAATTTGAGTTGCAAGATTTCGCCCGAACATACAAACCCACACTCCCACCCACATACAGTGCAAGCTAATAAAAAGCTTGTAATAATAAAAAGTGGCTGTGACATACGGACGGACAGACAGACAGACAGACAGACATGACGAATCCATAAGGGTTCCGTTTTTTGCCATTTGGCTACGGAACCCTAAAAACAATATTTTTTTAAAATTTTGAATAAGCAAAATAGCTTGCCGAATAGTTTGTCATACTGCGATCGGGTTCTGTTTTATGAGATACTACTTAATACTTGGTCACCGTCATCATCGTCATCAAAGCCGAACGACGCCCGCAGCTGGACCAACGCGCAACGCTCTCCCGAGGATCTCCACAGTGAGCGGCTCTGCGCTGCCCACATCCAGCAGCTTCACTTCACTTCTCTAGATCGCCGATCTGCTTTGTACGGAGCCTACGCTGCGTTTGCTGACGACACGCATGCAGTCAACAAACTTCAACGGCCCGTTACAGTCCACTGCTGGACTATGAGCCTCCTCCACTTAAGTGGAGGGTTTTGCCATAATCTCCATGCTTGGCAGGCGGGTTGGAGATTGCAGATTAAAAGGTTACTGTATCAGAGAGCGCTGCTGCCCGTTCCCTATTCAATGTGTAATCCCTAAGTCACTTCTTACGACACCCACGGGAAGAGGCGTGCGCGTTCCTCGGCCTGCAAGTGCGCGGCAACATCGCGGTTACGCGCACTACTTAACCGTGACAATTGCGTGCGCTGGGCGCGGGTGCTAGTACTGGATGCGCTGTACGTCACAAGGCACAGATTAGGCAACTTGCAGAAGCGACACTCTCCGTGTTTAATTAGATGCCTCTGTGAGGCCACAAATATTTTGTTATATCGTTGCGTATATAAATAACTTTTACTGTTGCGTGGTGCCGGTTGTGTGTCCGTTCCTGAGTGTAATATTTCATATTTCAGTGCCACCTATCGAATTGTAATTGAATGCCCCTGGGGGGATATTCATTTTAACTTCGTGACTTTTTTGAATAGAAGAACTGTTTTAACTTTATTGTTAAACTTAAAGAAAATATAGCAAGATGCGGCGTAGCCCTCCTGCTGTAAGAGCAGCCTCTACGGGTGATACCATTCCTGCTTCTACTTCTGCACCCGAGTACAAGGATACCCCTTCAATAAAAAATGTAACTATGTTAAGAGGCGTCCACAGAGGCGGGAGCTGCTCATGCGTTACGGCTGAGCAGATACAGGAGATACTTCGTGCTGAACTGTCAGTTAATAATATTGTACTACGTAAGGAGTATGACGAAAGACACAACGTTATCAAGGAGAAGATCGACGGTTTTGAGACGGCCATCACTCATTTTAATGAGATATTTGAAACCATTCGCGCTGAGTTTACAGCTCAAAAGGCATTGGTTGCCGAGCTGCGCAGGGAAAATGAGGGTCTCCGCTCTTCTGTTCAAGCTTTGACTTCACGCGTCCATCAAATTGATCAGCTGTCAAGGGCTACAAATATTGAAATTCAGTGTGTACCCGAAAACAAGAACGAAAACCTAATCACTACCGTGAAGCAGCTTGGCACTATAATAAAACACCCTGTATTAGAGCAGGACATTCATTATTGCTCTAGAGTAGCCAAGCAGAACCCTGATAGCTCTCGGCCCCGAAACATTTTAGTAAAATTCGGCAGCCCTCGTCTCAGAGATGAATTTCTGGCTTCATCTATAAAATTCAATAAAATTAATAAGGATGACAAATTGAACACCTGTCACCTAGGTTTTGCTGGAGACAAGAAACCCATATTTATCGCTGAAAATCTGTCAGTTGAGAACAAGCATCTTCATGCTGAGGCCAGAAAGGTATGTCTGAAAGAATTGGGCTACAAATTCGTCTGGGTCCGCAATGGTCGAATCTTTACCAGGAAAACCGAGGACTCTAATTACGTCTACATACGTGATATGTCTACTTTGAAAAATCTGAAATAAGTATTTTATTTATATATCTCCTCTTTATTATGAATTAGATTTTAGTCATTAATTTTAAAATTCTGTGATGTTACTTTTTATTATCAGAATGTAAGAGGCCTTAGGACAAAAACAATAGACCTTTTCAATAATGCAGTGATTAGTAATTACGATGTTATACTTCTTACAGAAACATGGCTTAATAATAGTGTCTTTGACAGCGAACTTTTCGATGATCGTTATAAAATTTATAGACGGGATCGCGAAGACAGCGGCTTTCATAGTCGCAAAGATGGTGGTGGTTGTTTGATTGCTATCTCTAAACGCCTTACCTCTCAGCGCAAATATAGTCTTGAGTCTAAGTGTGAAGAAGTATGGGTCAGTGTTCAACTTCCGGTTGCAGATGGGTCCACCAAATCTCTTTTGTGTGTATCTGCCTCCTCCAATTCAAAAACACATATTGGATCATTTTATCAGCAATACTAATCGAATCGCAGACTCTAACTCTCATGAATTATTGATAGTAGGAGACTTTAATCTTAGTTCCATTGAGTGGTCTTTTAACTCAAATATGAATTTTTTATTAGCCAATACTAATAATAGTACTTATGGCAATATGCTTATTGACTTTATGGCTCTTAACACTCTTAATCAATATAATCACGTATTAAATAGTAAGAATAAGATACTGGACTTGGTTCTCAGTCAGGTTGCAGTAACTGACATACGTGCAGCGTTTGATTCTCTTTCTAAAAATGATAACTTACACCCGCCTCTTACGTTTAGTATTTCTTTTCCTGAAAACGCTCCATTAACTCCAAAAGATCAGGAGTATCGTTTTTGTTTCTTTAGGGCAGACTACGAGTCTATATCTAATGAGATTGGATGTATTGATTGGGTTCAAACAATGTCGGGTTGCAGAAATGTTGACGAGATGGTATCTGTTTTCTATAAACATGTTAGGGAGATTATATCTAAGTGTGTTCCTAAGAAGAAGCGCCTCTCTCATAAGCATCCTGTTTGGTTTACTCCTCAACTTGTTCGTCTTTTGCGTGAAAAATTGAAATATCGAAGGAAATTGAGAATTTTCCATAATAACCCTCTGGACAAAATAAGCTTCAACATGTTAAGAGATAGATGTCGTTCCCTCCAGGACTCGTGTTACACCAACTACATGACAAGATTAGAACACTCTCTAAGGTCAAATCCAAAGCTTATATGGTCGTTTGTTAAGTGTAAAAAACGAATCCGGAGTACCTATCCAGCAAACATGAAATTGGAGGACAAAACTGCAACTAATGGCCCAGACATTTGTAATCTCTTTGCGTCGCATTTCTCATCGGTCTACAACACTTCCAAAGCACACAATTCGTCTTACTGCGAGTCCTGTAGTATTGGGGGCAACTCACTCTGTACGATCTATCTCAAGGTATGCGATGTGCGTAGGGCTTTAAAAAGACTTGATAGAAATAAAGGTGCTGGGTTCGATGGAATCCCTTCAGTGTTTGCGGTTGGTTGTGCTGATGCTCTTGCTTTGCCACTAACTATAATTTTTAACAAATCGTTATCTACAGGCACCTTTCCATCATACTGGAAGGAATCCCTTGTTGTCCCCTTGCACAAAGGTGGGGACGTGAACGATGCAAAGAACTATCGCCCGATTTCTATTTTACCAGTGTTTGCCAAATTGTTTGAGAAGCTCCTGTGTCCTTTATTTACTGCCCATTTCAAGCAAATACTATCCTCTAACCAACACGGGTTCACAGAAGCGCGATCCACGGCCACAAACCTTATATCATTTGTGGAGAAGCTTTGCCACTCTATAGATTCGAAAAAATCTGTAGATGTGATCTACACTGATTTTAGTAAAGCTTTTGATCGCGTACTTCATAATCTTCTGATTAAAAAGCTTTACGCATGTGGTGTTGCCGGTAACGCATTAGCATGGTGTTCTACGTATTTAGAAAATCGCTCTTCTCGCGTGGTTGTTGATGGATATACATCTGACAAGTTTGCAACTATTTCAGGAGTCCCACAAGGTTCTCATTTGGGACCACTCCTTTTTAATATCTTTATCAACGACGTCGGTCAGTGTTTTCATCATTCAGAGGCATTTATGTTTGCTGATGACTTAAAGCTTCTGAAGGTTATTGGTTCGCCTAATGACTCTCAACGACTACAGTCCGATTTGAATCGCTTGGTAGAGTGGTGCGACATAAACGGTATGAACCTTAATACTGAGAAGTGCTTCCATATTCATTTTACAAGAATGAAGAATTCAGATCACACAAATTATCTCATCAAAGGTAAACCGTTGAGTACTTCACAAAGCATTCGGGATCTAGGCGTTTGTCTTGATACTCAGCTCCGTTTTAATGTGCATATAAACAATATTGTTGTCAAAGCATTTAAAACCTTAGGTTTCCTGCTCCGTAACATCAGGGGCTTCAGATGCATGTCCACCAAAGTGGTTCTTTACAATGCACTCGTCCGCTCAGGGCTGGAATACTGTTCTGTAGTTTGGAACCCTCATTATGATGTTTACGTGAAGCGACTGGAAGGGGTGCAGAAACGTTTTCTTTGGCATTTGTCATACAGCTGTCATATGGCAAAAAAATTGCCAAGGTATTCGGATAGGTTAAAATACTTTAAAATGGATTCACTATCGGATAGAAGACATTTACTGGATAATACATTTCTATGGAAAGTCGTGAGAGGTCACATTGATTCCCTTGGACTTCTTTGTAATATAAACTTTAAGATACCACGACAATTACCTAGACCCGGAAAATATTCCCTTTTCTCGGAAAAGATGGCTAGGACAAACTTGGGCTTCTTCTCTCCACTTAATCGGCTAATGAGACAGTATAATTCTTTGAGTAAAACTAAAGACATCGACATATTCGCTGATTCTTTGGTTTCATTTAAATTGTCTGTACTTCCACGATGCGCTAGTCTCTAATTTAATTTAATTTAATTTAATTACAGTTGATCGTAGGTGTATCGAAAAAATTTACCTTTAGTGTGCTGTTCTTTCCTGTTTATTATTAACTAATTTAATATTTGTCTGAATTTATATAACTTTAATTTACATTTTTCTAATTATTAGCAATTACAACATAGATTTTAGTGCTGTATATGAGTATATATAATGTATATATATATGTTTTTCTTCTGTTTGCGTACATCGTGCATGTCGTCGTTACCTGTAACTGGAGTAACATTTAGCTTTTCATTTGTGTTATAGTTTATGTGGTATTTAATGTATACTCTGTTGGTAACCTAATAAATAAAATAAAATAAAATAAAAATAAAGAGTAGAGTGGGGGGGGAGGGAGTAGTAATATACTATGATACTGATGAAACATGAAACACACCAAGTGCCATCTAGTAGCGTTTCGTAGCATTCGACATACGGTCAATAATAATTGTCGAAAATCCATCAATGTCGCGGACGGTCAAAGTAGTAATCGAGCAAATCGCAAAATTTAATAAAAAAAAAAACAAATTAGAATCGATCTTGATAATTGCAATTGGTCAATTACTTCATAATTTCTAATTGTTGTATAACTAAGTTAAAAGTCTACATTAGAAAAAGAATCTTACTCGACCCGTACTCCGGTGAGGGCTTCCAGGAAGGTGAAGGTGGCCACTTCGATGGACGCGCTGCTGGAGAGGCCGGAACCCATCGGTACGTCCGACACGATCACCGCGTCGAAGCCCTTCACTTCACCTGTTGTTCATTTACAGGATACATGTATATCTTAGCTTCAGCTTTAGCTCAGATGGTACCAAAGAATTAAAAAAATATGTCAGTACTTTGGCTACCGACTCGATAAGAAAATTAATAACCGGCCAAGCACGTGTCGGGCCACGCAAAGTGTGGGCTTCCGGTAGTTGTCCAATATTACTTAGGTAATTTCTTACTTTTTCAAGTACATTTTATAAGTTGGTCTATTATTCGATAACCTGCAAGGCCTACTTGATGTTGTTACTTTTCCTTTTAAATTCATTATATACACTACTACTACCGTGATTTTTTTCACATTTCCAAATACAACGGTTTCGCTGGTAGGGGGGGGGCCGAGGGAAACTTGACACGAAAAAAAATTTGCATTTTGAAACGAAATATTTCTGAAACGTACACTAGCATCGAAAAATGAATTAGCAAACCCCCATTATTTTTATAAAACCTATCCAACGATACCTCACACTATAAGGTAATCGTGAATTAAAAAATAACCCTTACCTAACTTACTAACCTAACCTAACTTCACGTGTAACAGAGGAAACATATTTTTTTTTTCAGCTTTATCGGCATGATTAAATATGTATGTATACCCATGCCAAATTACAGCCGTCTATATAGTACTAAGACGGTCAGACAGACAGACAGACATGGTGAAACTATAAGGGTTCCTTTTTTACTACGGAACCCTAAAAAGACACGTAAGATGCGAGTCCTGTGGAGTTTTTGCTGAACGTTCTTCAGTGAACGTGCCAACCTTACTTACTTATTTTGTCCTTGGAATTATTAGCTAGCTTTGACTTCTATATCTAAGAAGCCATACAACGCGTCGCCTATAGTAATATTGTTTTAATACTGTTTTTTTACTGTGCGGCCAATATTCCAATTTTCTATAACATGAAAATTCGATTCGTTTTCTTTTTGGCTTTCTCTTTTTACTGCTAGATGGTTATTACTAAGTTGTCGTTGTTTGTTTTCTCCTGGGCTTCGGCAAGGCTTCGGCTCTTGCGTGAGCTCGCTCCGAGTATGATTTTTGTTCAGTCGTTGGAGATGAAATACAAAAATGACTTTTATTTTAAAGATAATTTGTTTGCGTAGGCGCGTAAATAGATTCCATTTTACAAAATAACAGAGCAATTTCGAAGAGCAGAAGCAGTTTATTAACCATTCGATATAAATTTAAAATATTCGCTGAGATATTTTTAGTTAATTATTATTTGAACGAATCGTTCTGTCTGAGCCCTGGAATTAGTTTTCCTTAAAATATCAGTTTTCCTTGAAGTCTATTAATTAATTTATTTTATTATCGCTATAAAACGTGGAAGTAAGGTATTAAAATAACAAAGTTCTATAATTTTAATGGAGTTGATACTCTGGATTATGCTACAATAAATAAAAGTAGGTTGTGATTGTGACAAAAAAGAGCGTCGATAGTGGCTCGTGTAACGATTACTTTCGTACATAGTAGCTGGTTTAACGTGCCTTCTGAAGCACGGAATTATCATTCTTTTCGGACAATGCAATGTCTTAGTCAAACTAGGGAAAGTCTCCCAAAGATTTTTCCCCTAAGGAGTCGGTACCTGGAACCCCCGTAATGAGTTATTGTTGGTAATGAGCGTCGAACTCTGGACCAAGTCAACTACGGAAGCTCAAGTCATATATACAATTTAACTTGACCTTAAGCACGAGTGAGGCGTCTCCGTTTCACCTTGGCCAAAATTGCTTTTGTATGTCCATCTGTCCATCTGTTTGCTCTCATCTTCTGCATTTCTCAACCGATTATCGTGAAATTTTGTGAGCAGGTTCGATAAGCTAATATATTTTTTTATGGAGACAGTTTTCGTTAATTTTAAAAAATCACGGAGTTAATAGGGTTGAAAACGTAAAAAAATTGTAAATCATCCATTTAAAATATATATATATATATATTATATACTCGCGAGGTCTACAGCTCACAGAGCCACTAGTTAATAATTTATTGATTGCGTGAAGTAATTTCTCTAGATTACCTATTTATTTTCCTTAATTAAAGTAACATTTTCAGAAACCGGATCAAGTAACTGCGTGATCTATGTACAACTTTATATAGAATATTAGCGCTAGGAGAATTGTAAACAAAATTTTTAAGCTCTCTTGATTAAAAAATAGAAATGTTTAGGTTACGTACGGTTTTAAATGGTTCTTTACACAAGCGCCTATATTTCAGCTTGGAAAATCCTGAAAATACTAATAGATAAAGTTTTCAATGTAAGTTATTGTTTGTTTGTTGGCCCGAGCCTGAATTATGATGAAAAGTCTGACATTCAAATTCATATGTTCTCTATATAGCGGTCCGCCCGCGGCTACGCTCGCGTTGTGTAAGATTTTCCCGTGGGAATAAGACTTTTTCCCATAAAAATCCTATGTGTTAATCCAGGTTACAAACTATCTCCATTCCAAATTTCATCCAAATCCGTTGAGTACTTTAAGCGAGAAGACGGAACAAACATCCAATCATCTAGACATCCAAACATCCAAATATATTTTCACATTTATAATAATAATGTAAGTGTACGTATATATTTTCACATTTTTATAATATTATTATTAGTGTGATAAAAGACGCTCCTTTCCTTCCTTGAAAGAAAACATCGTTGCGAAACATGCACACTCCTGCGAAGAAATTCATAGTTTATCTGTGACGTTGACCAAGCCTCACTGCAATAGCGTGATCAACTACCGCCTATCGTCTTAATTCAGGGTAGGCTCGAACCCTTAAGTGGAGTCTTATATGAGCTATTGATTCCACATACCAGGAAAGTTAGCCACCACTCCCTTGACATAGTTGGCCCACGCCGGCTCTCCTGGCTTCAGGGGCGACTGAGGAGTAGGTGCCTGGAAGCTGGTCTTCAGCTCTTCACCAGTGGCCAGCACAGACAGCACGTTGCAAGTGGAACTGCTGTTGGGGGCGCCTACCACCAACGTGAGGAAAGGAAGGGCCTGGGGGCAAGTAATGACACTGTTTTTTATTTCGTAAAAGGATCTGGTATGGTTCATGTAACAAATTTTTCTGCAAATATTGCTCAGTTAACAAATAACAGACAATATCTGTATCTGGGAGCAGTTTTTTTTTAACTATCTTAAGCAATTTCTACCATAACGTTAATATAGCGGGCGCAGACTTGGACTGTGAACAGTCTTTGAAAAATGTTTCTGACTTATATCCAGTAAGTCATCAATCAATCAGCCTATCGCAGTCTTCTGCTGGACGTGTGCCTCCCCAAGGGCACGCCAAAGCGCACGATCACCCGCTTTCCTCATCCAGCCACCACCAGCGACCTTCCTCAGGTCATCAGTCCACCTGGCAGGGGGGCGTCCCACACTACGTTTTCCGAGACACGGTCTCTATTCGAGAACCCGTCTGCTCCAACGCTCGTCGGTTCTGCGACAGACGTGGCCAGCCCACTGCCACTTCAGCTTGCTACACTTCTGGACGATATCCAGTAAGTACAGTTATTTTAAAACATGTTCAAATTCTAGAACTGAAGCATAAGATGATGTTAAATTACGATAATGACGATAATAGGCTATGTAATTATTCGCCTTTACTTTATTTTATGTTTTGTTATGGTTGGGTAATTTTTGCCTGAAATTAAACATTATATTGTTGCTAAACAGAATTTTAGATGAATAGGTAATTCATTGTTGGCAGCAAATTCAACCATCACAAAAAATGTCTTGAGATGTAAATTACTACTAATACAGTCTGCCATAAATAAAATCCTTTTTTATAAAATAGTTCCATATTCTACGAGCTTTTTGAATAAAATTGTAACGCTTAAGTGATATCCCTGAAAGTTGCAGAATACTTTATCCTTGGATTACAATATCATATGAATCCTTCTTGGAAGGTCGGTTTTGGAGGAGGGAAAAAAAAAAAAACTCTTCATGCTTGACCTGTCCCGTCACGAATTGAGATAGAAAAAGCATTCTTTTCCCCTTGTATGCGGCTGTCAAGACGTGTTGACGCAGCGGCGATGGAGGTGGCTTGCGCCGCAGACAAAGAAATGTTACAATATCGTGCGCGCCGCATATAAAACATTAAACTACCTAATCGCTATTTTTACCAAAGTGGTCATAATATAGCGGGCGCGGACTTGATGTCCAAGCTAAAGTCCAGTCGAACCGAAATAAACGCCAAAATCTAACCAAATCTACGACAATCGGTCGTAGCAATTAGCTACGCCGTAGAGCGTAACCGCTACGAAGATGCGGAGAAGTAGACTATCCGCTCACTTGAATGCATTCGAGATCATAATAGTCACTAAACTTAGGTCGCAGATCCTAATATCGAAATTTCGACCACTCGGCCACGGAGGCTGTTAATTCCCATGGCGTTAAATCACTACTTAGGCGAAGAGTTTCTAATTTCGTTATTTTAAAAAACCACGCCGCTTATATTTTTAATTCAAAATCTTGTTAGAGATTCTACTCTGATATTGAAATCTAATTTTGCGAAGGCGTGGGCCGCTGGTGTAACAGAAGCGACATAATGACACTAACTCGGAAACCTCCTATCGGAGTCTGCCATCCTCGTCGGGCCCTCATCAATTACAATTTATTGTTTTCATAACTAGTTTATTGGCAATGGAAGATTGCTTATTGATCCAATTTATCCGCAAATTATAAGTCCATAATGTAAATTATTGACTTTGAAATGTCTTTGTTTACAAAGGTTACTAAGCTCATTAGCGATAAGATCGAGCGATTTGGGTATTTTCCTATTTTACAAGGGCTGTAGGTGGTTGACTAATAAATTTGCAGTCGCAAAAGTAAAAAAAAACTGATTCAGCATGAACAAACTTTGGCGATACATGGCGACACATCTTATATAGACGTATTTCGCCAGTGTCGAGTGATATTTGTAGGTTTTAAGATATATCCTTGGATGATTGTTAGGTGTATAGGGCTCAGTAATGTGATAGTACAATTACTGAAGCCACCACGAGGCCCTCTCGGCATCATCTAAAAATGTCAGCAAAGTGTAAGCGATTCAATTGATCTATTATGTAGTTTATATAGTCCCGAAACATTCACTGGATAATACACTATCGAAATTATACACTAAACACTTCAATAAACTAAAATAAAAAAATTAAAACGAAGACACGTCCGCCATTGTCAGATGCTGACTAAAGACCAGCATGAACAAACTTAAAATATTTACTGAAAATAATGTTTGACTAACGCACACGATATATCACGGTTAGATTTTGTTTGAATTATGTCTACAAAGCGTCGGTGGTCTAGTGGTTAGGGCCGCTGCCTCCCATCCGGGAGACGCGGGTTCGATCCCCACCACGTACCAATGTGTTTTTGAATTTCGAATTCATATGTACGTTTATTCGACGCTCTTACGGTGAAGGAAAACATCGTGATGAAACTTGCACACTCCTGCGAAGAAATTCAAAGGTTGTGTGTGAAGACGACCAACCCGCACTGGGCCAGCGTTGGTTGGCTCGAGGGCGCCCTTATTATTCGCGGGGCCTTTTGCAAAAGGTAGTCGTTGTATGAAGAAACTTTATATGAAGAACTCATTAGTTTAACATCTGAAGTATTGTAAGGTGTAAGGTGTAGTAGTTTACGCAAAAATCCGATTTCCATCTTCCGAACTACCATACAAATAGACTCCGGACCGATTTTCACAGATTCGGATCGGACGTTTCTTGTGGAGTTTCCTTGGTGACTTCTTCTCCACAGACCCAAAAGAAAATGTAATGACGAAACTAATAAACTTATTCATTTAATTTCACGTAGTGTGAACCACTCACCACAGGCAGAACATATCCTTCGCAGTAGTCAATATGTTCTCCGATGAAGTTGACGCGACCCGGAGCTGCGCCCGCGACGACGGGGCGGCGACCAAAGGCCGTTGAGAACTTGTCGCGCGCCTTACACAGCAACGCTTCTTCGCCTTTAGCTGCTACTTCTGTCGTCATCTGAAAAGAGATTGCACGCATCTGCATGTAACATCCAATTTTAAATTTATATTGAGGCCTGTAATTAGATTCTTCTTCTTCTTAATCGAGTAGGTAAGGTCAACAACCAACCTTACAAATCCAGCCCTTGCTGCATGACCACCGTAGATAAAATAAACCGCGTGACATAAAATGTAACTGCCAATAGTAGCGCAGTTTTTGTCTTCGTACGACTTAAACTTAGGTGCTATTGGCGGTCACTTTATGTGTCACGCGGTTTATTTTATCTACAGTGGTCATGCAGCGGGGGCTGGTGTCAGTGTTCAGACCACTGACATGGCTCTTGTAACGATTAGAGAGTAGCCGGGACCAACAGCTCAACGTGCCTTCCGGAGCACGTAATTTTTCTTTTCGAACAATCAGGTGATTCAGCGTGCAATGTCTTAATCAATCTGGCGAGTTTCACAAAGAGATTTTGGTTGACAGAGTTCCCACCGGCATTTGAACCCGGAACCTCCGTAAAGTGAGTCAAAATCTCGATAACTCGGCCACGGAGGCTGTTATCTTCCTCGAGAAGTCTTATCATGAGTTTAACCATCCGCCCCATGCTGCATGACGACTGTTGATAAATAAGCCGCGCGACATATAAAGTGACGCCAATAGTATCCAAGTTAATATCGCGCGAAGATAAGAACTACGTTACTATTGGCGGTTACGTTTTATGTCGCGTGGTTTATTTTATCTACGGACGTCAACGTCATGCTGTGGGGCTGGACGACATATCGAACCCTCCAATAGATATAACTTAAACTAAGGTTAGTATCTCCTTCCGTGTCTTATTTGGTAAACAAACCACTTACCTCGACAAAATCTCAAGTTTACGGGCTGATCACACTATAGAACTAGCCCAAAATATTAATACACCTGAAACAAACACTTATCAAGCATTCACTCACAAATTCTGTTAGAATTAATCATCGAAAACTTAAGTTTTTCGCAAAATTATCAATAAATCGTTCTAACCTCAAACCATATTTCGATCGGGTATCTCTACATTATCTTTGGATTTTAGAGATGAGGTATATCACGCACTCATACACAATTCAATTATTTAATCGGAATAGACTGGTTGAATCTTTAAAAATATAAGTAGACAGAGAAAAATAGATTCGACAAATAAGTGGTCAGACGTGACGTCTCTATCCATTGCAATTAAAAAATGTATGTTAAATGTTATAATGAATGAATCACGGGCGCGTTCCTATACACGCTTAAGTGACTTTCGAATCAAACTGTCAGCGCCGTCAGCGATCAGATTGTATGGGTTTCGCCTGCTGACAGTAATTCGGTACGCGCTTTGAGTGCGCTGATATCGATTTAAGCACCCGTAATCGCGTTCCGAATTACTGTCAGCTGTCATAACTCATACTTTTTTGCTTTTCTGATCGCTGACAGTGCTGAAAGTCTGATTCGGAATGCGCCCCACGTCGCACTCACGCGCCGCGCCGCCGCCGCCGCCGCCCGCCTCGAGTCGAATCAACTCGAGTTGCGACTCGAGTTGGCTACCATTTCAACTCGATCTACTCTAGACAAAGCGAGTTAACCCATCACTACAATAAATACGTCAATGATGACAAATTAGAGTAAGAGATATACGTTGTAATCACCAATTACAATTAATCACCAATTCAATTACATTCAATTAATTCAATGAAATCTATTATTTGGAAGCACTATTTTGTGTCTATGGTCACCTTATCGCCATGTTTGTTTACCAAATAAGACACGGAAGGAGATACTAACTTTACACTGCACTTCACCTAATTAAACTTTATCAAGGCTAAGTAATACATTTGTAGGTAATATTTGTATTGTATTGTATTGTAACCCAA
The DNA here is from genome assembly GCA_951230895.1 of Carpatolechia fugitivella. Classification (NCBI taxonomy): domain Eukaryota; kingdom Metazoa; phylum Arthropoda; class Insecta; order Lepidoptera; family Gelechiidae; genus Carpatolechia; species Carpatolechia fugitivella. Next base: position 2,842,395 of record OX579657.1, read on the forward strand.
CATCTCAGTTATTTTGTAACAGCCTCCGTGGCCGAGTGGTCGAGCGACACCTATAACAGAGGTTCCGGGTTCGATTCCCGGTGGGGACACTGTCAAGCAAAATCTCTTTGTGAGACTTTCCCCAGTTTGGTTGCATTGCAGACTGAATCACCTGATCGTCCGAAAAGAAAGATGATTCCGTGCTTCGGAAGGCACGGGTCCCGGCTACTGTCTAGTCTAGTCGTTCCACGAGCCAAGTCAGTTAACACCAGGATTTGTAAGGTGACCACCCACACGATGAAGAAGCAGAAGTTATTTTGTAGGTAGTTGCATATTTGTGTAAAGGTTCAAATTGTATAAATTGACGAACATTTTGAACCTTTAGAGAAATGCAACTACCTACTAAATAACTGAGATGTTATTTCTCAGTAAATCCTATTTACAGATCCCCAGAGTTAGTTCTAGGCTAACGAAACTAACTCTATCAGTTCAACATAATTAGTTGCCGAAATTGTATCAACTCGGTTCAATGTCACAAAGTCGTCGAGCGTACTTATGTAAGTGACCTCGTGTTATTGACCGAGTCTGGTAATCTTCGGTACATATTTTCGATTACAGAATACCGTCTAATCCGTTTGAAGAACATGAATAAATGTTTATCTTCAGCGTCGATTGGTTCGGAGCACGATCTTTTTTTTTTCTGATAAATTGTTATTTAGGCTGTGCCTTGGCTAGTGTTAGAAATGTTAAAAGTCGTGGACAAAAAGAAGACCAGACATTTTAGTTACAGATGCGATGCGAGGAACTAGTTTGACATTTTCTTATATATTTTTATTCTCCATACATCAACATCAACAGCTCATATAGGTCCTCAATCAATCAATCATCATGATTTTGAAGGACGCGAGACGCGCTGAAATCGATTAAAGCTCCCGTAATCGCGTTCCGAATTACGTCAGCTGTCAAAACTCATACGTTTTTTTGCTTTTCTGATCGCTGACAGCGCTGAAAGTTTGATTCGGAATGCGCCTTGCTTAATAAACAAAAATCAGAGTGTAATTGTGTGGCTGAGGTTCCAGTGCCCTGAAGTCCAGTGTTTGTTTGTTTGTTTGTTTATTTTGTAGTATCTATACAGTTTTAATATTGTAAATTTATTAATGGTGCACCACAACCGCTCGGGGCGTTTGCCAACGTAGCGAATTATAGGAGGAAACAGCATTCATGCTGAAGATTCGTCCTTGTTACTGGCATTTTGTACATTGTATTTATTAATTAATCTACGGCTTGTAACCTACCTTAGCTTTGTACATCATTGTGCATGATGTTTGGCAAATAAAGTTATTTTATTATTATTATTATTATTATACGATCGACTATGGAATTGCAAGGATACCTAGCCCTCGCTTAGTAGCCTAAGAAGCTCTTGGTCTACGAATAAGGAAGCTCTCTTGGTCGGCCGAGGAAATCCAGACGTTTTGTGTAATATGGACACAACTGGCTTCATTTTTGCTCGAAAATAATTTCGAAAGCGTCCAGGTCGTCTCTCCATCGTTTCCGAGATATACTCTCCCGCGTCAGCTGTCATTGGGCACCCACTCGGTAGCAAGCCCATTTTCAATACTCAGACCAAAAAAAATATGGTGTGGGATAGATGTTGAGAAAAATGGCAGGACAACGTCTGCCGCGTCAGTTAGTCGTTTCATAAAAATAAAAATAAAAATTCTCAACAGTGTATCTTTGTCTACGTCTCATCGCTCTGATTCATGCAACGTCACGTCTGGTTCGTAAGTCCACACATAGCCTATAATCCTTTGCTTAATACTCTTGATACGATAATTCTACGCAGTTTATAATATATTTAATCTTTGACACACAAAAAAGTCTAGACGATTTCTTAAGAACAATTTATATCAACCAACGAACAATTCGCACTGGGCTTAATCACTAACTCATGGTAGGCTCGAAACCTTCGCTGGGAACGTTTATGAGCATACAATACATTAGCTTACATTCAATTAAAATCGGCTTTTAATTAAAAAAGAAAACAGTTATAATGAAATAAAATTATTTTCTTTCAACATTGTAAAGTAAGTATGTATACATGTTTGTTTGTTTCACTTTCACGAGTTTCATGGCTAAACAATTTTAATAAATCTATCAATCAATCAATCAGCCTATTGCAGTCCACTGCTGGACGTAGGCCTCCCCAAGGGCACGCCAAAGCGCACGATCACCCGCTTTCCTCATCCATCCATCAATCCTTCTGTGACAAACATACAGTGGAAGCCTTCCACAAACATCAGCTGCTAATTTCACTGCGTGTCGTAGCTTGACAAAGATTAGTCGAGCTTTGAACCCAGAATAGACTTATTTATTACTCCTGCTTCTAGCATCTCCGATCTGTTTATGGTATTTCAAAGTTTATATCGATAAATATCGGGTCCCAGTGATAGCAGCGGAGTGTACCACTGAATTTCGAACAGGAATTACTACTAGGAACTCTACTCCGAAACTACTTAAGCAAAGCACACTCAAGTCTGACATATTTGGTAGAAGAGGTAACATGCTAAGATAACCAACACACGGAACAAGTTAAGGAATGGCTATATTTTTCTATGCTATTTATAGTATCACTATCATCATCATCGTCATAGTATCATTTATTATAACGTTCTGCAATTTACTCACCACTCAAAATGCGAAAAGATATTTGTGTCCTTCTTTATTTCACTTTGCCACGCACTATTTTGCGTTTTATCATCAACGGCCCGTTACAGTCCACTGCTGGACTATGAGCCTCCTCCACTTAAGTGGAGGGTTTTGCCATAATCTCCACGCTTGGCAGGCGGGTCGGAGATCGCAGATTAAAAGGTTACTGTATCAGAGAGCGCTGCTGCCCGTTCCCTGTTTAATTTGTAGCCCCTAAGTCGCCTCTTACGACACCCACGGGAAGAGTAGGGGTTGGTGACAAATGTATTCTACTCTGCCATCACCATACAGCTTTATTTTGTGTTTTATATTGTACGCATAAGCCATTTTTATGAATAAAATTAAAAATACTTAAAACAATAGCTAGAGATTAGGTACGGTATTTTTTAAACTTAAGTAACTAGCCATAACTTACTTTATACGTATTTAAAATTACTGAAATTCTGATATCCACTCAATACCACATAATTTCTAAGCACATCTCAACACACTCCACTCACTATAATATTAAAATTGCTATAATCACATGTATGGTTTGTTCGCGATCTTCGTAAAACAACTAACCCGTGAGCCCGTGTACTAGTTGCTATGTTTATTACTTACTATGCGATAGCACGCTGATAACAGCTAACAACACCACTCATAAACAGTCACTGGATTAAAATTACAATACATAGGTTTATGTCTTTTGAACACTGAAAAAACATTAATTTAATTTGAACCTAGCATTACAAATTTTTCATCACCATCTCAACCGAAAGACATCCACTACACGACATGGCACTCTCTCTGGTCATGGATATCCACTGATTTACATAATAACAATCTGCAGCATCGTGTGGGTTGTCAGGTCAACAACCGACCCCACAGTCATACCCTAGTGTCAGTGTTATAGAGCCGCCAAAGGCCACTGACATGGCTCTTGTAACGTCCAGATAGCAGCCGAGACCAACGCAACGGTTTGACGTGCCTTCCGAAGCATTTTGTTTTCGGACAATCAGGTGATTCAGCCTGCAATGTCCTAACCAAACAGGGAAAAGTCTCACAAAGAGATTTTTGCTTGAAAGCATCCCCACCAGGAATCGAACCCGGAATCTCCGTAATGAGTTGCGAAATCTCGACCACTCGGCCACGGAGGCTGTTCTAACACTATAACTATGAAAAACAATACGTTCTTATAGCTATATCGTCTTTTTACCCGACTACGGCGAAACAAAAGGGAGGGTTATGATTTTCTATTATGAACGGGTGATCGTCCTTCCTTGCTGAATCATCATTTATTTTTTGATGCAATACATCAGTTACTCTGCAAATGTCACATAATATTCGTACAAAACGTACCTCATATTCCTTCATTAAGAACAATAAAAAGCAGAAGAAAAACAGAGAGAAAGCAGCTAGCTAGAGACTTTGAAGTGAATGAAAATACATCCTAAACAGAGTGAATGAAATTGCTCCAGGAAATGGAGTCCTAGCAGGCAGCATTGCCGACGACAGTAAATACTTTCTATTTTCGCAGGCTATTTATTTCCATTTCGCCTTCCGAATGCTACGATACCCTAAGGAGACGAAGGAAAGGATAATTTAACCGCGGGAAGACAATACATAGTCATTGCAGAATAAATATGTCGTTACTCTTTTTCCAAGACATATTTATTTATTACAAAAATATATACAACGTGTTAGAAAAATAACGCAAAACCTCTCCCATGAAACTGAACAACTTCTGTTACACACAAATAATTATGAAGCGAAAAATGAAAAATATTGTCGATCTTGGACAGGATTCCAACCTGCATCTCCTTGGCTATCCGGGCCAGAAACAGGCGCATCGCCAAGCTCTGTGAAAGGTTTACTGCTCAGAGTGCATTATAGCTCCATCTGTCGGTAAATATTCCAACTACTGACATTCATGTTTCAAGTTACATTGAAATTATCATGAGATCGACAAAATTATTCGCTTTATAGTTATTAGATATTTGGTTAACAGACGTTTTCTGTAACAATTATAATCTTCTGTTACACAACTTTTTAAAATTCGCAAAGAAGCATCTAGAACTTTATTTTATTTTGCACATTTTATACACTTTAGTTGTATACACATTCTTCTCCATACACATTGGATCATCAATCACCCTCTACCTATTTTGGGTCATCTTTATCCTAATAATATTATAAATGCGAAAGTTTGGATGTTTGGATGTTTGTTGCCGAATCACGCTTGAACCACTAGACGGATCGGAATGAAACTTGGCTCACATATAGGTTAGGTCCTGGAATAGGACATAGGATACTTTTCACCGCGGGAAAACGCTTCATTCCTAAAGGAAAACTTAATAAACGCTGGTGAAACCGCGGGCGGAAAGCTAGTAACCATATAAATAGATAATATTGAAGGGGAAACGTTTTCAAGCAACTTTTTCGGTCTGCCGAACACTTCTAAGGAAAACAGTTTTTCTATACGTTCTTACATTTGATATTAATTCATTGTGAATAATGTTTCAGTATTGTATTGTGTCCTCAGAGAAGGACTCATGAAGGCCATTTGCTGAATCACACTGAACATTTCTGATATTAAAAAAAAAGTTCTACCTACCTCGCCAAAAGGGAAGTTTCAACCGAAACACAGCGGCTGAGTAGTCGAGCGTTCCTCTCATTTTGGAGGTTCCGGTTTCCCAGCCGGGCAAAAGTTCGATTTTTTTTTTAAGAAATCATTTTCTTGTGTGAAATGCTTGTACGTAAATGTAGTACACTGAATTATACAAAGATATTGAGTTTACATACGTTGTCGTCTTGTTGACAGCATAGGTACAATAAATAATCTTTAATTAAGTAGGCACATAATTAGAATGTTTTCACAAAGCGATGTCATAACAGAGATTAGATAATTTCCCTTCGCCATAAGAGCGTCGAATAAACGTACATATGAATTCGAAATTCGAAAACACATTGGTACGTGGTGGGGATCGAACCCGCGTCTCCTGGACAGGAGGCAGCGGCCCTAGCCACGAGAACACCGACGCTCCAATAATAAATAACACAAAAAAGTCCTACCTTCTAAATTGTAACAGCAAAATTTTATTACAAAACACAGATTCACTTGAAAACTACTTTGAGCAATGGAGCGTGTATTCTCACTGGCCAGTTACTCGTCCGGCAACTCATGCAGTTATTCATTTAGATTACAATTGGTCATTAGGACGTGTCCACATTGAGACGATAACGATAAATGCACCCATTGTTAAATGTTAATAATTTTGTTAAATTTTCTTCTCTTTGTCTAGGTATAATCACACTTTTACTATAATTTTTCATATGAATGGTAGATGTGGTTTTAGGCCCCTTAGGAGCCCACTAAAGTTCTGCAAACCCCTTCGGGGATATGAACGTGATGTTGTGTTGTTGTTGTCTTTTTCTTGACTAAATAGTTTCGTAGTAAAATCGTGTCAAATCAAAAGTTTTAGAACACTAAGTTTGTTTGTTTTACGCTTTTTTTAACAAGCATCCGTCAACCAAAAATTTTTTATCATAAAATTATGGACATTTCTTATTAGAAGATTGTCCACTTTTAATCTAACCTAACCATCTAAATACCGATGAACTGAACAGCAATCTAAATAATACAAAAAACTGGTACAGATTTTTTTTCAGTTATAGATATCTGATCTAGTCCGGCGTTTGAGTACAGAAAAAGTCGAGATAAAAAAAATTTTTTGGTCTCCTTTTACTTATACACAGTGAAATTTACATCGTTTTGTTCCCGCCGTGTAGTTATAGCACGCGTCAAACTGAACAACTTTTCACGAAAAAAATTATTCCTGCGACAAAAATGTTTTTGTGCTCTCCATACAAAATGAGGAATCTCACTTTGTATGGAGAGACTAAAAATTTTTTGGTCGCAGGATTTTTTTTTTTACCTAACTGTAAAAAATATTCCTTTCATTAGTTAATTTGACTAGCCAGCGAATGCCAGTGTGTCCGTGCCTTTATCAATATACAGCGTGTATGTGTGTAATAAAATCATGTGAATTATAGAAAATGTCTACAAAGTTGTATATCAAACGCTTCAGCGGGTGTCAACACGAAGATAATTTAGGTACTTAGGTCTTCTCTTAGGTACCATACTTTTTTGGGTGAAATTCGCGATGTTATAAGTAATTATAAGTACTGTGCCGTGTGGTGACGGCAGAGTAGAATACATTTGTCACCAACCCCTACTCTTCCCGTGGGTGTCGTAAGAGGCGACTTAGGGACTACACATTGAACAGGGAACGGGCAGCAGCGCTCTCTGATACAGTAACCTTTTAATCTGCGATCTCCAACCCGCCTGCCAAGCGTGGAGATTATGGAAAAACCAAACACTTAAGTGGAGGAGGCTCATAGTCCAGCAGTGGACTGTAACGGGCTGTTGATTGATTGAATTATAAGTACTCCAGATTTTAGAGTTTTTCATTCACATGAAATTCCTAAAAAGTGTTCTCAATTACATTCTCCTATAATATTAATGAAAAATATGAACTCGGTTTGCATTGACTTACGCCGCCGCCCGCATCCGCTTCTGCATCCGCTTCTGCTTCCGAATACTGGTGACATCAATTCACTTTGTTGCAATTACTTTCGGCAACGTCGAGTCAGCTTGAACTATTAATTTATGGGTACAGTAGGTAACTTGCTTCAAGAGCAACCGATAACCGCAAATAGATGAATCAATCAATCAATCAATCAACCTGACCAAACTTATTTTTTTCCGTTGGTAAAAACCGTTGATGACACGTTTATTTATTTATTTATTTATTAGGCTTACCAACAGTTACTACACTAAAAATATCACAATAACAATACTGTACTTAAAAATATATAAACTGAGTGCATAACTAATTATAGGTAAACACCTCATGCGTTGAATTTAGCTACACTTACTAATGTTACTCTAATAAATTGTAAAGCGAAAAATGAAAAAATAAAATAAAATTCAAGTGATGGCCCATTGCTACTCTATTATAAAGCAAAAAATGAAAAATGAAAAAAAGAATTGCCGATCTTGGACAAGGCTCAAAACTGCACCTCCGGCTATCCAGGCCAGAAACAGGCGCAATACCAATTATGCCACCAAACTCTGTGAAAGGCCGACGAAACCTGACACTCTTCATTCTACCTTAATGCTCAGAGTGCATTATTAGATATTTCGCTAACAAACGTTATCTGTAACAATAATAATCTATAAATTTTACTCTAGTTTAACAAAAATCGGAAACAAATTGTCACATTTACAAATTTACCTTAAAGTTAAAAGAGTGCTGGTAACGCTCTTACGGTATAGAGATAGTGAATCAGCAAAGATGTCTGAGGATTTGCTACATTTATTGGCTAGTCTGGTAATACGTGGGATAAGGGAGTTTGACCCAAGGACTGTTCTTCGAAACGGGGGACAGAAAGGAACCACTTGAAACCGCGGATATCTGGCAGGTACTGAAAAATTTATTTCATTTAGAAGCTGTGCGCTGTCGATTTTATTACGAAGTAACTTATATAAAAACGTCCAGTTCAGTCCTTAGGGTTAGTTTACACTAGCGAGACATCAAAAATGTATTAGTTTTGCCTAATTTAGTAGCTACTTACTAGGTATTTAAGGTAATATAAAATTTCTTATTGAAATTGTACTTCTGGTGTACAACACCAATCTTATTGCTAAAGGCCAATTTACACTTTGACAAGTAGCAAGTGCAAGTTGCAAGTCAACTTGATCGGTCAACTTGCGACTTTAAATAGAAGTCCGGTTATTTTTTCCTTGGCAACAGGAAATAATATGCTTTTTGACAACAGGAAGATATGTAACTGTTTTGACAACTGTACTTGCAACTCGCACTTGCAATTTGCACTTGTCAAAGTATAAAATGGCCATAAGACTGTTGACTTTTTCGCAATTTTTTTCCTGATTAGCAAATTATTCTTGCAGAGCCCCCCTCTCAAATATATGAGTCCCGGATATTTGTTAGTTTACAAAGGATTCATAAACGTTCTTTTAATCAATTTTATTGGCAAATAAAACTATTCTATTCTGAGTTGCAGACACCCTGTATAAACTATTATCAGTCGGCGTCGCTCGTCCGTGTTTATTGCCCCTCGTTGATCTCAGATAGTTTATCTCACGTGTTATATTAATATATTACTCTGTGTATTGTAAAACGGAGCTAATAAATTTTAAAATAATTATCTTCATTTGTATTATATTAGTTAATATGCTTGCCGAATTATTTACGTTCAATAGCTGTCAAATCAAATCAACGGCCCGTTATCAGTCCACTGCTGGACTACCATAATCTCCACGCTTGGCAGGCGGGTGAGAGCGCTGCTGCCCGTTCCCTGTTCAATGTATAGTACCTAAGTCGCCTCTTACGACACCCACGGGAAGAGTAGGGGTTGGTGACAAATGTATTCTACTCTGCCGTCACCACACGTCAATCGCTGTATCACGAAGAAATTTTATTTGTCAATTTCCCAACCGGGATTCAAACCTGAGAAACTTCGCTGCCGCTGGGCTGTCAACCACTCAGTTGGTAGACTCAAATCCATCAAGTTATTCATACAATCAAAGACGATATTCAATGAGCTGATAATCCCTATCCCTACTAAGCGAAAGTAACTCTGTCTGTCTGTCTATCTGTCTGGCTGTCTGTTACGCTTTCACGCCTAAACCACTGAACCGATTTTGATGAAATTTTGTACAGAGATAGACTAGAGCTTAGGAAACCGAGAGCGAGCATGGCTACCTTTTATCGCGAAAAGGGGCTTGGAGGGGTTGAAATAGGGGATGAAAGTTTGTATGGAAGTTCGTCATTATCGAAGATGACACCATGAAACTTTGTATTTAGGCACATGATAAGAAATAAATAAATATTTGTTCTAGCGTTTTTGAAATTTGGTCCTATTGTGGGGTGAAATAGGGGATGAAAGTCGTATAGGGGATGAAAAAGGGGATGAAATTTCGTCCTATGTGAGGTGAAATAGGGGATGAAAGTCGTATGGAAGTCCAAACAAAAACACGCTTTCACGCATAACTCCTCCAAAATCTCGGAATATACAGTTAGATGCACAAATAACAAGGAGGCTAAGTGTTCAGGTGCTCCAGCACGTCACAGGAAACATCACATCACATGACATGATATTAATATTGTAAATGTAAAAATATATTTGGATGTTTATTAGATGTTTGGATGTTTGTTCCGCTTTCACACACAAATGGATTTGGATAAATGGATTAGGGTACTTTTTACGGGAAAAGTCATATTCCCACGGGAAAATCTTACATAACACGAGCGGAGCCACGGGCCGACCGCTAGTGTAAAGATAAGGGTTGAGAAGTCCACTTTTCGACGCGGAATCGGCTTAGAGCCTATCTAAGAAGTATCATTGTGTTAGGTATAGCAATACCTATACTCCTTACTCTGTTATTTAAAAATGCTGGCATGTGATAAATGCACACTGGCAGCTTTATTTTGTTCTAGAATTGTATTTTCAAATGATTTCGAAACATGTCGGTTTTGAATGTCGTTTTGACTCAGTCTAATAATAGAAGCCCTTGAAAAACATTATCTTTTATTATCTTAAAATATATTACAATAAATAATTGTTATCCCCATAAATTATATCTTATTTGTTTTCACACACCTCCATCACCACAATACATTGCAATATAGACTCGCTTCAGCTCGAACGTTTTTAGGGTTCCGTAGTCAACAAGGAACCCTTATAGATTCGCCATGTCCGTCTGTCTGTCCGTGTCGGTCTGATTTAAAATATCATATTTTTATTAAAATACATTTTCTATGGCTATTTGCTATCTATAATTGTCCCGTAAACGCAATTTAAAACTCAAATACAAAGATAAATATTTAAAAACTTCAGATTATAATACGTTTTTTTACTATGTCCCGCTTTTAAAAGAATCCCGACTTGGCAAAAATAAATCTGGCAACCCTGGCCACGACATAACTGCATCATCAACAGTTCATATACGTCCCCACCGAGGGGCTCGAGCATTGCATACTTATGATTGTTTTATTGTAGGGTTTGTCAGTCTTCCACCTTTTAATCCTCATACAATGATGATAGTCACAAGTAAGAAAGAACTCTAGAAATTTCCATCAAAACTGACCTGATGATAATTGGTTATCATTTCCTACAAAAATACTTTGTTTTTGTTCATTAATTTACTAGGTATTTGCAGTAGCGACGCTATCAGTTTATTACGTAATTTGTGGGATAAAGAGGGAATTCCAAGAGAGCTTTTGTTTTCCCGTCAAATAGGGTGTTAGAATTGTATTCTAGATTCCATCCAATTTAAATATAATATTCTATTTTTTATTTATGGCGTTTCACTTGTAGTATTTCGCCAGTATCAAGTGGTTTTGCTAAGTAAGTAGCATGAGATACACAGACAGCCCTAACCCTAAGACTAGGGTGCTGTGTGAGTGAAGGACTCCAGTAATATGATAGCAGCATTACTGAAACCACCACGTGGCTGCTGCAAGTCATCAATAAATGACGGCGAAATGCAAGCGTTTCAATTGTCCTATTAAAGTTTATTGTTCCAAGTCATTCACTATCAAAGTTATACACTAAAAAAAACTAAAATTTTAACGATAGCCCGAAAGCCATTGACGGATGCAAACAATCTACCTATCTTTAATATATCCGACGTGAGTGTCGTGTGTGTGAGCGTGTTTGGAGTGTGTGTGAGCGGTTTTGGAGTGTGGTCGGCTAATGCCTGATCGCCCTAATTCAGGGTCGGCTTGAGCCCCTCCGTGGGGACGCATATCAGCTGCTGATGATGATACGAAGTCATCTGTTTGGTCGTCAACACTGTTGTGTAGTAAGTACTTACTTACTAGTAAATTAAAGCGGCAAATTGCCGCTGGCAATTAACTTTAGGATTTAATTAAAAACCTCCTTCAACAGTTCATATCTTAAAAATTACTGCGATTTTGATGAAGGCACCGTTATTTATTCCTACATACGAGGGCTGATTGATAAGTTTCCGAAACGACAAAGAAAAACTTTAAAAATCTATTTAAAATAAATTTATTTCTCAACGTAGTTTCCTTCTACCTCGATGCATTTAGTCCAGCGCTTCTCCAATGCCGTTACACCAGTTTGATAAAATGTTTTCTTTAACCCCTCAAAATACTCGTCCACGGCAACAATGACTTCTTCATTTGATGAAAATCTCTGGCCACCTAACCATTTCTTTAGGTTTGGGAATAAGTGGAAGTCACACGGGGCCAGATCCGGGGAATAGGGTGGATGCGGTAGCAATTCGAACCGCAATTCATGGAGTTTGGCGACTGCAACCATTGACGTGTGTGCAGGTGCGTTGTCATGGTGGAACAAAACTTTTTTCTTGGCCAAATGTTGTCGTTTTTTCTGGATTTCTTCACTTAATTTTTGCAGCAAGCTTGCGTAGTACTCTCCATTTATTGTTTTTCCTTTTTGCAGATAATCCACTAAAATAATCCCTCGAGCATCCCAAAAAACAGTCGCCATCACTTTGCCGGCCGACAAAACCGTTTTTGCTTTCTTCGGCGCAGGTCTTCCGCTCTCAGTCCACTGCCTAGATTGTTCTTTTGTCTCGGGAGTATAATGATGTATCCAGGTTTCATCGACTGTTACATAACGCCGCGAAAACTCTTTAGGATCTCGGTTAAACAGCGCCAAACACTCCGATGAATCGTCCACTCGACGTTGCTTTTGGTCAACAGTGAGCAAACGCGGCACCCATCGCGCGCAAAGCTTTTTCATTCCCAAATGTTGGTGCAAAATATTAAAAACGCGTTCAGATGAAATGCTCACCATCTCTGCTATCTCTCGCAACTTCAAGCGCCGATCATTCAATACAATTTTGTGAATTTTTTTTATCATGTCCGGATTCGTGACTTCATTTGGACGGCCAGACCTGTGGGCGTCTTCGCAGCTCTGTCTTCCACGTTTAAAATCAGTTACCCAGGTGTGAATTGTACTCAATGCAGGAGCAGAATTACCTAAAACACTGTCTAGCTTGGTTTTAATCTGGGTTGCTGTTTTCTGTTTTAAGACGTAAAACTTTATCACCGCACGAATTTCGTTTCTTTCCATTGTTAAGAAAATTTACGACAGAGAAAGTTCTACGTCCTATCAAACAAATTCCACCAGTTCGATTAAATTCAAATTTGGCGTTCTATTTTCAAAAAGATGCCAAAATATAATGTAATATTTTTTTTTTGCGTATCATTTTTTTAAGTTCGTCGTTTTGGCCAGTTATCAATCAGCCCAGGTACATACTCAATAAAGAAACAAATCTATCGGGTTCGGAGTTTGTGAATACAAGCGATTTATAGGTATTCTGCGTTTCGAACGGCACGTTAGTGAACCTAATTATCCGAGACGAAATGTATAAAATGTACCCTGTATATTGTAACAATATTATCATTATAATAATATGTGGTATATAGGTATATAGACTTTGGAGTGGGGATGCGGTTTTCAATATCGTATATGATTAAATAATACTTTGCATTTAGTTTGTCACCTTACTTACTCGTAGGTACGGCATGAAGTTGTTTTGAGTAAATTTATTTTAATAAAAAGTGTTATAGCGACTTAATAATGGTATGTTCTTTTTATCTACTCACTCGTTTTTGTATATAAAAAAAATATTATGTGCTCTTGTTATCTACCGACCTGTTGTTTTATTCGTTTGGGCAAACGTCACTGCGATTTGTAATTTTTTGATTGGTCAAGGCAAAAATCTTATACAAATTAACCCCTATTTCTCCTTGTCACGTATAACTTGAGAACAATCAATCAATCAATCAGCCTATTGCAGTCCACTGCTGGACGTAGGCCTCCCCAAGGGTACGCCAAAGCGCACGATCACCCGCTTTCCTCATCCAGCCACCACCAGCGACCTTCTTCAGGTCATCAGTCCACCTGGCAGGGGGGCGTCCCACACTACGCTTCCCGAGACGCGGTCTCCATTCGAGAACCCGTCTGCTCCAACGCTCATCGGTTCTGCGACAGACGTAACTTGAGAACGGCTTTACCGATTTCATTAATCTTTTTTTTTAATGTTTTCTAATGCTTCGTAGAAGGTTTTTACATAAAAAAAAAGAAACAATAAATAATTTTGCTCAGTTTAGGTGTAGGGTAGGTGGGTGAATATCCCAGCAGCGTTTTTTAAGTGTCCATGTTGAAAATCGTGGTGTCAAGACCATTTTCTGTTTTAAAATATATTATATGGGACACTATAACTAACAATACGGTTGGCTCAATGATTATATTTCTGTTAATCCCAACAGATTTTATGCAAAAAAAATATCTGTTACATTTCAGTACCAGGTGGCTTGTCCTCAACTTACTTTACATAGAACACGCACTTACCCTGACTATGTCTTAAACTTGTAACTAAAAAAAGTTGATTCATTCAATATTTATTTAGCAATAGCCTTATATTGTTTGCATAATAATTCATTTTACCTATAAGAATACACAAGACACTTAATCAAAGTTTGTCCGAACAAAATCGTCAGTTATGGTGGCGCGATTTCAACTCGTCGTGACTTGTCGTGTATTAGTTCGGGACTTGTCGCTTGGCTCCGCCCCGCATCCCTCAGTCATGCGCTAGCGCTTGTGAAGTGTAGACCTGTGACTGTGCACAGCATTTTCCCGCCAAAACGCAAGTAAGCCCTTTGGTGGTGTTTTATTCAATGATTGTTATGTTGGGTGGCTCAATTTGTAAGCATGTCCTGTATTCCTCTCTTCAAAGGAAAACACTGCTAGACGACTTCTTGGTTCGTGTTCCATTGCATATTATTATTCCAATTGTAAAGTAATTTGTCTAATTTTAATGATTTTTTTTCAAGATTAATCAGATTTGGTGGCTCAGTTTTGGTGGTTTTGGTGGCGAATTATGCGCCACCAAAACTTAATTATGGCACCAAAACTGAAATTCATACAATTTAGTATCCAATTTAAAATTGGTAAATGATTTATTTATTTATTGAATTAGTTTACTAAATAGTGATGCATTTAGTGGTTAGTGAATTAACTCGTGTTACTTATGCAGTGATCTAAATTAAAACAAATAATTAAGTACCTTTAATATTTTTTAAGTTTTGGTGTGCAAGATTTAGTTTCGGTGGCTTGATTTCAGATTAGGTGGGCACATTTCAGTTTTGGTGGCGTTACAATACTTTGAGAGTTAATAATTCAGTAACTACCTGGATGATTCTATGCGAAATAAGAAAATATGTAATGAATGTTCCTAATTATTAATATTACCACATAATATCTTTGAAAAACTTAAAATTAAAATGCGCCACCAAAACTGACTAAAAATCGCTATGTTGATATTGACCCAGGTGTAGGGTAGATGTTGGGAAAAATGGCAGGACAACATTTGCCGTGTCAGCTAGTGAAATATAGTTACTACGCTCAGAAGAATAAAAGGAGATCGAGAAAGGACAAAGTTCGAATCCCGGGAATGCTACAAAACAAATTCCCATTCAAACACTGTCTACCAGTTTGGTTACGATTAGAACATTACAGAATGAATTACTCGAGTGTACCCAAATCGGGAAGAAAATAAAATAAGTAAAACTTATATATCGCTCATCTAGTACTACAAAGACGGAACTGTCATTTTACAAATTTTACAGGAGGGCGTTTTAAAGTTTTTTTTACTGTTCAGTTTTGTTTTATTATTTCACTTTATATTATATACAACTGGAACCAGGATATTTTGGATATTTAAATATATAGGTAGAGTACAATAGCAAAAATATTTTAAAAAATTAAGTGTAAGTATAAAAAAAAACACTTGTAATGATTTGACACATACAATTGTGTCATTGTTGCATTGAAAATGTTTTATTTTGGAAGTTGTGATACTGAAATAGGTACTAATTAATTATATTTAAAACACTTAATTTGAGGTAATCATTTATTACAGGTTAATTAAATACTGAATAATTAACATTACTTAATGGCACGTAAAATCACAGGTGAATTTGTATTTGTTATCTTAAATTTCAAACCACTTATTGAATAATTAACAGTCTTTTGAATAATTACGTATTGGTACATAAATCACAGATTCATTTGTTATCCTTATATCAAAATACTTATTGAAATAACCCAAGGCTATCGCTAATCACAGCTTTTTCATTGCTTACAAATAGTAGGAACTAAAATCGTAGAATCAAAACAAATGAGAAATAAAACATAACGAAAATAACGCTTTTTTAAGAAAAATAAAACCACGTTTCAAAATAAATCTTATTCTCCAAAGGAAAAAACAATGACAAAACGAAAACGACAGGAGCGGCTACCAAAAAAGTCTGGGTAGGTTTCATTCGATAAATTAATACTCGTAGTTTCGTCATCTACAATTTTCGCCCCGACTTCGAACGTAAAGTATAATTTGTATGTGCAAATCGTAATTGTCTAGTAGATCCTTAACTTATGTTCGGCTGTCCTTTTTGCTTTTTTAAAATAAAGAAGATCAAACATCCAAAATTAAACCTTATAGGCGCTTCGATTGCCTGTTTTAATGTCTTTGAGTACAGCTGCTATTGTTTTATTTTTTATGACTAATGAAAAAGAGGAGACAATTAATAATATTAAAAGGAGGAGGTTCTCAATTCGTCTGTATTTTTTTTTTTTATGTATGTTATTAGATATCTCCGCCAATTGTTAACCGATTTTAATAATTCTTTTTTCATTCGATAGGATTTACTCTCGAGGTGGTCCCATATTAATTTCGTCAAGATCTGATGATGGAACATGAGGTAAAACTTGGAAATTCCTCAACGGAATGTAGCATTCGCGTCGTTATTCGTCTATTCTTTTAGTCATATTTCAGTCAGTTTTCAACCGATTTTGATGATTCTTTTTTCATTCGATAGAACGTGCTTTAGGGATAGATAAATTTTGTCAAAATCTGATGATGAAATAAGAGATAAAAGCGGAAACTCCTCAACCAGTGATAGCAACATGCATCGCGCGCGATACCGTTTGTGGTGGAATGTTGCTAGGCAACGAAATAAATTTGTTTTGTCAGTTTGCTGAAAATCTACGTTTCCGTTGTTCCATATAAAATTATATTGTTCGATTTTATCACATTTTTTGGCGACCGTGACAGGACAAGAACCTGCTCGGATATTGTATTGGATATCACAAATAATTTAGCTTCTATGGCCGAGTGGCCGAGTGTTTTACTCTCTTTACGGAGGTTTCGGGTTCAAATCCCGGTGAAGACACTCTTAAACGAAAATGTCCTTGTGAGACTTTTTTCAGTTTAGTTGGGACATTGCAGCCCGAATCACCTGATTGTCTGAAAAGAAAGATGATTCCGTGATTCGGAAGGCACGTTAAGCCATGTGTCTCGGCTCTAATATCTACAGAAGGCGTCGTTACTCGTGCTAAGTCAGTGGGTTTTGACAAGGGCCCGGTACTATATTAACTGTATGACCAGGGTATGTGAGGTTGGTTGTCGACCTTACAAACCACAATATGAAGAAAAAGAAGAAGCCAGCCTACGTTCACTATCTGTATGTAATCAGCTAACGACAGACTTTCAAGATACCATCTCAAACCTGAAACTCCTTACGAATAGCCCAAGTATCGGGGTAAACTATAAGCTTATTAAGAGGGAAGAATAGTACGTCCTCGTCCATACAAAAAGAGAAAACGTTTTTCCACTTCTAAATATTTTCCAATCTCCATGATTTTTTAGTATGTTATTGACACAATGAATGACTAGGTTTATAGATTTTTCTTTTTACAAAATTCGCTATAGATTCAAACTTATATAGGCACCTCAAGTAACGTAATTTATGATTAAAACTGTGTCGAATTAAGCCGTTTGTTGAATAAAAACAATGTTTTTTTTTTCTAAACCAAACCCATGAAATTAGAATATATTGTGCTGAAACGATCGACATCAAAATAAAAGTGATTTGTTGAAATTTTGTTATTAGAAACCGTTTTCTCCCGAAATGGGAATTTCATCAACAAAAGTACCTATTGTCAGTCGCGAGCTGCAACGCTCTCACTCTCTCTCCCGGGGGCAAGAGCGCACGAGCGATAGCAAATGTTTTCCTAAATATCTATTTCATTAGGATCGCGAAGCTATTCTTTCCTCTTAGCATTGTCAGTTTAGTGGCCAGCTGGACTACTAAATGACCTCTTACTTCGTAGCCTCTTACCCAGTTTAACTTATGTTATTTTCGAAACAATCATTAATAATATAATAAACAACTAAACGCGCTTGCATAGCACGAAAGACGCAGTCTAAACTAAGCAAATACCAAAAATACGAGAGTATAATATCTTTGTACTGAAACTGTTAAATAACAAAACCTAGCTTTGGATAATGAAGAAAAATAATATGATATGTGTCGAGGTTAGGATTAATTACTTACATAAAATATATTGAATGAAACACTGAAAACCATAAAATAAAAATAATTTTAACATAAAAATAGAAACCTCCTTCAAGTTACCTTATATGGTTATCTCCACTAAAAAGTAACAAATAAAATAACATTCCAGATGGAACATGAAAAAAAATATTGCCAATATCCTCAATTAAGTAGATAGGTAGTGTATTAAGTAAATATTTAGAACTTTGTACTTCCTTTTGGAGTCGGTGCCAGACAAAAAATCGTCGATTAGTCGTGGGCAACTGTTTTAAGTCGTCGTCGTCGTTAAGTCAGTACATTATTTCTATATGACTATCAATAAAATTCTTTGATAGTCTATGATATAATATTTTGTTGTGCTGCGCGGGATGCAATGCCGCACCCGACTAAACGCAGGGAAAACGACAGGAGCGGCTACCAAAAAAGTCTGGGTAGGTTTCATTCAAAAATAAAAAATAAAAATACTCGTAGTTTCGTCATCTACAATTTTTGCCTCGACTTCGAACGTAAAGTATAATTTATATGTGCAAATCGTAATTGTCTAGTAGATCCTTAACTGAGAAAGAGGGTAGACAGATATGTCTGCCCATAACAATGTTCCGTCCGGCTAACCACCCGCAAATACTTCAGTTCTGCCGTGATCATGACTATTGCAACATAGTCGAAATATCGGTAAGCTCATTAAAAAGCTTATTTTAAACCAAAATCGTAGTAATAACCCGGTAGATATGTGTGTTATTAAAACATTACACCTGTTTTTATTTCTTTTATACTATGCTGACACAAAGTACAATCAAATCATGTGCTGTAGTGCTACAATGACTGTAAATACTATCACGTCATTATTTCATTCAATTTTAAGTTAAACACTGACACAAAATACATATACGGTATTGTAGCTCACAAAATATTATTATTTTCTGTTGCTACAAAGACTATAATACACATTTGCGGCATTGAAGGTCTCAAAATTTATTTTTTCTGGTGCTACAAAGACAAAAAATACATTTACGGTACTGTAGCTCTCAATAAAGGATTTTGTTTAGGTGCTACAAAGACACTAAATACATTTACGTCATTGTAGCGCTCAAAAAATAATTTTGTTTTGGTGCTACAAAGACAGAAAATACATTTACGTCGTTTGGCACTTAGAAATAGAAAAAATTGATGTCATAACTACCTGAACGACGATGTAGCACTCTGACACGGTTGACCGTCACGGAGCGTCCCGCGCAACTGACCAATGTGGCGTCGTTACACTCGGGGCGAGTAAATTTTTGTACCGGTGCAACAAAGACAGTGGCGCTATCTTACGCTCATTTGTTGAACAATAAAAACGACTTTGTAACACCATACGTATTGAACATTTTGGAACATTCTGACATCATTAACTCATTTTTGCATTTTGTGACAATTCCGTCTTTGTAGTACTAGATGAGCGATATGATAACTTTATTTTCAGATGTACAGAACACTAGTAGCAGCGCTTGCTGTTTTAGCGACTACCTACGCTCAACTTGACGATAACGGTAAGTTTACAGGGCTTCACACTCATGGCAGCTATAATGTATAATATGTACATTACAGCTGTCATAATAATATGTCTGTAAAAATATACATATAGCTGTCGTGTGTGGTCTTCTAACAGTTTCTATTTAAAGATGTAATTAGATGTATCGTGCTATAATACATCTTTACATTATAGCTGTCGTGTGTGAAGCCCTTAACGAACTATAATGGTAAAGGTAGGGTCTACGCGAAAAAAAGTAAAGGATAGGCAAGAAAAAAAGGAAAGTTAGGTTAAAAGTAGATATCAATAAAGACATATAACGATACGCTGGCACAAAGTCTTACTAGTGCCATGAAGAAGAAAAAAAACTATAATGGTAGCACTTCACATCGCTATTCGTGTCCGCGTATTCACCCTATTCGCCCAAATACGACGATGTGAAGTGGCTCTATTCGTCTATATTCGACTATTCTCTCGAACTAGACGAATACGCGAATACACGAACACCCAAATATCAAAGAATCAAAAAATCAAAGAATTGCGATTATGACGAATAATAACTTCGTTTACCGTCCACACATCGCTCGCTCAACAGTGTGCGATGCGTGACACATGCGCACTTTTTGTGAATTGTTATTATATCCACCAGCATCTTCATTCCCTTCGTCTTTTAGCGAATTTGATTTTATAAATACGCATAATTAACTCAGAAGAAATAATAAGCCGGCTAAAAATATTCGTGAATGTTCAGCATTTTCGCTGTTCATGATGATGATGCGGGGACGGTGTGTTCGTGTTATTCGGTCATCAACACGAATATTAGCGAATACGACCGTATAAAAACGCAAATACCGAATACCGATGTGAAGTGCCAGCATAATAGAAGTTCAAAATTTTATATTAATTACTCTGTGGCCAAATCATGCATTAACTGCCTCGGTGATCGAGCGGTCGAGATTTCCACGCCATTACGGAGGTTCCGGGTACGATTCCAGGTGGGGACAATGTCAAGCATAATCTCTTTGTGAGACTTTCCCCAGTATGGTTAGGACAGGCTGATTGTCCGAAAAGAAAGATGATTCCGTGCAAATATTTAGTCGTTACACGAGCCAAGTCAGTGGCCTTTGGCGGATCTACAACACTGACACCAGGGTTTGTGAGGTCGGTTGTCGACTTCACTTACAACCCACACCACACGATGATGATGATGATGCATCAGATGCATTCAACCCTCCTCGTAATGACGGTCCAATCAGTCAATCCCGTAGGGATTCCGGTATAGAGTCCCGTTGAAGACACTATCAAACAAAAATCTCTTTGAGAGACTTTCCCCAGTTTGGTTAGGACATTGCAGACTGAATCACCTGATTGTCAGTAAAGAAACATGATTCCGTGCTTCGAAAGGCACGTTAGGTCGTGGATCTTCGGAAGTAGCCGGAAGCATCATGATGTCAGTGGCATTTGTAGGCTTCAAAACACTGACACCAGGGTTTGTGGGGTCGGCTGCCGACCTTATAACCTAAACGATGAAAAAGAAGACTTTCAGAAACAAATAAAAATCTATTTTAGTTTCTGGTTTTTGGGTTTGTTCTTGGTTTGGTTTTAATTTTAGCTGTTTTTTTTCTTTTATAATTCATATTCAAAAAGCTTGTTTATTTTTTATTTCAGCAAATAAAATAATTGCGTGTAGGGAAAACGGGCAAGATGGAGAATGTGTCCCGTTTTACCTGTGCAATAAGAAAAATGAGATCAAAACTGATGGAAGAGAAATTATTGATATTCGGTGAGACTTTCTTATCTAACTAATCTTTAATCTTTACCTCCCTTTTAGCCGCACTAAATATAGACAAAACTCTTTCTTTTGCGAGTTGGTAAAAAGTAAAATCACTGGACTTATTTTTCACTAATAGAGACAACATAAAGTGTTTGTTGATTAAAGGTTTCTTTGACGAGTGACACATACTTATTTCTTCTTATAAGTATACCATATTATTTCACAATATTATTATGGGGAATCTTCTTCAGTTCTCCTTTATTTATTATTATTAATATTATTTTTTTTTTCTCACTTAAATATCACTTGGTTTGCGATTTTCTTATAGAGTTGCTAAGGCTTTTTACTCTTTATTGTTTCTTTAGGCGAAAACTTGTAAAGGATTTTTATTTAATTCCAATTTCGAAATTTTTATACTATTTTGTAAATAATTAGCTGTAAGTTTTCCGAAGAAAGTAAACTAAAATAAAATTAATTACTCGTATAAGAATAATCCTAAAAATAATACGCAAAATTATTTTTCTCTTTTCGCCGTAATACGCCCGGCAGGAGGATTCATTAAAATAAATTATGTGAAACTAGTTATAGTAAGTTCAAATGCTGTTCGAATAATAAGTTAACCAAGTGCCGATAATATCGAAAGGATATCTTGTTTTGATTCATGTGACACAAACATGAGACAAGAAAATACTATTTATTTCACATACATACATCCTATGTATGTGAAATGAATAGCATTTCCTTTTTCAATCCAAATATTGGCAAATTCTGACAATAATTTCTTGAATCAGGCTCAACTCCCCTTGTCCGTACTTGCAAAGATGTTGTCATCTCCAAACCCAAGACAGGGTCGACCAGCCAATCGTCCAGAACACCAACACACCCCAGGTAAGATCCCTATAATAGGGTTAGCATTCCAGACTGGAAATTGATATTAACTGACACAACCACGGAGACAAATTATTTATAGACCTAGAGTCCTAGACCATAGTATAACCCAATTTTTATAACTGTGCATCTGTCAACGTCATAATATTTGCATGTTGGTAGGTTTGGTATCCGTTTTGATAGGCGTCGGAGGAGGTGAGGAAGTAAGCGGGCGGGTGAATTCAATGCCACCAACATGACGATTTTGACAGCTCGAAGTGCACAGTTAAAATAATTGAGTTATATAAGGTACAATTTTATTTTAAACTAGCTTTCCGCATGCTGGGGACTATGTCTCGTGGGGACGCACTTGAAGATCTGCTTCTTTTTTTAATTACTTCTTTGTATTGACTTCGTCGGTCTAGTGGCTAGGGCCGCTACCTCCCGTCCGAGAGACGCGGGTTCGATCCCCACCACGTACCAATGTGTCCCCACGAGACATAGTCCCCAGCATACGGTAAAACCGCGGGCGGAAAGCTAGTTTAAAATAAAATTGTACCTTGTACTATGGTCTAGGTCTCTAGGTCTATAAATTATTCTTGTCATGTTGCTAAAGTGTTCTCTTTGACCGTCAGCGCGAGGGTTGCGGCTGGCATAACCCTCAAGGTGTGGGCATGAAGACAAAAGGCGACGACAATGGAGAGGCCAAATTCGGAGAGTTCCCATGGATGGTCGCCATACTTAAGTAAGTTGTTAAACGTTGATTTTTAGGGTTCCGTAGGTAAAAAGGATCTCTTTTAGCTTCGCCATGTCCGTCTGTCTGTATGTCTGTCCGCGGCTTATCCGATTAATCATGCCGATAAATCTGATGAATAAAATCTTTAAAAAAATTTTTAGGGTTCCTACCTTATAGTGTGAGGCTGCTAAAAGCATTTTTCGATGCTAGTGTACGTTTCAGAAATATTTTGTTTTAAAGTGCTCATTTTTGTTACGAGTCAAGTGTCCCCCCCCTCTACCAGCGAAACCGTTGTATTTGGAAATGTGAAAAACATCACGGCAGTAGTAGTGCATATAATGAATATCAAAGGAAAATTATCAACAGCAAGTAGGCATCATTATTAAGTAAGCTTTAAGAAATTCGGTACCTACAAATTTCATAGAAAATTATTAGTACTAATAGTTGTAAGTAGTAGTATTGGACAACCACGGAACCCTACACTTTGCGTGGCCCGTCACGTGCTTGGCCGGTTTTGTTGTAATTAATTCTATTGCAGGTTTCACAATGGCAGCAACTCTTTTACCGTTTTCTAAGCATACATTTTTTCAGACATTTTCTTTTTTAGAGTCGAGCCATTGGACGGGGCCGGTAGAAACCAAGTTGATTTTATCGGTGGTGGGTCTCTGATCAATCCTAGTGTCGTCTTGACCACCGCCCACCAATTATCGGGCAGCACAGAACAGACTGAGCTGCGCGTGAGAGCTGGTGAATGGGACACCCAAATAACCACTGAGATCTACCCTCACCAGGAAAGAAGAGTCGCCTCACTCATCAAACATAAGGACTTTAATCCAGGTATGCCAAACACCAACCACAACCATTACACCAAACTAAACAAAAAAAAAACAAATGGACCAAATGGGGTCAAAGCATTTCTGTGGGAACACGTCTTATTGGTTCAGGCTATTTCTTCGGCAGTAGTCACAGCAGAGGCCTCCATAAGTCCATGAAGTCATCAACCACAACCAGTGTTGCCAGGTCTCATTTGTTTTAAATCAGGGCAGAAGGTAAAACAAATCGGGATTTCGGGTTGTAGATCGGGACAAACAAAAAAATAAGGTTTTTTTAAAACAAGGTGTAATTTTTTGCGTTTCGCAACTAAAAATCTTTTCTTTGTTTCTTTCATCGTGTGACGGCTGCTATTGTCGAGAGTGTCTAAGCCGCCAAAGAGCCTCTAACATGTCTACGACTACCACCATCGCAGTAAACCGGGACAAACAGGTTTTCAGTGGTACAGGCTGGGATACGAACCCAGGACCTTCGGCAAGCCTTCTACCGGCTAGGTTATCACTACTCAAATAACTAATTATACAAAAACTAATTAATCTTATAATATTAAAAATCGCAAAAAATATGAATCGTAATTGCTAATTGCCTCCTCAGACCCCTCTAAATCGACGTCCCGCGCAAATCGGGACACCTGGCAACACTAACCACAACCCACTCAACGCGTCTAAAGGGCCCCGGAGACGGTCAAACGGTTTGACTCAAACCTTAAGTGTTTGATCAAACCGTTTGAGGTCGGTTTGAACGGTTTATCAAACGGCTCTGCGCAGCTGATTCTGTACGCTGTCGTAATTACACTTCTGAAGCGTCAAACACAACAAAATGTATTTATTTATTAAAAACTAATAATTACAAAAGACGTCATCATTACAGGATTGCTCCCAATACGATGACGCCAAATATGAAATTGCATCAAACGAAAAATATAAAATTGCATCAAACATGCTTCAAACACGTAAATGTTTGACAAATCGTTCAAACCACCTTTGTAAACGATCAAAATGGTTTGAGCCAAACCAAACTTTACGTGTTTGAATCAAACCGTTTGACCGTCTCCGGGGCCCATAATTCTGCACTTTTTTACCACTTTGATAAAAGTAGCAAAACTAAAGTTTTAAAAGGAACTTCTTTTTAACCCCTACTGCTTGTGCCACATTCACACTATAAACCGCCTTTTCTAGATAATCTATTCTACGACATCGCACTGCTGTTTCTATCGACTCCTATGGACCTCGCCCCTAACGTGGGCGTCGCCTGTCTGCCACCTCCAGGCCAGAATCGTCGAGTTTACCAGCCCCCTCCACCCGGCACTCGGTGTCTCGTCGCGGGCTGGGGCAAAGATAAATTCGGGAAAGAGGGTCATTCCCAGGTCATACTCAAAAAAGTAAGTGCAAATAGGCAAATTTTTTCTTTAATACTTGTCTGTATACCAGGTGTTACAAAACTACGAATAAAGCCGAAAGGGTGTGAATCTGCTCGTAAAACTGAACAACTTTCCCCAAAGAACATAGGTCGAAAAACGATTTAAAAAAATCGCATTCCCATGCAAAATGTAGATGGTCTCCATACAAAATTTACTCGTCTTTTTGTAACACCGTGTATAATGTTTTGTGCCGCGCTGTATGTATAAGTTACAAGAATCCCACATTAAAGAGCGTGCTTTTTCAGGTGGATGTGCCCGTGGTATCGCTTCCAGAGTGCCAAACTGCCCTACGAAACACCAGATTGGGAGGCATCTTCATACTGCATATGTCATTCATGTGCGCGGGGGGGGAGCGTGGACGTGACACCTGCAGGGGCGATGGGGGATCTCCGCTCGTCTGCCCAATTCCGGTACCTACATACGCTTTTTATAGACATTGGCCTCGATTCGGGATGTCATGCTCTAATTATAATTTTAAAATCCTTCTATCCTTTTCGTTTTTATGACCAATGAAAGAGAGGTGACGAGCGAATGATATTCATTTGAACGAATGATAACTTAAAATAAGGCCATAGCTGTCAGTTTAAGAGATCTTTAAGTCGCATGTTTTAAGTGCTCTCTAAAATTGTGCAATCGACACGGCCATAAGGTTCAAATTCGATGTTGACAGCTCTAATATTAGGATGGCCATCTCCTGTCCCTTTTCAATCTTTAAAAGGTAAAAAGGATGGACTAATTTAAATTAAGGATTAGAGCTGGACATCCAGAATCGAGGCCATTGTTCTTCTCTCCTTGGTAGACATACTCCTGGATCGATCACTTGATAGGTTGGTTGTGGCTTTTGCAAGAATTCTCTATCTTCGTACACGATTTAAGGTCTGTCAATCAACCACTATTACCTGGCTTGGGTTCTTCAAACTTTAAGCAAAAGTAAACGTAATCAGTGTAGAGCTCCAAGGAATCTTCAGAAATGATGATGGACAATCGGAAAGAGTACTCATAGAAATCTCTGCTACGACCGCTCAACCGTGCGTGGGTTTATTTCTTGGATGTAAACCGTCAGCCGCGACTCGGAAGATAAGATATTATAGTACTAACGTATTTATTTAAAGGGCGTCACAGACGGTTGAGATCACGGGTTGAGATACTCTCGTCACCATTCACATTTTATGCAAAGCGGGGGTCGAACAAAATGGCGAATCAATCAGTGACCAGCCATTCTGCTTGACCCCCGCTTTGCACACAAAGCGAATGGCGATGAGAGAGCTGGCTGCCTCGTACTATAATATCGTAACTTAACCGTCTGTGACGCTATTAACACTAAAACCTACTTACCCTTTTCCCCATAGGAAGAGGAGGGTCGCTACATGCAGAACGGCATAGTCTCGTGGGGTATCGGTTGTGGGGACACCGGGACCCCCGGGGTCTACGTCGACGTCGCCAACCTTCGCGACTGGATTGACGACAAAGTGCGGGGCCAGGGCTTCTTCAATGACTCCGGCTTGCTACATTATAGCTACGCTTACACACCAAATCAGTGATGAGAAAGGGCATGATACATACATGTTGTATTGTAATCGACTTTCGCTGCAGTATTTTTTTATCCTGTTTATTTATACAAATAAAACTTAAAAAATTGAGATACATTACTTGCCTATGTTTGTTTTTATTAAGTATACTATACTTAGGTGCCTATATAACTTACTTATAAGTACATAAACCATCTTGTGCTTGTTTGTATTTGCTTGTTTTTAATTGAATACCTATTACCCACCTGATTGGTTACTTGTTTTGTGTGCTGTAAATAAATAAAATTGAATTCTGTTTTATTCGTTTTTTCTGAATCGACAAACAACAAAAAAAAAGTATAGATGTTGCATTCCTTCCTACGTCATTACTATCAGGGAAGAAGTGCTAACAAACTTGTTTATCTCACTAAAGTATATAAAAATAAATCTGATAATCTTTTTTTTTACTTCGAGAAAGGAATTTTGATTCTTCTGTTAGAATTATTCACCTACAAACGGTCGTCTGGTCGTCATAATATTTATTTAGGATAGAGGCAAAGTTTATTAGGTAGGTAGCTATAGTAACCTTCATGTTGGTAGTTCGTAAAGGGTAGTAAAGGACAGGACAAGACGTTTATTGTAAATATTTTCAATACAGCTTGCTCGAAAATTTAACTTACGAAGACAGTAAATTGTGCGGTAAATGCGTTTTACCGCACTAGTGCGACTTTCATTACAATTTTTTTTATTTCCATATTTATTATTTAGATGGGATCATTTTAATAATAAAAAAATAATCGAATCGAGTCTTATAAAGAGAAAAATATATGTGTCATAAGGAGAAAAAAAAGAAAAAAATATTATAGTATATATTTTTTATTTCTACAAATTGTATCAAATATATTATCAGTAATATTTTAAAAATAAGAATAAAATTATTTCGATTTTAACTAAGAATCGATTAGAGGCTGAATGTTTGAGAGAGCCTAGTCTCCAAAGAAACCTATTATTGTTTTGTGAGGTTGGAGCTAATTTTAGTTTTTACAACTTTTTCATTAACAATTTTATCTGTACTATCATAGCTTTTGTAAGGGTAATAATCAAATTATATCAGTTTTCTCACAAGTATTGAAAAATGGTTGTACGTTTTCTCGTGACATAATAAAGCTGTATTCCCGCGCGCGCCATTTTTAACACTACTGCAATTCTTTATACGCTAACTTTTAAAACAACTGAAGTATAACTTATTTCTGTTGTTCAATTGTTAACGCTTAATCGTTTTTTATCTTTCAGACTAAGCTTTCAGAGTTACAATTAAGTACCTAAATATATAAGTTGTGTTTAATTTCTTTAAAAGATAAAATATTGCTCCATTTAGTTACATTTCATAATACGCAGTCGCTTACGTCAAGATAGTTTTATTTTTATAATATTTGCGCTACTAACTGCATAGAAAGAAGGCGATGTCTCTAAGGTGTAATAATGTATCTCTTTCTAAAACAATACTGATAGCAAAAATCTGTCATCAATCAAAAAAAAAAAAAGAATCTTGAGAAAAAACACAAAGTGGTTTACTTTGTCTTTTGCGTTGATTGTTTATTAGTATAATTATAATCGAAACATTCTCAATGGCATTTACAACGAAGGATGTGGTTCTTTCTGAGGACAGACCGAAAACATTGCTTCTCCAGAAGCATTCGGACTATTTGGCAAGTTACGGACTCAACAAGGATGACTATGAATATTGTATGACCGAATATCTGCGGATGTCCGGTATTTATTGGAGTTTAACTGCAATGGAAGTCATGGGACAGTCTTCCAGGTTAGTTGGTAATATTTCTAAGTGTTAAAAAGAACAACAACATTAATTTAAAATAGGTTATTTTTTATGCATGAATGGACATCCCTTAACTATTCAGCTATCTTGTTTCTGATAAATAGTAAGGACGTGCTAAATTATGCCTGTTCTTGTACGATCTATATGGTTCTGTACTGTGGTACATACAGCAAATTTTAAGCATGGCGCACCCTTTGCTTTATTCAGACTCCAACCAAATTATATGCAAAACCCAAAAAAACTTGGCAGTAAATTGATCCAAAAAACTTTCTGTATCTAGTTCCATCTTGTAGATCTAAAAATAATGTTTAAATTCTTTTCCAGAATGCCCAAAGAAGATATAATAGAATTCATCAAGTCGTGCCAGGACAATGAAAGTGGTGGTATTTCAGCCAGTATAGGCCATGACCCTCATATGCTGTACACTTTGAGTGCCGTACAAGTTTGTATCAAATTTGAATACCAAATTGCTAATATTTTAAGCTGCTATTAGTTTTCGAAATAAATAACTCGTATTTAAAATGTCTCTATGATTAAGTAAGTTCTAATGATTAAGAAAATGCATAGGTATATTATTAATCTTTGCAGGTATTAGCAATGTATGACAGACTAGACGCTTTAGATGTAGAAGGAGTAGTCAGATATGTCTCTTCATTGCAGCAAGAAGATGGCAGCTTTTTTGGTAATGTTAACTTTAATTTAACAACCAAGGATATAATCTTTAACATCCTATGATCCCATCCATCCTCAAGTAAAATAGTTTATGACACCTACTAAAAATTCTATAAAATTTCACCTGTCTTCACACTTAAGAACACAGTGGCAAACAAACACAAGCCTTTTTTTTTTCTTTTTATTGGCATGGTGCGGTTTGCACATCGCCACTCACTTTATTTCTTTTCTCTTCTCAGGAGACAAATGGGGAGAAGTGGACACCCGTTTCTCTCTGTGTGCTGTCAACTGCCTTTCTCTTCTCCACCGGCTCGATGCAATCAATGTGAACAAAGCTGTGGACTTCGTGCTGAGCTGCATGAACTTTGATGGTGGCTTTGGTTCCAAACCTGGCTCGGAAAGTCATGCTGGTAGGACTATTATTTTAGTATAGTTAAAAGATCCAATAGACTGTTGATACCTACGAATAAGGAAGCTATAGAAGTCGCATTCCGTTCAAAAAATGGCCCCACGCCAAAGGCAACACAAAAGGTGGGGCTTAAAAAGGGCAACACACGCGCTAGTTAGTCTGTCACGCACTGTATGATGGACTGCCGCTTCCGATAAAAAACAAAAATACATATAATTCAGACAAACATAGGTAATCAAATTACCTCCGGCGAGGTAAAATGGTGCAGGAGGCCCAAAAAGCCAGCAAAAAAGAAACTGGGGTAACAAATCACAAGTAAATACATTTATTTTCAGTATTCTAAATACTTGACATAAAATAATGATGGATGGGATTATGCAAGCAATAGTCAGTCAATGTCTACGGCTTATATTAAGGTATAATGTCATAATACTTATATCCTATAAAAATACTTAAATAATCTCCATAATAAGTATTACTTAAATAATCTTGAATAGAAACTGTTATTTTCCGTTAGTTACCCCACTAAGTAAATTTTGAAATTATATTGATTGTGCTGCATTATTATTAACATAATATGATGAAGTTTTCTCTATAACCCAAATTGAAAGACAATGTAAGTAAACCATACATCTGAAGTTGCCAATTGTCTTTGTTATTTTCTTTTAAAAGGCACAAGGCCAAGTCTTCTATACTAGTGGCTCTGTGAGCTGTAGACCTCGCGAGTCGCTGTATATCTCTTTATATTTGACGGAGAACCGTTGCCAGCAGGATCGCACATGGTGGATGGATCCCCGAAATAATGTAGTCTCTCCTTAGTTCAGGCTTGTATTTCAACGTTAGTAAAATCACAACTCGAAAATAACAATTGATTGGCAAGATTTTAATGGATACAAAATACAATACGGAAACGTGAGAAGTGTGACACAGAGTAATGGCCTCTTCCCAAAAACAAGCTCACAATCACACATTTAAATAATAATATTATTTTAGTAAAAAATTACAAAGTAATCTCTTTATATTTGACGGAGAACCGTTGCCAGCAGGATCGCACATGGTGGATGGATCTCCGAAATAATGTAGTCTCTCCTTAGTTCAGGCTTGTATTTCAACGTTAGTAAAATCACAAATCGAAAATAACAAATGATTGGCAAGATTTTAATGGATACAAAATACAATACGAAAACGTGAGAAGACACAGAGTAATGGCCTCTTCCCAAAACCAATCACACATTTAAATAATATATTATATAAGGTGATTTTAGTAAATAATTACAAAGCAATCTGATTGATATCAGTAATGCAAAAGTACGATAATTTTTAATTTGACTTGTTCTATTACACTTAATGCATAACACATCCACTGCACAAGTGACGCGATCCAATCACCGTTATCCGTCATGCCGTGAACCAATCACCGCGCTTGTCGGAATATGACGTGATGCGTGAACGCATCCAATTGGCCCGTCTACAGTGACGTTTCTCGTTTAAGTACTCGAGATTTGGGGCCATATTTTTCTTGGGTTTTGTTTACAATTACACTTCCATAGCTTCCTTATTCGTAGGTTGATACTGATATATATATCTGTGTGTGTGATTTATTCAACTGACTTGTGTAAATTGTAAAAAACAATTTTAATGACATACAATCTTTTTTTATGTTATCTGAAATATAGTATAGTACAGTAGTTAGCCAACACATGCAACTAGATACTGGAATTACGAATAACAGCCTACTGCCACCTACTACTATGGAATAAAAGAGTTTTCAGGGTCAAAGTGTCTAGTCTAGCTGCATGTGCTGGCTACAGACTGTACTGAACAGTGTGGCAGTTGCATTTATTTTATGAGTGAGATCTGGTTCTTTATTTACAGGTTTAATCTACTGTTGTGTGGGAACACTGTCGATATGCAAACGGATGGATGCGTTGCACGCAGACGAACTGGCGTGGTGGCTCTGTGAGAGACAGTTGCCCAGCGGTGGGCTCAACGGAAGACCTGAGAAGCTTCCGGACTTGTGTTATTCTTGGTATGTTAAGTAAGATATTTACAATGTATTTCCAGATAGCACTGCTAAAGTACATGATGTTGCCATTATAACTTTTTCTAATCTTGTAAAAAATATACATTAGTCTTTACCAAGTCTACAAAATCAAGTGGCCCAAAATTTTAATTTTTTTAGGTCCCTCTTATGATTTATGATTCTGTTCACAGGTGGGTGATGTCTTCACTTTCAATGCTGAATAGGATACACTGGGTTGATACGAAGAGTCTAGAACAGTTCATTTTAGCATGCCAAGACAGCGAGACTGGCGGCTTCAGCGACCGGCCGGGTGATGTTCCAGACCCATTTCACACTCTGTTCGGTCTTGCAGGACTATCTTTGCTAGGAAACAACAGCATAAAAGCCGTGAACCCAACTTACTGTATGCCACAAGAAACTATAGATAGACTTAAATTAGAACCACAAATACTGCACATCTAGCTTTAAGTATAAATGTTTTATATTATTTGACATATTAATATATTTTTATTTTAAATCTCATCATTGTCTTACTTTTAACTTAATTTAACCACAAGTTCAGTTTTATAAATTTAAAATATAATAAAAAAATACAAGGTACAAAATATAGTAATATAATTTTTTTTTTTTTTCTTTTTTTTTTTTGACATGGACCTAATGCTTGTGTCGCAAAATCGACGTATCAAGCGTAACCGGACTTTTGGGGGAGCGGAAGGCTCTTACCCCTAGACAGTAATACGAATAATAATAATTGTAAAAATAATAAAATCTGGCACAAAGTTAATCTAGTGCCATAACAAAAAAAAAACTTATTACACCACCCATCTAGGTTCCAACTTAAAATTAAAACAAATAGCAACACTGATTTAAAACTTCAAAAATAGAAATGTAAACATAACCTCGTGAAGCCATTTAAAAAAAAAAAACCTATATATTTACGTAAACTCTGTTCAAAATACGATAAAACTGTGAATAAATTATGTAATTTGTACTAATTCTGTGAAAAACCATGTCGCCGTTTTATTTCTTCCAATATCTGCTGTACAGTTTTTGTATTTATCTTTTTATTCTGTACAGTTACGTTGTTTACTTCAGCGACTTATTTTCTTTAAGTTTTCGCGATGATTTGCTGCCAGAATATGATTATGTTATTGGTAAGTTTGTACTTTATACTAGATTAACAATCTAAACCAATCGATGGATCATCATTAACGTCAATAGCATAGAAGTGCAGAACTTTATAACCACACTTACAAGATGTACTTCTTATTTCATTGGTTGTTCCATTCCATTTGATTCATTAAATTATTTCGCTTAGTGTTTTTCACTGGCTGATTTGTATTCAGCCAGCATTTAAAAAAAGCTTATTTTTCTTTTTAAATATATTTTTAGTGGGGTCAGGAACAGCTGGCTCCATAATCGCGCACCGACTGGCTACAGAAACCAACTACACATTCATAGTGCTGGAGGCAGGGAGCCGAGGACAATTCCTAATGGACATTCCTATAGTCGGACCTGCGATACACAGGTCTCTATTTGACTGGATGTATGAGACCGTGCCGCAGGAGAATGCTTGCTGGGCTATGGAAGATAAGGTTGGTTTTAAAAAATATGTAAATTGAAGATAAAAAAAACACAAAGAGACCTAAAAGTAGCGACACCAGAAGTACCTTACCTTTTTAAACATTTTGAAAGTTAAGTGAACTTTTTTCTACTGTATTACCACTTTAATAAGTATACTTAGCAGCAAGTAAGGCAGTTAGAGGAAAGACTGCAAGTACCTATGTTTATACTTAAGAAATGATGAAATGATTATAAGAAGAAATTAATTTATTTTAATCTTATTCAATTTTATTTTGAAACTTTAACAGTTTTAATACCCTAAGCAACACTGCTTAGTTCTCCTGAAATAGGTAGTTAAAGAAACATTTATTCAATCCTTTATGCTACATATTGTTAATGTTAAATAAATAAATACTCAATCACTACTATTTCTTCTTTATTTCAGAAATGCAGGCTTCCACAAGGCAAGATAATAGGAGGTTCCTCAAAACTGAACAACATGATACATTTTCGAGGTAACATCTCACATTATACACAATGGTTTCATGGTAAATACTCTAAGGAATACCTAAAACGACAATTAGAATTAGTAGAAAACAATATTTTATACTTAGATGGTTTGAAGTACGAAAGCACTATTGCCGATGCAATTTTGAAAGCTTCAAAAGAACTGGGATTCTATGATTTTATATTAGAATCTAGTTTAGGTTTTACTAAAAGTAAACTGTCTCAAAGAAATGGCAAAAGATGGTCAACTTCAGATAATTTGGATATTTCCAAATATGTAGCCACTCATGCATTAGTTGAAAAAGTTATGACAAAAGATAAAGTAGCAAAAGGTGTAAGTTTTCTCATGGGGGGTAAAAAGATGTCAGTGAAAGCCAGGAAGGGCGTAATATTGTCAGCTGGAGCTTTTAACACTCCAAAAATCTTGCAACTGTCAGGTATAGGCCCTTCTAAGTTATTAAAAACTTTACAAATACCTTTAATCCAAGACTTACCTGTAGGTGAGAATTTACAGGATCACATTGGGACTGGTTTGGACTTAATTTTGTTAGATAAGTTTCCTAACATAGGAGCTCACGACATTGTTAATCCTCTGAACAGTTTTCAGTATTTCTTCCAAGGTAGAGGTCCTTTGACTACCCCTGGTTGTGAAGTCCTAGGTTTTGTATCAACAAAGAACTTAACTACACCAGATTTACAATTCATGGTATTGCCAATGGGTATATCATCAGATAGAGGTAGTAGGCTAAGAAAAAGTTTAGGTATAAAAGATGATGTTTGGAACAAATACTTTGTTAAACTATTTGACAAATATACAGCGTCAATGGTGCCTATAATATTGCATCCTAAAAGTAAAGGTACAGTATATATCAACAGCACAGATCCTAAAGATCCACCTCTTATAAATCCTCAATATTTGTCACATAAAGATGATAGAGAAATCCTAATAAAAGGACTTAAACTAGTTACAAGTTTTATAAAAACGAATGCAATGCAAGATATAGAAGCAAATATAAATACATTACCTTTCCCAGGTTGCAAAGAGTATGTTACATTTTCAGATAAATACTGGAATTGCTATATAAAACATCTGACTTTATCCAGTTACCACCCTGTAGGTACGTGTTCTATGGGTTCAGTCGTGAATACAGATTTCAAAGTTTATGAAATTGATAAATTATTTGTAGCCGATGCTTCAGTGCTGCCAACTTTACCTAGTGGAAATATAAATGCTGCTGTAGCCATGATGGCTAGTATATTTTTTGAAAATAGTATCAAGGTTAAATATAAAACTGATGTATGTTTCAAGAATGAATTTTTAAACGAGTTTTTGTTACGGGTTTGTTTAGTAAATGTTGTTGAAATAAAATCTACTTAGCTAAGGTAACACAGATTAACAAATGAAGACTGCTTTTATCATTGTATGTGCAAAAGGAGAAATATAGGTACCTGCTTAAGCGCAAAACTAGGTAGTCTAATTTAATTTTGTGGCATAAGCATTCACATATTAACAGCCTCCATGGCCGAGTGTTCGAGATTACGCCGCTCATTACGGAGGTTCCGGGTTGGATTTCCGGTGGGGTCACTGTCAAACAAAAATCTCTTTGTGAGACTTTCCCCAGTTTGGTTAGGACATTGCAGGCTGAATCACCTGATTGTCCGAAAAGAAAAGTGATTCCGTGCTTCGGAAGGAACGTTAAGTCGTTGGTCCCGGCTACTATCTAGTCGTTACACGGGCCAAGTCAGTGGCCTTTGGCGGCTCTATGACATTGACACTAGGGTTTGTGAGGTCGGTTGTCGACCTTACAACCCACACGATGAAGAAGAAGCACATATTTTGGGACAAGTAGATATACATAAATTATATTCTCCGTTATTATGTCAATTCATTTGTTTGTCTCCAATAATTTTTAAATAATTTAAAACGCATTATTTTTTTTCTAACACTTTATTGAAAGTAGTAAGGACACTTCTAAACATGAAATATGTATTACAACACATGTATTGTATTTCTTAAGTAGGTATATTATAGGTACCTATTCATATTGCGTACAGGACATTTTGAGCCTTATATTTTTAAACAACCATTTCCATTTCATAGTAATCATTATTACAAAAAAGGCTTTCGTTTATTTTTTTTACTATGGCATCATAAATACGAAAAGGCACCTTTGGTCACCCAACATTTTTTATGTTTTTTTTTAATTACTTAATTATTATTTTTACAAATAAATACCAAACCATCTCTGTTAACTAGTCAAATCATAATAATATCATAACATAAAATCGAAAGTGTTTCTACCTGTAAAAAAATCAAGACCTTGTTTGTGACATTTTGTATCTAGGTATAATAAAGAACAAATTATTTATATTGCTATTCATTCCACAGAATATATTATTAAAATTCCAAAGTTGAAATATGTAGTTAAAAATGTATATAATTAAGTTACATGTTAAGAAACAATAAATAAATACTTCTAGTAAACAAATATTTTAGTTAGTGCCAAATATTACATTTGTTAGTTTAAGAAATGTTACAAATTAATATTTAAGTTGTTAAGTATAAAAAAACACTCAAAATAAATAAAATTATTTTAGTACAATACACCTAATCATTTATTTTGTTTCACAAAATCTTAAATCTAGTTTACTAGTCTAACACATAAACATTAAAATGACTAGTCTCTTAGATATATCAAAGTTTTTTATTTAAAAGTCGATTCGTATATGAATTTCGTGACAAACGTGTGGGGGCAGAACTCGCCCAGGGAGAGCGAGGGGATTGGGGAGAAATGTCCGATGTACCGCGAGTCCGAAGGGCGACAACCGAGCTGGGAATTAGGGGTGAAATAGTTCTTTAAACAGAGCAGGTCACCCGTCTGCGCTCCGTCGCAGGCATCCCCCATTAAACATACATACAAGAAGACATCTAAAGTCATTTACATATTTTAACGTAGGTACCTGCCTACTCGTATTAGATTACGTCTATTAAAAATCGTAACTAAATCAATAGGTTTGATAGGAATCAGGTATCAAACCCAGGAACTTATGTTTGAAAGCCCGCGTCTTTAACGAATACACCACCGACGCTGCCTACCCCCACATTCATATTACAATCCCCAACTCTATTTCCGGTCAATAAAATATTTATAACTTGCGTCGAACGTTAAGGTCAATAACCAATTACCTAAATTCGTTTTACTTTAATTATAAATTATTATTACCCGAAACAGATCTACCCTTATATATGAGAATCTACTTTTATTATAAGACACTCACGGACGGAAGAGTTACAATTTCTGCCCATTCAATTTAGGGAGATACTTTACGGTCTAGGTAGATAAATAAGCCAATTTACTACTTTATAAAAAATTGTGCAAATGTTGATAAAACTGACATTGTCTTCACCGAGGGCTTGACCCTAGTCTGAGGCCTGGTTTCCACCAAAGCGGAGAGGAAAGGACATGTGTTTGAATAACCAATCAGATTTCGTTATTTCCACATCTCCTCTCCGCTTAGCTAAATCTGATTGGTTATTCAAACACATCTCCTCTCCTCTCCGCTTTGGTGGAAACCAGGCCTGTATATGAGAATCGACTTTTTTTATAAGACATTCACGGACGGAAGAGTTACAATTTCTGCTCATTCTATTTAGGGAGATACTCTATAAGCCATTTTACTACTCTATAAAAAATTGTGCAAATATTGATTAAACTGTGACGTGGTAATCTTACGTCTTCACCGAGGGCTCGAGCCTAGCCTGAAGTGTGATCAGGCCGCAATCGACCACCGGCTAGCACGGTCTGGACGACTTCACACACAATCTTTGAATTTCTTCGCAGGAGTGTTGCAGGTTTCCTCACGACGTTTTGCGTCACCGTGAGAGCGTCAAATAAACGAACATGAATTCGAAAACGCATTGATACAGTACGACAGAAAAGACTAGACAAATAACTGGCCAAGCACGTGTCGGACCACGCAAAGTGTAGGGTTCCGTAGTTGCCTAATATGCAGAAGTTAGCACACGGAGCTAATAAGTAATGATAAAAAAATGTCCTTATTTATATTATAAATCCGAAATTTTGTAAGTACATCCCTGTATGGATGGTTGTTTTTTACTCTTTAGTGGATGGAATTTAGAATAGAGATAGTTTGTACCCCCTGATATAAACCCCCATTATTTTTTAAACCCTATCCTTCACACCATAAGGTAATCGTGAATTTAAAAAATAACCCCCACTTCACGTGTACCAGATGAACCCTAAAAAAATTGTTTTTAAGATTTTATTCTTTAGCTTTGACGGCATAATTAATATGTATGTCCATGCCAAATTACAGCCTTCTAACATTCATCAAAATATTTTTCTATGATATTTATAGTACCAAATTTCTTACTTGTACTAGTACTTTTTCTAAGTTGGTCTATTATTCTTTTTTTTTTTTTGACGATGACCTAATGCTTGTGTCGCAAAATCGACGTATCAAGCGGACCGGACTTTTGGGGGAGCGGAAGGCTCTTACCCCTAGTATTATAGCAACAGCCTAAGGGCGCCCACTTGGGGGCACGGACCTCGGCCTAGGACGTTGCCATGGCGAGAAGCGCGTGGGAGAGGAATGACCCTGACGGGGTCTTCCAGGATTATGCAGAACTTGATTGGGTCTACCGCGTCCCCGCCGGCGGGTGCGGTTGCTACCAGAAGGGCATTCTGTGGAGTGTACTCTATTGGCAATGGCTCTCTCAACAAATGACTGGATGGGATCAACAGGATCGGACAGACTTGGTCTATTATTCGATAACCTGTAAAGCCTACTTGATGTTGATAGTTTTCCTTTTAAATTCATCATATACACTACTACCATGATTTTTTTCATGTTTCCATATACAATGGTTTCGCTGGTAGAGGGGGGGGGAAACTTGACTCTAACAAAAATAAGCACTTTAAAACGGAATATTTCTAAAACTTACACTAGCATCGAAAAATGGTCTTAGCAAACCCCCATTGTTTTAAAAGACCTATACAACGATACCTCACACTATAAGGTAATCGTGAAAAAAGATGTGTACCAGAGGAACGCTAAAAAAATTTTTTTTGTAAGATTTTATTCTTCTGCTTTGTCGGCATGATTCATGTATATCCACGCCAAATTACAGTCTTCTGGTACTAAGAGTCTCTGAGCTAAGCCGCGGACAGACAGACAGACAGACGGACAGACCGAAACTATAAGGGTTCCTTTTTTACTACGGAACCCTAAAAATGAGGGCGCTGTACGGAGTTAATTGGCAACACTGGTAACTTTTCAGCCAATCATTGCAACTTCCTGTTTTAGGCTACCAATCACAGCCAGTTTATAGAGCGTCACAGACTAGTCCTAGGTCACAGACGGTTAATATACGATCTTATAGCACGAGGCAGCCAGCTCTCTCGTCGCCATTCACTTTGTGTGCAAAGCGGGGGTCAAGCAGAATGGCCGGTCACTGATTGATTCACCACTTTGTTTGACCCCCGCAATAAAATGTGAATGGCGACGAAAGAGCTGGCTGCCTCGTGCTATAAGGTCGGATCTTAACCGTCTGTGACGCCCTTATCTGGGCCCCGTTTCACAAAGCAACAATTTACTAGTAACAAGTTACAATTTGATATTCGTTGTGTAGTTAATTCGCCTAAACAGTAAGCCTTATCATTTTAATCTCACTGTACATCGAATTGTACTTGTAATTTGTAACTTGTAGCTTCGTGAAACGGCCCCTGGGAAACGATAAAGCCTTACAGTTTAGGCAAATTAACTACGCAATGAATATCAAATTGTAACTTGTTACTAGTAAATTGTTGCTTCGTGAAACGGGGCCCTGGTGTTGGTTTTGGTGAAGAATTTAGTTCCATCATTATTTAATTTCTACTCTTTTGTGTCGCACTGTACGTGAACGTGGCGGGGCACATACTAGCGCCGGGAGGCTACGACCTTAGCCACTGCACCACTAACGCTCTAACATTATAACGTTAAGGTCTCTCCATACTTAGGGACGTGATGAGTCCAAATACCAGTAGCATCGTCTGAGTTGAGGTTTTGTATACGACGATGACGTCTTGTAGAAAGATATACAAAGCTTTTTAAGATAATTCCACGTGGATAAATATAATAAGACCTTTATTCACTTTAAACTCCAATACCGTAGTCTTATCTTGTCTTAGCACAATATTAATGTCTTGGTAGTTTTTCGTAAAGGTACGGGAATGGAACAATAGTTATTGCCACAAGGTACAGTGAACAGCTCTTCAAGCAATAAACGGGGTTACCTTGCGCGTTGGTAATAACGTCTAGTTTTCAACAAAAATGTATAGCTTGATGTACTGTCCACTGTATGAAAACAGTATCAGCAGTGTGCTACATGATGCTACGCTTAATTGCTACGAAATTTCGTAGCAGTCGTCATACATAAAGTATTATTAAAACATCAAATTCACAATTTCTTCAAGTAATCTAAAATATTTAGTAAAAAATATGCACATAAGTAAATATAACGATTTTGTGCTGAGCAAAACTTTAACTACTCGCAGTTACTGCATACATTAGGTAATATTACTTTTATAATACTGGACGGATTATCTGATATTTTTCATTATAAAATCACTTAAATTATTGCCACACATAATAATTAAATTGACTAATTATTCAATAAACATTTTGAATTATTGTTGTACACTGCACGTTATAATACTGAGCGGTAAAGGTATTCATTATTTCTACATCTTATTTTATAAAAATTGCTTTCCAATGTTGTTTTATAAACAGATTTTATATATTTTTGATGAGCCATGTTGAGCAAACAAATTTTCTTATTGACGCAAAAGTTTAGTTTTAAACTAATAAATTTAGCCATGTATTTACATCTAGAATCAGTAAAATATAAACAAAGATTTCCTAAGATATAAAACTGTTTGTGCAATTTAAACTTACTCTAGTATAATATTATGTATGATGATAACCGCGCTCTATTTTCACGTAAAATCATATCCGCGCGGTTAACACCATATTTCACTTAAAATAAACAAACACGAAACGGTACACTATTTTTACAGTAACTGATCACACTCTATTTTACAAAAAAAACATGTAGGTAGTAGATATATTAATAAACTTAAAACATTTTCTGCCGTATCTCTTGCCCAGTTGTGGGACAGCAGGACAGAACAGCTCACATCACTACAATCTACTTTAGTACAAAACCTACTTCTTTCGCGTAAGCCTTCCGACTAGATTTCTAAGTAAATAATCAAATATCCTAACACCTACTGTAACTTTTTATTTTCCTTAGGTAGCAAGGAATTTAAATATCTCCAGCAAAGAAATTGCTATTCATTGAACAATTCTCTAATTCCAACATTATTGAAATAAAAACAAATGAAACTAAAATCTGAGCTAATACTTTGCGTCGTCGTCTTTGGTATAATACATCCTATCAAGGCGTAATGCAATTAAAAACGATTATAAATAACCAATCAGGTTCACGTCTTCTCTGGCATTCCTTTCCTTCTCTGTATTTTTAATTTTTGGTTACAATCATATTCTAAGTAAATTGATTAGTTATGTTTCGTTAAGAGAGCAGTATTTCACAACTTACATATTCAAGATTAGAAAACTATGTAACCCAAGCATCTTCTTTGATTACTCAAGAACAAGACATGAGACGTTTAAATTTTTTAAAGTATATATAATATCTTAAAAATCCCCCATTTTCAAATGATAACACCCATAATGATACTAATGTGTCAAAAACCTTACTTGAAACAGGAGTCCAAATAGTTGTCCAGCATGTCCAGCTGAAGGTCATCCCAGTCTGGAGGATTCAGCAGAAGACTCGACAGGTCATCTTCACCCATCAATGGAGGAGGAGCAACTGGTTCCACGATAACATTAGCTCCAATGCTCCCGTCTAGCCCCATACTGTTCAGATCAAACTCCGGCAAATGCAACGTCACCGCTTGCTCTACCTCTGTTGCTATATCTTCTATAATCACATTCTGAGGTATATTAGCCACAGCTATTTTGTCTTCAGAAACCTTTGGCTCTTCAAATATCTTTGTGGAATTCTTCTTTTTCTTATGAGGTCGGCTCGATATGCGTTTGTTGTTTTCTAAGTGGGATAGGTCTAGCTTCCAAAAGCCTCCTTTGCCTGGTTCGTGTTTTGATCGGGCTTCCTTCACGAATACCTTGTTGAGGGATAAGTTGTGTCTGATGGAGTTCTGTAATAGATATGATGACGTGAAGTATAACTATAGTGGAATGGTGGTCGATTATCACTAAAAATAACATAGCTTTACAG
Organism: Carpatolechia fugitivella; assembly: GCA_951230895.1. Lineage (NCBI taxonomy): Eukaryota > Metazoa > Arthropoda > Insecta > Lepidoptera > Gelechiidae > Carpatolechia > Carpatolechia fugitivella. The sequence goes on from OX579657.1 coordinate 2,884,521, forward strand.
GTGAGCGAGTGAGCGCTGACCTTGAATGTGTCAGATCTTTCTCTCTCTTAATCATTCCATAAATGTTGCTCACAGGTTTGTGGAAAATATCCTCCACCAGTTTCGCTAAACGCTCATAAACCTTTGCGGAGGCTATCCACATTAACCCATAAAAGTAAGGAACTAATAAATTAATCACTAACTCTAATTATGCCCTCTACAACGTAGCGTTTCATAAAATCAATCGAGTAATAACTACATTTTGTATGCAGAAATTTTTCTTTACATATTCTCGAGCGTCGGTGGTCTAGTGGTCAGGGCCGCTACCTCCCGTCCGGGAGACGTGGGTTCGATCCGCACCACGTGTTTTCGAATTTCAAATTCATATGTACGTTTATTCGACGCTCTCACGGTGAAGTAAAACATCGTGATGAAACCTGCACACTCCTGCAAAGAAATTCAAAGGTTGTGTGTGAAGTCGACCACCGCACTTGGCCAGCGTGGTCGACTAAGGCCTAATCGCTCTAATTCAGGGTAGGCTCGAGTATATGAGCTGTTGATGATATTCTCGATAAAAGTGATTTACAGTCACATTTGTATGTTAAAATTCCCCTTAACTCTATGTTCTCATCGATCCCTAATATCAGTTATCCCCTCATAGTTAAACCGCATCCACTTCAATTCTTGCCTATAGTGTTTAATAATATCCAATTAGAGTAATCTTATCACCGCAGATTTAACGTTTATTGGTTCACGAGGGTCTGGCTGCTGAATGTTATCTACTATACTATTAATAATACACGACAGAGCATCCTTGATAACGTTACTATTTATTATTCGTTGTGTAAGTTTTATTCTGTCTTTGATAGTTTTAGTACTTATTTGAAAAACTGTCCAATGTTACGATAATTCTCACTGTACTTCTTGCACTTTTCAATATTTGTTTTATAAGTATGCACAAAACCTTTTTGTTATTTACTTGTTATTTAACAAGAAACTTATCCCTCCCTATACTATTAGGAACAAACCGATAAGTTCTCCTGTTAGTTGATACGTTCACTAGGTAACGTTATGTTGCATATGTTGTCCAATAGGGGGGGGACTACTTTTTTTTATTTTATAAATCCAAACTTCTTAGTTACTGCTATCGAACACTAAAATAATTTTTACTCTATCTTTAAAATTGACCGAGTTATAAAGGTTTGAAATTCAAGATTAGACAGAGGCACATACCCACTTGTGACGTAATTTGTTAGTAACGCCATATAATCTCCATACAAAAAATCGTTTTTGAAAGAGACAGACATATTGAAACTTTAAAAAATCACTGTAAATTCGTTTTTCAGCCGATTCTGTTTTTTTCTTCGCGAATCGTTTGCTACTAATCTATATTTTAGAAATAATTCATTAAATATGGTAATTTTAGGAACAGTCCGATCCCCTATTACTAACGTTTGCTGTTCAAACTACCGATCACCCACCCCTATCAAAATTGGAATTGGGTAGATAAACACTCACCTGCCACGTTGGGTCTGCATTCCTATAATACTTGAAATTCTCCCGAATCCACGAATATATTGCTGACAGCGTCATCTTGTCGTTATTGTAGCGCATCGCCATACAAATCAAAGTGCTATACGAATAAGGAGGTTTCTTTAAACTGTTCGTTTGATACTCCTCCTTATTCGCCATGAAGTCTTCCTGGCATTTCGAAATTGTCTGATTAAACTTCTGCAGTCTCGTATTCGTTGGTGGCGACTTTGGTGGCGGATTTGGTGACATCGGCAGGATAGGAAACTGCGGTACTTGCATTATGTTCGTTATATTCTGAAGCCATGTCAGATTCGTCAGGTCTGTTTCTGGTTCCTCCTCAACGGCCATCTTCTCCGGTTTTGTGCGTGTTGTCTTTGTTTCATCTCTCTGTTTTGCTCGATTGTCTTTTGGAGATTCAATAGAATCTTGAGTTTGGACTTCCTGTTCGCACACGTATTCGATCTCGACGGTGTGAGATGATTCAGGGACGGCGTGGTCGACGGCAAAGTATGTCGTGTACTGTTCAGCCTCCCCATAAAACTGGATAGATGTGTCCAGCATCTCGCCTGACGCAGGCGACAGTCCCGATGTTATATGCATCGTGAACTACATCTGGAACGACAAGGCATTTGATGAGTCATTGGTGACTAACACTGTTACACCACGAATTTTAAGTCATCTACAACACTGGGTGTCTTTCAAAGTTTTTAAGAATTGACCATCAAGAATTTCCAGGAGTTGGAAGCAGAAAGGAGTTTACCTGGGTAAATAAGGAGATGTGGTGTGGTGCGGTCAAGATGCCCGGCGATCGATCGGCGACGGCGCGCGGGCTGTATGACGTAGCGGTGGTCACCACTCACCCCGCGCGCCGCTTTCAACCTGCCGCCAACACATCGCTATCCGAATCGCCAGCGCTCGTGGTACGTGGGTATCGTGGTGGTGTGTGCGTAGGTCTGCGCCGTTCGGCTGCACGCTCGCTTGTGGTGGTACAACTACAAAGGCAGGTGCGCGAACCCCGTACTCTGCTCCCCATTGTTCACGAACAGGTGTGTGTTCGATCGATATTTTTCCGCCCGCCGGAATCGCCCGCATGCTAGATAGCTTCGGACAATTAGTCATGGTTATCAAATTCGCCACTTCAGCCCCTTATCACTAAAGCCCGCGTCTTCAACGTCTTTACACTGCGGGTACTTCCTGGGTAATTTGCGTCAAAATTACTGCAAAGTTTTCCTAAATACAATGGCTAAGTGAAATGGTCTAGCTAGTGAATGAATGACAGTTGCCAGTTGGCCTTCTTTAAATAATTGTTTCATGAATTTCATGAATGCATGAAACGTACTTGAAGAAATTGTGTCACTTTGTCCAAGAATAGACGATAGTCCGTTATTTTTGAAAAACCTGGTACCTTAGTCGTTTCTATTCATGCTGTTATTTCTATTCTAGGGCAGGTAGAGTCGTCAGTCTCTTTCTCTGCAAAAATCAATTAATATTTTGATGCAAATCATTCTTTATAATATCATAGTCTGTTATTTTGTATTAAGTATCAGACTTTATCATACATATGTCGTGGCCATATCGTAGAATTGCCCAGATCATGAAATTTTCGATCATTTCATGAAATGGTCGCATTTCATGATGTGGCCAACTAAATTTGACCAGATCATTAAATCGTGAACGTTTCACGATTTTGTCATCCACGATTGGCCATATCTATTACCATACGATAAATATTTAATTAGAATCTAAATTATGTTTGGTATTTATTGTTCTCTAAGTTCGACAGACATTTTCAGAGTACTTTTTTATCGTAAACTCTTTTTTCTTCCTCGTTTTAATAACGAATTATCCACTTTTTCACTGCGAGAAATAACGCAGCCGCCATGTTGGTACATAAACAAGGCGTTTCCAGCGCCTCTATCGGCAATTAATGTCATAATTTTACGATATGATCAAACAATCTTGACCATTTCATGAAGTAGCTGCGTTTTTAGTTGAACATATCGACAAACGATTTCTTATCATTGATCTGGCCAAGGCACATCATGATGTGGCCAATGGACAGTGAAAATTTCATGAAATGCGACCATTTCATGAAATGATCGAAAATTTCATGATGTGGGCAATTCTACGATATGGCCACGACATCAAAGAGCCAATTTGAGAAAATAGAATTACCACATTTATCACACGAGCGTACGTAATTGTGTGGCACTACTATAACTGTTGGTGCGATCGCGTGGACTGAAACATAGGATAAGTGCCGCACAGGACTATTGCTGGGATTGGGCCGTCCGGTTGAGGGTCGTCGAAAAGAAACACCAGTATTCTGTGCAGGATCGCTTCCTCGGTCCGCTGTACCACACTACACCGTTGAGGTACTATTTGCACTGCCGCTGCTACCGTTCCTCTTTCTGTTTTCCTCTTGAGGCTTCCGAACTGTTTACTGTACTGTGAACCACTGCTTAAAACACACTGTCGGTGCAGCGGGCAGTGCTCCGTATTTATACTCCTACCCGTTAGGGTAAGGGGAGGTGAAGGCGGAGTGAGCGGGGCGAGGGACCGATGTTTGTTTATTAAACAATAGTTGTTTACAACAAATAACAATGGGTTGTTTACCTATTATTTTCTAGAATTTTCTAGCTAACTATGACGAATGTAAACAACATCGTAAACAACATAAAAAACATCGGCTCTATACTATTCTTTACCCGACTAGATTAAGCGAAAAGGTGGGTAAAGTTCGAGAATATAAAACTGTAAGCTATTAAATATCTATAACTACTTAGGACACTAAAGTTCTTCCCTATAAACCTATAAAATACTATTCTAGTAGGAAAAAAGAGTTTAAATCAATAAACTTAATCTACAATATCTATAAGGCTAAGTCTTATGCTAGCAGTTAATTAGAGGCCGTCCCGTACATTCTCCCGCCGTGCGTCGTCCGTCGCCTCGGTCGACGCATCCTTGTTCCGTGGAAGGGACGCCTCTTCTGTTGATTGTAGCACGACGAGCTTCTTGGTCGGTCTGCGTAGAATGCCTCCTTTGGTCTTCACGTCTGCTGTTCTGACGATCCCATCTGTGCCAGGGTAGGTTGCGACGATCAGTCCGCGTGGCCATGTATTACGCGGCAGAGTGTTGTCGGCGATTAGGACGACGTCTCCGATGCGAAGTGCTGGTCCCTTGCTTCGAGGCTCCCGCCGGTGTTGAAGTTCGGGAAGGTATTCACGAATCCACCGGGACCAGAAGATGTCAGCGAGACGTTGAGATGCTCTCCAGTGTGTTCGTCCTATCAGGTCAGAGTCGTCGAACGTCCCTGGTGTTACTACTCGAGCAGATCCGCCCAGCAGGAAGTGATTCGGTGTTATTGCCTCTGGATCGTTTGGGTCTGTCGATACGTGGGTGAGTGGTCGACTGTTGACTGTATATTCGACTTCAGCGAGTAGTGTGTTGAGGACCTCTTCTGTCGGGTTTGTTTCTTTCAAAGCGACGTAGAGTGCATTCTTGACGCTCCGTACTAGGCGTTCCCAGGCCCCGCCCATAAATGGTGCTGCAGGGGGTATAAAACGCCAGCTGATCTTCTTGTTCGTCGCCTCTTGTTCTGTTGCTTGATCGATTGCTCGGCGTAGTTCCTTGTCCGCGCCTTGTAGATTTGTTCCGTTGTCGGACCATATCTCTGTTGGGCAGCCGCGGCGCGCTATCATTCGACGAAGCGCCATGATGGCTGAATCTGTTGTGAGTGAGGCGGCGATCTCCAAGTGGACGGCTCGCGTGGTCAGGCAAGTGAATAGTGCGACGTATCTTTTCTGTTTACTCCGGCCCACAGTGACTGTGAGAGGACCGAAGTAGTCCAACCCAGTATAGGTGAAGGGGCGCTGATGGTGTGCTAGGCGCGCCAGCGGATGGTTCCCTGTCGATGGTTGAGGCGGAGCTGTCTTCCTCAGTCGACATGGCAGGCATCTGTGGATCACCATGCGTGCTGTTGGCCGCAGTCGAAGTATCCAATAATGCTGGCGGCATTCGTTGATTGTCGTCTCGACATTGGCGTGGTGCAGCTGCCTATGTGTGAAGTCGATGTAAAGCTTTGCCGTCGTATGGTTTCCGTCGATAATCGCTGGGGTCTTCACCTCTTCCTGGATGCCAGTTGTCGCGGCGATACGGGAGACGATCTTGATGACGCCGTCGACCAATTGAACTGCAAGTGGGCGTAGGCGGCTGTTCGTCGCGATATCACATCCTTGCTGTAGCGCTGCTATCTCTTCTGGGAACGAATCTCGCTGACTCGCTATGATGAGCAGCTTCTCTGCCTTGACCATGAGCCCGGCTTCTATTATTCTGTAGCTGCGATCAGCTTCTGTTGGCTTCATGGTCACCTGCGGCTTCGGCTTGCCTGTTTGTTTTCGTCCCCAGGCTGGATCAGCTTCTCTATTCTTTTTCGTGCGCTTGTAGTTTATTCTTTCTATTTTCGGACGATAGAGTGCTATGAATTGAAGCACGCGCGCTGTGGCTCGAAGTAAGCGTTCCCACTTCGAAAATCGGTTGCTATCGGGGATCGCGTCTGTAAGTTTCGATGTTGCCTGCTGTCGAACGTAGTTAGTCCTCTCTTCCCCAGTTTTCTCCTCGGACGTTTTCTGTTTGTCTTCAGGCCATGTTGTCGGATCTTCGAGTAAGAAGGGTGGTCCCCGGAACCATCTGTGCTGTGCGTCGAAGTCGCCCGGTACGTTGCGGGTGGCGTCGTCGGCGACGTTGAGCTTGGTAGGTACCCAACGCCACTGGCTGAGCTTGCTGTTTTCTTCTATGGCTGCAATGCGGTGGGCGACGTAGGGCTTGTATGAGCGCGCGCCTGTCTTCAACCATGTGAGTACTGTTCGGCTGTCTGTCCAGTACGTGACGGAGTCGGGTTTGCGATCGTGTTCGTCGATGACTGTCGCGGCCATGCGACTTCCCATAACGGCGGCTTGTAGCTCGAGGCGTGGTATCGAGGTCACTTTGAGTGGTGCGACCTTTGACTTTCCCATGACCAGGGAAGTGATGACGTGGCCGTCCGGTGCGGTGATGCGCCAGTATAGTGCGGCGGCGAAGGCGGCCTCGCTGGCGTCGACGAACACGTGTAGTTGTAGATCCGATGCGTCGCTGTAGTGTGGGTGGCAGCGCGGCATAGTGATGCCGGCTAGCTTCTGTAGGTACCCCGTCCATTCTGTCAACTGTGCTGCGAGGTCGTCGTCGATGCGTTGGTCCCAGTCGGTTCCCCTTCGCCACACTTCCTGTAGCAATTGCTTCGCTCGTGATATGACCGGTGATGCGAAGCCCAGTGGGTCGAAGAGGGACATGACGATTTTCAGTGCTTCTCGCTTGGTGGGGCGCGTGTTCTGTAAGATGTCTTGCGGTAGGCGGGCGAGGTCGAGATTGAAGGCGAGCTCGTCTGTGTGTGGCTTCCATACGAGCCCGAGCACGCGTTCCGTCGTAGTCCCGCCGTCCAAAGTGACCGGTTGAGACGCTGTAGTCGTCTCGGCGAGGGCGGCGACAATCTCTGCCGAGTTCGATTTCCATTGTCGTAGCTCGTAGTGTGCTTCGCTGTGTATGTCGCGCACCCGGCTTGCTGTAGCTATTGCTTCGTTGACTGTCGTGAAGCTCTGTAGGTAGTCGTCGACATAATGATTTCTTATCACGGCGTTGTAGACGTCTGGCTCCTTTTCTTTATAGCGCTCTGCGTTGACGTTCTTGACGTAGATCGCCGTAGCCGGTGATGACGTAGCGCCGAAGATAAGCGACGTCATTCTGTATTCGCGGGGAGGGGTGTCCCCCCGCTCTCCTCCTCTCCATAGGTAGCGCAGCGCATCTCGATCTTCTTTTCTTATTTTGACTTGCATAAACATCTCTCTGATGTCGGCGGAGACGGCGTAGCAGTGCTGGCGTAGTCGCATCAATACGCCGGGCAGCGACTGCAGAAGATCGGGACCGGTAAGGAGATAGTCGTTGAGCGACACCCCTTTCGTCTTCGCTGCTGCGTCGTGGACCACGCGAACCTTGCCGGGCTTCATAGGGTTCAGGACGGCAAAGTGTGGTAGATACCATGTCCTTTTTTCGGTGCAGTCGGCGGGTGCTGGCTCGGCATATCCCTTTTGTATGAGCGTTTCCATCTGTTCTTCGTATTTTTTCTTGATGAGAGGGTCCTTGTCTATCTTCTTTTCTGTAGTTTGAAGTCTCTTCAACGCGTTGTCGTAGTTGTTGGGCATCGGTGCATCATCGGTGCGCCAGAGGAGGGACGTTTCATAGCGGCCGTCTTCGCGTCGTACTGTGCGCTCTGCTAATATGTTGAGCGCACGTTGTTCCGGATCGCTGTGTGGTCTTTTCGGTGTTATGGCGATTGACTCGATGGCGAAGTATTGGCGGAGCTGTTCATCCATGTTCTCTTCCTGGGTGACGATGTGGTTCACGTAGTGTACGCGCTTTCCGAGCGTGCGTGTATGTGCCCCGTGTAGTACCCAGCCGAGGGGGGTGAGGGACGCGACGGGTTGGTGCCGCTCTCCCCGCTTCGTCTCTGTAGCCAACAGCAACTCCCAATTATCTTGACCGATGAGAATCTTCGGAACGGCGTCGTGAATCAAACGCGCGCTAATGCCCGCCAGATGCGGGCAGTTGATGACGTCACTCCTTTCGACTCGCTGTGGTGAGAGACGCAGGCTGTTGATGGTTCGCGCTTGAATGCTGACTTTGCTCGATGTCCCCTGTACTGTGATCTTCACGCGTTGAGACTTAGCTTCGCCCATTTTGTTCGATAGGGCTTCGATGTGTAGTGGGTCGATCGGCCCCTTTGCGCCGATCTTTCTAGCGATGGCGGCGTCGATGAGCGTGACTGTAGACCCGTCGTCGAGTAGGGCGTAAGTACTGTAGTCGCCCCGCGGTCCGGTGACGGTGACTGGAAGAATCTTCAAGAAGCTGTGTGTCTTCTCTGTTGTCCTGGCGGTGCTCACGACTTCTGTTTCGTTTTCGCCTTTCTTGACGAAGTGTAGCAGCGGGTGATGCGTGCGGTCGCAGTCGTCGACTTTGCATCGCAGTGGCTTGCAACTGTGCTTCCGCGTCCTATATTTGAGGCATCTGAAGCATAGCCCTTTGTCCTTGGCTATGTCCCATCGTTCATCGACCCCTGCGTCGATGTATTGCGGACACTTCGTCGCTGCAGTGTGTCCGGGCTTCTGGCATACCGGGCACAGCTTTTCTGTTGCTGTAACTGTAGCTGTGGGCTCCACTGTGGCGGCGTACGTCTTCTGTGGTGGCCGCCGTGGGAGTGTGCTGTGGGTTGCCACGCGTTGAGTGGGCGCGGCCATTGTAGGTTGCTCGGGTTGAGCGTACGGGGCGCAGCGTTGGGCTTCGCGTTCCAAGAAGCGAGACAACTTCAATAGCTCGGCGTCGTCGTCCTCTGGCTGGAAGGCGGCGAAGTCGTACCATCTGTAACGCAGCACCGGTGTAAATTTTTCTATGGTGAGCTTCGTAATCTCCGGGTTGTACAAGTAGTGTTGCTTCTTCAATGCGCGGAGGGTGGCCACGATGTTGTTCACCTTTGTGGCGAACATGCAGACATCTCTGGCGGAGTCGGTGAGTCGCGGTAGGGCTCGCAGACGATCGAGTTCGGCCTGTGCGATGGCGTCGGGGCGGCCGAAGCGGGACTGTAGTGTCTTCATGACGTCATGCGGGTCCGCGTTGTACATAAGCAGGTTTTCGACCGCTTCCCTTGCTGTTCCCTTGAGGCTCTTGCGTAGGCGGGCGAGATTCTCGACGTCGTTGTAAGAGGGCGCTGTTGCAGTGTAGGCTGCGTTGAATGATAGCCACTCTTGATGTGACCCGCTGTAGCTCGGTAACTCGAAGAAGTTACGTGACGTCGGACGTGTTGATTGCGCAGCGAGTGTGATGGCTTGCGCGAGCTCGGAGATGTCGAGGCTCTGCTGTTTGACTGTCATTTCCCGCGCTCCCGCCGGTACACAGACAGGGGGGGAACACTCCCCGCACTCCGGTTTTGCTGCTGCGGGGGCGCCGGGGGGGTGTGGCATCTTCCGTGTTTCTGCCTTCTCGTTTTGAGGCAGAGGTGGCAGCTCTTTCTTCGATAGGGCTGTAAGTTGATGCTGTAGACTCTGGTCGACCCAATCGGCGACGCGGCGTTGTGACTCGTTACCGCCGTTGTCTTCCTGTATGTCCTCCTCTTCCTCAGAGCTCTCTGCTTCAATGCGGGCGATGCGGGCGAGTTCATATTCTATCTTCAGGCGGAGGAGTTCTTCTTTTCGTATTGCTAGCTCCCGTGCTCGCATTGATCTTGCTTTCGTCGATGTTGATGCTCGGGATGCTGCAGCGTGGCGCGCGGGGAGGTGCGCCTGAACGGCGGCGGCGGAGGGGCGGTCGGAGTGTGCGGCAGTTACACCCCGACCGTCTTCTGTCGGGTAGGGCTCTTTCATTGTGGCCCCGTCTGTGTTGCTGGCTCGCTGGACAGCTTCTGTGGTGCCCTGGTTGCCCAGTAACGTCGGGCAGAGGGGCGACTGTTTCATGATTCCGCTTGCAGTGGAGTGGTGGGGGGCGACCTTAATGGGTGCGTCCTTGACGGATGGCTCGGACGTTGACGTAGTCTGTTCCGCGTGTGCGTTGGTGTCTTCGATGCTGTTGCCTCCTAATGTTGCGATTTCACCGGTGTGACGGTGATCGGTGTGGCTGCCTTTTCCGCTTCTGGTGACGACCATTCTTCTGTATTGACCGCGATCCGGCTCGAAGGACCAAAATGTGTGGCACTACTATAACTGTTGGTGCGATCGCGTGGACTGAAACATAGGATAAGTGCCGCACAGGACTATTGCTGGGATTGGGCCGTCCGGTTGAGGGTCGTCGAAAAGAAACACCAGTATTCTGTGCAGGATCGCTTCCTCGGTCCGCTGTACCACACTACACCGTTGAGGTACTATTTGCACTGCCGCTGCTACCGTTCCTCTTTCTGTTTTCCTCTTGAGGCTTCCGAACTGTTTACTGTACTGTGAACCACTGCTTAAAACACACTGTCGGTGCAGCGGGCAGTGCTCCGTATTTATACTCCTACCCGTTAGGGTAAGGGGAGGTGAAGGCGGAGTGAGCGGGGCGAGGGACCGATGTTTGTTTATTAAACAATAGTTGTTTACAACAAATAACAATGGGTTGTTTACCTATTATTTTCTAGAATTTTCTAGCTAACTATGACGAATGTAAACAACATCGTAAACAACATAAAAAACATCGGCTCTATACTATTCTTTACCCGACTAGATTAAGCGAAAAGGTGGGTAAAGTTCGAGAATATAAAACTGTAAGCTATTAAATATCTATAACTACTTAGGACACTAAAGTTCTTCCCTATAAACCTATAAAATACTATTCTAGTAGGAAAAAAGAGTTTAAATCAATAAACTTAATCTACAATATCTATAAGGCTAAGTCTTATGCTAGCAGTTAATTAGAGGCCGTCCCGTACAGTAATAATTGGTTGATTTTTTAAGCTTGTGCAATTGTCTCTACATTATCACAGTGCTATGAAAACAAATACTATTGTATTGGCTTTACCCTCAGGTCTCGAGAAAATGCGTGCGTGTACTTAATTAAATGGCGCCCTCTACAATATTCTTAAGTAAACAAGACGTAGGTAGTGACACGTGCTCTACCGCCGATCATTTTCCACTGTCATTTTATAACAACCCCTGTTTACTCTGGGGGAAGGCCACAACGTGCTACTGGAGTTTCCTTGCCATTAAATTTATAAGTTTGCTTAAACAGCAAAGCTTTCCAGGAATTAAAGTACACAGCCGGAAGTTAAAGAAGTTCCAATAGAGGATGGATTAATAAACTGATGTGTTACTACCACCACACCATAATAATAGGGGATCGGACTACTTTTTTTTTAAATATAAATCCAAGCTTCTTAGTTTCTGCTATCGAACACTAAAAGAATTTTTGCTCTTTCTTTAAAATTGACCGAGTTATAAAGGTTTTAAATTCAAGATTAGACAGAGAGGCACATACCCACTTGTGACGTCATTTGTTAGTAACGCCATATAATCTCCATACAAAAAATCGTTTTTGAAAGAGACCGACATATTGAAACTTTAAAAAATCACTGTAAATTCGATTTTCAACCGATTCTGTATTTTTCTTCGCGAATCGTCTGCTACTAATCTATATTTTAAAAATAATTCATAAAATATGGTGAACAGTCCGATCCCCTATTATATGTATAATAACTTAAGAGAAATAATATTGGTATTTTAGCCGAAAGATTTCCACTGCTGGATATATGCCTCCAAGGATCTCAGCGACTCTTTCTGAGCTCCGCATCCAGCAGCTTCCTGCGACCTTCACCAGACTGTCAGTCCACTATGTGGGTGACCTGCCAACTCTACATTTCTCCCATGTTTTCTGTTACATAATCGCCAGGAAAAAACCTTTGTGCTATAACGACAGTCAGTTCTCCGACCAATGTGCCCCGCCCACTGCCACTTAAGTTTCGAATGCTTCTAGTTAAATCAGCTACCTTGGTTGCCTATGAATCATCAAAGCTATAAACCTGGTTTTGCTTAGATAAACTGCAAAATAATCACACTAATATTATAATTCTGAAAATATAGATGTTTTGATGTTTGTTCCGCTTTCACGCCATATCTACTGAACGGATTTGGATGTTTGGAATGGAGATAGTTTGTCATCATCATCAACAACAACAGCTCATATACGTATCCACTGAGGGGCTCGAGCCTAACCTGAATGCGGATTGGTTGACTTCACACACACCTTTTGAATTTCTTCCTTCACCGTAAGATCGTCGAATAAACGTGCATATGAATTCAAAATTCGAAAACACATTGGTACGTGGTGGGGATCGAACCCGCGTCTCCCGGACGGGAGGCAGCGGCCCTAGCCACTAGCCCACCGGCACTTACCTAAATCCCCTAAATAAAACAAACCCCTCTTCCTTCCAAAGTAAACTTGTTAAGAAAAATAAACAATTCAGAGAACTAATCACTGTCGTCGTTACGTCAACTAAGCTCCTAGATTGATGATGTAGGTCGTTCACATCGAGGGTCGTTGCCCTTTGGTTACCTTGAAGAAAGCTCTTTCCTCCCCCAAACGTTTCCGCGATATTGAAATAAATACCATTTTATACCATACTTTATCAATAAAATAAGAACCTCGATTTATTGGCTCCAGAATTAAAACAAGGATTCAACTAGAAAAAATGCAACAGAATCGCTTTGCGTTTAATTGTCTTTCTTATTTACTAGTATTACGATCATCAAAATTAAATAATTGGGTTTGGTTTATATTAAGGCCAAATATTCTTTATTGCACTTAAAAAACATACAAACACAGACGATACAAGAGAAGGCAATTGGCGGCCTTATCGCTTTAAGCGATTTCTTCCAGGCAACCATTGGGCGAAAATGAAAAACAAATAGATGAATAGGCGGGTGTGCAATAATAGTACCTACTGCTATACGATTATTTAACACAAGTTAACATACAAAAAGTTATTTTAAGGTAAAACAATCTCGTGCCCTAGGGTTATATTAACTGGTAGAACTAGTGTCGTTGAAAATGTTGAAATGGGAAGATAGATCATCATTGATCATCATTTAATTGGGAGCTGAAAACAATCCGTTATAGTACATTACGATACAAGGATCGTAGGTGGCATATTACAAACGAGGTGACTTTTGTAAGCCCGAGCCGCACGCGGGGGTTTATAATTAAATTGAAATGGTTAAGAAAGGTACCCTACAAAAGCTATGATACTACAGGTAAAATTGATCATGTAGAAGTTGTAAAAACTAACCTTTATTATATCGCGCGCAGTTTGAGTATCTTTACTATTCACATTTATCAACACTTAATCACTCAAAAAACAACATTCAATGTAAAACAAATTAAATTATAATTTTACAAACTTGGCGCCAACTACAAAACTATAGTATGTTTCTTTTTTATAAGCATAATAACGTAGAAAAGGCTCTGGCGGACATTCAGCCTCTACAAATTGATTCATTGTTAAATTGAGATAATTTTATTTTTATAATTAAAATATTACTGGCTGATAATATTTTTGATACTTACAATTTGTTAAAATAAAAAAATATAAAATACTTTTATCTTGTATGAATCGATTTAAATATTTTTTATTGTCAAAATGATCCTGGCTGAATAATAATTTTGAAGATCGTAGGAATAAAAAAAAAATGTAATAAAATCGCACTACTGCGGTAAAACGTATTTACCGCACAGTTTTTTTAATGCCTTCGTAAGTTCAATTTTCGAGCAAGGTGTATTGAAAAAATACTTACCTATTCAAAGTTAGCATTCTTACTCTCAATAAAAATTATAAAAGACACAAATAAAATGTACAAATACAAATGTCCAAATCCTCGAATGTAAATGATCCGTTTTGTACGGATCAGATTATCATCGTATCGTGTGAATAAAGTCGATTACCGACTCTTGTCAGATTATTGAACCGCCAAAGTCTGGGGCAAACGACTCAACAACGTGCTTTATGAAGCACAGAAACATTTTAAGGTGTGTACCCATGCCAACTAGCAGTTTTTGAAGGCCTAAAAATTCCGAAAGAAAATTCCAGAAAACATATATTAAACTTAGTCGCAAAGACAGATTTTTATTAAATACTATACCAAAAACGCCATTGAAGTACAGCTGTTCCTATTGATTCGCTACTGCTTCTAAACTATAAGGGCGTTTGCGCACTCATCCGTATCCGATTCTGATCCGGTTTGGCCTTCTTAGTAATTGTATGAACGCTTAGGGCGTTTGCGCACTCATCCGTATCCGATTCTCATTCGATTCTTATCCGTTTCTGATCCGGTTTGGCCATCCTAGTAATTGTATGGACGCTTACGCACCCGTACGTATCCGGTTCGTTTTCGATCCGTAAATTCTCACTCCGGAACGGTTTTTTTACGGGTCAAAACCGAGTCGAAGTGGCCGCCATACAAATTGTACGTACGCTTGCGTACTACACGATTTTTTTTCGGATGAAGAGTGAGGTACGGGGAGAGGAAAGCTCGCGCTGCTAGTGATGTGCCAAATTGACAATTTTTTTGATAAACAAGTATTTTGGTACTCGTTACAAAAATAATCGAATGCACACTCGAGACAAGAGACTCCAGGATTCTATTTACGTGAAACAAACTATACGAGTAACGTGAGCGACTTTATTGCGGGATCTACATTACATAAGTAGATATAATTAAAAAAGATCAACCTAGTATTCGAATTCTATAAGTACCCGAATCCTATACTCGAGTACAGTCCTGCTCATCAGTCAGTGGTAAAGTGTTAACACTTGGACCTTGAACGCTTCTTCCTACTATAGCATTATGGTCGAGATCAGCTCAGTCAGTCAGCTCGACTCGGCACATCACTACGACAATATCATGCAATGTCGTCTCAAATCCGAATGAAAACCGGATCGGATACGGATGAGTGCGCAAACGCTAGACGTGAAAAGGACGATCACGCAAGCCCAGTGCGGGTTGGCCAAATTCATATACAACCTTTAATCTCTTCGCAGAAGTGTGCGCTTTTCTGCACGATGTTTTCCTTCACCTTCGAAAACTCATTGGTACGTGCTGGGGATCAAACCCGCGTCTCCAGCAAGAGAGGCAGCGGCTCTATCCACTACACCAAAGCTGTCACCATCAGAGTCAAAAACCCAGTGAACATTCCCATAGAAATGCACAGAAATCGCAATAATCGCATCGCCCGCTTTTATCAAGAAAGGGAATAAATAAATAAGGGATAAAGAGACAGGAGACAGTAGGGACCGGTGCGGCGGTGACTGGTACACAACGTTCCGCTTGGCTGGTGGGCACCTTTACATTTTTAACGGAGGGGTGAAAACGCGGGAAACGCAGTTAGTCTCAAAGCAGGAATAATGGTATTTGGTCTTTTCTGGATAGTACGATTTAAAATATTACAACGACGGGTAGTAAGATTCATGTTCCGTAACATAAACAAACGTATTTGTGTGAATGATATTTTGAGTGAAAAAAAAAGCATTATTTTTATTACGGGGAAACTTCTTCAGTTCACCTTTTTATTACTATTATTATTATGAATTTATGACTACGAAAAGGCACAATGTTAATTAGTTACTTTGATCTACCTTACACTTGATCTCCATTGTAATATATAATCTTGTGAAAGTACCTAGTCTTTTGAATTAAGTAGACGAATAATTAATTCCCAAGACGTTTAAACAAGACTTCAATAGTAAAAAAAAAAAAACTTATGATCTCAGACACGAAAATAATTTAGAAATCAAGATAATTTTAACTAATCTGGTAGTTCCATCCATAGCTCCATGGGGTAGTTGGCTAACCGACTAGCCAAATCAGTTCCTTTTTAGGGTTCCGTAGTTATTGGATAGTGAAGGCACATCGTGAGGTATAATATAACTCATTTATTATTGCACTTCGAGCTGTCAAAGTCGTCATGTTGTTGGTGGCTTTGAATTCACCCGCCCGCAGTTCCTCACCTCCGCCGACGCCTTTTCCATTTAATTATTATAAAAATATTGAACCAATTATTACTCTTCCACTACCCTCACGTCAGTCAAACCTTCAAGTGCAAGGGCATCGATAAAATTTTCCACTCTACTCAATTTAATGAGCAATTTTACCCGCATACTAGACAGCTAGTAAACATATTGTCACAGTATAAATAAATATATAGGGTAATACCAAAGTAATACTTTAATTCTTCCTTTTTTTTTTATAGTGTGGGTTGTAAGGTCGACAACTAACCTCACAAACCCTGGTGTCAGTGTTAGCCAAAGGCCACTGACTTTGCCTTCCGAACTCATCTCTCTCATCTCATCATCTTTCTTTTCAGACAATCAGGTGATTCAACCTGCAATGTCCTAACCAAACTGGGGAAAGTCTCACAAAGAGATTTTTGCTTGACAGTGTCCCAGCCGGGAATCGAACCCGGAACCTCCGTAATAGGCTTCGTAATCTCGACCACTCGCCCACGGAGGCTGTAAACTTTAATTTATACACAGTGTCTTTTGAGAAGTCTCTGATAATAGGGGATCGGACTGTTCCTAAATTTACCATATTTTATAACTTATTTTTAAAATATAGATTAGTAGCAGACGATTCGTGAAGAAAAAAACAGAATCGGTTGAAAAACGAATATACAGTGATTTTTTAAAGTTTCAATATGTGTCTCTTTCAAAAACGATTCTTTGTATGGAGATTATAAGGCGTTACTAACAAATGACGTCAGAAGTGGGTATCTCTCTGTCTAATCTTGAATTTCAAACCTTTATAACTCGGTAAATTTTTAAGATAGAGCAAAAATTATTTTAGTGTTCGATAGCAGAAACTAAGAAGTTTGGATTTATAAAATTAAAAAAAAGTAGTCCGATCCCATATTATATATTGCATCATCTATAAATGAATAAGGTTGAAGATTAGTTCAATCTTGTTTGTTTTGCTTCGCAGCTTAGTTTGTTCGACGCTTACGAAGTTTCTATTTATATTCCACATCCCACTTACTTCTTCTATATGTTTAATAACAACAAAAATCTGCATCTTAACAGCTGTCTGATCCAATAATGAAATGGTGTCGATTCGGCATACGCCCAACTAAACTAAACTAAAAATTAGTCCTGTCACTTTCTATCATTTTTAATTGAAAAGGGACCGAAGATCATCGGTTTTGTTTTTGTCTTTGACGTCACGACTAACTATCAAATTTAGTGGCTTTTTATTCGTCATGGTGTTTAGATAGGCACTAAAACAAGACTAAATTTGACAGTTAGTCGTGAAGTCAAAGGCAAAAACAAAACCGATAAATTAACAGTCCCTTTTCAATTAAAAAAGATAGAAAGTGACAGGACTAATTTTAGTTTAGTTGGGCGTATGCCGAATCGACACCAATATCTGCTTATTTTGGAGTCAGTACGAAAGCCCGGTTTCCTAAACGGCCGTAGCGAGATAGCTGTGTGTGAGATGCCCCAACATATTTTTTTTTCTGGATCGACAGATTCGCTACTAGACAAAATACTATAATGCTATTTTAGTGTCCAATTGCAAAGCTTTCGAATCCAGAATCAGTTCTAAATAAATTCCTCTCATCGGTTATATTTTCTAAAACTTAACATTACCCAGCTGTGGGACTCATTACAGGCTAGGTAAAAAAAAAACTTAACATCAATTATTTTATTTCACATCATTGTAATATTCCTAAGACCCGGTGTGTATCAATTTTATATTGCACCACTTGTGAGGGTGACATGACGTCACGCAACTTATAAAGGGTGCTGCTAATAACGACACATGTCGGTAAAACACCTGCCTTATATGGAGTAGGTTTATTCCTGGGCCCCGTTTCACGAAGCAACAAGTTACTAAAAAAGTAATATAATAGGAAAGTAATAATAATAAAAAAATAGACGCTTCTCCCGTCATCCAATAGGAAATTAGTTGTATGGATGAGTCATTCGTTTGTGTCGCAGCTGCAAGTTATCTCTTAGAAATATAAAAAAAAACACTAATTACTTTTATTACCTACCTACATAAAAAGCCTGACTGTTGTTACCAGTAATACTAAAACCAACTCACCAATTCTGATGGATTCCAACTATTGCGAACTGCATGATATGTAGACGAAGTCTATGTTTATAGGCTGGGCTAACAAGCATTTTTTTATATTTAATAGTGTGAATGATTCAACTCACTTGAGTTAGAATTGAACTGAAAACATCACTAAGATTATGGAGCTGGCAACATTATTTTTCTGTCTAATGTCAAATTACTCCGTTCAATTAAAAATCCTACTTTTAGTAACAAGTTACAATTTGATATACATTGCGTAGCCAATTCGCCTGAACTGTAAGCCCTTATCGTTTTCTCTAATCGTCTACGCAATGTACGTCGAATTGTACTTGTAATTTGTAACTTGTAGCTTCGTGTAACGGCCCCCTGTTATTACCTTCGGATGTAAAAAAAAATGACAAACACAGATTTTAATTTAAAGTGAAATTAGTTCGTTAATTTTAAGTTTTCTACAGACAAAACCTCTCAGCGAGGAAAACTTTGTGATAACATCACCCTGCAGTTATAAAATTATTAGGTATTATTAGGTTCTTCCAGGTTTTGGGAATGTTTCTTTTTTGCCATGGAAGATAACCACTTTTTTTTTATTTACTTCGAATACCTGGAATTTCTGTTCTTGTGCTAGAAACATAGAAAGCGTGTCAATAAGTACAGACAGAGATAATATTTTTTATCAGTCTGACACTAGTTATCTAAAATTGGTGTAAATAAGAATAAACCACGTCTCAATCCTTATCACTTTGACGGTTTCGTAGCCTAGGTGGTAGTGTATCTGCCTCCGACGCACAGGGTCGCGGGTTCGTATCCCGCCCAGGGCAATCATTCGTGTGATGAGCACTTGTGTTTGCCTTGTGTCTGGTTGTTCTTTATCTGTATATTTATATATTTATGTAATGTATATCAGCTGTCTGGTATACATAGTACAAGCTCTGCTTAGTTTGGTATCCGATGGCCGTGTGTGAGATGTCCCCCCACATATTTATTTATTTATTTTGTCGTTTTACGGTTAGGTACTTACCATTTAGGCATTGTAGGTACGAAAAGGAAAAATCCTCTAATTTTTTTCAAATGCTGTTTATTTACTTACGTTATTACAAAAAAAGAGTACCTATCTATAAAATATAATATGTACAGGAGTCAGCACATGCGGCTGGACACTTGCATTACGAATATCGCCTCTACTACCTCTACTTTGTCTTGAATTGGAACTAATCTTACCTTTCAGAAATATCCATAAGTCAGAGCAGGATAGCATCATATAAAATGGCAACTCCGCAAAGGAGGTGGCGCCCCTATTCGGACTACTTTTTTTATTTTATAAATCCAAACTTCTTAGTTTCTGTTATCGAACACTGAAAGATTTATATGGCAAACAAAAAATCCTTTCGAAAAATCGTTTTTGAAAGAGACAGACATATTGAAACTTTACAAAATCACTGTAAATTCGTTTTTCAACCGATTCTGTTTTTTTCTTCGCGAATCGTCTGCTAATAATCTATATTTTAAAAATAATTCATAAAATATGGTAAATTTAGGAACAGTCCGATCCCCTATTTCACGACATTTTAGACAAACTGTACTACACGGGATGAAGACGCTCTCAAGGCCAATGTGTCCAGACGCATGCGCTAGCTATTGTACCTATAAGTCTTGGCTTAGAATACATTAAGGTTAAACATCAGCTGCACTAGCGCCACCAATTGAAATAAATCATTCATTTATTGTCAGTGACTTCGATCGATATTATTATTTGACGGCTCCGTAGCCCAGGTGGTAGTGTATCTGCCTCCGGCGCACAGGGTCGCGGGTTCGAATCCCGCCCAGGGCAAACATTCATGTGATGAGCACTTGTGTTTGCCTTGTGTCTGGTTGTTGTTTATCTATATAAGTATGTATTTATCTATTTATGTTATGTATATCAGCTGTCTGATACCCTTAGTACAAGCTCTGCTTAGTTTGGGATCAGATGGCCGTGTATGAAGATGTCCCCACATATTTATTTATATTTATTTGTGTTTAAAATTGTTGTGTTTCTATTGAGAAGAGTTATAAATGCAGGGTTACTGTTACTGTTTTATAGTCCTAAATATAATCAATAAGTTATGGAAGCCGTAACTGTCAAAAGTGGCCACTAAATATATGATAAATATATAAAATTATTGTATAGCCAAACTCCTCCGAAACGGCTTGACTGATTTTTATGAAGTTTTTTGTGTATATTCGGTAGGTCTGTTAAACTATTTTTTATACGGGTGGGCTACTTCTACTTCTATTTTTTTATTTTTTTATTATAGCTAGTATTATATAAAAATCCCAATAAATTCGTTTTTCTTCTTCACAGCACTGAAGAGTTAATTTCTAAACAGACATTTTCTTTTTTTTTAAGTTATTTCGCACTTTTTTCGCTCTAGGCCTTGTCAGCAGTTGAACCTTCATTTTGGTGCAGAGGTTGTAGCAGGACGTGACGACGAGTGCGGGCGTAACGCTGCAGCGTCAGCCTTGCAGGTGTTCCAGCAGCCAGGCAGCACCGTTAATCAGGTTATCCATCTCGGCAGACTGCGACGATAAGGAATGGTTGTCGTCGTACATGAAGATTCTGGAAATAATAACAACCAATCTCAACCTCAACCTCTTTCGTAGAGATAGATTTAGCTGCCCAGAACACAGTCGTAGCCACGGAATATAAAACAAGAGTGAAAAGGACAAGCGTAATTTTTTCTATGACAATCAGTGTCGCCAAAATCACACATAGATAGCACTGTTGACATCACACACAGACTAAGACAATCGGGCATTTGACTAATCAGAGCTATTGTACTCGTTTCACAACAAGAACGTTATATATACTTCATTACTAAATGTAAACGTTACTTTACCATTAAACAAATAAAGTATATTTTCGCATGAGCTCAGATATACTCTATTAGATACTTTCTTCACGTAGTTCAACGCTTCTGACCTAGATGGCGTATTACAAGATGCATACCAATACATACTCTAACCTAAATAAAATAGGAATAGTTTTTGCAAACTCGGCGAACTAAACAAAACTATGTGGACCTACTCATAGTTATGACACACGCGCTCCGCTCACTTGTCCATTCCTCTCTTGTTTTATATTCTGTGGTCGTATCTAATACATTAACAGCTCATATACGAGAGAGCGTCGGTGGTCTAGTGGCCAGGACCTCTCGTCCGGGAGACGCGGGTTCGATCCCCATCACGTACCAATGTGTTTTCGAATTTCGAATTCATTATATACGTTTATTCGACGCTCTTACGCTGAAGGATAACATCAAGGAAACTTGCACTCTCCTGCGAAGAAATTCAAGGGTTGTGTGTGAAGCGACCTACCCGCACTCGGCCAGCGTGGTCCACTAATGCCTAATCGCTCTAATTTAGGGTAGGCTCGAGCCCTTCGGTATATGAGCTGTTGATGATGTCTTTACTTCATTAGCCTAGAGCCGTCTTGCGTACTCTAATCCCTAGACACCCTCTTTTCTCCAAAACTAAGCATAATGTATTTACTTCATTAGCCTAGAGGCTGTCTGGAAGCAGAAGAAACGGTCACCCACGTAGTCCTGGAATGCGCAGGGTTGACTGACCAACGGGCAAAAATCCTCCAGAATGTGGGGTCGCTCCGCGAAGCCTGTGACAGTCCCAGGAGGCTTCTGAGCTTCTGGAAGGAGCTGGTCTGGTTGGAATAGCCAGCGAAAACCGAACGCAAAACGGACCAAATTAGAGTCTAATTGCGGAAACAGGAGCCCACCTACTAACTAACTAGCCTAGAGCCGTCTTACGTACTCTAATCCCTAGACATCCTCTTTTCTCCAAAACCAAGCATGATCGCAGAACCTTTACAGTTTTACCTCCTTTAGCCGCCGCCATCGCAACTGAGTTTCGCAACCAGTTGCGATAGAAGACTTTTTCTTATTTCTTGGCAACTAGTTGCTATAGAATTTTTCTTCTTAATACGCAACAAGCTGCGAGGATACCTAGGTTAACTGTAAAATGGTCTTTCTTACCTGGTCTTCACCCCATTAGCCTTGAGCCTCCTAGCGAACTCCAGGCCTTGGTAGTGTGGCACCCTCTTGTCTCCGGAGCCAAGCATAAGTGCTGTCGGGCACTTGACCTGCCAACAGAAGTCGTAAAATTAAATAAATACCCCACTAGAAGAATTGCGAGACTTAAGTGGCAGTGGGCGGGGCACATTGCACGGAGAACCGACGGACGCTTCGGCAGAAAAGTTCTAGCGTGGGTAGGTGACGTCACAAGGTGGACCGACGATCTGGTGAAGGTCGCGGGAAGCCGCTGGATGCGGGCCAAGCAGGACCAAGAGTTGTGGAGATCCTTGGGGGAGGCCTCCGTCCAGCAGTGGACGTCTACAGACTGATGATGATGACCCCACTAGACCTTCTTCGTAAGGTTTACAACTCGACATTTGACCTCACAAACCCCGCTAAATAAGAAATACAGTACGCCCGAAAATAAAAATTAATTTGCGATCTACCCGCGGCTACGCTTGCGTTGTGTAAGATTTTCCCGTGGGAATAAGACTTTTTCCCGTAAAAAGTATCCTATGTGTTAATCCAGGGTACAAACTATCTGCATTCCAAATTTCATCCCAATCCTTTCAGTAGTTAAGGCGTGAAAGCGAAACAAACAACTAAACGTCCAAACATCCAAATATATTTTCACATTTATAAGAGCTCGTTGCCTACTGTAGCGAGTGGGAAAGTTTGGCCCAGGATCGGGATAAGTAGACGGAGGCGAGGGGAGGCCTTTGCCCTACAGTGGGACACCTCAGGCTAATAATAGTAAGATAAGAAAGTATATGGTATAGTAGTGATTATAGACACACCAACGATTTGACAGAATAAATAATGCACCACAGTATGAGAAAAGCTAGCGAGGAGAGCCTTCTTATGGACATCAGATGTCTTTGGATGTGGGCTCTCGCTTGATGAATTCCTTCTTCTTCATCATCATCGTGTGGGTTGTAAGGTTGACAACCGACCTCACAAACCCTAGTGTCAGTGTTATAGAGCCGTCAAAGGTCACTGACATAGCTCGTGTAACTAAATAGTAGCCGGGACCAACGGCTTAAAGTGCCTTCCGAAGCACGGAATCACCTTTCTTTTCGGACAAACAGGTAATTTAGCATGCAAAGTCCTAACCGGAACTCAAAAGGGCTGACTGAAAAGTCTGCCCCAGTAAAAGAGTTAAGTGAAAGGTCTGAACTTGTAGAAGAGCTAAGTGAAAAGACTGACCTGGTGAAATAGCTAAATGAAAGGTCTGACCTTGTGAATCAGGTAAGTAAAAGAACTGAGCTAATGAAAGAGCTCTGAAAAGTCTGACCTGGTAAAAGAGCTAGGTAAAAAGTCTAATCTGGTAAAAGAGCTAAGTGAAAGAACTGGCTGATGAAAGAGCTCTGAAAGGTCTTACATGGTAAAAAGGTAACTAAAACAACTGAACTAAATGAAATGTCTGACCTTGTGAAACAGGTAAGTAAAAGAACTGGGCTAATGAAAGAGCTCTGAAAGGTCTGTCTTGGTAAAAGAGTTAGGTGAAAGGTCTGACCTGGTAAAAGAGCTAAGTGAAAGAACTCTAAAATGTCTGACATAGTGAAAGAGCTAAAGTGAGACTGACCTGATGGACATAAGCCAGCGGAGAGCATCGCCTCATGGCCAGCAATTGTTCTTCGGAGACAGGCCCTTGCTCGCTGAACTCGAAACCAGCCTCGGCGGCGCACCTGGAAAACGAAACACTATATAAAGTTGTAGTACTTTAAAAAAATATATAAAAATTATGTACGAATAAATTAAAGTAGGTCATCAAATAGAGTGGCTTATCTTACAAACTTGGATGACTTCATAATGCCGTCAAAGACTGAAATGTCGTCTGAAACAAGAAATCATCTTACTTTTGGACAATCGGGTTATTCAGCCTGGTACGTCCTAACCAAACTAAGGACAGTCTTACAGTGTCCTTACCGGGATCCAAACCCAGAACAGGACCCGGATCGGACTCAAAGGCTGTTTACCGCGCAATAGAGAAACGATAGGTAACCGAACTTCTTGAGTAGACTGGTAAAACGCGAGCTTTTTATCGTGGTGAAAATTCATGTAAGAAATCCTTACCCGTCATAATTATCAGCATAATGTCCTTTCACAGCCAAATCAATCAACGGGTTTCTCATAGCCATAGCTCTAAACATATCTGGGTATCTCCCCGCCAGATGTGCAACAGTAAATCCCCCGAAACTACCCCCATATAGGACAACATTTTCTTTGTGTCTCGCGTCTCGTTCTAGCAAGTGCGTCAGAGCGAGATGGCAGTCTCTGACGTCATAATCGCCGACTTTGGAGACGAGACAGCGCGCAGAAGCGTCGCCCGCGCCGATTGAACCGCGGTAATTTATGCGAACCGAGGCGAGACCTAGATGGGGCGATAAAAAGAAAATAACAGAAAATAATCAACGGCGGGTAGGGCCATAGGAGGTTGGAGGGTGCGGGCTGATGTAAAGATTCTAACGATACCCATGGCCATACATCCAAATCTGTTCAGGAATTTTTGGGCAGTCGTGTAAATAAAAAGGACATACAGAATTAAATAGCAGAGATATTATAAGGTGAACTCTTTGAGTCACTACTTATACTCGTAATTTACATTCATAACGGCTCCATAGCCCAGGTGGTAGTGTATCTGCCTCCAACGCACAGGGTTGCGGGTTCCAATCCCGCCCAGGGCAAACATTTGTGTGATGAGCACTTGTGTTTGCCTTGTGTCTGGTTGTTGTTTATCTATATAAGTATGTATTTATCCCATGTATTTATCCCATGTTATGTACCCATAGTACAAGCTTTGCTTAGTTTGGGATCAGATGGCCGTGTGTGAAGATGTCCCCACATATTTATTTATTATTATTATAACAAAAAAAAAATAGATTACTTAAAGTAGTAATTAAATAGAAAGAGAAGTGATGAGTGAAAGTGATACCTAGATGATAATCATAATCTGCCTCCAATTTTAAACGTAGGGAGGAGCTAGGTCAGGCCTCGGTATCCTACTGTTTTGAAAAGTGTTTTGCATACCTTTTTAGTTTGAAAAACGTTTTTAAGTGAATAAAAAATTAAATAACTGAATTATACATAAAACGTGCAAATACAGGTATCATTATAAAAAAAACTTGAACAAAAGGCGTTAATCGATTTGTTTAGAACTTCACTCTTACCTCTCCGACATCTTAAAAAACTATTTTTTCCTAACGGGCCTAATCGCAATTTCTACCAAAGTAGTATAGCGGGCGCGGGCTTGCGAAAATGTTAAATACGGCTACAACTCACCAATCAGGTATATCCGTGGAATTGAACATAGTAGCGACATCTGTAACCGGGTTTCTGGCAACACAGGCAGCGTAAACATCCGGGTATTGCCCGACTAGATGAGTGACTAGGAATCCCCCATGCGAGCCGCCTCGGAGGCACACTTGCTTTTCGTCGATCGGGAACGTTTTGAGTGCCACATCAGTAGCGAGTTTGCAATCTTTGACGTCGGCATCGCCAACGCGTTTTGGTAGGAAATGTACCGAGGCCTGACCAGCCCCTGTCGACCCTCTATAGTTCACTTGTATAGAAGCAAAACCTGCGGACATTTTAGCCTATACAGGGTTACTTCGGAGACAGTGCGCGAATTTTACGTACAGAAAGGTTTCAAAAAATTAAATGACACGTTTTTTCGTTTTAACATGTTTCAGACATAAATATAAAAAAAATCATCGACTGAAAATATCCACACTAAAACCAGTATCATGGTCACTCTACATAGTTACGACAGCGAGATAAGAGCGTACGCCCGCGCGCCGCGCCCTCACCCCCTTGCACTCCCGTGCCACAGCACGTGTGTAAAGTGACCATGATATTTGTTTTTTGCGGGAGATAAACTAATAGATCGAAAATGATTCTTTTTCCGTGAAATGTGTTCTATTAACGATACTCATAGTATAGAAAAAATATGCGCACTGTCTCCGAAGTAACCCTGCATAAATAAATAACGTAGGAATAGTAGTCTTCTTATAAAAAAATGGCGTTCAGTAAAAGGACTTACATGTTTATATTGTATAAAAGCAATTGTGCTAAGTGCAAAAAAAAGTTGTTATAGCACATTTGACACAGTAAATAACAACATATTTTGTACAGAACTTATGACAAATGCAATCCCTAATTGCAAATTTAGCACGGGGCTACCCGACTGCACACAGTACTACTTCAATAAAAAAAACAACTCTGAGAAAACAAATTTATGTCAAATACTTTTTAGCACTTTCGCTATCTGTAACTTTTTGTTTATTTTGGCACTGTTTGCAAACAAGGAGCCCCAACCCACATCTCAATTTAAAAAATTCACGTAAATTACTATATCTAGTCGTTACACGAGGCATGTCAGTGGCCTTTGGCGGCTCTATAACACTGGCGCTAGGGTTTGTGAGGTCGGTTGTCGACCTTACAACCCACACGATGAAGAAGACCTATAAGTACTTACCGAGCATGGCCATCATTGCAGCGTCCAAAGAGAACGCGTTGACGAAGGCCGAATGCGGTCCGCCGTGCGGCCACACCACCAGAGGGAGCCTCTTACCCTCGGATTTAGGAGCCATGTAAATAGCGGTGAACGATTCTGTGGACAGCATCAATAATCATTTTAAAAATAAAACTATCTTTCTAGGAGGCCGTTTCAGGAAACTACAAACTACAAGTACAATTCGACGTACATTGCGTAGACGATTAGATAAATCGATAAAGGCTTACAGTTTAGGCGAATTGGCTACGCAATGTATATCAAATTGCAACTTGTTACCAGTAACTTGGTGCTTCGTGAAACGGGGCCCAGCGGTTTCTATTATTTTTCAGAGTTTCATACTAACGTTAACCTCCCCTTTTTTTCTATCCAGAGATTCCTAAACATCCATCTTATTGCTTGCTTACTTTCTAAGAACAATGCTGTACTAATAGGGGATCGGACTGTTCCTAAATTTACCATATTTTATGAATTATTTTTAAAATATAAATTAGTAGCAGACGATTTGCAAAGAAAAGAACAGAATCGGTTGAAAAACGAATTTACAGTGATTTTTTAAAGTTTCAATATGTCTGTCTCTTTCAAAAACTATTTTTTGTATGGAGATTATATGGCGTCACTAAACAGTGACGTCACAAGTGGGTATGTGCCTCTCTGTCTAATGTTGAATTTTAAACCTTTATAACTCAGTCAATTTTAAAGATAGAGCAAAAATTCTTTTAGTGTTCGATAGCAGAAACTAAGAAGTATGGATTTATAAAATAAATAAATAAATATTAAAAAGACATTTCTTACACAAAAGAAGTGCATTAGGGCACTCAGTGGTATAGGACCACGTGAATCATGTCGACCGATATTTAAAAAACTTAGACTTTTACTGAACATTAACTTGTCTCTATATATTAGAAATTTGTATATTTGTTCGCAATAATTCTTATTTTTTTAGCCATCCTATTGTCAATCCTAGACTAAGGCCAAGAGACACAAGAAAACTTGCGATGCCTGTGTATAAAAGTAAGCTCTTTGACAATAACTGCTACATCATGTCTATTAAAGTATACAACAAGACGCCATTGGAACTTAGAGAATTACCTACTAAATTGTTCATTTTAAAGTTGAAACAATGGTTAATGTTAAAGTCTTTCTATACATTGGATGAGTTTTTTAATGACAATAATAATTCTTGACATCTACATTTAATTTGACATTGTAGGTTTATCAGTATTAGTATTAGTAGAGTTTTATTATTAATGTTAACTATTTTATTGACTAATGAAATATGTATTGTTTATGATGTTCAGCATGTTTATGATTGATTTGTGTGTCTGAATTGTTTTAATTTATAGTTTTTGCATGCCATTAATGGTTAAACATGTAGATATAATTATTGTGTAATATTTTTTGTTACCATGTTTTAGCAAATAAATTTATTCTATTCTATTCTATTCTATAATAAAAGTAGTCCTGCGTTTGGTTTTGCATTGACCTGTCAGTCAGTCATTCAGTATCTCTTTTCTTATTATAATACAGAAGAATATAGAAATCGTATGCTGGTATTATTTTTCACAACAAAGCAATGGGTGATTTTCTGACAGCACTTTAAAAAAAAAATATAATAAAGACGATAGATGGCGCCAGGTGTACTTCGTGGATTCTTTTTTTTTATCCTTTTATGGCCCTGGGCGACTCGCCGGTATTCTTCGGATCCACGAATCGTCAACGCCATCTATCGAAGATTTATGAACTATTTTTTTTTTAATTGGCTGTCGGAAAATCCCCCATTTCCGAGTAACTGGAAGAAACATGTTTATAATCACCTCACGTGAAATATTCTCACCAAACGAAACAATGCTTTGAAAACTTAAACATTCTGTGTAAACTTGGCAACACTTACTGACGCTATCTGTTGAATCCTCGTGCACCAAATCCAGATACTGCACGGTAGCTTCGGTCACGCTCGCCGGGGCGGCAATGGGTTTGCTAATACGCACCCATTCGATATCGCTCTCCTGCCCTTGCGAAGGCAGCCGCGCGGCGCATAGCTAAATCAAATCAAATAAAAAAATATTTATTTCCATAGGATGTTATTACATCACTTAGATCCGTCATTACATTTTTTGGGTGAGTTCACTAACACAATGGCGGAATCTTTGGAGAAGAGCTCACCGAAAGAACTCCACAGTCGTCGCATCTTTTGCGTTTCCTTTTTTAAATAAAATATTGTCAATTACAAAATTAATGCTAATTAAATATCGAAAAAGCCTGCTACTCAAGCAATCTATTCCCATGGACATCTGTCCTCTAAGTAATCAGATATCCTATGGTAACCTTTTATATACAATTTCTTTTATAATTTTCTTTTTACAAAAAATTTTTGTTGTTAAAGTGTTAAACAGTATAAAGGGGGATATTTTATAAACCGACTATAGAAATAATTCTAATGACTATTTCACCATCAAACCATCTAATTCAGCATATTATTACCAGCCCTGGAGTTGTCAAGTTGGAGCACGCGGCCAGGATGACGTCATTCTTCACATCCAAAATGCTGGTCGACTGCAGCGTGCTCTTGTCGGATATATCCACCATCCTACCGCCATCTGTGGTCAAAGTAAACAATTTAAAAGAATATTAAATGTGCCCACCACGTACCAATGTGTTTTCGAATTTCGAATTCATATTGTTACGGACAAGGGTTCGATATTTGGATTAAAACACCAATGACGTAATTCGAGGGTTTATTCAACGATGAATAACTGGTTCCAGGGCAAATCACACTATATTCCAATTCGCACAGTCACTCGTAGTCCGTAGGTATCGCTTAGGTCGCAGGTTTCTTCGCTCTTGATCGCTTTGAAGTTTTCACTCCGATAGCTCACTCGAAACTGAACGGAACTTGCGCAGAGCCGGCCGCCTTATTTATATAAGAGCCGAAATCGGGTCTAGCATCTTCCAGAAACTACTAGCGTAGTCCAACGAATATTCTGGAATAGAGTCGCCATCTAGTATCGAATAGACGTATTACGACGACAGCTAAGCACACAGCTCTCGTGGGAGATAGTTCCCGACTCTGTGGATAGATGGCGCTAGCTGCTACTGCTAGACCGTAATGTACGTTTATTTGACGCTCTTGAAAACATCGTGACGAAACCTGCACACGCCTGCGAAGAAATTCAAAGGTTTTGTGTGAATTCGACCATTCCGCACTGGGCCAGCGTGGTCGTAACCTAACCACCCGCAACTACTTCAGTTCTGCCGTGATCATGACTATTGCAACATAATCGAAATATCGGTAAGCTCATTAAAAAGCTTATTTTAAACCAAAATCGTGATAACAACCCGGTAGATATGTGTGTTATTAAACTTACCAACTTACTTACTTAAGCCGTTTGGTGACGGCAGAGTAGAATACATTTGTCACCAACCTCTACTCTTCCCGTGGGTGTCGTAAGAGGCGACTTAGGGACTACACATTGAACAGGGAACGGGCAGCAGCGCTCTCTGATACAGTAACCTTTTAATCTGCGATCTCCAACCCGCCTGCCAAGCGTGGAGATTATGGCAAAACCAAACACTTAAGTGGAGGAGGCTCATAGTCCAGCAGTGGACTGTAACGGGCCGTTGATGTTGATGAAACTTACCAATATCAAGCACATAACTCCTGATGTCGTTCTGCTGCTGCGTGCTGAAGCAGAGTCTCTTCCCGTCGTCGCTGAAGCAGTTGCTCGGCAGCTGTTGGCAGTACACGCCGAAGAAACTGACGCCATTTGCGGTCTTCGTCTCGGTCTCAACAATATCGATCACTGGTGATACTTCGCCCTGGATCACAAAATACATGTCTTTTTAATTAATAGGTATAATTGGGGATTATTCGACAGCCAATTAAAAATAGTAGATTTTACAACAAGTTCACAAAACGAACTATTTTTATCTGAGACTTTTAGCAGCCCGAGCCGAAGGTGAGCAAGGTGTAACAAGTTATTATTAAAATAAAGGTAATTATTGTACTTTGTTTTAAAATTGTCTTTTTCTTTTAGTATATGAACTATGCGTGTCATCCCTGTTGGATGAGACATCAACGGCTAACAGTTCGGGATCAGAATATGGTAAATCTGCCTGCACCTGAACCAGCACCTCGACCAGAACCTGAAGTAAATCTGCCAACTTATAAGCGAGCTGCCAACACTTCGACACACTGCGTGTTTAAGTTGAAGTGTGCCCGAGCCTTGAAAGAATCATTCATTTAGGTGGATCAAGACCTCAACTCTTAAGAGCCTGAATTAAATCGAGGCATATCAGCCAAAGAGTTTATTATGTCTATATATTATATATTATATTACTGCGCGCCTGTAGCTATGGGACAAGAGATACTGCCCCATGTAGAAACAGTAAAATACCTAGGAATGCACCTCGATAGAAAACTAACTTGGAGACATCACATACAACAAAAGAGAGATGCTTCGATTCTAAAGACACGCAATCTAGAATGGCTCATTAACTCACGCTCCAGACTTAGCTTGGAAAACAAACTTCTTTTATACAAATCCATCTTGAAGCCCATATGGACATACGGCATCGAACTGTGGGGATCGGCTAGCAACTCCAATGTTGAGATACTCCAAAGATATCAAAACAGTATACTGAAAAAGATATGCCAAGCACCCTGGTTTATTAAGACATCGGAACTCCATGAATATGTACAAATCCCAACAGTCAAGGAGGTGATCCTAAAGCATAAAGAGAGCTACCGAGTAAGGCTTGAAACACATGTGAACCCACTAGCAGCTCAACTTTCGGAAAGAAGCAACACTAGCAGGAGATTAAAAAGAAAAACCATCCTATAAAAAATAAAAATATATAAATAAATGGGAGTGGACCAAATAAGGGTTACATAATCGATGGATTATTATACCCACAAGTGATATGTACCTGGAGAACTCTTGCTTATGGTCGGAAGACCGATCGCAAGAAGCAGAAAAATAGGAAAAAAAAAAAATATATTATATGAAAATGAAACTACAAATAATCCCTTAGACGACATACTTGCGTATTACTGCAGCTGTATTGTGAGAAACAGAACTGTTGGCTGCTGCTGTCACATCATGACAGTGACAGCAGCAGGGCGAGACACCAGGACAGTTTATTCTTCTAAGAATAACCGAATAATTTTAGATAGATAGATAAAGCGTGTATTTGATTTTGATTTGAGATTTTATTCATAAATACAAATAAATTATTGTTATTATTAAATAAATAATGTTGTTTTATTTTATGTCCATGACATGCTCGTAGACTAGAGAAGATTCAGCCTCCGTGGCAGAGATTGCGACGCTCATTGCGGAGGTTCCAGGTTCAAATCCCGGTAAGGACACTGTCAAGCAAAAATCACTTTTTGGGACTCCCCAGTTTGGTTAGGACTTTGCAGGCTGTATCACCTGATTGTCCGAAAGAAAGATGATTCCGTGCTTCGGGAGGCACGCTAAACCATTGGTCCCGACTACTTACACGAACCAAGTCTGAGGCCTTTGGCGGCTCTACAACAATGACACCAGGGTTTGTGAGGTCGTTTGTCGACCTTGCAATCCACACGATGAAGAAAAGAAGAATGACAATAAAATATTTATGAAGCAGATGTGGTAGGTATACCTTAACAAATCGGGGATGTTCTCAAAAAAATCAGAAGTGATCTGATCAGTTAGAGAATCAAAAGGAAATGTTTCGAAATACTGATGTATAAGTGAAGCGAGGGAAGGGAATATAGTATTTCAAGATTACAAATGGTAATCAACTATCGTCCCTGCCTACCCCAAGGGGATGTGGCACGAGTAGGTATAATACTCGTATTATGTCGTTTAATTAGTATCTACGTATAATATGTGTGTGCAGGGTGATTTTTCCAGCAAAATATTTTACCTACTTGAAGTTTGTATACAAACGCCTGCTAAAAGTTTATAGCAATTTTTTAAATTGCAGTTTGTACACCTTATGTCGTAGGAGTTTATGCTAATTTTATTTTCAGGAATGTATAAAAATGATAAGTTCCTGAAAGTTTTTTCATGCGATCTACTAATATTTAGCTATTCAGCATTAAATATTTCTAGGTACGATGTTCATGCATTGCTAGGGCAGTCGCCTATACTTCAATTTAGCCATGTCTTTTATTTAACTCAAATATTTTTTTATATTTTACTTTACTTTACTAACCACTTACCTACTGAGAGGCTATGTAACTAACAATAAGGCCCGTTTTCCATCAAAGCGGAGAGGAGAGGAGATGTGTTTGAATAACCAATCAGATTTCGTTATTTCCACATCTCTCCGCTTAGCTTCAATAACGAAATCTGTTTGGTTATTAAAACACATCTCTCCTCTCCGCTTTGGTGGAAAACAGGCCTTACAGTTGTACTTACATTAGGCTTCCTCCTGCCAATTTTGTGGCAAGCGTGGTGCGGCCCGTCCGCCGCTCTCTGCAATCAGATGACGTCACCGCTCGGAGATATCCGCGGAGAACGTACCGAAGACCCTAGAGACAGCTTACCTACTGAGAGGCTATGTAACTAACAGTTGTACTTACATTAAGCTTCCTCCTAACAATTTTGTGGCAAGCGTGGTGCGGCCCGTCCGCCGCTCTCTGCAATCAGATGACGTCACCGCTCGGAGATATCCAAAGAGAACGTACCGAAGACCCTAGAGACAGCTTACCTACTGAGAGGCTATGTAACTAACAGTTGTACTTACATTAAGCTTCCTCCTAACAATTTTGTGGCAAGCGTGGTGCGGCCCGTCCGCCGCTCTCTGCAATCAGATGACGTCACCGCTCGGAGATATCCGCGGAGAACGTACCGAAGACCCTAGAGACAGCTTACCTACTGAGAGGCTATGTAACTAACAGTTGTACTTACATTAAGCTTCCTCCTAACAATTTTGTGGCAAGCGTGGTGCGGCCCGTCCGCCGCTCTCTGCAATCAGATGACGTCACCGCTCGGAGATATCCGCGGAGAACGTACCGAAGACCCTAGAGACAGCTTACCTGCTGAGAGGCTATGTAACTAACAGTTGTACTTACATTAAGCTTCCTCCTAACAATTTTGTGGCAAGCATGGTGCGGCCCGTCCGCCGCTCTCTGCAGCCAGATGACGTCACCACCTGGAGATATGCGCGGAGAACGTACCGACGACCCTTCAGGCGACAGCTTACCTACAAACGTTTTATTCAAAACTTACTTTTCATCCCGTCTATTCAAAAAGTAACGATTGGTTCGCACATAAGTACGACCAAAGTAGGTCTTAGAAACCCGCGGGCGGGAAAGTGTTTTGGATTTGGAACGTGAATATTTGCTTATAATTTTGCGGCTACCGATATGGAATGGAATACAAAATAATGTATTCCTTTGCGTTCTTGTCATGAAGTAGATTTTATGACTTAAATAAAGAGTTTGTTTAGGACGGTCATTATTATGACAAAACTATTGTAGGTATCCCTACATCAAGTTATTTTGTAGGTAGTTGCATATTTGTCTGAAGGATCAAATTGTATGAATTGACGAGCATTTTCAGATCTGATTTAGTTTTGAACGGACCTCACTCGCAATAACAAATCTTCTAATTTCATCTCTGACCAATTAGCTACTCACAAACCTGCCGGTAAACCTAGACAATATTATTATGTATATCTAGACAATTTTATGTAAGTTAAACCCTGTGAAGATGATGTCAATAAATAATCATTGCGATACGATTTCTAATTCAACGCGTGATTACAAAAGTCACAAGTACAAGAAGCTCATAATATATACACAGAATGACATAATTAAGTAATAAATGATATGTGGGGCATCTTCACACAAGTCATCTGATCCCAAACTAAGCAGAGCTTGTGCTATAGGTACAAGACAGCTGATATACATTACATAAATAGATAAATACATAGTTAAATAGATAATTAACATCCAAACACAAGGTAAAAACAAGTACTAATCTTGATCCCGCGACCTGGTGCTTCGAAGGCGGGCGTACTACCAACTACGCTACGCAAGTATTGTGCAATTCCAACAACATTACATACATAATTTTATTTTGAAGTCAGTTAAAAATATAAGACCAACGAATTATCTATAGTCTAGAAGAGTAACCGTCTAACAAAGCCCGCTAAAATATGACACCTAATAATTTTGACAGACGACGACGACGACAGACAGACAGGCAGATGATGTAACTGCTGTACATTGAAGCTTACTTTCGATTTCGACGTTCTTACAAACCGAGTCATATAAAAGATAATTGTACCGCGTATTCGAATGTGGTCAAGTTTGAAGAGTAGTTACTCTTCTAGACTATAGATAATGCAACGAGCATTACATACATAATTTTATTATGAAGTTAGTTAAAAATTCAAGACTTACTGAGTTGTCCGTCAAGCGTGAGTTGGAAGATGTAAGAAGGTCGGTTGGTGCAGAATATGAGTCCCAGACGCCGCGGCTCCGTCTCCCACGCCACGCCCACCACGCTCTTACTATCAGGGGCGAATCGCACCTACAAAACAACAATAACATTTTAATCAATCAATCAGCCTATTGCAGTCCACTGCTGGACTGCTGCCTCCCCAAGGGCACGCCAAAGCGCACGATCACCCGCTTTCCTCATCCAGCCACCACCAGCGACCTTCCTCAGGTCATCAGTCCACCTGGCAGGGGGGCGTCCCACACTACGTTTCCCGAGACGTGGTCTCCATTTTAGTAACTTAAAATAATCACGAAGTATGGTGCATATGCTCTCCTTTTTGGGCCTTTTTAGGTGCACAAGGGAGGACCTAATAAATAATCACCTGAAATCAAAAGACGAATTATGACGAATATATATACCTGGGACAGGCAGAAAATCCTTTTAGGAAACTGGTTTCCAAACTCCGGTTTCCTGAACGGCCGAAGGGGTCCGATTATAAGGTAAGTCCAATTTTGAGAGAGAGGTCAGTAGACGGATCCAACTAGGTTGGGCAGCGTTCGGTAAATTACACAACGTCTTCTCGTCCAAAATCCCTCAGTGCCTGAAGACTAGGGTGTACAACCAGTGTGTGTTACTGTAACTGAACATCTCATCTCTAAAATAATAATCAAAATTGGCCGTTGATCATCTAATAACAGATCCTTTCTACGTTGTGAGAGTAACCCAAACTCTTTTAGAAATTTACAATGTGATCGTCTTTATATTATGTTTTCTAACTGCGGAATTACACATAGAGTCGCCTACTCAACTTCTATGTTATTCCTATATACTGATTTGTCCCTATCTCTCGCCCGAACACAGGAGTATCAGTTGCCAGCCGGCAAGCAGCCTACTCCTGATTACCCATGCTCGTGGACTGAAAGAATAAAGTCACCAGGAAATCCCAGCGACTTTATTAAACAATACTAACTTCGTATTCTGAAAAGAACTTCGAAGTTTATTGCTTCTGCAATAAGAGCCCAGATTCCTGAAATGGATCACAAGGATTATTACATGATATATGTAATTTAAAAGGTATAAAAGGATGGCTCCAGGACTGCCTCAGCGAGTCCTTAGAGCCGGCGACGGGTGTGTCGTCTGTAGTTCTGAATAGAACTTCTAGTTCTTAGAGGAACTTTCGTTGAGGGGCATTTCCTCAACAGAATGATCAATAACCAAGTTTCTCTAATGATACTTCCTGGAGACGACCATCCTAGCTCTACGCACCGGGATACCCTTTTCCTTAAGCTATGTCAACCGTATTGAAAAATACAGTTACATAATCTCTCTGTGTCTTCCATACTACCATCACACAAGGGATCCAGCAAGATCTAGCAAGATCCAGCCCTGACGAAGGAACTAGTTTTAGTTCTTTCAGCTAGTTGATTGCTAAGACCCCAGATCCCGAGCAAGACAGCAGTCTAGCAGCAAAGACCCGATACGCTCACACCTTTACAGCAAACTAACTGTTAAAGCATTTACGAGACGAGTGAGAATAAACGCTCCACCAACGCGCTCTCTGTGAGTCACTTCCCACTCTGTCCTTCAGAATGCTCCTGTCCTCCCCTCACCACAGAGGTGTAGGAAAAAGGTTAAAATAATAGACAACCCCGAAGGATTGTCTACAGCGGACTCTGGTCCGACCGGTGCGCCTTAAGCGATGGAAGGAGACCAAAGTCTCTTCGTTGAAAGCATAAGCTTCTCGTGGTAAGCCGAAGCTAGTGGACTACGTCCAATCGATACTAGCCGTAGCGTTCCCGATACGGCTGAGCCGCTGTGGTAACCTTTTGGGAGGCTAATCCCGTCTTCCACCGAAGTGTCCAACGTATTGCGTTCAAGGGTGTGTTTATAGGATAGTCCACACGTGAACTAGCGCCTATGATGGTAAACCATCTTCCAACGAGCAAGCTCGAAGGGATGACCTCACAGCTGCTACTGACTGTGGGTCTCATATCTGGATTGCTCCTGCATACTGGATCTCCGTCTATCCGAACGGTACTGCCAGGGCAGATCTGCTCCAACTTCATATCTCTATATATACATATCTCTGCCGCGTGTCTCCGTGCCTGAGACCGCATATGAATCTAAAGACTCATTTCAGCTATCGCTCTGAATATAGCTTTACAGCCTTCATCATCGCTCGTCCAGTCCACTGCTGGACTATGAGCCTCCTCTCCTTGCAACCATATGTGTCGATATTACATCGCACAGTTGATTCAGTAATAAATCATACATGATGATATTAGCCAGAGCAGTTCACGTCCAGTTTCTCGTTCTCAATTAATAAACTCGTTCCAGTATGCCTCTTCACAGACTTATGTCTTGAAGGAAGCCACTATGTCCTCCGCTATCTCCATTATCGGGGTTAAGACTTGAAAGACCATCATCGACACTAATCAGTCTGAGGTCCACCGCACACGGCTGTGGACAAGTCCCCATCCGCGGCTATGTATTCAAGTCGCTGTATGCGTCTTCGGTCAATCAGCGGTTCAGAGCTAGACATACAGTGGTAGCGGCATTCATAGCAGCCCGATGGTTACTCCACATCTTCATAGGTCAGATACGGAAATCTCTCCACAGACTTGCGTCTTGAAGGTAGCCACTAAGATATTGTTAACTCCACTATCGGGGGTAAACTTAGTGTACTTATCACGCCTAGGATGCGACCCATACATCAGCGGTTCAGAGCTAGACATGCAATGCCAACAATATCATAGCAGCGATAGTTATACCTCGTCTTCATGCGTCAGATAAGGGCTCTCTATGAGATGGTCAAATATAGTGCATTATATGATCAGTTTGATCCAGCGGCCGTGTCCGCTTTCATTAGGTCATCTAGGTGCGTCAAGCCTATGATTCCCTTGATTTTCATTTTTGACCAACTCGGATGGGATATGTCATCCATAGAGGCATAATTAACCGTTCCCATATCAAACAGGCAGCACGCCAGTCTTCAGGGACCGAAATCCCGTCGAAAGGCAGTGAGAGGCTGTGCAGCGCCTGCGACTTTAGGTTCGGCAATTATTTCACTTGGTTTTCCAAGTATAGACTTATATTAGTCTATTTTTGCACTTTTATAATAATGTCAATTTTCTTGAACTTAACGTTCCGCCAGCCATCTATTCCTAGACGGCCGACTGCCTCCCACCATGTATATTGGCGATACGCATCGACGGTACGCGCTAGGTCAACAGGCCCTTTTCCTAAACTTGTTCGATATTTCTGAAACTCACAATGCGAACGTATCTCAGTCTATGCACCCCAAGTATGCATTTAGTTTTGCATTATCTCTTTTAGTTTCTGAGTTATTAATTTTTGAAATATCAAAAATGTCCAATACAAGAACGTATTAAAATTAAAAACATTCATTACAAGAACGTAATAAAATTAAAAACATTCATTACACGAACGTATTAAAATTATAAAAATTCATTACAAGAACGTATTAAAAAAACAAAAATTCTCTTAATTTGTCTCGAATCTTTTATTATAACTTTCTCTATGTCTTACAACAGACACACGTTGTTCTACATAGTTTTAATTTACATTAGGGTCGGGGAGTTACATCCAGCCCCAAAGTTTTGTTGAAATTCATGAAGACAAAAATTTCCATCAGCTTAACTTCATTTGGAAAGTATTTCATGTGTTAGATTAGGACTACTATTATTTCCCTCACTCGAGGTACTGTAGTTCTATCTCAAGCTTCTGTTATCTTTCCCTCGCTTGAGGTACTCACTCCAATGTTTACAGGCTTTTGATTAAAATATGTATCTTAGAAAAGATGCACGACGCAATTAAAATAGTCATACACACGCGAAGAAAAGGAAAACAAAATCAACCAGTAAACCTGGGATCTGGTTCTCTCTCTCGTTGCACGCGTGCACGAGTACTATACAATTCCGTGTGTATGCACATCTTTTCTAACCGCATTTTTATTGTGTTTACGAACACGCAACGTTCGACTCGGGGCGCGGATTTTTACCCTTCTGCATCGAACATTCTGCGCGACGCCGAAACATCAGCGCATCGTCGTCAAGCCGACGATGACGCAATTCAGTAACGGATATTTTCGTAATACGCACCGTCGCAGCATACAATACATATGCAGCGGCATCGTAATACGTTAATGATCCTTTCGCAGGTTCCCCGACAGAAATCTGGTTACGACTTTTACTTCCTCTGAATGATCAAGTTTGGTCAACTTTCCAGCAACGCTGACGACCGTGAAGCCACCGCGTGTCGGTCCGAAAACCTCACCAAATCATTCAACTTTCGTCTTTCCCTCGCTCGAGGTACTCACTCCATTGGTTTCAGTTTCGCGTTTATATTTCCCTCACTCGAGGTACTCACTCCATTGGTTTCAGCTTCGCGATTATATTTCCCTATCCTAACTTCTAACCTAATCATGTTTAAAACCCTATAGTGGAATTTTCTATATTCCCCTAGCTAACAAAACCTACACAACTCTAACTTTCCTAACTCTCAACTAAATCCTAAATTATCCATCTGGCTCATTAAAACTTCTACCCTAGTGGCTACGTCCATCTCCGTCAACCACACCTATATTAGCACAATCCTAAATTATCCATTTTCTATCTAGCTAAATAAAACTTGTACCTAAGTGGTTACGTCCATCTCCGTCAACCACACCTAAACAAACCTAACCAGTCCAAATTAACAACAATAATATTAATAACATTCTGTGGCTCGCCACCGACCACATGTTAATTAATTTCCTAACTTGCCTTTTGTCTTGCTAGACTTTTATTGTTTTAATCTGGACTTAATCTCTACATTGGATTGTGCTACTCCCTAACTCCTATTGGTGCATAATTTCCTAACTTGCCTTTTGTCTTGCTAGACTTTTATCGTTTTAATCTGGACTTAATCTCTCCATTGGATTGTGCTACTCCCTAACTCCTATTGGTGCATAATTTCCTAACAATTGAAATAAGACATTAAGAACCATTTAGAACTCAGTGTCCAATCTTTATCGCAACAATATAACATTATAATTAACTGACCTTGAATTTGTGTCAGTCAGCCCCCGAACTTTTGTTGGTTTGCACAGCCCCCCAACAATTGATGTTCTGACCATTTGCATGGGGTTTATGTGAGCCTTATACGTTGTAAATCTGAGTGTTTCGAAAAAGAGTCTCCACCTGTCCTACCTACATCGAACTAGTTCCAACGATCGTCTACGCAGCCATTAGTTCGCTTAGATATGACAATGTCCCTCCATCTGTTCGGAACACAATTCTCGTACAGCCCCCCAACAATTGATGGTCTGACCATTTGCATGGGGTTTATGTGAGCCTTATACGTTGTAAATCTGAGTGTTTCGAAAAAGAGTCTCCACCTGTCCTACCTACATCGAACTAGTTCCAACGATCGTCTACGCAGCCATTAGTTCGCTTAGATATGACAATGTCCCTCCATCTGTTCGGAACCCAATTCTCGTACAGCCCCCCAACAATTGATGGTCTGCACACTTGCATGGATGTTAGCATTATACGATATAAATCTGAGTGTTTCGAAAAAGGAGTCTCCACCTGCTCTACCTACGTCGAACTAGTTCCAACGATCGTCTACGCAGCCATTAGTTCGCTTAGATATGACAATGTCCCTCCATCTGTTCGGAACCCAATTCTCGTACAGCCCCCCAACAATTGATGGTCTGCACACTTGCATGGATGTTAGCATTATACGATATAAATCTGAGTGTTTCGAAAAAGGAGTCTCCACCTGCTCTACCTACGTCGAACTAGTTCCAACGGTCGACTTCGCAGCCATTAGTTCACCTAGATAGTGCAATGTCCCTCCATCTGTTTGAAACACAATTTTCGTAATTCTGCTTGCTAGACTTGGTTCGCTTCTTCAGAAGCGTTTATGATTCATCCAACTAAAAGTGCAAGTGGCAGTATTGTTCGGTTCTGCGTTTCGGACTAACTTGCGAGGCATGTTGTCCGTTTTAAACATAATGTTATAAAGTGCTTCCTAGCCTTTCCTTTCTCTTCTATGTCTTTTTGCGAGGAGGTTTTTGCGCCATCTCTTCCTCCTCGCGGCGGTCCTCATAATATGAATTACCGCCCACTATCATGCACCAAAATCCCTATTCACCTATTTGATTTTTATCACTGTCTAGAAAGTCTTTCTAAAAAGTTCTTCTTTTGAAGACTCACTTCAAAAACCATCTCTCTTCATCCATATTGATCCATCTATTATTTCCCTCGCTCGAGGTACTGTGGATCAATAACCATCTCTCTTCATCAATATTGGTCCATCTATTATTTCCCTCGCTCGAGGTACTGTGGATCAATAACCATCTCTCTTCATCAATATTGGTCCATCTATTATTTCCCTCGCTCGAGGTACTGTGGATCAATAACCATCTCTTCTTACTGATCCCCTCATCAGTTTTCGAAGACTTACTTAAAAGTTCTTCGTTAATGTGCACAATGTGCATCATTCACTTGCTTGCAACTACTTCTCTTCCATTGCAACGACCCAAGTGTTAAGCCAATTAACCCGGCGAGTTTGTCGAACTCACTGAAAACATTTGTTTACCATCAACAAGACAAAAACGATTCCGCCCGGAATTAGATGAGTTCCACAATAAAATGACAAACCGCCA
The DNA here is from genome assembly GCA_951230895.1 of Carpatolechia fugitivella. Taxonomy (NCBI): domain Eukaryota; kingdom Metazoa; phylum Arthropoda; class Insecta; order Lepidoptera; family Gelechiidae; genus Carpatolechia; species Carpatolechia fugitivella. The sequence goes on from OX579657.1 coordinate 2,926,358, forward strand.
CTAACCTTGTAGTTGACGCGCAATTCGCTAGAGCATCGAAAACGTAAACGATACAATCGTCAGTACGCTCGACACCCAGCTTTTAAACGACTTCTGAATTTAGCTTTTTGTGATATACATCCGAAGCCGTAGAGGCCCCTGAGACATCGCTAAATAAGTCGACATTGTTACAATAAATGTTGAAAACCGTCTCCGGTCTTCCTTCTCCCAATCTTCATCATCAAATATTTCGCTTTTCCATTGTTTATTATTATAGTACAATGACACTATTTATTTTTTACAGTGTCCCCAATCACTGTTTCATGAACGAATCATGCCTATGTTTTATTCTTTGAAGTGTCCTATCCCACTTCTTACAATGTCCCTCTTCACTGTCTCATGAATGACTCATGCCTATGTTTTTATTCCTTGAAGTGTCCTATTCCACTTCTTACAGTGTCCCTCTTCACTGTTTCATGAACCTTCTATAACAATAGAAAAGTTTGTTTATAACCATAGTAACCTAGCAAACTAAAACTAAAGCCCTCATGCACCACTAACCAAATATAATTCGGTCTGTAATACACAAAACCCGTTTCAATCTCTATGTCCTATGGGTATTTTTAGACATTCACATTGTAAAGTTTCTTTCCATTTCACACGCAACAAATTGTGGCTTATAGCCACCGTTCACGATACAATTTAGAATATCCTGGTCACGGCACCAAATTGTAACTGAACATCTCATCTCTAAAATAATAATCAAAATTGGCCGTTGATCATCTAATAACAGATCCTTTCTACGTTGTGAGAGTAACCCAAACTCTTTTAGAAATTTACAATGTGATCGTCTTTATATTATGTTTTCTAACTGCGGAATTACACATAGAGACTGAAAGAATAAAGTCACCAGGAAATCCCAGCGACTTTATTAAACAATACTAACTTCGTATTCTGAAAAGAACTTCGAAGTTTATTGCTTCTGCAATAAGAGCCCAGATTCCTGAAATGGATCACAAGGATTATTACATGATATATGTAATTTAAAAGGTATAAAAGGATGGCTCCAGGACTGCCTCAGCGAGTCCTTAGAGCCGGCGACGGGTGTGTCGTCTGTAGTTCTGAATAGAACTTCTAGTTCTTAGAGGAACTTTCGTTGAGGGGCATTTCCTCAACAGAATGATCAATAACCAAGTTTCTCTAATGATACTTCCTGGAGACGACCATCCTAGCTCTACGCACCGGGATACCCTTTTCCTTAAGCTATGTCAACCGTATTGAAAAATACAGTTACATAATCTCTCTGTGTCTTCCATACTACCATCACACAAGGGATCCAGCAAGATCTAGCAAGATCCAGCCCTGACGAAGGAACTAGTTTTAGTTCTTTCAGCTAGTTGATTGCTAAGACCCCAGATCCCGAGCAAGACAGCAGTCTAGCAGCAAAGACCCGATACGCTCACACCTTTACAGCAAACTAACTGTTAAAGCATTTACGAGACGAGTGAGAATAAACGCTCCACCAACGCGCTCTCTGTGAGTCACTTCCCACTCTGTCCTTCAGAATGCTCCTGTCCTCCCCTCACCACAGAGGTGTAGGAAAAAGGTTAAAATAATAGACAACCCCGAAGGATTGTCTACAGCGGACTCTGGTCCGACCGGTGCGCCTTAAGCGATGGAAGGAGACCAAAGTCTCTTCGTTGAAAGCATAAGCTTCTCGTGGTAAGCCGAAGCTAGTGGACTACGTCCAATCGATACTAGCCGTAGCGTTCCCGATACGGCTGAGCCGCTGTGGTAACCTTTTGGGAGGCTAATCCCGTCTTCCACCGAAGTGTCCAACGTATTGCGTTCAAGGGTGTGTTTATAGGATAGTCCACACGTGAACCAGCGCCTATGATGGTAAACCATCTTCCAACGAGCAAGCTCGAAGGGATGACCTCACAGCTGCTACTGACTGTGGGTCTCATATCTGGATTGCTCCTGCATACTGGATCTCCGTCTATCCGAACGGTACTGCCAGGGCAGATCTGCTCCAACTTCATATCTCCATATATACATATCTCTGCCGCGTGTCTCCGTGCCTGAGACCGCATATGAATCTAAAGACTCATTTCAGCTATCGCTCTGAATATAGCTTTACAGCCTTCATCATCGCTCGTCCAGTCCACTGCTGGACTATGAGCCTCCTCTCCTTGCAACCATATGTGTCGATATTACATCGCACAGTTGATTCAGTAATAAATCATACATGATGATATTAGCCAGAGCAGTTCACGTCCAGTTTCTCGTTCTCAATTAATAAACTCGTTCCAGTATGCCTCTTCACAGACTTATGTCTTGAAGGAAGCCACTATGTCCTCCGCTATCTCCATTATCGGGGTTAAGACTTGAAAGACCATCATCGACACTAATCAGTCTGAGGTCCACCGCACACGGCTGTGGACAAGTCCCCATCCGCGGCTATGTATTCAAGTCGCTGTATGCGTCTTCGGTCAATCAGCGGTTCAGAGCTAGACATACAGTGGTAGCGGCATTCATAGCAGCCCGATGGTTACTCCACATCTTCATAGGTCAGATACGGAAATCTCTCCACAGACTTGCGTCTTGAAGGTAGCCACTAAGATATTGTTAACTCCACTATCGGGGGTAAACTTAGTGTACTTATCACGCCTAGGATGCGACCCATACATCAGCGGTTCAGAGCTAGACATGCAATGCCAACAATATCATAGCAGCGATAGTTATACCTCGTCTTCATGCGTCAGATAAGGGCTCTCTATGAGATGGTCAAATATAGTGCATTATATGATCAGTTTGATCCAGCGGCCGTGTCCGCTTTCATTAGGTCATCTAGGTGCGTCAAGCCTATGATTCCCTTGATTTTCATTTTTGACCAACTCGGATGGGATATGTCATCCATAGAGGCATAATTAACCGTTCCCATATCAAACAGGCAGCACGCCAGTCTTCAGGGACCGAAATCCCGTCGAAAGGCAGTGAGAGGCTGTGCAGCGCCTGCGACTTTAGGTTCGGCAATTATTTCACTTGGTTTTCCAAGTATAGACTTATATTAGTCTATTTTTGCACTTTTATAATAATGTCAATTTTCTTGAACTTAACGTTCCGCCAGCCATCTATTCCTAGACGGCCGACTGCCTCCCACCATGTATATTGGCGATACGCATCGACGGTACGCGCTAGGTCAACAGGCCCTTTTCCTAAACTTGTTCGATATTTCTGAAACTCACAATGCGAACGTATCTCAGTCTATGCACCCCAAGTATGCATTTAGTTTTGCATTATCTCTTTTAGTTTCTGAGTTATTAATTTTTGAAATATCAAAAATGTCCAATACAAGAACGTATTAAAATTAAAAACATTCATTACAAGAACGTAATAAAATTAAAAACATTCATTACACGAACGTATTAAAATTATAAAAATTCATTACAAGAACGTATTAAAAAAACAAAAATTCTCTTAATTCGTCTCGAATCTTTTATTATAACTTTCTCTATGTCTTACAACAGACACACGTTGTTCTACATAGTTTTAATTTACATTAGGGTCGGGGAGTTACATTACCAGCACAGGTTGCCAGTGATGACTTACGGCTCTGAGACGTGGTGCTTCTCAAAAGGACTTTTTCAGAGGCGCAGCTCTACGAGATCGAGTCAGAAATGAGGAGATCTGTAGAAGAACCAAAGTTGCTGACATAGCCCATAGGATGAGCAAGCTGAAGTGGCAATGGGCAGGCCACATAGCGCGAAGATCAGATGGCCGATGGGGCAAGAAAGTCTTTGAATGGAGACCACGTACTGGCAAGCGCAGTGTGGGACGGCCACCTACGAGATGGACCGACGACCTGGTGAGGATTGCCGAGTCTCGTTGGATGCAGGTGGTCGCGCTGGAGTGCGATTAGAGAGGCCTATGTTCAGCAGTGGACTTTAACAGGCTGAAATGATGATGATGATGATAACACAGAAAGCCAATTATAGGTTTTCACTAGTGGTTACCTAGTTAATGTGCATATAAAAAGATCTAAAAACACGTTCACACTACAGAAACAAGAAGAAAAAAGGAAGAGATCAGTATTAAAGTAGGTAAAAATAAAAACATTGCATTTATAGGTGTAAAACCAACCTGTCCCGGGCAGCAGCTCTCGGGAAGCCCCTCCAGTACTGTGAACGTCTCGGTCTCGACGCGACACACCACCACCACTGACAGATGCTTGCCCACCAACTGCTCGCCCCAGTCCTGCTTGTATACATACTCCTCACCCTGGAAGCAACACAGACAGACCTCTCAAATTCTCAAATGGAAATATTTAATAATAATAATAATAGTCATTTATTCCAGGCTTTCTTTTGGCTTGGCTTTGTTAAAGAAAGAAAGAACTGCCTGTAATTAATTGATTTGGTCGGTCTACTCACGAATGAATGAATGAATTAATATACTCAACGATGACTTTATCTCAAGACGACAGTTTTAATCATTTAATTTATTCCCAGTAAGTTGCAAAAAAAAACATTTGTATACCCCAACACCTATAAACATCACAAATGTACCTATAAACTAGTGGCTCTGTGAGCTGTAGACCTCTTTATTTATCTATCTCTCTATTTATTTTTTCTCCACAAACATCCCCGACCCCTTGAAATGTATTTATCTCAAATATATATATTTTTTTTGGTTAAGAAATGTGACCTGTAGAGGAAAACGGCTTCAGCGGTAGACCTTGTAAGCTGGCGACCCCTATAAAAACGTCATTTAAAAAAAAATGGCTCGACAAAAATCTTCGATCAATTTATCGAATCTGCTCACAAAATTTCACGAGAATCGGTTGAGAAACGCGACCTGTATAGTGGAGTGGATACAAAAGCCATTTTGGTCAAGCTGAAACGGAGACGCTTCGCTCGCTATTTGAAACTAGCGCAATTTGTTATGAAAGTTTAGAAAAGTGTAGAAAACAGAAAAATAATAAAATGAGGGATATTCTGACGGCTCTAAAATAAAAATAATAGTTCTAATTAAGACGATAGATGGTGCCAAATGTACTTCGTGGATCCTTTTTTTTTAATCCTTTTATAGCCCATGGTGACTCGCCGGATTTCCTCATCCACGAATCGTCAACGCCATCTACCGAAGATTTATAAACTATTTTTTTTTAAATTGGCTGTCGGAAAATCCCCTGTTAAGTAATAAATAAAACATGAGTTCTAATTTTAAAATATCATTTGCTTGACAATAATCAAAGAAACTGCTATTACACAAATCTCAACTTAATTAAATTAATCGCTATTGAATTCAACGAATCGCTAATTAATCCCTGGTTCAGGACAAAGATTGCCTAATCAACAGCCCGTTACAGACCCCTGCTGGACTATGAGCCCCCTCCACTTAAGTGGAGGGTAATTAATCAAACGATCGCAAAAAATAAAATTTACACACACCTTTGTAGGCGCCGCTTCCCCACTGCCGTTCGACTTCTTTTCTTCTCCTTTCCTCTTGATGTACGGTTCGGACTTCTTGAGTTTCCTCTCCGCAACATATACCACTGAGCTCTCATCTTGAGACCAATTTAGATTTCCGAATTCAGCTGTAATAAGAACAATTATCGGTAGAGCGTCGGTAGTCTAGTGGCCAGGGCCGCTGCCTCCCGTCCAGGGGACGCGGGTTCGATTCCCACCACGTACCATCGTGTCATTTATTCTCATGTAGTTTTTTTTTTTAGTTTATGGTAGTTTTCAACTACATAATCTCGTGATAGTAATATTTTCAAATCGCCGAGTTCATGTATGTAAGGTGGCCACAACCCACACAGTGATAATAATGATGGCCATTGCATGATCGGAAATTACCGAGAATTAATACTTATAAAGCGTCTAGTGGCGAGGGCTGCTGCGTCCCGTCCGGAAGACGCGGGTTCGATCCCCACCACGTGCCAATGTGTTTTCGAATTTCGAATTCATACTCGTATTATGTACGTTTATTCGACGCTCTTACGGTGAAGGAAGACATCGTGATGAAACCTGCACACTCCTGCGAAGAAATCAAAGGTTGTGTGTGAAGTCGACCAACCCGCACTGGGTTAGAGTAGTCGACTAAGGCCTAATCGCCCTAATTCAGGGTAGGCTCGAGCCCCACGGTGGGGACGTATATGAGCTGTTGGGCCTGTTGGTGATAGAAGAAGACTTACAGTCAGCGTAAACATCTCCGTGTATTTCCAATGCTGTCAGATCAATGGAATGTGTCAGGCTGTGCTGCGACCAAACCTCGAGGTATTGTTTCTTTGCATCCTTAACATCCTTCCTCTCTATAATGATAGCTTTGTACGTCTCCTTCGGTGATACGGCTGATAAGAGACTGGAAAAGGAAAGATTAGTAGGTATGTGATATCCAAAAGTAAATAAACATCTTGATTAAGATCTTACAAGCTCTGGATACAATGAAGATAACTTACATGTGGCTAACATCTACTCCAAACTCACTACAAGTAGTCACTCCAAGGTTTTCGTCTAGCAGATAGTTGTATAAGAATTTGGTTGGTTTCCCATGGTCCAAATTCCTTATAGACCACAAAGAGGACACCCTATTGCCGGCATTGTTGAGTCTCCCACCCAAGATGCTGGGGATCTTCGTTAAAGTTTTGTATGCTGATACTATATTTTCAATCTGTAAATTGCAAATAAATAGGGCTGTAAGTCAGTGTCGTGGACGAACCATGAAGAGTGTAGACAGGCGAAGCTGGCCTTGCCAACCCCCAGTGCCAGGCTCGCTAAGACCCTGATTCGGCTAAGTAAACCACGCTTGCGTTTGGTGACTGCAGCATTAACTGGTCATGGTTCTTTTAACAAACATCTATATGTCCTAGGTGTTACTGACAGCCCCCTTTGCAGAGCCTGCTTGGAGGCAGAAGAAACGGCTGCACACTTCCTCATGGAGAGCACGGGAGTGGCAGACTACAGGGCTAAATACCTCAGTCAAGCGAGGGACCTTCCAGGGATAACCGGTAATATAAAGGGCCTACTGGGTTTCCTGGAAGAGTTGGGTTGGCTCGAATGACACCGCATTCCCACCCACACGCAAAATTGACAATTGAAGTCAGTGTCAATAAACTCACCAGTTAAATTAAGTTAGGGCCATACAATCGGATTTTGATGTATTTTTATCCCTTTTTAGAAATTAATAAAATACATTGTGTGTGTTCATGATTTATGCCATAATTAATTACCCTTAGATGGTGTAAGTAATTACCATAAGTATCTTTAATTAAAGGAAGCCCGTAATGTTACAAGCACAAACTGTGAACTGCCTAACTTCAAAACTACTAAGTAATTTTGCTAAGAAATTATTATATTTATTATCCTAATAATCTGTTATACTATTGAAATAAAACTTTACACTGCTTTATCACAAATCAAATAAAACTGAATTTATGGACTTACCTGTGAAGACATCTTCAACATAGCACAACTAGAACACTATGCAAAATGTATTGTGTTCTATACTGTAAACAATAAATTATGATAAAATTAGTCAACAGTTGTTCAAACACTGGTGTCGATTCCCGCAGCGAAACTAAATTTAAATTTAATCTAAGTGTTGTCACTTTCTGACCCACGACTATGAAAAAGGACAGGAGATTGTCAACCATTGTGAGCACCAAATTATATAGCGCAAATGTCAAGTTTTGACGTGTGCAATGTAATTTTAAACAGCTTGTTTTAGGATCCTGCTTAAAATTGACATTAGTGACATAAAATTTGACGTTCTAGAGAGACCACAATCTCCCATCCTTTTTCATGGTGGTTGGTCAGAAAGTGACAAGACTAAGATTGAATTTAAATTTAAGTTTCTCTGCGGGAATTGACACGACTGGCTAACAAACCTACCAACTTATCTGCGAATAGAAAGACGGCGCTAGTAGTAATATAAAATCGTATATCAACCAATCACAACAGTTTTGAAAGTTGACATTTCCATTGTAATTACAGTAGTTCCAGTTTTGACCATTTCACAGATACTTTGGTAGGTGTGTTGTCTTTGTGGTCTGTAATCAGCAAAATAAGAACACACACACTGGTTCAAAACATGTAGATAATTATGTATGTTTGTTTAGTTTAGAGTCTGTCTAGACTGTAGACAATAAAGTGATACCCAGACAAATTAAGTTTTTCATTTATAAAATGTACAGTCATATTTAAATAGTTTCAAGTTTACAGTACCTACATTAGTTTAGTAACTGTCATGCTGTTAATTTTCTTTTAATCACACTAATATTATAAATGTGAAAATATATTTGGATGTTTGGATGTTTGTTCTACTTTCTCGCCTTAACTACTAAACGGATTTGGATGAAATTTGGAATGGAGATAGTTTGTACCTTGGATTAACACATAGGATACTTTTTACGGGAAAAAGTCTAATTAAAATGACAGTTTTGACATAGGTCAAATAAATTTTTTTTTTTTAATAAATGGCGTTCCTCTTGGCCCAAAAATCAGGCCCAATAGGGTTCCATTGCTGTCAACGAATTCCTGCTAAATTCTCTCAGAAAAAAGTAAATCGAAAAACTACTAAAATTATTTTAAAATCCTGTTCCATTTAAAAATTTACCACCACTTAACCATCCTACACAATGGTGTACAACTCGCTGGTGTCAAACAAATGGGTAAGGAGTAGGTAGAGGTAGGTATCTAATTTCTTTTGGCATGCCCTTTGTATGTTGGTCGACATAGGCCACTTGTATTTTAAATAAGTAAATTAATTTAAAAAAAGCTGTGTTGAATAAAACATTTCTTACCAGTATTTACCTCATGCAAGTAAGTACCTATGTCATATAGTATGGATAATTTTTTATTTTTCATGAAAAAATAAGAAAAGCAACAGGTAGGTTTAATATACCTATACTGAATAGAGAAATAATAGGTACTGTTTTATTACTGATTTATCTATAAATTAGGTACTTCCACTGAGTAAATAGTTCTCTCATAGGTAGGTAGGTACGTAGTTTAATTACCTTTATTATTATGTTTATTCAGCCGACGACAGAAGTAAACGAAAACAATGGAAGGAATGTGTTCGTGCTGGAAGACGCAAGTGCTCGTTTATTATTACAGACAATTCGATAAAAGGAAAGCATCAAAGTATGAACTTTAATATAAAACCAGCTAAAATTTGGTAAAAATTTGGATGGGACAAAACAAACAAATCAGCTGACAGCTCGTTCCAAATCGAGTAAAGCGATTAAAGCGATTGACATCTTATCAACCCTGCGTTCCGAGACGCGCTGAAATCGATTAAAGTACCCGTAATCGCGTTCTGAATCACTGTCAGCCATACATTTATTTGCTTTTCTGATCGCTGACAGCGCTGAAAGTCTGATTCGGAATGCGCTCCAAAACGCACGCATACGTAGGTACTTACATAACTATAGTAAGAATGCCGTCCTGACAGCTGTCATACATGTACAATTTTTTTTTCTGTCTCTTTTGCACCTATTTGGTTTTCATATTGCCTGCCTATTGTCAGGATGGCATTCTTACGATGCGACTACTATATAATTTCAGTTACAATTACTAGTTGCAATTACTAAATCGCAGGCAGGAATTACGAAAACCAAATGGATGCAAAAGAGAACGAAAAAAAATTGTACGTATACACCGTGAAATTTATATCGTTTTGTTCCCGCCGTGTAGGTAGTGATAGTACCCGTCAAACTGAACAACTTTTCACGAAAAAAAAAAATTCCTGTGACAAAAAAATTTTTGGTCTCTCCATACAAAATGGGTCGGTCGGGAGTCTCACTTTGTATGGAGAGACCAAAAATTACACGGCGGGAACAAAACGATGTAAATTTCATGCTGTATGACAGCTACCAGGACGGCATTCTTACGATGTGGGGGCCGTTTCACGAAGCTACAAGTTACAAATTACAAGTACAATTCGATGTACATTGCGTAGACGGTGAGATTAAAACGATAAGGCCTACTGTTTAGGCCACGGACCAAGTAGGAAGAGGACTAGGCGCTATAAAAATTTTCATACAGATTGAGTGTGACATCGCGCGGGGTCGAAGTCTGAGACGCGGGGAGGGTGACTCCGCCTTTTTATCTCTTGCCACCTAGTGGCGAAAACCAGAATTAACAGTCACGTTCATATTGCGGATAGTTACACTATTCACCACTAGAAGGCGAAACGTGTTAAAACATACTTATACAGGGCCGTACTAAGATTTTATTTTTAAAAATAAGTACTACGTCCTCTCGCTCAAAGTCTTAGATCAAAGTACCTATATCGTGTACAGTGATGAACTTGGAAAAATTAGCGCGTGGGTCAGATTACAAACACATTTTTAAAACAAGAAATAATTTTAATAGGTACAAGAAATAATAAAGAAATAAGGACAATTCTTTCTTTCTTTCTTCCAAAACTTCGTAAAAAATGGTATACCATCGTAAACAGAGTTGATAAAACTCCACCCTCTGCTTAGGCTACAATACAAGACATTTATGTGAAGATCATTTTGATGTAAGTACATATTACTAATTTACTATTTACTAATAATATGCATGTATGTTTGGATGTATGGTTGTTTGGTTGGATGTATGGATGTATATAGACGTTAATAAGCTACTTTTAAAACCTGTACCTAATTCATTTAATCACCCATAAATAGAACAATTTTATTTAACTGCTGTCTTTTCGTTTCTCGAATATTCTCACAAATTCATTCTCTAAATGCGGCCCGTTGTCGCAAGTGTTGCCTGTTTAGGGAAGGTTGGGAGATTTCCACAGATAATAATTATAAATTAATACCTCAATGAAAATGGATATTTCACTTTGAAATAATAATATTGTCTTTTTTACACTTAAAAACAAAAGATATGTAATAATTAAGATGAAAAACTGAGAAGATGAAAGTAAACAATTCCAAATAGGTATGACTGCACGGGTTATTACATAATTAACATGTTTACTTAATAAAAGCGTGCGTCACACTAATATTATAAAATTTATAATATATTTGGATGTTTAGATGTTTGTTCCGCTTTCATGCCTTAACCACTGAACGGATTTGAATGAAATTTGGAATGGAGATAGTTGGTACCTTGGAATAATACATAGGATATGGAAAAAAGTCTTATTCCCATGGGAAAATCTTACATAACGCGAGCGTAGCCGTGGGCGGAAAGCTAGTGTAGAATCAAAATCAGTAATACGTAACACCAATAATTGCGATTATTTTGAGAACCTCTTTTATCTTAGCATATCGACATTTTAGGATATTTACTTGGTCCGTGCATAAATCTTCCCGACAAATCGGGAGAATTTATAGCACTACCACATATTTTCCTTACTAGTACATTTTCTGCACGCTAGATGGCGATCTCGCGTCATCTGACCGCGGGGATTTTTTCGACGAATATAATAGTTTAACAGAAAATCTAGTTTATAAATTAATAAGTTTTCTAAATTTCATGATAGAATCTAATGAAATATAAACATTAAAGCTCACATAGTCGCAATTACACTTACTTATTAACCAATCTTTATTAGCCATCTAGTAGCACAAAGCGTAATTTACTCCTCGTATCAATTATTACAGAAAAGTTGGGATGAAAATACTGAAATAAGTTACTTACACGTGAAATGATAACTTTTCAGCTGTTTCTCCTTGCCTCTCAGAACAATTTCGACACATCACTTCATATTTTAAGCATTATTTACTCAAATTTCAATAATTTTTGACCGCACGACGACAAGTGTTTTAGTCGCAAGTAAATAGCGTAATGGCCGCTAAGCCCCGCCCCCTCTGTGACGTCATGGCCGACTAAATTATCACGCGGCCTAGTTCGTAGAGCCTAGTCCTCTTCCTACTTGGTCCGTGGTTTAGGCGAATTAACTACGCAATGAATATCAAATTCTAACTTGTTACTAGTAAATTGTTGCTTCGTGAAACGGGGCCGTGATAGCTATAACAAACAGCAATCTGCTTCACTTGTACTTATGGGTTTGAACTTCTGTATGGAGTGAAAGTGAAAAGACTACTTTTTTTATTCGGTTTCTTTTTTCGTGTATATAACGTGTTACAAAAAATACAAAAAAAAAAAATATTCTTCATCACAGACATTTAATTAAAATTTTCCCTTCTCTAGTGTCATTTGACACCTAAAATATAGACTATCGATTATCAGAACGGAAAAGTATTTGTACCCCATTTGTGCCTACATTTTTAAAAGAGATGTACTTGTATTAATTTATGTTAGAAAACATTTTCTTTTTTGCCTTATTGTCTTGTTTACGTATTTACAAACATAAATATTATTTTGAAATATTTAGTTCATTATTTCATTAATTTATTAATTCGTAACATTGATTTAACAAAGCTTTTTTTATTTATTTGTAGTTTTTTCATTTTGAAATTAATTATTCTAATGTGAATGTTATAGTACAAGTAGTACGTAAACATTTTTAACTATAGCGGTAAAAATAGGCACATTGACCTAAAATTACATATCTGGTCCGAATATTCTTTGACACAGCTACACACTAGAGATGGGAAAATTTTAATTAAATACCTTTGATTAAAATATTCTTTTTTTTTGGTATTTTTTGTAACACGTTGTATAGTTTCCCTAGCTTAAAAAAAAACTTGACACTGGCACAAAGTTTAACTAGTGCCATAAAAAAAAAGACTACTTCGAGTAATTTCCGCACGTTTTGGAACGCACCTCTGAATGACAAGCAAATTACAACACACACAAGCAACACAAATAAATGCCAAAAGAATCATCTAGGGCGTATTCCGATTCAGACTTTCAGCGCTGTCAGCGATCAGAAAAGTTAAAAAAACGTATGAGTTTTGACAGCTGACAGTAATTCGGAACGCGATTACGGGTGCTTTAATCGATTTCAGCGCGTTTCGGATCGCAGGACTAGGGATGCAACCTGCGTGAGCACTTTCGCACCTTCCCATCTACCAAAAACAATGAGGGATGCAGGTTCGGCGGCCGAGGAAGCTGCCCGCCTAAAACACAATAAGTACGCGGTGCTGGAGCAAACCTATAGATTCGTTCCCTTCGCGGTTGAGACGGGTGGCCCATGGGGAGTAGAGGCATTGGCCTTCGTAAGGGACATCGGTCACCGGCTGGTTGACAAAGGTTTTGATGTCCGTTCCGGGTCATTTCTGGCGCAAAGGTTGTCGATGGCGGTTCAGCGCGGGAATGCAGCTAGTGTCATGGGCACCTTCGCGCCGGTAGTGTCAAGGGGCGGGCTATTTGACTAAGATGTCGTCATGTATATAGTAATGTAATTTAATTGTAAGGTTGACGTATATTTTTGTAATTTTTTTTGTGTAAATATTAAATAAATTTTATTTCTAGGGATTCCAAAACAAGTTTATCGACTTTCTTTCTTTCGATCTTTTATTACTGATAGTCGTCGGCCGTCGTCTCGTCGGTCGCGGTCGTCTTCCACTGCGTTCCGAGACGCACTGAAATCGATTAAAGTACCCGTAATTGCGTTCTGAATCACTGTCAGCCATACATTTTTTTTATTTTCTGATCGCTGACAGTCTGATTCGGAATGCGCCCTTCGTCGTCGGTTCGTTGATGGGGGCCGTTTCACGAAGCTACGAGGTACAATTCGACGTACATTGCATAGATGATTAGATAAAACGATAATGTTGTGCGTGTAGTATGAACATGGCGTATCTTTCTTAAAATATCATTGGGGCTTACAGTTTAGGTGAATTGGCTACGCAATATATATCAAATTGTAACTTGTTATTAGTTTTATTAGTAACTTGTTGCTTCGTGAAACGGGGCCCTGTTCACTCTTTTTATTTTTTCATTCAAGCCGAAAACGAAAAAAAAAAAAAAAACCAACAGTAAAAAAAAAACTGTCTGTCTGACAAAGAGGTATTCTACAATTTTTTGTTGTTTGTTTTAGCACCTATTATTGCCAATGGATTATGTATTTCATACAATATTATACGCAATTTAAATTAAAATGAAGCCTTTTATACGAGTAGACAATTCATAAAGCCATTGCTGTGAAAATAACTTGTCAGTATTGTAATTATTGCATGTAAGTTTAAAAGAAGTTAATTAAATATGTGTAATGTAGATAGGTTGTTGCTTATTAATTAAGTTTTAGCCACGTTAAAAATATTATTTATGCGATATGTCCATGAATTATGCATTTGGATTCTCCCTGTTTCTGCTAATTCTAGTTTGTCTGAACATATATTTCTTCTATACATTAAACACTGTGGTAGCAAAAAGGCCTTCCAATTTTAACTTGCCCAGTATTAAACTTGATCTCACGCCAAGCGTCCCAGGGATCTTCAAAAATATATACGAGTATCTTAACTATTTGCCTAGTCAGTACAAGTATAAAAATCCAAAATTTACAAATATTCAGAAAAATCTCATCAGTTCATTCAATTTTACAACTCCCATCAATATAAAAAATGTTTGGCGAGAAATGGAAACGGTAAGAACCTAGGAATCAATACCTATAATATTTATAATAGTGTTTTTATTACTTTTACCTTGAAACTATACTGTAAAATAAATCAGTGCTAATTTAGATTAAAATAGCTTGACTAAGGCTAATGCTGAGTTATTTTATTAATTACGTTTTGTTAATTTATCTTTCCAAATTTTTTAAAACAAGAAAATTGAAATATCTCGCTTTATAGCTCTTTCTGTTTAACTGTGGTACTTTATAGTTGTAATTATATGCATGACATAAAATTGTATAGGTACTAAAATATACTTAGTTACTTTTAAAAATAATCTGCTTATGTTTACAGTGGGCTAGTGACGAAACACTTTTCCCTTATGAACATGGAGCTTCTGGGCGGATATTACAAGCAATACAAACCGCACAGATAGTACTTGTAGATAATGCACCAAAAGGAACACAATTAAAACTATTGCTATTATTAGAGGTAAGTGGTGAGTTAGTAGGTTATATTTCATTTTTACAACTTTTCTAGGTTCATCATTTCTTAAAAGAAATGGAAGGCCACATTCTTTCAAGACTTATTTAATAACACATACTTAAGACATACTAAAAGTAAACCGTAAAAAAACAAACTTACTATACTTAAGTTGAAATTTACAGGGTAAACAAAAACTATTTTTCAAACCAAAGCGATACAATCTTCACGATGTAATAAGAGGGCATATTTACGCTGGTTTCGACAGACACAATTCTGAAGTATTTGGTTACTACCTCGCAATGGTTATGAACTTTAAATGGATAGCACCCTCAGTTACCAGAAGGATTAATTTCCATAAGGATATAGAGCCATATACTACTATGGGTTTAAAGAAAACAATGGTCAAAAATGGTAAATGTATTTTCTGATTTAAATAGGTATACAGCTAACTTTGCAAATTGTTTTATTTTTATGACAATGTATAATAAAAGATTTTTCGAAAGTTATTGCAAAATCAACATGTAACGATTGCTTTACTCCGATGGGTAAAGTGGCCAAAGTGTGTACAACTGACTGACTCTGAAAAAGTCTGGAGAAAAAAAGAGAGGCCCTGTAACACAATATATAATATGTTTTTTTTAAATAATTTAATTATATATAACGCTTCCTGTGAGTAATGCTGTTTAAACTTTTTTCGTCTTGGTTAGAATGTTTCATTACATTTTGGTTAACTTTTTTGATAATGTTTGATGTTTATAAAATTACCATAACAATAATCTTAAAATTGTTTTCAATCATCTTATTACAGGAAGTGGAGCCCTGTGTATTTACGGAAAATGTTTCTACTGCAGAATAAACGAGACCATCTGCCCCAATGAAAAAGGTGAAATTGAGGGTGCAGCTATCCTGTTATTGGATAAACAATTTAAAGTTCACAAGTCACCTTGGAGACGCTCTTATAATAGTAAAAAAATGGAATGGGAAACAGATATAGATTTTTGTAAGTAAGTATTGATTCACCTATCTAATGGGGGATTTTCCGACAGCCAAAAATATAATAGTTCTAATTAAGACGATAGATGGCGCCAGGTGTACGTCGTAGATTCTTTTTTTTAAATCCTTTTATGGCCCTGGGTGACTCGCTGGATCTCTTCGGATCCAACGCCATCTAACGAAGTTTTATGAACTATTTTTTTTATCAGCTATCAGAAAATCCCCCATTGATCTTGCGCAAACTTTAATAAAATCTTATACACTTAACACTCGCTATAATTATTATTTCAGAAAGGTAATTGGATTAATTAGTATGAAGAGAGTTCTTAATTTGGTAGATGTGGCAATATTTGATTTTCTTATACAAAATGGCGATCGGCATCGGTATGAAATCTATAAGGATAAAATAGTAGTTCTTGATAACGGAAAGGGACTTGGAAACCCGGCTGTAGATGAATTGGACATTTTAGCTCCATTATATCAATGTTGCATGTAAGTATTTTTTAATGAGCTATACAATAAATCTTAAGTATTAATAAATAACATGAAACAAACATTACCTTATACATTATTCCTACAACGGTAATCTTTAATTAAGATATTTATAAAATCTAGTAGATTATTAGGTAAGTACCCGGTTTTTAGGGTTCCTTAGCCAAATGGCAAAAAACGGAACCCTTATGGATTCGTCATGTCTGTCTGTCCGTCCGTATGTCACAGCCACTTTTTTCGGAAACTATAAGAACTATACTGTTGAAACTTGGCAAGTAGATGTATTCTGTGAACCGCATTAAGATTTTCATACAAAAATAGAAAAAAAACAATAAATTTTGGGGGTTCCCCATACATAGAACTGAAACTCAAAATTTTTTTTTTCATCAAACCCATACGTGTGGGGTGTCTATGGATAGGTCTTCAAAAATGATATTGAGGTTTCTAATACCATTTTTTTCTAAACTGAATAGTTTGCGCGAGAGACACTTCCAAAGTGATAAAATGTGTGTCTCCCCCCCCCTGTAACTTCTAAAATAAGAGAATGGTAAAACTAAAAAAAATATATGATGTACATTACCATGGAAACTTCCAACGAAAATTGGTTTGAACGAGATCCAGTAAGTAGTTTTTTTTTAATACGTCATAAATCGTAAATCGTAAACCGCGGCTACTATCTAGTCGTTACACGAGCCAAGTCAGTGGCCTACAAGAACTTTTATGTTACTTGCTGCTACGGAACCCTTCATGGGCGAGTCCGACTCGCACTTGGCCGCTTTTTTAATATTGTATAGGTATTGTACTTTACTTACCCTAACACATTCTTATCCAAATAGTTTTAGGTCTCATAAAATTATAATCATATTTCTATTAATTTATGATATTATCATCTTCCTCCAGGTTATCCCAGTCAACATGGCAGCATTTGGAATTGCTCTCTGGAGGCGTTCTAACAGATACAATAAAGATACTAGCATCATTTCAAAATGAGGTATTGGCTACTGAAGACCATTTTAAAGCCGTCGAGAGAAGATTGCTAAAAGTTTACGCTACTGTACAATATTGTATTGGGAAACATGGAAGTGCCAAAGTTTTTAAAACGGAGTATTAAACTTAAACTATGACAACAAAAACAAACTCTTACGTGATTTTTGCTGATGTCATATTGTATTCTATTGTAATTATTTGAAACCTGTAGTCAACAATATGCAAAACGTGGTAGTGGCCTAGTGGCATAGGTAGTGGTTGTGAAACACATATATTTGTATAAGGATCGTTTTATATATTTTTTTAGTAATTTACTAATAATAAGTAGGATGTTGTTTTACAGTTTTAGTACCGATTAATAAGATGTTATGATTTGCCCTGAATTAATAAGATACTTTTCCCAATTCTCTTTTCTTTTTAAAAAAATACATTTTCTGTGCCTACCTATTCTAGCCATTTTTTATTTAAAACATTTTCAACTACCAATTCATTTACTTAGCGTATAATCTGTCGTTAGAGGTACTACTTATAAATATAAATACTAAATATAATCAATCTTGATTAGTCATTCATAGTATTTATAAAAAATCTACAACGAAGCGTATTCGTATCCCACTGCTGGGCAAAGGTCTCCCCTCGCTTTTGCCAACTGTCTCGATCTTGAGCCTCCAGATACAATGTCATCTATACATATAATTTACTAGGTAAGTAATTAATTAAGAGTACCCATCATCTATGGTACGTAATTGTAATTTCATTACGTTTTCTTGGTTGATGGCTAAAAGCTTCCCCTTATGGCTTCCCCTTAACTTGCTGCATATCTTGGAAGCGCGTCGTGAGCACAGGGATGTCGTTTTTCTTTATAAAATCTTACATAACTTAGTTGAATCTCCTTACCTCCTCAGCATGGTCTCTCTTAACTGTCCAAGAGCCAACCTTCGTCTATCAACTCGAGCAACCTTCGCATTGTCGCGTTCGCGTACCAACTACGCTAAAAACCGCTTCATCCGACGAGCATGCAATTCTTATAACACTAAATTCAAAGATGTTGATATCTTCCATCTTAAGTTTCCTAAATTTGTTTCCACCATCAAACAAATCAAGTAGTATATCGATTACAGATAGGTAGCATCTTTATTTTAAAATTCTCAGGCGTAAAATTCTTCTAATTTTTTATAATTTCATCTTGTAACCTCCATTGTTTTTTACCCAATGTCTTGTATCAATAATTAGTGAAAACTTAATTGGCTAATGTAATGTTTCAAATGTATATTGTCTTATGTGTCATGTAAGCTGTATGTTTTCCGTAAATAAATAAATAAAAGATTATTTTTAAATAAAATACAATACAGTACTCTACAGGGATGAGCTGAGAGACACCTGCTAGGTATTAGTTTTAATTCAAGTCAATCAATCAATCAGCCTATTGCAGTCCACTGCTGGACGTAGGCCTCCCCCAAAGGTACGCCAAAGCGCACGATCACCCGCTTTCCTCATCCAGCCACCACCAGCGACCTTCCTCAGGTCATGAGTCCACCTGGTATGGGGGCGGCCCACACTACTTTAATATCATATCTTGATCATATCATCATCATATTATTATTATTTACCTACAAAATGATGTAAGCACTGGCTGGCACAGAGACAAACTAGTGCCATAAAGGAAAAAAATAATAATGATGTAAGTATTCAGTGAAGTATCGATCAGGGTTGGATTTCGTAGTATAATTATACTATTTGTACCATAGTTTCATGTTACGTAGTATATAGTATCGTAATGCTTGGATTGTACGCGAAAATACCATAATTTGAATACCCAATTATCCAAATGTTTTTTATAACCCTAATGCACGGACTTCTTTGCCGTAATGGCATACATAATCAAATGAAATTCTTCTAAGTAGTCTGTGACGAGAAGCATTGTGGGTATTCCCCGTGCAATTTTTTGCTGCTTATGTCATTTTGAGGGAAAGAGATGGATATTTTTTTCTGCTTGAGTATAACTGAGATGAATGTATAGCAATTTTCGCGCGATCGATGTAGTTTCCATTGAAAAATTTGCTTTATTACTAATTTACCTAGATTTATGTGAAAATATTAAAATAACGTTTCAATAACAAATGATTTTTATTTAATGTAAAATGTTTTCAACACAAAAACAAAACGTATAATTTTTTGGTAAAAAGTATATTTTTGATATCCATAGACAATAATTTTATGGGAGCCTGATTCCAACCCTGGTATCGATATTTTTTATTTAGTAATATGTAGGTTACTACCACTACTACAACCTAAAGTAAATGGTTTTTTTTGTTCGTTGTTTCGAAGGTACGATTCATGTAATTAATGTTTTCGAGGTGTATTTTCGTCATTATAAACAAACTCTTTGATTATGATTATACTCATAAAGTGGGGCAGAATAGACATGTTAAAAGTCTACTTTGCGCCACCAAACGAACCAATTTAAATACTTACAATTTTTCAGTCCCACGTTATATAGTAATGTTTTTTTTATAACTAAGACTAAACTAGGGGTGTATTCCGAATCAAATTTCACGGCTCAAAGTACTGACAGCGATTACTCGCGTACCGATTCAGAAATCAATTCAATTCAATTCTTGGGTGAATGGCGTTTCCGTGGTGATTTCGCCAATGTCAAGTTTTATTGATGACTCTGCTTGGATATAGGCTTCGTGAGAGAACAAGATTAAAAAATTAAAAAAATATATATATATATGAAGAAATTTTAGCTATGGCAACCGGTCTGCTGAAACACCTAGAACAAAAGACAAACACAATATAAGTTAAAAGGTTAGTATAGTTAGTAATAGTAAGGACAAACAAAATTTAATATGTTACAATCTGATGTTATTTTTGTAAATATAATCACACAGAATATGAACAAAAGGACTATTAACGTGGGATAAAAGACTTTTAAAATTAATAGGGCGAGGGATGTCAGAAGGAAGAAGGTCATAAAGGGAGGAAGAGAATTTGGGGCAGTTAAAAAATATATGGTCCAAGGATCCTTCGTCCAGCCCACACTCACAAATAGAGGTGTCCTTGATGTGGAGTTTAAATAAATGGACAGGAGCACAAGAGTGACCGAGTCTCAGTCTGCAAACCACTGAAGTGACGCGTTTATTGGCTTTCCGAAACTTGAAAAACCAGGGAACATGAGGAATGCAGCCTTGGATATCAGCATAATATCTGCCTTTAGTAGAGCTAAGAGATTTCCAATGAATATCCCACTGACAGAACAAACCCTGCTTAGCCAACGGGACAAGGTCAGAAGGATAGACTTTAAAATGGTCGAGGCAACCAGAAACAGTGGCGTCTTTGGCACAGAGATCCACAGTCTCATTACCAGTTATCCCAGAGTGACTGGGAATCCAGGCTAAAATAACTTGGTAACCCAATGAATAGCAGGAATAAAGGAGCTGCTTGATTTTTAAAATAAAAGGGAATTTAGATTTACATCGGAATTGATTTGACAAAATAGCTTGTAAACAGCTTTTGGAATCAGATAGAATGACAGTTTTATTAAGTTTATGCGATATGATGTAACTTATAGCCTCAAGAATAGCAATAGCTTCTCCAGTAAAAACAGATGAAAAGGATGGACATTTAAAGTTAAGTATGATGCTATATTTAGGAATCCAAACAGCGGCACCGACACACCCACGTTCAGAAAGCTTAGAAGCATCTGTATACATAATTAGCCAGTCACTCCAGTTCTTAGAGATGAACTTATTAAGTTGAGAATTAGCCGAAGGTGAATCTTTCTCAATACCAATATCCAAGTAGATGTTAGGTTGAAAAATTATAGACTCAAAAGAAGTCTCAAAAAGGGGCAAGAGTTTACTTTGGGAAACAGGGCAAGGAAGACTGATGTATTTTCTAAAGCTATTAAAAAGACAAGGAGGATCCTTGTGTTTCCAATAGCTCCCAGAAGATATGAAGTCAGCTAATTGGTGCAGTTTGGACATAAGAGGATGATAAGATAATTGAATAAGCTTGAAAAAAAACCTATCCGAAAGATATTGTCGTCTTAAGGAAAGAGGAGGGTCGCAACATTCCACCTGAAGAGAATTTATAGGGGACGACTTCATAGCTCCAGCAACAATGCGAAGACATTTGGATTGGACTTTGTCCAAGGAGTTCAGAGCTGTCTTGTTACAGGGCTCGAGCAGGAACGAACCATAGTCCAAGTGACTTCTGACAAGAGCATTGTACATAAGTTTCTGGGTGTACGGGTGAGAACCCCACCAGACTCCAGATAAAGAGCGAATGACATTGATGCTCTTTTCACACTTTTTGACAACATAATTTATGTGATGGACCCCAGACATCCTGGAATCAAAAACTACACCCAAAAATTTCGCCTTCTCCTCAACCGGGAAAACCTGATGATTGACAGAAATAGAGACATCAGGGATAGATCTGGAGCGGGAAAAAACGACAACGCTACTTTTCTGAATAGAGATAGACAGACCATGATTAGAAAGCCAGTCAGAAAGATAGGAAATGGCTGAATTAAGACGGGAAGAAGATTCAGAAATATCATTACAGGAGTAATAAAGTGCAATATCGTCCGCATATTGCAAGACATTACAAAATGAATTTACAGAGAGCTCCAAGTCATAAGTATAAATACTGTAAAGAAGAGGGCTTAATACAGACCCTTGAGGGAGACCCCTCCAGACAAGTCTGGGGGGGAAAAAAGAATTTTGAAATTTAACAGAAACTAGCCTGGACGAGAACAGACCTGAAACAAAATTAACCAACCTCACAGGAATACTCAGATTAAGCATCTTCTGCCTGAGCACCGGAAGTAAGACATTGTCGTAGGCGGCAGACACATCCAGAAAAACTGCTACAAGAGACTCCCGCTTCGAAAGAGCAACCTGAATATCAGTGGAAAAAATACTTAGACTGTCCATGGTGCTGAAGCCCTTACGGAAGCCAAACTGACTTGGTGCCAGGATGCCCTTGCTTTCCACAAACCATTCAAGTCTATTCTTGACCAAGTGCTCCAAAAGTTTTGCAATAGTACATGACAAAGCAATGGGACGATAGCTTGACGGATCATCGCCAGGCTTACCCGGCTTAAGAATAGGCAAAATAATCTGGGTCTTCCATTCCTCCGGAGGAATACCAGTAAGAAATATAAAGTTAAGAATAGACAACAGAATATTTTTTGCAGAAATACTGCTTTTAAGTATAAAGGAATAAGGGATCCCATCAACTCCAGGAGAAGAATCCCTGAGACCGTCAAGAACAGTCAGAAATTCCTCCCATGAAAAGGGAGCATCAAATCTATTATTTGATTCAGAAGGAAGAGAGGAACAAAAAGAAAGTTCATCCAGGGTTGGGACAGAAGGAGGAGCAATTTTATTACAAAAAAGGTCAATCCAACCAGAAGGGTCATTGGATGATATATTCACATAAGAAAGGGCCCCACGAAATCTTCTCATATTTTTCCAAACCATGGAAGGGGGAGTAGAGGGAGAGAGAGATTCACAAAATCCTTGCCAACCAGATTTTTTCTTTTCTGACAAAACTCTTGATGTTCTTGCAGCGGTTTTTTTGTACTCAATAAAGTTCTCCATGGTCATAGAAGATGAGTAAAGGACTTCTGCATCCTTCCTACACCTACAAGCCTCAGAACACTCACGATCCCACCAAGGAACAGAAGGAATTTTATTTCTATGACAATTTTTTAAAGGGATAGCTTTATTAGCGGCCGAAAGAAGACAATTTTTAAAAATATCATAAAGGGAAAGAACATTGTCAGCATTGATATCAGGAAAGTTGGATAACTCCTGATCTAAAACTGATCTATATTCAGGCCAATCAGCTTTGGAGAGATTATATTTTAGAAGAGGACGAGGAGGAGTTGAAATTAGAACAGAATCAGGAGAGGAAATAATGATGGGAAAGTGATCACTGCCATGAGAATTAGCCAGCACATTCCAAGAGAAAAGGGACGCAATTGAAGGAGAGACTAAAGTCAAGTCAACAGCACTCTTCCTATTTTGAGTAGGAGACACTCTTCGAGTGGGAGAGCCATCATTAATGATGCAGAGATCCAACTCATCACATAAATCTAAGAAAAGGAAGGAATTAGAGTCACAAAAGTAAGAACCCCAAGAAGTGTGATGAATATTAAAATCGCCTAAAATAATAATAAGAGAGGGAAGGGAAGCAACGATGATTTTGAATTCAGAGAGAATGGATGGGCTAGGGTCTGGAATATATACAGAAAGGAAAGTATAATTAAGAGCTCTAATAGCAACAGCATTAATCGCGTCACTATGAGCCGGGATAGAAAGCTGTGAAAAAGTGGTTGATCTGGACACCAGAATGGCAGATCCAGCATATCCATCTGCCCTATCGTCCCGGAGACATGAGAAACCAGAGACCCTAAAATGTGACCCTGGCACCAGCCATGTCTCCTGGACAGACAGGACAGCGGGGTTAAATTTATTTATAAGGAAAATAAGCTCATTTTTCTTATGTCGGATACTATGACAATTCCATTGAAGGAACTTGGCCATGATAAAGTTTGTTGAACAGCTTAGTAAGTTTAGCATTGATGTTGTTCGGTAATTCGAGGTCATCAAAACGAGAAACCAAAGAGATTAACGTGGAGATTAGAAGATCTAGGAGATTGTCATTAGGGCAGGGAGAATTAGACAAGAGAGCGCTTCCATTAGGAAGAGCATGAGAGGGAGAAGAGACAATATCTTGATGAGCACGTCTGTCGTACCCTGGTCCAGAAGCTGGAGCCGGAGCACGTCTGGGAGTGGTTACTGTTTTTCTGTAAGATGAGGAGTAGGTGGGCCGATGAATTGGAGAGGCTATGACTTGATCCTGAGTTGAGAAAACAGATGGGGAGGAGCGGACGGTATCAGCAAAAGAGCGTTTTACACGAGGAAATCTGGCTGAGGCTTCAGTGTATGATATATTTTCCTGGGACATGACTAATTTAATAGTTTTCTGTCGAGCATGTTCTGGACAGGAAGGGTCAGTGGCCACATGAGGGCCTGAGCAAGAAACACAAGTAGGTATCGGAGACTGGCTAGTACATTCCATGCCTAAATGAGGCTGAGCACAAACAAAGCAGCAAGCCGCAGACCGGCACTGGGACATTACATGACCAAATTTGCAGCATTTATTGCATTGTATGGATGGGAGAATATATGGAACCACAGGGAGAGATGTAAAAAAACAATACACACGTTCAGGAAGGCGTTGGCCCAGAAAAGTTAAAACTACAGTTTGAGATGGAACCCAAACAGTAGAGTTATTAACAGAGGTTTTCCTATTTAATCGGCGAGCCTTAATAACCTGACCAAATCCTTCCGGGACTGAAATTGACAAAACTAGCTCTTCAAGAGTCCACTCAACGGGGACATGACGGACAATGCCCATCCTAGTGACAGTATATGAAGGGATAATGGCTTCATAATTTTCAGCTGCTAAAGCGGGGTGACACAGAAAAGAGTTAGCATCATCTGCAGAATAGAATTCGACAGAAACACGGTTTCTGCCAATCCTCTTAACTCCATCTCGGGTTACATTTTGGATTTTATTAAAATGCAAAAAATGTCCAAACTTGATGGGGCGCAAGACAGTTCCTGCGGATGGGATAGAGACTTTTTTGCTCACATGAACTATAAAAGGAGCTGAATCAGCAGGGCCATAAGTTTTTTTATCATCCGCGAAATCAGGGTGAACGTAAGTGGATTGCATAGAGCTCGACACTTGCGAAGGATTCACCTTTTTTTGAGGTTGGGCAGAAAGACCGGATGAGGAAGATTGACGTTTTCTAGATTCTTGGTCAACATCCATACTAACAGGAATATCAACCTTTCCATTGGGAAGATCAAGGGAAGGAAATGACGCGAACGGTAGGGAAAGACCTCCCCCAGGATCGGGGGGATCACCGTCCATTATAAATACTTAAAAATAAAGACAAACACAATAAATACTTACGATATAATAATAACAGACACAATACACAACACAAATAATAACTTAGACTGAATCAGACAGAGAAATTCACTCCAGAAAATCGGTAAACTATCGCCAGACACAAAAACACCTTGTATCAAGCACTAACCTAAAAGCAGAGTCGATTCAGAAATCACGAGTCGTATTATTGCGATTCGGAATACACCCACAATCTGTCATTAGTTCATTACTGTCAAATCAATTTTTTTTCATACACGGCCGGCAGCAGCACCACTTTTTGCAAAGCTTTTCTTTTTCCGCGGCGGCTTTATTCTTTCCAGAGAAGAGAAAAAGTTGATTTATTGTTTAAAACTTGTATTCGTTTCACCGTGTGATTAGCAGTAGCAGAGATTTCATCATTCATGTCAAACGGTAAGTTTGTTTGTACTACGTGTGCATTACCCAAGCAACCCCGTTCTGGTTTCTCAATTTTCCAACATACTTTTTCATTTGTGGAGAAAGTGACGGTGTTCTTTCTTCTGTGATTTCCATTTCCAACCTAACCGTCTAAGCTAAACTAGAATATGGACCGTCGAGATGCATGTTCGGAAGTTTACGGCAGAAAGAACTAAGTTTAAGATGTCTATACATAAAGTTCTCCCGTTCAGAGGGTCGCCTTCAGGTCGCCGTCTCCCCCTCCCTGTCCAATAAAACCCCAGATGGTCCATATAGTACATACAGTTTTACCATCATTTCAATCAAAAGAAAGCCGGCGCCAACGCCTTTCTGGAATACTAAATTGTAATCCGTAAACGCTACTTAGCACCTTTCAGATGATGAATCCAGTCATAAAGCTGACCAGAATTAAGATTTACTACTGCAAAGACTGTACAGAAGTCTTCTCCAGTGCAGAACAACTCGAGAAACATTCAACTTGTAAACATGTAAGTTAATTTTAAGTACCTTTATGCTTTTTTTATACTTTATTTTTGATTAGAACAAATGGTATAAATAAGCCCAATACGCCTTTGTCTTTTGTAGCTCTTTATTCTTAATTTGTTGACTTACCATACAGGTTTTTGAGTTTACCTTTGAGAATTAAATATTTACCTAACTAATCTTTCTAAGTTAGTTAGCTGTCTGTACTGCAAATGATTAAGAAAACCTGTATAATCAGAACCAAACTGGTATATTACTAAAACATTACATGCAGTTGAGCTGAGACAATAAAATTAATATGTTCAATTGTTTCGGCTTGAGACTAGGTCTATGATTTTGTGTCTGTATGCTTTTTGTTGATTATTTTTGAATGTGTGATATTTTTTTTTTCTATCGTGATAACTCTAAAAATAATTAGGTAAGTACTTATACTTCAAATTCAAATAATTTCACAAATATGTTTCATGCTCTCACTTTTATCCACATTTATTTCAAGAGAACTAAAAAATAATAATATTTTAAATTGAACTCAAAGTATGTTTTATGAGATTAGGTACATAATGTTTATTTTACCATTATGACCACTTTCCCAAAAAAGTCAACTTTCCCAAAATGACTACTTTCCATTAAAAGTACATAAAATAAAAAACAGAAATCGTGAATAATTAAATTTTTATAACAAAGTTATGCATTTTTATAACAAACTTTACAGAAACGAAATCTAAAATTTTTTCCGTACATATAATACATAATATGAATTCACATCCAACAAAAAAAGTCTATCTCTAGTACAATACTATTGATAGTATCAATTGTTGAATACGAAGAAACTATTGTATTGTATTTGTATTTGTATGGGGGACGCCCGCGACGGAGCGCAGACGGGTGACCTGCTCTGTTCGTAGAACTATTTCACCCCTAATTCCCAGTTCGGTTGTCACCCTTCGGACTCGCGGTGCATCGGACATTACTCCCTGTTCCCTCGCTCTCCCCGGACGAGTTCTGCCCCCACACGTATCCTCTCCCACCGCTCCAGGTAAGCGCTTGCTGGAGCGTCCTAGCCGATTCACCACTGACAGAAGGGGGTACCACTCCGCATGAAGGAAACCCGGAGATTCCCCCCCACGGAGCTCCCCCCCCGACCAGAGTTTCTCGTTAGTGCTCCCACACTTCCTTAGCGTGGGATCCTCCGGATCGCATGGTGTCACACAACTCGTCCCCTTCGGCGGTTCAACAGGTAGTCCTCGCCCCGCTGTTCCTCTAGGAGACAACCGAGGAGCACTGGTTTTACTGGTGCCCCGGCAGCGTCGACCCCTCGAATCTACCCGATGCTTTGCAAAGTCTGATTATGTTCCCTATTGAAATGTCCCTTAACTGTTCTCTATCAATCCTATCGGTTCCTAGTATCTCCCATCTTGGTAGAGAATACATAGGGCATTCCGCAATTAGGTGAATGCTTGTTTCTTCTTCCCCACATTCGGGACATGACGGATCTGTGGCTTTCTTCATAATAGTGAGGTGTCTGTTTAGTGCACAGTGTCCAGTGATTATCCCTGTGACCAGCCTCGCCTCATTTTTCTTACATTCCAGTAGTCTTTTGGTTTGCTTTTTATCAATCGCCTCGATGAACAGTTTTGACTGTCGGAGACCTTTTGTCTCCCTCCATCTGGTGTTTGTTTCTGTGGTTATCTTCTTTTTAATCACTCCAATTGTTATTCTTTGAGGTATTGGTAGCCGAGGTTCCGGACCAGTGAAGGTTTCATCAGCACCCGTTCTGGCCAGTTCGTCCGCTATCTCATTACCTTCAGTGCCTTGATGACCAGGCACCCACGCTAGTGTAATATTTCTTCTCCTCGATAGTAAATTTAATGCTTGTTTGCATTCCTTTACCAGGGCTGACATAGTTTCTGGCTTATCCAGCGCCTTCAAGGCCGCTTGACTGTCGCTGTAGATGATCACATTGTCTTTGCAGCCAGGTTCCTTAGTTTGGAGTTGTCTGGTGCATTCTAGAATGGCAAATATCTCGGCCTGAAATACGCTTGCAAATTTGCCTAGTCTTTCCGATATCTTTACAGGAGTATTATCAGCAATGTAGATACCAGCACCAGATAGTCCTGTTGATTCTTTCCTTGACCCGTCTGTGAAGCACATTGTAATGTCCTCCCCTTGACTTAGTTCCCACTTCTCTCTTGACCCTATGTGAATTCTGTATTTCTTATCAAAGATTCTTTGCTTCTTGATGAGATCATTGTTGGCAAAGATCAATGACATTTTTTCTTCAAATTCCTTTCCTATGACCGCGTGTCCACCATTTGCATGTTTTAGTTTCCACATTCCAAAGGATTTCAGTCTATAGAATTGTTCTAATGCTTTCTTTTTTATTTCTAAGTCGGGTGGATTAAATCCTAGAATCATGTCCATCGCCGCAGTCGGCGTGGTTTTGATTGCCCCTGTTATCATAAGGCCCGCTAGTCTTTGTACTTGATTGAGTTCTTTGAGATTGCTTTTGATGCTAGCCCTGTGCCACCATACAATTGCTCCGTAGAGAAGTCTCGGGAGGATTATGGCTTTGTATATCCAGTATGATATACCTGGCCCCAGTCCCCAAGTCTTGCCTATCGCCCGGCTGCATTGTATCATGGCTATTTTGGCCTTCGTACATTGTTTCTTTATGTGTGAATTAAACATCAGTTTACTATCTAATGTTACACCTAGGTATTTGATTTCTTTAGTTATCTCTATTTTGGTTCCGTCTATTGAGACCGAAATGTTTCCTGGTAGTTTCCTCTTTTTTGTAAATATGATTAGCTTTGTCTTTTCCGGATTGAGGTTCAGTCCTTTGGTTCTACACCATTTTAGAGCTGTTGATACAAGAAACTATTGATACTGTCAATAGTATTGCTCCTCAATATTGCATAAACTATCGATAGTATTGATAGTTTTTTAGTGCAATACTATTGATAAGCAGCAATACTAGCGATAGTATTGCTGCTTATCGTTTTTACTTAAACTATCGATAGGCTATCAATATTGGACTATCGAGCGGCAACACTACTGTAGACATTTTGTGAAAAACGGTAGTCACTATGAAAAAGAGTCATGTTTGGGAAAGTAGTGCTCTTACTTTTATTCACATTTATTTCATGAATATGTTGTCATGTGAAACAGTATTCACATACCTAACTTCACTCACTTATTTGTGAAGCAATTTGGAAACTGATAACAAAAATTTTTATTTTAGGCAAAGGGTGTGTTCAAGTGTAAAGACTGCAACAGCTGGTTCCATACTAACAGAGAATGTACACAACACGAGATGTCGCATCTACCCAGGTACCTACATTTTTGTTTCTGTTTGGCTTTTGTTTTAAGATAAGGGTTTTAATTTTATTTTATCCCTTAGATGAGGGATACAAAAATAAAATGCAAATAATGCATTGTTACCTTAGAAATAAGCTATAAATAAATAAATAAAGAGTATTTCTAAAGATAAAGAAAGAGCGTCGCGTCGGTGGTCTAGTGGCTGGCCCACCACGTACCAATGTGTTTTCGAATTTCGAATTCATATCGTTTATTCGACGCTCTTATGGTGAAGGAAAAATATCATGATGAAACCTGCACACTCCTGCAAAGAAATTCAAAGTTTGTATCTGAAGTCGAAAAACCCGCACTGGGGCAGCGTGGCCGAGTAAGGCCTAATCGCCCTAAATCAGGGTAGGCTCGAGTCCCTCGGTGGGGACATAAATATAAGCTGTTAATGATGATTTCTAAAGATAGTGTCTTAAGCCAGTATCTTATTCTACATTTCAGAAAATGCAACTCGTACAACAGTTATAGCAATGAAACCAAGTGCAATTTGAGGCCATGTAATATTAAAGCAGAACCAATAGAAAAATGCCTTGTCCCCAACAGAAATAAAAACGGATACATTACTTGTCCTGAATGTGGTACAGAACTTAAAACACCAAGATCTTACAAAGCTCATTACAACATGCAGCATTGCAGTAAATATATTTGTCATTATTGTGATAAAGGCTTCGGTACAAAAAACACACTAATTGCTCATATAAAAATACATTTAAATAAAATTGAGCGTCCCTATAAATGCTACGTTTGCGGCAAAGGATTTACACAAACTGGCACAGTAAAGATTCATATAAAACGCATGCATGATCGCATATTCGATCACAAATGTAAGTTCTGTAAGAAAGCCTTTTCTGAATATGGGGCTTTAACACTACATTTACGAACTCACACTGGGTATAAACCTTATCAATGTAATTATTGTACCAAAACTTTCTCTGATCCATCTGCAATCAAAAGACACATCAGGACTCACACAGGCGAAATGAGATACGCTTGTAAAGAATGTCCAATGAAATTCAGCGATGCTAGCGGCTTGATCGCTCATAAAAAATGGCATGTTGGGATTAAAAACTTCAAATGCAATGTTTGCAAAAAGAAATTCATGAGTAGATCAATATTGAAAATACATGTGGAAGCCGTCCACGACGAGCGTGTAAAAATATATCAATGCCATCACTGTGGTAAAAGAAAAACAACAAAAAAATTATTAAAGGATCATATTCGGGTCGTTCATACAAAAGCCTCAAAGTATAAATGCGCTGTTTGTAAAAAACACCTGACCACTAGACGGTTTTTAGAGAACCATCTTTTCAAAATTCACAACATAGATTCCATCATCGAAGAAAAACCTAGTGACAGTTTTGTCGGAACAAAATCTCAACTAAGTTTAAAAAAACGTAATGGCAACGCTCATAAAGAAAAGGGCAAAGTTTCAAATACATCAATAAAAGAAGTTTTTCAAAAACATACAGTCTATGAGTGCCACTATTGTGAAAAAGAATTCAATGATAAAACTGGCATGAAAGTTCACATGTATAGATTCCATGGGAAAGAGAATAATGAAAAAGTAAGAAGCAAAAACAATGTATTCCATTGTAGTAGTTGTAACGAAAAATTCAGCTCTAAAACCAGCCTAAGGCGGCACGTTGAGATGCATCAGAACGCGTTGTACTGCGACGTCTGTGAAGCGGAATTCTTTACCGTGGATGACCTTCGAACCCATAAAAGAAAGTGTTTGAAAAATAAAAATAATAGATATAGACAATAAAAGAATAGGCAAAATAAGAGCACCAGTTGTTGCCGAAAAATCGATAGTTTTACAATCGATAGTAAGACGCCATAAACAGGCCTATCGATAGTAGGTATCGATATTTCTTTTAGTGCAATACTATTGATAAGCAGCAATACTATCGATAGTGACCTTCGTCATTGATACTATCGATAGTACCGATAGTTTTATGCAATATTGAGGAGCAATACTATTGATAGTATCATACTATCGATAGTTTATTCGTTTTCAACGATCAATACTATCGATAGTATTGCTGCTTATCAATAGTATTGCATTAAAAAAAATATCGATACTACCGTTTTTAAAAATATCGATAGGCTATCGATATTGGACTATCGAGCGGCAACACTACTGTACAGACCTACCAACTTATCTGTGAAATGAAAGGTGGCGCTAGTAGTAATCAAATCAAATCAACGGCCCTTTACAGTCCACTGCTAGTAGTAATACTAATTTGTATTTCATTTCAACCGATCAGAACACAGAAAGTTAACATTTTCATAGTTACGGCCATAGAATAAATTTTGGCTATTTCACAGACTCAGGTAGGTCTGTGCGGAGTTTATCAGCACACTTTTTTTTTTTCTTCCTAACTAATGGCGACACATCTTATATAGACGTATTTCGCTAGTGTCGAATGATATTTGTAGGTCTAAGATATATCCTTGGATGATTGTTCGGTTAATTGGGCTCAATAATGTGATAGTACAATTACTGAAGCCACCACAAGGCCTCTTGGCATCATCTAAAAATGTCAGCAAAGTGTAAGCGATTCAATTGTTTTATTAAAGTTTATAGTCCCGAAACATTCACTGGATAATACACTATCGAAATTATACACTAAACACTTCAATAAACTAAAATAAAAAAATTAAAACGAAGACACGTCTGCCATTGTCAGATGCTGTCAAAAGACCCCCTTATCAGCACACTTTTATTTGGCCAATCACTACAAAGAGATGATCTGACGAAAGCGCCATCTAACGGACGTATCCTAAATCGTATCGGTGCCAAAACGGTAAATGTCGCGGAGCTATAAAGCACATAGCAGAACTGATATTTTGGCTGTGAACAAAAAAAGAAGAAAATGAAAAAAGCCTTATCTTTCTAGTAATATGATTATATTTTTTGGTACCTATATATACCTTATTCTTGTGTATTCTTTAGTTTGTCATGCAGCTAATGCAGTATCACAAGCGTAATTAATTTGGCACCTGTATTTCTAAATATTTATAATAATAATAGATATTTACATTTTAACCGATTATTTGTTATACCCATCGCATCGTAAGAATGCCGTCCTGACAGCTGTCATACACGTACAATTTTTCTTCTGTCTCTTTTGCACCTATTTGGTTTTCATATTTCCTGCCTGCTGTCAGGACGGCATTCTTACGGTGGGATTACTAGTAGTACTAGATACATAAAAGCAGATAATATTAAGTGAGATAAAATACAAAACTGTTTGAAATATAAGTGCTTATTTACCAAAAAGCCATCAAGGTGCTAGCTATAAGCTAATAAAATTGTTAACAAGATTTGATTAGGAGGTATATAATATAATGTAAGACAATGTTATGTTTTCAAATTACTATATTGTTTGCCGTGTGGTGACGGCAGAGTAGAATACATTTGTCACCATCCCCTACTCTTCCCGTGGGTGTCGTAAGAGGCGACTTAGGGACTACACATTGAACAGGGAACGGGCAGCAGCGCTCTCTGATACAGTAACCTTTTAATCTGCGATCTCCAACCCGCCTGCCAAGCGTGGAGATTATGGCAAAACCCTCCACTTAAGTGGAGGAGGCTCATAGTCCAGCAGTGGACTGTAACGGGCCGTTGATGTTGATGATATTGTTGATACTAATTTTTTTTAGTTGATATGTACCAATTTCTTTTAACAAAAGGGCGTATTGGGCTCAGCCTAGGTTCTAGTTATCATTAAAAATATTAATTGTTATTTTGTTTATTAGAACTAGTCACTGCCGGTTTTATAATACTACTTGCAGATACTAGGTTCTTATTTATAGATAATATTGGTATACAAACAAAGTTGACTGATATTAGATGTATGTGTAACTATGCAAAGAACTAAATTATGGTTATTAATATATAAGAATAATCACTACAAATATAATTGTCTTTCTTTTAACCTTTTATGTACCATACAAGTATATAACGCAACGGGTGGTGTAGAAATTTTCAAGATCTTAAAAAAAAGCTAAACAAATAAACTCATATCGTCCAGGGCCCCGCTTCACGAAGCAACAAGTTACTTTGATATACATTGCGTAGCCAATTCGCCTATATAAAATGTTATCCTTTATTGTATTCTTACATTTAAGACCATTGTACATATACAACATGAAAGCAATAAACATTTGAATTTGAATTTGTTTTATCTGATCGTCTACGCAATGTACGTTGAATTGTACGTGTAGCTTCGTGAAACGGCCCCCTGAAGTATAGCAAGCCGAAGTGGCAGTGGGCTGAATGAATGAATGAATATTTATTTGCATAAAACATGGTCACAAACAGGTCTTAAAATTACATAATGTCCTCACATTTCACTTATTACAGCATGCAAAATTTTAGTCTACTAGCAGAGTTAAGATGATACACTTTTAGTAAATATACGAGGTATGTCAAAAAAAATAGATAAAATTAATATATAAAAAAAAAGAAATTTGATAAAGCTTAGCATGTCAAAGGATAAAAGATTAATAAATAAAGATTAATGTTTAATAAAAATGTCACGCCACGTCTGTCGCAGATCCTATGAGCGTTGGAGCAGACGGGTTCTCGAATGGAGACCACATCTCGGGAAACGTAGTGTGGGACGTCCCTCTGCCAGGGGGACCGATGAGCTGAGGAAGGTCGATGGTGGTGGCTGGATGAGGAAAGCGGGTCACAGACGGAGCTATAATATATATTATGGCATGAGGCAGCCAGCTCTCTCATCACCATTCACTTTGTGTGCAAAGCAGAATGGCCGGTCACTGATTGATTCGCCATTTTGTTTGACCCCCGCTTTGCGTGAAAGTGATAGCTGCCGTTATAGCTGCCGAGTGTGATGCCCTTGATCGTGCGTTTTGGCGTGCCCTTGGGGAGGCAGCAGTCCAGCAGTAAGTAGACTGCAATAGGCTTATCGATTGATTGATTGAAATAAACTTATCAACGGGCCAAAATGAAATAAATCTTAATAAGTTGAGGAATAAAAAGATGTTCAGTTTTTTGAGCCGAGTGAGCTACCCAGGGTAGAGAGCAGGATTCGCGTAAGTAGGCACTTCAAGTCAAGTAGATTCTTAAGCCCGATTGAAGTTCGACAAGCTGAAAATCTTGTATCAAATCTGCTCTGGGTTGAACTGTGTAGTGTTAGCTAAACAGCATAATAAAACCCGACTTGTCTTATTTAAGTAGGTAGTAAGTAAGTATAATAGAGTTAAAGATAAATCTAATGCATTGCATGTCCCTAGATCCGTTGCATGATAACACTCTGGTCTGGGAAGTATGAAGATACAAAATTCTTAATAAAACACACTAATGAAGTGCATATCCTAGATAGGATATATCCGCAAGATACATTGACATGTTTTGTAGAGCGCTTCCCGTTTCGACTCGTATTAAAACGTCAATGTATTTACGCTGTTGTGTCAAAGTTAGCTTTGTGTACCCCTCCTAGAGAGAGTGAAAGCCGAGGGGAGGACACCCTTGTTTGCCCTGTTGTCGAGTCTCCCCTGCCACGTTGCCGCGCCGCCGCCACCGCGCCGGCCGTGCCGCGTCGCTCGATACGCGCGGCCCGCGCGCGCCGCGCGTCATCACCCTCTCAGTACCCTTCCAACACACAACCGAGGGTGTTTTGCAGACTTTGCATCCCTCACGTTCCAAATTCGAACAATTAAAAAGAAATTGCGTAAAAATCTGCACGGAATAAGTAAATTATAGCTGTTGTGTTTAAAAAGTTTCTGGCGTTGGTATACTATGGCGTTATTGTAGTTGTTTACGTAGAGTAATTTTTGATAACTAATTTATTATATTAAGCTGATAGCTGATATAATCGTCTGCAACGAAAAATATCGCTAGACATTTACTTCAAAGCGTTAGAAAAAGAAATTTTCTGAAAGTTTAAAGTCCCGCGAAATTCTGTGTTTATTAATCGAATATTGAACAATGAACGAGTTAGACCTTATCAAGGAGGTGGAGAAGCGGCCGATTCTTTACGACAAATCTGTGAGCGGCTTCAACAAGACCAAGTTGCGAGATGAAGCGTGGAAAGATGTGCAAGACTCTCTTAACGTCTCCGGTATGTACCCAATCATGTTAAGCAAAAATAAACTCTATTGTTAAGCTCTGAGGGTTCTGTTCTATCCAGCACTGCTGACTATTATGTTTGAGCTTTGCTGACAGTTTTCTGACAGGCGTTTTGTGCAGTCTAGACCGGAAATTGTTGTTTTTGGTTTGTGTCACGGGTAGTTATAATCGGTAATACCAATGAGGTTTTGAGTTCTATTTTTTATGAGTCGTAAAACTAGTGGCTCTGTGAGCTGTAGACCTCGCGAGTCTGTATGTCTCTTTATATTTATTTTTTCTCCACAAAGATCCCCGACCCCTTGAAATTTATTTAACATTTTATTTTATTTTAATTGATTGAGCAATGTGACCCGTAGAGGAAAACAGCTTCAGCGGTAGACCTTGTAAGCTGGCAACCCCCATAACTCCGTCATTTTTTAAAATTTCCAAAAACTGACTCGACCAAATAATTTGATTAATTTATCGAACCTGCTCACAAAATTTCACGAGAATCGGTTCAGAAATGCGAAATGTGGAACAAACAGATAGATGGCCAGACAGACAGATAGACATACAAAAGCAAGTTTGGCCATGCTGAAACAGAGAGGCTTCGCTCGCTCGCTCGGTCAATTAGTTACCTCATGGCACAGTAGGCTGAAACGGGTCCCCAGATTCAATTCCTGGTCGAGCAGATATTTATTTTATTATCTTTATTTAGGAACAAACAGTCATATATCAATATCTGCTTATATCTAATATTGTTCTTATAAACAGACTTACAGTTCCCTATATTAATATAAAACTTAATACACAATACAGTAGTTCTGAGAAACTCTTTGTTTTTGTAATCAACAATTAATTGGTATGCTCATAAATTTGTTTCTTAAAACAGTTTGAACTAAGACTAAATATAAATATATATGTGAATAGTTATCGTTATAAAGTTTACAACTTCTCCTTAAATAACTACTATTCGCTACGTAACAGGTGCTGCTGGAACTTTGTTTTCCATTGCTTCCAGCCTGGAAGCAATGGAAAACAATGTTTTTTTGCAGCAAGTACGTTGGTCTGCGAGGCACTTGGAGTAATCCCCCGCATTACTCGACCATCTACTTTATTATTTAGTATTTTATGTAAAAATATAAGATCAGCATGATCACGACGATCGCATAACGCTATATTCCTATGATATGACATTGAAGCTTCGTAATCTATGTAGGTAGGTACCTCTAGTTCTATAATCAAGATTCTTGATAAATTTCTTTTGCACTTTTTCTAATCTTTCGATATGTTTTTGTAATACGGGTGCCACACTATATTAACTATTAAACAAGACTTTATAATAATGTGTTGAGGCATTTTGAAATGATAATATTTAAATGATGAATTTAAAATCATTTCTGGGTCTGGGTTAGTTTGTTTGTTTCTCGTGTGTGTCATGCATGACATTTCGTCAGTGGCCTCCCTTGCTTTAGCTTTGCTATAATAGCTGAGAATTTTGTATATGTAAGGTAGGGTAAACTGGTAATAAATAATGGAGGAAATAGATTCGAGAGCGGCGGATTCGAACTTAGTCGGCTTTTTTTTCACAAATGACTTTAAATATTAGCACTATGTGATCAAAAAGTCGAGAACTCCTGCATTGGCGCGACCTCTATTTGACTTTCTGTCTAATCGTATATGAAATAGACTATAGTTCTATAACGAGGCATTCGTCCTCTTTCCTGTTTTATGACTGGCAACCTTTCTTGCTGGCAGTTTTATCTTTCTTTTTAAATTCATTTTCAAATTTAGATTTCTTACGTTTCGATTTTGTCTTTTTTCTGCCAAATTCCTTACTTCATTTCTTGATCTCCAACAGTAAACTTATCCTTGTACTATTTCCCACGTTAGTTATATAATATAAAATAAATAATATATAAATACATAAATACCTTTCTTTCGGACAGTGCCCTGGTTATTTGCCACACTTTATTTTATTAACCTCTAGAACATTTTTCGTGTGCAGTTCCGTGGCGGCGGCTGGGCCACAGTTCTAATGCGACTTGGGGATACGAGACTTTTATTGTGAAAAAAAAAGCTTATATTATTTTAATCCTCAAAAGAAGTATTTTAACACCCCTTTAAAATTGAAATGATCCACAGAATCAGAATGCAAGAAGCGCTGGCGCTCTCTTCGCGACTCCTTCATAAAGCTGCAGAGGACTCACGGTGGCCGCACTCGCTGGCCGTACCACCACGCCATGAGGTTCCTACTACCTCACGTCGACCCCAAACCTGATGTCGGGTATGTTTCATGAGGCTGTCCGTAACAAATTCCAATTTCAAAATTTTTATTGCGTTCATGTTGTTTACAGGTCTTAAGAGTAAGAAAGAAGTTTCAAACATGAGCCCTGCACTGCAAATTGGTTATTACAATTTACAAAGGGAATAAAACTTAATTAGTTATAATTAAACATATTTTACAATAAATACATTTACGACCGTAACAAATTAAATATGTACTAAGATTTAGAACTTATCCTCTAGAAACTCCTGCAGTGTGTAATAGCATTTATTTAGAAGATAATTTGTTCTGGAATTTTATTATAGATTTTTACAGTCATTTCATTTTATAGTCAACTTGTAACGAGGCATTCGTCCTGTTTTATGACTGGCAACCTTTATTGCTGGCAATTTTATCTTTCATTTTAAATTCATTTTCAAATTTAGATTTCTTACGTTTCGATTTTGTCTTTTTTCTGCAAAATTTCTCACTTCATGTCCTGATCTCCGATAGTAAACAGCTTATTTACTATTTTCTACCGTTTTCCATAAGAGTTATATAATAAATAATATAATATATAAATTCCTTTTCTTCGGACTGAACCTTGGTTATAGCCACATAACCCTCTACAACACTCTTCGTGTAGTGATCAGCAGCTCCGTGGCGGCTGCTGGGCTACAAACTCATATCACTTGTTGTCAACCCCAAATCAGTACCGGCTTGGTCAAAACCTACAAGGGCGTGGTAATGCAATAATTACGAGGTTCTTTCTGCGCCTGTTGATACCAGGTCATATCCTACTAAACTGCATTCTCAATCTATTTAAAACCAATCTATTTAGGCAACGTTTTATTTTATTTATTAAAGAGTAAATTTTTAGTGACTCTCAAATTCTTAAACATCCTTCACGTGTAACCATCTTTAACTTTAACAAACCATTGTAGGTTTAAGTTTAAGCTATTGAAGGTTATGATTGCCGCAATTCTTATTTGCTTCTTCTCAACAGGACCAAACGCGACGCCGAAGACTCGGACACAGAAGAAGAGCTCCAACGGCAGCGTCAAATAGCCTCCCTCCCCGACATCGGCTACAACGAGAAATATGAAGACGAGGAGGGTTCACAATCGCAACCATCCCCAAAGAAAGCCCGTCTCAACTCCACAGAGGAAGAAAACCCTTGTCAGTGTGCCAGAACAGACCCTGATGAGCTGTTCCTCCTTAGCTGTGCGCCAAGTTTGAAGAGACTGAACGCGAAACAGAATGCGGTAGCTAGACTCAAGATCCAACAGGTCCTCTACGAAGCAGAGTTCGGGATTCAGATGGAACTGCCCTATGTCACGCCAGCCAGCGACTGTGGGTTTGATAATAACATAATCGAAGGTAATGTCGAGTGAAACGTATTATGTCAGAGAGAATAAAAGCAGGAAAGATGTATTGATTGTGCGTGTGATTGCAGAGTCGTCCACTCGTGTTGTTCTTTGCGACCAGGACAGATGGAAGAGAGCGATTGTGCTACAGCTTCCGGTACAACAAACGGAATAGATGAGAAGTCGGTAAGAATTATGTAAGGTCCATGGTAGATTAAGCGAGTTGAATATGTGACTTTGTTGTTGTTTTCTCAACTCAGGTCCAAGACTGAGTTTTTCCTTTACGTTACAGGATTAAAGTTGATCTTCCTATTTGAAGAAATCAGTTCGATGATGTTTCTATGTGACAATTTCTCAACCTTCTCTTTATTCCCAATTCCTGAAAATACAGCATAATTTTGTAATCCCTAGCAAAATTTAAATATGATGTTCAGACCACCTAAGCAACAACTTTTCCCAAGGAACATGGGTTGGAAACCCCCAAAAAAATTCCGACCTCCCATACAAAGTTGATTGTGTATTTTGTATGAAAAGTCGATTTTTTAGGGGTTGTCAACCCATGTTCCTTGGAAAAAGTTGTTGCTTATGATGGTTTGAACATCATATTTAAATTTTGCTAGGGATTACAAAATCATGCTGTATATTCTTAAATTTTCGCGGTCATTGGTATGCCCTAAAATAATTTATCGTGGTAAACCTGTAAAATGATGACTTACCTTGCTTTTAATGTTATAAAAAATTGCTTTATAAGGTATAATTACTATAATAATAAGTAGTACAAAACAAAAACACTGATGGATTCCAATTGAAATAAGTGTTCAGTCGTTTTATTCATTACTGTGTTTCTTTTCAAAATAATGTTATATGGATAGATAATGCTATAGTTAAGTAACCATAATGAAATGTTTTTATTTTTTGCACTAAGATTAAGTATTAGGTTTATGTACTAAATCAGGCTTGAAATAAGCCAGTTTTTAAATAAATCGGTATTTATTGCAATTAAAGTTTTTTTTTCCTATTGTATCAACACCGTTATCGATGTAGGTGATTAACTTTTAGTTTTTTTTTTAAATGTTTCACTCAATATTATACTGTTTTTTTTTCAAACCTATTTTTTAAATATAAGTTAATAACTAAAGATAAATCAGACTATGTACTTTAATTGGCAATCGATCTCTCAGGGCGCTACGATTACTACGCTACGGGCTACGGCGTAGAGGTGGCGGAGTAGCTACGAAACTTATTATTATGAATCCGACGACGACGGGTAGAACTATAACTTGACAACAGTCTGCTCCAATTGCATTTATTAAAAACTTTTTTAAACAAGAACTTTTCTGAAATTAAAAAATTGACTTTTCATTAAAAATGATCAGCTGACAGAGTGTGTAATGCATGGAGTATTGGCGGAATTGTGAATACACAAAAGCCACAAAAAAAAAATGTATAAAATAATATTTTGTAGCGATTAACAAAATACTTATACACTATTAATAGTATATTACACTCCTCTCATCTCACACAAAGATAGAAAAATAATTATTTTTAAATATTTTATAGAGATACTTTTTGTGGTATTGTATCACAATAATCAAATTGTTTGCATTATGTGGAAGGCTTAATCCTTGCGAAAGGAATCCTAGTGCGAGGATTAGACAAGCCTCCCGAGCAAATATGATGTCTTTACCAGGAGGCTCCACTCTTCCATAACATGTGATAGAAAATGTGGTACCGCTAAGGGAAAGGAAGTGTAGCAAGCTGAAGTGGCAGTGGGCTGGCCGACGAGTGTTGGAGCAGACGGGTTCTCGAATGGAGACCGCGTCTCGGGAAACGTAGTGTGGGACGCCCCCTGCCAGGTGGACTGATTACTTGAGGAAGGTCGCTGGTGGTGGCTGGATGAGGAAAGCGGAGGATCGTGCGCTTTGGCGTGTCCTTGGGGAGGCAGCAGTCCAGCAGTGGATTGCAATAGGCTGATTGATTGATTGATTGACTGATTGATTGATTGACTGATTGATTGAAAGGGAAAGGAGCAGCAGTGTATTTTGTATATAAGTAGTTGTAAGTTCTTGTTATAGTGTTATTCCGGAATCCTATGCCTAACTAAATCGCCTAAGATGCTTAACATTGCAAAAAGTTTCAATGCATAGGCGTCAATATGTTAAACGCAACCCTGACCGTTACCTGTTGTAATTATTCTCAATAATGAATGCACCTTAGCATACTTGATGCTCTCGGGTTCATATTACATGCGAGGCCCGCTGACGAAAACAATTTTGTATTATAGCTGTTACTTGACGTACATTGCGTTACCAACAGAGGTGTAATCATGTGTCTTATAGAGTCTGGTTTTTCTGACCGTGCGTAGTGAAATTAACGTAGTTATTTATAAGAGTATGACGGGGCTAACAAAACGAAAACACTCGATTGATATAAATAAATGTCTTAAAATTTTCATAGTTGTTCAATGAAAAAAAAATTAAATCTAACCGTGGTAACAAATCCGAAAATTGTGTCAATTTTACTCGATTGATAGATTTGACGAAGTACTTTACCAGTAGTACTTTTATTTATTTTATGTCACTCAGAGCTTGTTGCACTAAAGTTTAATTGTCATAAAACTAAATGGACCCATATGGACCCAAGAAAATCAAGCTCCAGAAATTTTCTTTAGAATTCGGTATTTTAAGAGGTGTATTTTTTTTCATTCATCATCCTTTTATTGGAGTAAGTTATTTAAGTTTCATTATATATAACGATCTGTGCTGTGACTAAGACGAAATTTAAAAAAAAAACGTTACCATCAGCGCCCCTACTCTATAATAAATTTTGTTTGTCTATCTACGCAATGTAAATCAAATAGCAGTTGTAAACACGGCATTTGCGCTTCGTAAATACGAGTCGGAGACGTTAACATTCCAAACGAAAACGCTCTGTGAGTACATTACTCAACTTGTATGTCCTTTATAGGAAATTTAATTCGAAGCAAGCAATGTAATTTGCGAAATAAAAATAACCATGTGATTGTATAAAAATGAAATGCATTTAAACACGTGCTAGATAAATTAATTAGTTCATCGTTTACGTTATAATTAATTATATTATCATTGCGATGTTTTGCTTTGCATTAGTATAGGTATTACTTATATGTGCATTTTTGATTAAGTAGGTAATATTATTTTCCAGTTTCTATGCGCAATATATGTTTATACTCTGTCATAGTCAGTTATAGCGGATACAAGCCCTCTGGGCCCCGTTTCACGAAGCAACATGTTACTAGTAACAAGTTACAATTTGATATTCATTGCGTAGCCAATTCGCCTAAACTGTATACCCTTATCGCTTTATCTTTTTGGCTACGCAATGTACATCGAATTGTACTTGTAATTTGTAACTTGTTGCTTCGTGAAACGGCCCCCAGGCCTAGGGTTTCAGCCATAGATATAATATGTAAAATTCTAAGTCTATGGTTTCAGCCCTTCTCCCAAAACATCAAATTCTGATAGTACCTACTGTAGCGTTTAAAAAGGAAAGCTAGCTAACCTGTGGTCGACGACCACAGGCGAAACGTGAAATTTAGGAGAACAGAGAAAGAGTTAGTTAAATTTGTCCGAACGGTATAATATAAATTTAAAAAGGCCTAGAAATTGCCAAGCATGAGCCGAGAGTCGAGTCCAGAGGGGACTCCGTCGATATCGTGTCGCTGAACTAGTGTTGTGTTGTGGTGTATCGATGCAGGAAGGTGTACCAAATCCGCGGAGTACCCCGGAGAGTATAGCCAAACGGGAACCAAAAAAAGGAGGGCCAGAGAAACCTAAAGGGCCTTTTTAGAATTTAGAAAAAGGAATTTAAATTTGGCAAAATCCGCATACAAAATTACAAAACAGATACAAAAAAAGGCTAAAAAAATGATGGGCAGTATCCCAGGGGGGACGCCGGAGCGCGGGTCTGCGGCACTCAGCT
Source organism: Carpatolechia fugitivella (assembly GCA_951230895.1). Taxonomy (NCBI): domain Eukaryota; kingdom Metazoa; phylum Arthropoda; class Insecta; order Lepidoptera; family Gelechiidae; genus Carpatolechia; species Carpatolechia fugitivella. The sequence goes on from OX579657.1 coordinate 2,969,701, forward strand.
GGCACGGGCGCGGGCGCACACAACGCAGGGGTCCAGGCACGTCCAACGCCCGGTGGCCTCAGGGGTCCGGAACCACGGCGAGAGAACGAGAAAGGCACGGAGGGACCCTCGTGTGTGTGCCGCAGAGGCCGGAAATACACTGTAAAGATTGACAAAGAAATAATCGACAACCGACCAAGTCAGGGAAAGAAAAAAGTACGTCGATAAAAACCAGGAGGAAGACAGCACAAGACTTACCCGGCTAGTCCAAAGTAGGAGCCTAATATTTATTGTATGGCCTAATATTTATTGCATGCCAAGCCACTTACAACATTTAGTCATATTTTCTCACTAATATTCAACCAAGTTCAAGGGATAAAACGTTTCCATTTCCTGACAGACGACAACTGAGAAAACAATAAACAATTTAGAAAAAGGTCAAACCAACAAAATTTTAAATTTGAAAATGTGACATAAAAACCGGCCAAAAGAAAAAAGACCCATACCAAAAAGGTTATTAAAAAACCTGCAGTAATGCTGCACTACATTATGTCTAGTTCCTTTTTGCACTACTGGCTTACAACAAAAAGTTTAGGCTTTTGATAAATTGAGATATAATCCTGATTTACTAAATTATTGGGCAAAATCGACCCTTAGTTAAAAGTATTATACTTACTAAAACTAAATCCTGACTGAGTTATATAGGCGTGGCATAGTGGCGGGTCGTTGCCTTCAGTCCGGTACTATTAGTTACTAGTTAATAGGGGATCGGACTACTTTTTATTTTATTTTATAAATCCAAACTTCTTAGTTTCTGCTATCGAACACTAAAAGAATTTTTGTTCTATCTTTAAAATTGACCGAGCTATAAAGGTTTGAAATTCAAGATTAGACAGAGGCACATACCCACTTGTGACGTCATTTGTTAGTAACGCCATATAATCTCCATACAAAAAATCGTTTTTGAAAGAGACAGACATATTGAAACTTTAAAAAATCACTGTAAATTCCTTTTTCAACCGATTCTGTTTTAATCTTCGCGAATCGTCTGCTACTAATCTATATTTTAAAAATAATAAAATGTGGAAAATTTAGGAACAGTCCGATTCCCTATTACATACTAATGTGATTACGAATTTGTGGTATTAGAACTTGACGAGATGGTTTCTTGATTTGGAGCAACGGAGAGGGGATCGACGTGATTTTTTTATACAGATAGCTGTTTATAAACCGGAAAGTGACTACTTTTTACCACGGGAAAAAGCATTATTCCAAAAATCGAGTAGCCGCGGACCGATCGCTGTGTTATTTGTGATCGGTCACTAAATTTATTGCTGTTTCATCTGTACCTATTTATTATTGGTGTCAAAGTCTTGTGACCCATCCCTCATTATAATTGTCGGTTACTTTATATAATAATAACAATTATTGGCACAACAAATAAGCAAATAAAATAATGCCATTTTGATAACAACACGCTTCCGCCCATGTCACAAGCTGGTGATACATACAAGTAGGTATATTATTTATTGTTTGCGAATTAAATTAAAAATTTTCCTCGTTAAAATAGAGTCGGAACGTTTTAAACAAAGTAATTATACTTCTATAGCAATAATAGCTTAGAATAACGGCATTGTTACTTGCGAAATTTTATTTTAGATAATGCAGGCTTCTTCCTACGGTTGCATGGAAGAAATCACAATAAGTCCGATATTATATTACGTGTGAAAAGATGTACTGTGATGTATATGAATCAAAATTAATATGTAAAGTACATTTTATTGTGGTGACGGTAGAGTAGAATACATTCGTCACCAACCCCTACTCTACCCGTGGGTGTCGTAAGAGGCGACTTAGGGACTACACATTGAACAGGGAACGGGCAGCAGCGCTCTCTGATACAGTAACCTTTTAATCTGCGATCTCCAACCCGCCTGCCAAGCGTGGAGATTATGGCAAAACCAAACACCTAAGTGGAGGAGGCTCACAGTCCAGCAGTGGACTGTAACGGGTCGTTGATGTTGATTTCGTTGTGGGTCAAAGAAATAATGTTGATTTTAATTTGTTGTTTTTCACGACAGATATACGATTAATAAAAAAGTAGTTTTTATGAGTATGTTGGTACTAAGTACCACTCATTCAACAGAAATTTATTTTATTACTCTCGTTTAAACATTTTCACGTTACAACAATTAGTATCACATTTAGCTTATCGCAAACAAATATAAATAGTGATTTATCAATCTACATTTACGTAGGTACAATAAACATAAGTATTTACAAATTACGCTAACTAATATAACATTTTTTATGCTTATAAACGGTAATTAGTTAATTATTTGCTAGCACTGGCAATTATCCGCAATTTATGTACCGAAACGAAAATTCACACAATTAGTCCCACGTAAGGTTGGTTGCTTATTCTTTCATTTAAAAATATTTCTTTTCCATACGTCTGTAAGAGTTCGAGCGCTACGCCGTTCGTCCAGCCAAACCCGTCCTGCACCTCATATTCACCCCCTCCACCGCTCTGCCCTGGATGCAACACATTGTACTTCTCAAACATCATCTTCGAATTGCTGAAGCCGATGTAATTTGCTTTCACCCACAATTTCGCCTGCTCCTTTGCGACCTTCTTCGCCACGTCATTCCCACTCACATCCAAACCCCCTATGAGTATGCTTTGCAGCGGCGCCCATGCGTTGGGGAAGTCCCATTGCTCTTGGGAGCGGCTATTCATCGACGTTGGTACTCCGCCAGAGAAATGTAACGCTCCAGACGCGGAGAGGTACTTCAGCATACGCGCAGCTCTGGTTGGCGCGACTTGTTTATCAACAGCTCCAGCCCATAAAGGAGTTGCGCAGCTCAGGTAAAAGTGCTTCCGTGGCGCTCTGGCCAACACGTTATAATCATACCAAATGCCATCGTCCTCATTCCATAAAACATTCTCAATAGCTGTCCTCCAGTATTTTGCTAAGCTCCACCATTTTTGTGCGCCCCGTCTATCGTTGAGCTTGTTACGAAGGTCACCAGCTAGTTCTAAAGCTCCAGCAAGTATTGAATTTAGATCTACGGGAAGGATATGAGTGGTATCGACGTCAGTTATGTTGGCTAGGTTGTCGTCGTTGGCGGTGACGAACCATCTTGTAGAGAAGTCCCATCCACTCTCTGCTGCGCTCTTAATTTCTGAGTAAAAGTCCTCTCGCTTTTCGTCTGGCAACTGCTGAGCATGTGTAAAGTCCTTGTAATAGGACTCTGGACGTGGACCTTGCGTCTCAGGGTCGGCGAAGTAGCGGACTAGAACGTACTTGTTACCATTCACTTCAACAGTATTTTTCTTTTTATCAAGCCAATATTGCAGTTCTTTTTCTACGATAGGGAGAAAACGTTTTAGCCAAACGAAGTCCTGAGTAGCTGCGACGTAACTGGACACCATTGCAGTGAGGACAGGTGGCTGACTTCTGCCCAGGTAATAGATCCGGCTTCCGTTAGGAACGTAGCCATACTTATCGACCAGGTACAATAGATTTTCGATCATACCTCGTGCAGTTTCGGTCATATTGCTGATAATGAGTCCTCGCACAATCCAATACGAATCCCAGTAATATAACTCCTTGAATCGTCCTCCAGGTATTATGAATCCATTTGGCACATAAAGAAAACTATACCTGTCAGGGTTTTTAACTACATCCGATTTCACCTTTCGACCTAATTTAGACCATATCGAAATAACACTTTTCGCAAATTCTCTTAACAACGGGTCAGATATTTGCCCCAGTATAGGCGGTTCAGGGTCAAAATCTGGTGGAGTCCAATTTTCTAACTCATTGCCTCCCGAAAAATGTGAGTGCACAAACGTTGCAAGTTGATCGTGCGAAGGGTTTTGATTTGTATCGTGCATCAGTTTCGCAAAATCCGCCAGGGTATCAGGTTCGGAACTGTTGAGTCTCATATCGACGAAGGTCTTCGAATCTTGGTACAAGCGCGTGAGTTGCACTCGATGGAGAAGTTCACCGGAGCAGTACACCGAGGAGTTGCATGTCGGGACGAAGGCGAAGGCCTGCGAGCATGCCCCCAGCAGCCCCAGCACCGGGTACAGCGGTAGCACACGAAGTCGGTGCAGCAACATTTTAAGTTCACAGTTTCCGTCGGACACTAGCCGGCGCGTAGAGCACGGAAGCGCGCGGTAAACATAACCTCAGAGAGATCGTAAGACGTGCGCCGGCGCCGTCGCGGGGCGAGTGGCCGCGCGTCCGGAGTGCGACCGCTATAAAACGGAGTCGAGCCATGGCAAAGTGTGTCGGTCACCGCGCGAATCCCGCGCGTCCCATGGCTCACGCAAGTGCCGCATCGTCGCAGACACGCGCTGCCACACGAGTATTCTTGCGCCCGCGGGCTCAAGGCTGCAGCCCGAATTGGCAAGCTCGAATAATTACAACTGAAATCGCGACACACGTACTCTCCGAGAGCGGAGACGTCAAACTGACTGCTTTCAATCCAGTCGTGTTTATCTGCCGTTGTCTATGCGCCCGAAGGCCGGCTTACAGCTGAGCGAGGCGCATGCACACATGTCCACGCGATAAGGCGCTACGCAACGAACTCCCTTAACCCTGACCACTCTGACTATAGATAATTCGTTGACGCTACGTAATCTTTATCACTTATATCCTTGCTTAGATCAATCCTCATTTTCATTTACAAAAAAATACTGTCTTTAGATAATATGGCTAATTAATATTTCATATTCAGACAGGAGGGCCATGGTTTTATTCAATTTCATATTCAAACACAGCGCGGTTGTAACTCAGTATAGATTAGCATTTCGTATAACGATACAACACAGGTACATATATTTTATTATTCTATTTTTAAGCTGTTTTAAAGTCCTCAGATAGAAATGGCAAACAATTGAATCCTACATTCCGTGAGAATTTGCAATTAAAATGCAAGAAGCAGTTACGTAGAGTTCAAAAGCAAGTAACGGTCAATTCACAGTTCATGTTGATCACGACTAGTATCACTGAATATTCTTTTAGCACAATACACTGCACGAATTTGATCTCAATTAAATACATTAGCAGATACCTAGTATTTTTATAAGCAGTTTTGCTGTGTTAGTTAACACACCGTAAACATAAATATGGAACTTTGTACGAAATAAAAAACATTCCGCTTGCGAAGGTACACATATTATAAAAATAGTTTAAAAATATCAAGTAAAAACTTTACAATAATATATTATTAACATCATATAGCTCGAAATACTTCTATTTTTTAATAACACACGCTCTGTGTCTTCGTAGCTGCTACGCACTACGCTCGCTACGGCGTAGCGGAATGTAGTCGAGAGCATCTACTTTTATTGAAATCATTAACGTTTACCACATTATTACTTACAGACCCACTATACATTTCAATAATGCATAAAACCTACATAAAATAGTTATTTGTGAAATCATGTTTATCATACAAACCTTATCATTACAGTTAATTTACAATAATGTACAGTAAACAGCTTATCAAGCTTTTTATTGCAAACTAGACACTATTACCAACGCGCAAGATACCCCGGTGTATAACTTGATGTGCGGTTCACTGTACAATGTGCATAAATTACTTCGATTTTTTTATCTGACGATATAATTTGCTAAGAATATTATCTTAAATAATGATTACGTTATAACAAGTCTGAAGTCATTGATATATCTGAGTTCTACAATTTACACATTTCCAAAGTATCTTAACACTCAAAAAATCTCCAGGACTTACGTATTTATCAAAGAGATTCAACCTCAAACTCAAACTTTACATTCAATGGTATTTATACTATGATTTTACCACAAATCTGACTCCTTTCTGAATCCTATCCAAAATTCCGATCCTTATTATAATCTAATATTTTTAATAATAGTTTCCTCGTTTTTATGCAACTGATGATGGTCTGTGGCGATGTGCAATCCGCATCATGCCAAGGGAGAAAAAAAAAACTAAAAGAAGTGGAATTAAAAAAATAGGATTCACAAACCCTGCGTTCCGAAACACGCTGAAATCAATTACAAGTACCTGTAATCGCGTTCCGAATCACTGTCAGCCATACATTTTTTGCTTTTCTGATCGCTGAGATCGCTGAAAGTCTGATTCGGAATGCGCCCTACGTCACACTTTTCATGAAACACTTTTTTTTTATGGCACTAGTTAAACTTTGTGCCAGTGTCAAGTTTTTTTTTTTTAAGCTAGGGAAACTATATACACGAAAAAAGAAACCGAATTAATATCATGGAAAGTTGGGTATTAAACAAATAAATATGCTAGTGAATACACAGAAACACGTTACACTTTTACCTATGACGACTCGAAGAGTTATTTAAAGTGTACTTCAATCAAGCAAATTATCTGTATCAGAATTGATCTTTTTACAAGTACAGTTACCAGTGGAAATAAAAAAACAATACCTCATTTGTTTCCTTAGAATTCGTAAACCAGAGTGTTTGTAGCCTATGCCACAAGTGAATTAAATAAGAAATAAAAACACTAAATAATCATTAACTTTATCGATAAATGCAGTCGCTGTAATTTGGCTCAACGGGATCGAATCGATTTATAAATTCAATATTGCGCCTACAAGAAAAGATTGCATTGTATTTTTCTCTATAATAATTCTAGATTAGTCTCGCTTGCACTGATCCATTCCATTAATAATTCATACGAACTGAGATGTTTTTAACTCACATTGGCCAATAGGAATTTAGGAATACCCTGAGCTATGAATTTAGATTGGTTCTTATACCAATTTCCCTGTATTTCGTTGTAGTATAAAGATAATTTATCAGAATAAAATTCTGGATTAATATCCAAAGAACACGAAGAAGAATTGAAAAGATTTCGACTTCTCCAAGGACTTCCCCAAAAGGTCAAGCAAGATCAATGTGTTTTTGTCAACCTCGTAGGCTGGCGACTACGGCGTAGGCAAAGTCTACGGTCGTAGCACAGTCCGCGCGTCCTAAAATGCAATTAAAATGCTATACATATTGTTTTTTTAGGTAATGTAATCCTATAACATAATAATTATAAAAAAATATCATTAAGCCTCGCTAATTTCATTAGAAGCTAAGCCTCTTATTCGGTAAATTGTTCTTCTTCTGTAGATACAAAAAATAAATTGGAATCAGTAATAAAATTTTTATCAGTTTTATTATGTGAGACCAATTTTTTTATAATATAAATACATTTCTATTTCCGCTACTGTAGCGCCATCTAGTTGCTGTCATTGGTACAAATTGCACTAATCTCAGTACTACCACTTTGACTATGTACTGCGAGCATGATACGCGGAATGAAATGACTACGTTCTACATTTTAATTCAGAAAAGTATTATTAGATGGCATAGTGATCGATTTTTAATATTGGTTTTACTACCTATTCAATTAAATTCAATTTTTTATTTATAGCGTTTCACTTGTAGTATTTCGCCAGTATCAAGTGGTTTTGCTAAGTAAGTAGCATGAGATACACAGACAGCCCTAATCCTAAGACTAGGGTGCTGTGTACGGTGAAGGACTCCAGTAATATGATAGCAGCATTACTGAAGCTACCTCGTGGCCGCTGCAAGTCATCAATAAATGACGGGTAAATGCAAGCGTTTCAATTGTCCTATTAAAGTTTATTGTTCAGAGTCATTCACTGGATAATACACTATAAAAATTATACACTAAACACACTCGAATAAACTAAAAAACTAAAGTTAAAACGAAAGCCTGTCCGCCATTGACGGATACTAACAATCGACCTTACTACCTATTAGCGGGTGATAGAAACACAAACTCAGACGTTGCCGCCTGAAGTTTTGCCGTTACCGCCTATGTCAGGTTATAGCTGGTACCTTTTTGAGATTTGCTCTGGAATGGGAGGCAATTAAACCCGCCCTTAGAATTCAAGATGGCGGCCATGTAATTTTTGTATGAATAAAAAAAAAGAATTAGCAAAATCTTATCGTATCAAAATTAAAGGGCTTTATAAGGCGAGCCCAAAAATATATTACACTATTACTTTTCAATAAATTGGTCTTACAAAGTTAATTAAAACATCTGCGAAGTTACAAAGCAGATTTTATGATGATCTTTGAAATGCTCCATGCTCTATACCAAAAACGGCTTGATGGATTTTTTTAAATTGTACCTCAAATTATTTAGCATATTTCCTAAAATTATCGTATATAAAATAATAGGAAAAAATTGATACTTGAAAAAGTCGCATTTTGTGAACTTTACGATCTTAGACCACGTTAGTTAAATAAAATTGTAGTTTTTGCTACTGTTTGTATAACAATTATTTAATTTTTAAAATATAAAGAGTCTCTCGAATGGAGACCACGTCTCGGGAAACGTAGTGTGGGACGCCCCCCTGCCAGGTAGACTGATGACCTGAGGAAGGTCGCTGGTGGTGGCTGGATGAGGAAAGCGGGTGATCGTGCGCTTTGGCGTGCTCTCGGGGAGGCAGGAATCCAGCAGTGGACTGCAATAGGCTGATTGATTGAATACTTACCTAGGATTTTGACCTAGTTCGGCTGAACTTTACTCTTAAAAATTGAAATATTATCCCGCATCGAATTTTTTACAGTTATTTATATGGTAATGGGTGTAGAGTTATATTGGCCTGCTGTGACGCAACACTGATAATCTAGACTAATAAACCAAGATTAAGTTAGCTCTGTGCCATAACCAAACAGCGAAGATCAACTAAAGTAATATTTTCTTGGGTTTTATAAACATATGTCTGAATAAAACCAATTGAGTAGTGTAGATGTTAGGTCTCAAACACCTTGAAAATGTAACTTCACGATATTCTAGTAAGTAAAGGCTGGTTTACACGTATTAAGTTGTCAAGTAGTTAACTAAATTTTAAGCGACTTAATTTTAAGTAAGTGTTTAGGGATCCCTTTTGTTCGGCTAATTTTTGTTGTCCTATTTTAATTTGGCATAACGAATTTGGCATATTGTATTTTGGTATAATATTTTTTTGTCATAATTGGTTTTTGGCATACTGATTCAATAAGCATAAGTATAGTTTAGGCTAATGGTTTTTTCCTTACCTTTGATTGGCATAAAGTTATAAGGCATATTGTTTATTTGTCTAATAGCTATATCAAATATAAGTTGAGTACCATACTGTAATAATAGGTTAAGGTGCGGCGGCCAATATGTTTATTAAAATCAAAAAGTTAGGTATTTTACTTTTAGAAATTATGTTTATATTTCATTATGCGTAATTAAAATAATGGTTTTGTATAATTATGTTTTATTTTGATTATGGTAATAGTTGTTATGCGTTAATATACTATGCTTTATGTGTTCTGCTTATATTATATTATGCGTAAGTATCATTAGTTTAAATTGCAGTATGCAATTCAATGTTATGACTAAATTTTTTATGCAAATGGATAGGGAACCAAGTGTTTACACGTCATTTTAGTAGGATTTTACTTGACATATGTCTTAATAAGATGATTGCGTGCTTCGTAAGGCACGGCAGTTGGTGGTTGGCTGGTCTACGGGAAATAGTCTTTATATAACAGTTTAGTATTTGTTTTTTATTATCTTTTTTTTAATAGTCTTTATGTTATAAGTAGTAATTTTAGTCATGCCAGAGACCTTTGGTGACTTCACAAAGGGGTCCACACACGGCAGCTATAATGTATATTAATGTACATTACATCCCGGGATGTATAGCTTGATTTCTATTGAAAGATGTAATGAGATGTATCGACAGGTATCGTGCTATAATTACATTAATGTACATTATAGCTGCCGTGTGCACGCTGGCACCCAGGGTTAGTTCGATAGGTCGATGAACTTAGTCTTGATCGATATTAAAAGGAACTTCTCGTTCTTTTGTTTCCCAAAAGCTGTTATAATAAAGATCACTACTAAAACACGTGCCCAAATGACGTAAATTGTAATAAAACATATGGCCGGTTGGCTGCCTTTATTGTAAATATTTTACATATTTTAAGTGTATGTAATGTTCTAGTTTCTATTATAGCGCAAAATTAAAACCTCTGAAAATTGCGTTTAGTGTTTTACCACTTGTTTTTAGACAGATAAATGAAATATCATTATACCAACACACCCACCCCCCAGTGTTACCACTGTTATAGAGCCGCCAAAGGCCACTGACATTTGCCTCGATTCGGGAAGTCATGTTCTAATTTCAAAACCCAGCTATCCTTTTCGTTTTTATGACCAATGAAAGAGAGGTGATTGATATAAAGGAATTCAAATCAAATCAAAATTGTTTATTTACCAAAATAATGTAAACACAAGCTTAACAATTACTTGCGGACTCCGCACTAGGTGATCCTCTGTCGCGGCAGTCCAAACGACCGTTACCAATTAAAATACATTTTCTTTTCATCCAAGACTAATAATAAATGAGATATAAAAGTAAACAATATAATATAATTTATTAATATATATTTTTATACTAATAAATATTAATAAGTACATACCTATTCTATAAAATACTACTATAATAATACTATATAATATATTAGAAGTAAAATACTACCTATTTTATTATTTTTAAGATAGCTTCAGTGGAAATATAGTCTAAAGAATTTAGCCAAAAATCAATTTTACGTTTAGCATCGGGCATATTATGATTTATAATAGAACAAGATCTGTTTACTGTATTGTATATGTATGGAAAGGCAAAAAGTCTGAAACGCTGAGCAAAGGTTGTGCTAACTTTTGGGATTTTTACTTGATATATTCTTCGCTGTGTTTGTTGTTCTGTTGGAGGAGTGTGTAAAGTAGATTTATGTTGAGAAATAATAGCTTTTTGTAGATATAACTGGCGAACGGTTAATACCTGTGCTTCCTGGTAAAGAAGGTGAGTGGAATATTGAATAGGTTTTTTAAGAAGAACCTTTAGCACCGATCTTTGTGCTCTCTCTAGCTTGATGATGAATGACTTAGCGGCACTTCCCCATGCACTTATGCAATACGTAATAAGCGATTGACATAGAGCTAAATACACCAAACGATGTACGTCTTTAGCTGCGCAGTCACGAAGGAGCTTCATTACACCAATAAGCCTTCTAACTCGGCAAGACATTATGTGAATGTGTTTTTTAAATGTTAAATTTTCATCTAAAGTAACCCCTAGATATCTTAGTACGTCAACTCTTTGAATAGAGTCGCATTCACAGGTAGTAAGAGACTGAGCCGATATAGCGCAGCTACTCATATGAATTTTTAATGATGTACTTTGAGCAGACTGTGGAGCGGAAGGTTTCGTTTTGTAAAAACACACGAATTCAGTTTTGCCTGTGTTTAAGGTAAGCAGATTTTTACTCAACGAACTGAAGAAATGAACGATTGATATAAAGGCGTAGCTGTCAGATTAAGATACTTTTAAGTCGCATGTTTTAAGTACTCTCTAAAATTTATTGTGCAAACGACATGGCCATATGTTCAAATTCGATGTTTGCAAGCTCTAATATTAGAATGGCCATCTCCTGTCCCTTTTCAATCTTTAAAAGATGAAAAGGACGGACGAACTTAAATTAAGGATTAGAGCATGACAGTGAGAATTAACCTCACTGTACTGTACGGCGGCGTTCAGGCTTTAGTGAACTTGGTTAATTTGATGTTCTTTACTTTTTTTTTCTTTTTTTTTATTTGAAATGAAATGAATAGTTTAGTAACTTTTGGATGTTACATCTCTTAGTTTCGTCATTACATTATTTAGGGTGAGTTCACTACACGATGTGCGGACTTTGTGGAGAAGAACTCACAAAAGAAACTCCACATGCGTATAGCATCCGATGCGTTTCTTTTTTTGTAAAAAAAATCATGCATGTTGAAATAGCCTGTCATTCAAGAAATCTATTTCCATGGATATCTGTTCTCTAAGTAGTCAGATATTCTACCTATATATAATAAGCTTTTTTATACAATTTTTACTTAACAATATATATAGGTATCTAAAACTTTCAAAAGTTGTCGAGTTTCACAAACCGACCAGTTTTGCTTTATTTTGGTAATACTTTGTAATAACAAACAGCCTCCGTGGCCGATTGGTCGAGATTTCACCGCTCATTATGAAGGTTCCGGGTTCAATTCTCGGTGGGGACACTGTTAAGCAAAAATCTCTTTGTGAGACCTCCCCAGTTTGGTTAGGACATTGTAAGCTGAATCACCTGATTGTCTGAAAAGAAAGATGATTCTGTGCTTCGGAAGGCACGTTAAGCCGTTGGTCCCGGCTACACAAGCTATGTCAGTGGCCTTTAGCGGCTCTAACACTGACACCAGGATGTGTGAGGTCGGTTATCGACCCACACGATGATGATGATAAGTATGAATGTACTGAATTTATTTAGGACAGTAACACAAAAACTACTACGTGAGACACAGCCTTTTTATTTATTCAATCTTAAATTAGGAATTCTGTTTAGATGGTAACAATATAGTGGTAATAATATCTATAATAAATTTCCTTAAGGGGTTACCTGACTGCGCACTAGCGCCACTTCGAAAAAAAATCATAACTCCGAAAAAACTAAATATATTAAAAAAGTGGTCGATAATTTTAAAGTGTAGGTACTTTAGTATTTTTAGAAATACGGAATTTTATAAAATCTTATACGGTGTAGTAAGAGAACGGCCGTTTTTAGCACTTTCGCTATCTGTTACTACAATTAACAATAGATAACTGAATTTATCAATTCTAAAAATACAACAAAACTAATGAAACAATTTGGTCGTTCATATTTTTGATATTTTGTGTTTTCACTAAGTTATGATTTTTTATCCAAGTGGCGCTAGTGTTCACATAGGGTACCCCCTTAAGTAACAACTATTGTATATTTTACTTAAGTACATTCGTTATTTACGATTAAGATTAGACATATTATTATATAATAAATAAAAAATACCATTAGTTACATAAATATGACAACAGTCTGTTAATCGCGATGGTAACTACATATTATAATAACTCTCTGGATATACCTACATGTACTATAACAAATTATTAAATAATAACAAAATAATTAGTTATCACAAGACAACCACCTATTTAATAAGTCGTTGTGATTAGGACGCAATAGAGTCTTAAATAGCTAAGTATTGGAAAATTCCATTAAATTCTAAAAAAACATTCTACCTACTTTATGTAGTGCTTAACTCGTAGAGTACCTACCAATAAATATTGCTAACACTTTGATAAAAACGGTATAGGTAATAGGGAATATGCACTTTTATAAAAAAAATATTAATCGAAATATTTCAAGTTCCAGATAAACACATAAAAAATATTTTTTCAAATATCTTGCTCAGAAACCAAGTTATAAGGCTTCAAAGTTGATGGTAAGACAGAGAGGTCCGGCGTGACCTGTGACGTCATATGTCACGCGGGCCATACATCCGCCATAGAAAATTTTGTTTTCGTAAGAGGGGCAGATATATTTGTTTAATAATGTTGCATCTAGTTTGTTTTTCGATCTATTTCGATTCTGTTTTGACTGTCAGTATTCTATTTTTGTATACTTTCAGATGAACTATCAAAAAAAATATATATTTTTATGCATATCCCCTATTAGTTCTGCTCCGACTTCAAATGTCAGTACGGTCAATGGGTTTTTGTTTAAAAATAATTCATGCTTGTAATACAAACATAAAGTTATTTTGGTATTACACACCTGAACAAAATAGTCATTTATCTTTAGTTATATTTATATATAAGGTAGTTTTAAAACAGATGAAAGCTGTAAAACAGAAATGACACTTCAATACAGGTTCAAGCAGGTTTCTACAAGCTATTATTTGAATCACATAGCTGTGAAGTTTTGTTTCGGAAAATTGAAATTATACTTGTATACAAGGAAATTACAGATAATAATTACAATAATAGAGGTACGGATCGGCGGATTGATTTTTTATATGTTTGTTTTTTAATTTTACTACATTATTTAAACAAATCTTACGCCAAAACCATTGCTTTGCTAATAATATTTTAATAATGAATAAAGCAATGCATTAAGGGCCCCGGAGACGGTCAAACGGTTTGATTCAAACACGTAAAGTTTGGTTTGACTCAAACCATTTTGATCGTTTACAAAGGTGGTTTGTGAACGGTTTGTCAAACATTTACGTGCTTGAAGCATGTTTGATGCAATTTCATATTTTTGTTGTGTTTGACGAGTCAGAAGTGTAATTACGACAGCGTACAGAATCAGACTGCGCAGAACCGTTTGACAAACCGTTCAAACCGACCTCAAACGGTTTGATCAAACATGTAAGGTTTGAGTCAAGCCGTTTGACCGTCTCCGGGGCCCTTTAGGTTCATTTACGTTTAGCTGTTTTTTTGTGGCTAAACAATATGTTGTATGTAGCACATCAGTTAATGAGGACGTATAATTTACACCCTGTATACAAAAGTATTCATTGGAGATACAAACATGCTGTTTAAAATGTGTATGGCACATACGGTAAATTATGGTTTTATTTATATTATACCTACTATAGAGGCTCACAACCATCGTATCTTCTGCTGCTGCAACATTTTGTACTTACTAAAGTAATAGTTTACTAAAGAAACAACATTTAGATGATAAATTATTTTTAGGTAACGAACGCAACATGCGAGTCGAACATTGTGCTAAACTTATTTCTAAAATATATTTAGTTAGTACTATTAAAAACGGGTTTCAAACTCGTGTATGTTTTGTCGTTTTAGCTTTTGGTTGGCGGTTGAATCTTGGAAGAATAAGGGTCGGAAAGACTTGAACATTATTTAAATAAATTAGTTTCCATCTATAGCTCAAAAAGATCTCATATGCAGCTCAAAACAGTAAACTAAACTGCATTTTGATCTCTAGTTTATAAAATTGCTGGTAGATGTAAAGTTAGAACAAATTTGAATTTAGGAAAATGTTTGAACATTTAGATACCAATACAACCTACGATTTTTTTATAGTCTATTTAAAGACTTTAAGAACTTCTATGAATTTTAAGATTATTAAAATTGTTAGTAATACCAGAAATGCCCAAAACCTTCAACATCTTAAGCGGAGGGTGAGCGTCATTCTCTTCATTGGGATCAGCTTGTGCTGTCAGTGTTCGACCATATTTCGCCAGGAACTCAAGAACGACTCCGTTCGACCATCCAAACCCAGCTTGCACTTCATACTCTCCGCCTTCACCGTACCTGCCTTCTTGCTCAGCGTTATATTTCTCATACATGAACCCCTGCGATTCCCTGAACCCTTTGTAACAAGCTCTCACCCAAGTTTGAGCGACTTCAAACGCCATCTGGTCCGCTTCTTCCATTTGCAAAGCTTCCAATGCGTTGACAACTATGCTCACTAGAGGAGGCCACGCGTTGGGGAAGTCCCATTGCTCGCCACTATGGATCAAAGAGGTAGGCACGCCACCAGGATAGTCCAGACCATGAGACTGATGCAGGTACTGAATCACGCGCGGGGCGTGTTTCTTCACATTTTCCTTCTCTACCGCTCTCATCCACAAAGGAGCTACGTTACTCGGATAAAAGTATTTCCTGTGATACTTATCCTTGAGGTCGTAGTCATACCATATACCATCTCCTTCGTCCCACAATACATATTCGATATCAGACCTCCATTGGCGAGCGAGCTGATCCCAATCGTGCATTTTGAATCCGTTCCCTAAAAGACTGTGGAAGTACACCATATTCTGGAGAGCATTTGCAAAAATGGAGTTCAGATCGACTGGAATAATGTATTCTGTGTGAATATTGGTGAGGTTACCGGTGTTGTTTCCGTTTTGATCGATAAACCATCGACTGGAGAAGTCCCACCCACTTTCGGCTGCACTCTTTATATCAACGTAAAACTCTTGTTTACGTTCTTCAGTTTCAAATCGTTGAGCATTTGTATAATCTTCATAATACGATTCAGGGCGTGGACCTTTGCTTGGAGCGTAATACCTTAGTAGCGTGAAAGCTCGGTCTTTATCATCCAAACTGAAGGTGATTCGTTGAGTATCCAACCAATACTGAAGCTCACTTTCTAAAGCATCAATATTTTCTCTGAGAAAAGCGAAATCCCCCGTCTTTTGAATATAAATTAACATCATCGCCGACAATAACGGAGGCTGGCTACGTTCTTGGTAATACCATCTGCTTCCATTAGGAATATGTCCGACCGTCTTCAAAAGTTCAATTAAATTCCGTATCATTCCTTTGACGGTCTCTTCCATCCCACTTACGAGCAGTCCCTCGATAATCCAGTAAGTGTCCCAGTAGTATAACTCAGTGAACCTTCCTCCAGGTATGATGAAGCCGTTGGATACAGGGATAAGACTATAGCGCTCAGGGTACTTGCTTACTTCTTCCTTGACCTTCCTGCCAAGAGTCGGCCAGATAGCGTTAACTTCTTTAGCAAACTGTCTCAGTTCGTTGTCCCGAATAGTCACCAAGAAAGATGGATTAGGATCATAGTCTGTAGGACTCCAGTTATTCAGTTCCGTGCCGTTGGTATCGAAGTAATCTTCAACGAAAGCTCTGATGGTGTCTTTGCTGGGATTGTTATTGGTGTGGTTCAGGACAGCGTCGAAAGCTTCTATCGTTGAGTTTTGGTCTTGTTTGAGGATGAAATCGACGAAGGTTTTAGAATCGGAGTAAATGTTGTTGATCTGGACGTGATGGAGTAGCTTGCCATGGCAGTAGACCGGCAGGTCGCATGAGTACGGTAAATCTTCCGCTGATGCTACAGCTGCCACCACGATCGTCAGGAAAAGTTGTTTCATCTGCAACAAACAGATTAAAAATTTATTATCAGGCATGACATCACCTGTTTAAAATAAAAATATACCTGTATTGGGTATGTGCGCGCTAAAGTCAAGCTTAACGATCTTTGGATTTTTTATATGAATTCCAAAAAACTAAAAAGCTGTAGTGATGTTTTGTATTATTTATTATTTGAGCTAATGGATACCTAAGTTCCCAATTATTTTTTATTTTACAGAATACTTAATGCTTCTTTTGTGTATCGACAAAAAATAGTATCTGTAAATTACGAATTGATAAATCAAGTTTGGATCCTTCAACTGAATAATTTATTATAACTACAAAAAGTCGCATTAAAAAAAGAACAAATCCGTCTAGTCTTGAATAAATCATGACGCAATACCTACAGGTACCAGTAATACCTAATTAGACATGAGCTAAGTATTAGCAGTATCAACGAAAGTATGCATTTTTTTATTCTGCTTTAGGAAACTTGGCGCCCTCGACCCACCGAATCATGTACTAACTTCAAGAGATTTCTCGAAATTGTAGGAAAATGTCCTTATTTACTTAATCTGATTGCAGTATTTTAATCTTCAATAGCTCATATACGTCCCCACCGAGGGGCTCAAGCCTACCCTGAATTAGGGCGCTATTTTAATGTTATTTATTATAGTATTCACGAGTACCTAACAGACGAAATGTTATGATGTGAAATGTATGCTAATGTTTTTGGGCAGAATTTGGATGTGCTATAGGTAAGTATATCCATATTTATCACCTGCTATATCTTATTTTATTACCCAAAATCACAAAAAAATGTTTTTGTATTCGTATTTTGTTTCTTATGATCTGTTTTTAGTTTATTTCAAATGCGCAACAAAACAAAATACAATTTGATATGGACCCTGATTCATTAGAAAAGTTTACACTGTTTTTAATTGCAGTAAGTCAATTATTAAATTCAATCATAATAATTTTAACAAAGGCACAGATTTTGATTTCACACAAACACGAACGCGAGAGCGTCGGTGGTCTAGTGGCTAGGGCCGCTGCCTTCCGTCCGGGAGACGCGGGTTCGGTCGCCACCACGTACCAATGTGTTTTCGAATTCGAATTCACATGTATCGTGATGAAACCTGCACACTCCTGCGAAGAAAATCGAAGGTTGTGTGTGAAGTCGACGTGGTCGACTAAGGCCTAATCGCTCTAATTCAGGGTAGGCTCGAGCCCCTCGGTGGGGACGTATATAAGCTGTTGATGATGACACAAACACACACACACACAGAGAGACACCTCCCCTATGTTAAATATCCTAAAAAAAAATGCTATGAGATTTTTGCATAGCAACAAACGATTATGTATTTATGTTTATACTTCCTTATGTTATTAGTTTTTATTAGTTATGAGCAAATGCGTCGGATCTGTTATTATTAAGTTCAAACTAGCATAGACTAGCGAGTTGTTTTAATATTTTATGCATCACCTTGACCTACTTAAGGTGATGCAAAAAATAGTGTGATAAATATTAAGGCGATCTATCTTATTACTAGGTAATAATAAATTATATGCTTACCTCCCTGAACTGAACACCTCTCTAAATGTTTATTTATAAGACTATATGTGGAGAATCAAATAAATAAACTATTAATATTATTATTATTATTATATCAGGAAAGTTTTTTGGTTTTTATACAAATTAAAAAAGTTTGTTCAGATTTACATTTTTAATGAAAATTCCCAAGTATGTGATGCAAATTTTATATCATTTGCATAATATTTTAAATTCAAGGCTGCATATAAATGAATAATAAGATAAACTTCATTGCATTCACAAGAACCAGTTTCTGTAAAACAATTTTTGTGCCGTGTGGTGACGGCGGAGTAGAATACATTTGTCACCAACCCCTACTCTTCCCGTGGGTGTCGTAAGAGGCGACTTAGGGACTACACATTAAACAGGGAACGGGCAGCAGCGCTCTCTGATACAGTAACCTTTTAATCTGCGATCTCCAACCCGCCTGCCAAGCATGGAGATTATGGCAAAACCAAACACTTAAGTGGAGGAGGCTCACAGTCCAGCCGGCCGTCCGTCGGCCGTTGATGTTGTTGATGAGTTTTTGTAAAAATTTACGGTTTGTGAATAAACTTAATGACAAAAAGTGTTTAACCGCTTTTTTGTTCTCAAGCCATAAACCGCAAACTATTTGACCTTTGTTCGAAATATTAACACTTGCATGTTATTGATTGAAATAAATAAATAAATAATAAATAAATCATTTATTTGCAATAAGTTTGAATTGACCATAACAACATACATATTAATTATTTATACACCTAAGTGAAGACTAAGTAAAGGAAAAATAGATAAGTTGTTTTGATCGTATAAATTGCTATACTGGGAGAATACTAAGACTTACGAGTTACAATATAAGTAAGTAAAATTTTCAATTTCGAATTAAACGCCAAACTAATAATTTATCTATTTTATTTGTTTGTTTTAAGAAATCGTGTAATACCTAGACCTATGTAATTTGTTCTAAAGAGGATGACGTCTTTAGTCAAAAAAATCTGTTCAGAAAGACATAGTTCAATATGAATAATCTCTTTACATCTTTCAAACGCTTTATTGGTGCCCATAAAAATAACGAATAATATCCAGGAAGCAAATTATTTAACCTCTATATATCATTTAGTTTTATAACATTGCTGTTGATTGGTTTTATTAGGTTCTACTGTAAAAATTAAAAAAAATGAAACAGTTGTAAACTTATAGGCGGCCTCCGTGGCCTAGTAGTCAATATTTCGGCGCCCATTATGGAGGTTCCGGGTTCGATTCCCGGTGGGGACACTGTCAAGCAAAAATCTCTTTGTGAGACTTTCCCCAGTTTGGTTAGGATATTGCAGGCCGAATCACCTGATTGTCCGAAAAGAAAGATGATTTCGTGCTTCGAAAGTCATGTTAAGTCGTTGGTCCCGGCTACTATCTAGTCGTTACATGAGCCAAGTCAGTGGCCTTTGGCGGCTCTATAACACTGACACCAGGGTTCGTAGGTTGTCGACCTTACAACCCACTCGATGATGATGATGATAGGCACGAATACCTAGTTATACAATCCATAGATATTTTTTTAAAGTTGTAGGCGTAGAATAACAAAACGTTCAATACAATAGATACGAGTTGGTTCAACGTCTTACCGTCACCTTGTCCTTCTAAGTTCCAACGCTTTTTATGATCAATCCACAACCTTACAGACAGACTCGGTTCTGTTATTAAGTCAGCTATTGGAGTATATTTTCAAATTAAAGTTCGTCCAACCTTTTCACCTTTTAAAGATTAAAAAGGGACAGGAGATGGACGTCCTAATATCAAACAACAACCAACAACTACTGTTTTTTCTTTCTTTTGTTTTTTTTTTAACAACTGATTTTATTAATTAGCGTTAGAGCGTCACATCAATAATTAGCCCCTGTCCTAGCCATGGCTATTTCTCTTTTTAGTATTTTTATATTTAAGGGATCCAGATTCCATATCACTTTACAGTTTTGCAATATCTTTAAAATTTACGAAATAATCGCCTAGACACTCTTAGCGTTTCCATTCTGTATAAATAATGTTATTAGAAACTGTGTTCAAACTTGTTAATGATAATGACATGGACGTAACCGACCGTAACTGAACCAACTTTTGTTAAAAAAATCAACAAAAACCGACAACGTACGTCATCAACTCATCATCAAAAGAAAGACGTATTACCATCGCTCGGAGCGTAATTAAATAGCTGATTTAAAGTAATGTTCCATTCCAATGTTCCATTGTGTGACCAATAAGAAACGGTTAATGGGTTTGTTAGCCGTTTTGGAACCTTTTGTCGGTGATACATCGTCTAACCTATAAAAGTATTTCATCAACAAATCGTATACGTCCTCACCAAGGGGCCGAGACTATTGAATAGAGGATCGGACTGTTTCTCAATTTACCATATTTTGTAAATTATTTTTAAAATATAGATTAGTAGCAGACGATTCGCGAAGAAAAAAAAAGAATCGGTTGAAAAACGAATTAACAGTGATTTTTTAAAGTTTCATTATGTATGTCTCATCCAAAAACGATTTTTTGTATGGAGATTATATAGCGTTATAACAAATGACGTCACAAGTGGGTATGTGCCTCTCTGTCTAATCTTGAATTTCAAACCTTTATAACTCGGTCAATTTTAAAGATAGAGCCAAAATTCTTTTAGTGTTCGATAGCAGAAACTAATAAGTTTGAATTTATAAAATTTAAAAAAAGTAGTCAGATCCCCTATTAAAGCATCCAGGCCTGAGTCGACCACGATGGCCCAGTGCGGGTTGGTCGACTTTCACAACCTTTGAATTTCTTCGCAGGAGTGCAGGTTTCCTCACGATGTTTTCCTTCAACGCAAAAGCGTCGAATAAACTTCACAGGAATTCGACATTAGAAAACACAATGGTACGTGGTGGGGATCGAACCCGCGTCTCCCGGACGGGAGACAGCGGTCCTAACCACTACACCATCGACGCTCTTCTAAAGTTTATGCTAGTTGTAATTATACTAATGTCAAATCAATATCCAACAAGAGTTGAGTCAACACTCAACACGCGGCCTCAATGCTGAAGTAAAAAAACACTACCAGTGTTGCCAGATCTACGGATTTGTCCGTGGTTTACGGATTTTTGGCCTCGCCTAGATCTTGATGTTTGACATAATTAAGTTAAAAAATATCTTCGATCAACAATTTCAACTAGATATCGGGTCGGAGCAAGATAACCGTCTCGGTAAATAACGCGTCACTTGCGGAGTGAGGTCTTATTGTGAATTAGTTCGGTTGAAACAAAACAAAACTAATAGTCATAGGAAAGATATTATATTCTGAAGATTTGCGATTTTATTACTTGGTATTAGAGTTGTTGTTAGATTGAACTTAAAACTGTTTTAAAACGTGTCTCGGTTGGTTAATAAACAAATGCAGCAGTATAAGTATTATATTGAACTGACGCAGACAGAATTTAGCTTTGATTTTGTATGCGACCCGATTATCTAGTTGTAATTATTGATCGAAGAAAAATATTAAATAAACAATATTAAAAAAAACATAATAAAGCCTATATTATATCAATATATAGGTATTAAATATAATGGTTAAATAAAATAGTGTATAGATGAAACAATATTACAACGATAAAATATAGTGTATTGTATTATATATATTGTAAAATATAGTGTATTGAATCAAACAGTCATGCAATCTTTCTAAGTTTTTTTAAGTAGGTATATATGTAAGTGTGTAAGTTAGCTTTTTGTTTTAAACGTCTTACTTTAAGTGACTTAAATTTAGTGAAACCGAGATTTAATTGCGAGTTTTCATTCTAACGTTTAATAAAAAGTTAAAACTTGAGCGAAACGTGAAATATTCAAGATAAGTCATGTTAAGTAAGTACTCAGAGTGACTAAGTAGGAATTCAAATATAGCAAAACACTTTGATATTATCAGATATCAGTCCTAGCACCTAGATAAGAGTGTGTTGAAGATTCTGAATAGGTACTCCAAGTAGTTCTTACTCATGAAAATTTGACATCATCGTTACAACTAATACAGCGACTCAGCGATCATATAGACATACAAACGACTTTAAGGAGAATTGATAATTGAGTTGTAACGAGAAAAGCATAAATTTAAAAATAAATTGCCTCTCTTTTTTATATATTTCTTTTTTTTAAACGCACATCAACAAAAAAACGCTTAATCTAAAAATTCGCCAAACTGCATAACAGTTTATTGGTGAAAATGATGCACCCTTAATTAAATTACAAGCACAATTACCTTAATTACCACTCAGTTACAGAATACTAAAATTAGGTACACATTCAAATAGGTAGGTAGTTATAGTAATCCTTCATTAAAACTTTTTAACAAACTTTTAGATTATTACTTTTTTTACAGCCAGTAAAAAGTACAGTAAGTAGCAAGCAAGCACATGCGGTTGGATCTTTGACCTCGAGAGCGCCCTTAATATCTCGTAGCAGTAGGGGCGTTATTCGTAATACAAATATTCATAATGCTAGCTATATATTAGCTATTTTACGTACATTAAAAAAACCAAATCGAATATCTAACTTCAACCAAAAAATACCTTAAAGGACTAGTGCGGAAGTGCCCGTTTTCCGGAAGTGACGCGTCCGTGCGTAACATGACGTCACACGAGCCCTTGCGGTCTTCTGATTCTGACCCATTGGCAGACTGTCCTCAACATTGCCTTTGCCTGACACGCTTCCACGAGGAAAAACTAACTTATTTTCCTTTGTTTGTCTGTCGCTAGGTAAATCGTTTTCTAAATGTGATTTATTACTTTGTGCAATATTGCAGATCTAGTTAGGTTGTTACTTACAAAATTGAATAATGAAAATAAATAAATAATAAATATGTGGGGACATCTAAACACACGGCCATCTGATCCCAAACTAAGCAGAACTATACATATAGGTACATAAATAGATAAATACATACTTATATACAACGTGTAACTAAAAGGGGGTATCAACCCGAAGAGCACCAACTCTGACATTGACTACAAATCACATGCTAGAATATTAGCCTTCTAAATTCACATTCTAATTAATAATAGATAATTGAATTCCAGGTTTCCATTTAATCAATTCAAATTCGCACAACACTAGCAAGCAATCAGCTGTTTAGGGTTATTGACCTTCGATCGCTCCTTCCGGAATAGTTTCCACCTCTTTCACTCCTAGCTGTGCTCCTGGTAATATTACATTTATCAAAATGTGTTCCGGATATGTTCAATGTTTTATTTTTCGTTTGTAGTTTTTACCAAGTCTAATTATAACTTGTTATTGTTCAAAACTAGGTTGTTGATGTTTGTGTGTGTGTTGTGTATATGTGCACAATAATAAAATAAACTTTTTTATACTTTTTAGGCCGTTCCAACGTAAGACGTGATACGATCATACGAGTATGCTAAAAATATGTTTTTAATTTAATAATTATTTTTTGCTTGTCCTCTGTGTGTACAATTTTGCAACAAACAACATCCAGACACAAGGCAAACACAAGTGCTCATCACACGAATGTTTGCTCTGGGCGGGATTCGAACCCGCGACCCTGTGCTTCGAAGGCAGGCTTACCAACTAGGCTACGGAGCAGTCAAAATATGTATGATGTATTTTGTTCCAACATGTTTTAAATCTTATAAATTATTCTGAGTTGCAAAATTAACAAAGAGTAATTTTAATAACAATAGACTACCACTTTAAGCTTGAGATAAATTAATGCCTATCTTTTTTCTCACTCGTTTGTGACGTAATTAAGTGTATGTTTTATTAGGCAGTAGCTAGGTCTGTTTTTTCTATGTCTAGGTACGAATACACAAATTAAATGAGAGCGTTGGTGGTCTAGGTTGGTAGGTTAAGGCCGCTGCCTCCCGTCTGGGAGACGCAGGTTCGATCCCCACCACATACCAATGTGTTTTCGAATTTCGAATTCATATGTACGTTTATTCGACGCTCTTACGGTGAAGGAAAACATCTCCTCCTACGCACACTCCTACGAAGACTACTCCACTAGACCACCAACGCTCTCAAGTTCAAAGTGCTGGCTAGTGTACCTACATCTTGATCTAGCTTCAATCTTAGTCAACAGATCAAATATAATACTTATTATTTATTAAAATAATCAACACTTATTCAAGAAATCAATTACTATTGGAAATTTTATTGTGATTCCATAATCTGATATCAATGGCTGACCCTTCCGTGCAATAAGTATTACGATTTCCAATGCTTTGTTAAGGTTCAATTATTTATCAGCACAAGACAAGGAAGTTATGTCAGATAATTACTTTTTTAGCTATAAGAAGATTTATTTCTATGATTGACCTTCTTTGCAGTAAAGTACAATCTTTATAAAACACGCGTATTTCGCCACAAAAACTAGGCATGCAAACTTAAATTTAAATATAAAACATTACTCCTTGAAATTACATTCTAAAAATTCCTTAACACTATAAAAATTATATGAATTTAATAGGTAATACAAACGTTTTTGAACATTGGTAAATTCAGTAATTTAATAGCTCGTGGGATCTTATTATAAATTTTGACGCACATAGCTAAAAAATTTTTCTGGTACATCGCATTTGATTTTTATTCTGAGTTTATCTACTATTGGTTTTGCTAGTCTTTCGTGAGTTTTAATTTTTTAATAATAACTTGTAAATTAAGCTTTTTTTTCGTCCAGATAAATGGGAAAAATAAAAATTATTTTTTTCTTTCGGTATATTTTAAAAAATTACTGTTAAATAATAGAAAATACTTTTTGTTCGGCTTTTTCTTTTATTCCCTAATCCATACAGTTTATTTGGCACCATAGGACATTTGGTTAATTTTTTTTGTTTTTTGTAATTCGATTTCTGACAAATTCGTTTTGGTGGCAAACTCTACATGCTATAAAAATATTTTTTTTTTGGAAGATCACTTTCATGATAGTGTCAATTTTTAAAATTACTAGCTACTCAATCGAAATTTTCCATCTAGAAACCTTGATTTGATAAAGGTGTTAGTGGTTTTTCAACTACTCGTAGGATTTATCTCCATTCTTCAGCTCCCTACTTCTGTAAGAATTTCGAAACAGCCACCTCAAATATTATCAACAAGCCTGCTGTCGCTTGTTTCTGACGATTCACTTATTTTATCAACAATAACAGTGTAGGTACTTTAGATAGATATAATCATTATTGTAGGATAAGTATGTACCGATAACACTTTAGAAAAAACATTTGGAAAACCGGAAAGGCGTTGACGACTCTTTTCTAAGAACAGACGAACTTCTTATAGCTGCATATAAGATACAGTCAGAGTTCATAGGATGTTGTTGTATCTCTTATATGATTTATAATTTATTCTATACTTTTTAATGCGTACTGTTACATTGTGGATCTCGTTACCTTTCGTTTTTCCAGAGAACTAACCCTATATAACCTCTTAATTTTTTTTATTAATAGACATCTTCTAGGCGAGCGTGCTCCACCTTCGACCTTATCATAGAGGCCAAACGCAAGCCTATAAGTTGTAAAAAGAAAACTGCAAACTCTTAGTTTAAACGTAGCGTAGTTCGTTTGTGTAGAACCTTAGTAGGTACTGTTTGGCCTGTTTATGTCGACTATCGTCGTTTAAGCAGTGCTATAAGGAAATTTAGCGGATCTTCATATTAATATGTTTAGCCACTGATTAGAATCAAGGCAGAACCTCAGATTTTATTTAAAATATTACTGGGATGAAATTAGATCTTGTAATCTCCATAGCAGATACCGAAATCTAAACCCATACAGCCCTTAATTTTCCGCAATGAAGTAGTTTATGAAACATGTAGGTTTCATTATCATTTGTTTGATTGATAGCCCTAAAATATGGCTATAATTCACAACATATTATATTCCCCATATACAGGTGTTTCCATTTACAGGTGGCTGGATGTGGAAAGCGGGTGATCGTGCGCTTTGGCGTGTCCTTGGGGAGGCCTACGTCCAGCAGTGGACTGCAATAGGCTGATTGATTGATTGATACAGGTGTTTCCGCTAAGTATAGCGACGGACGACGCAGGGATTTGGACCGAAAATAGTGGAATAGAAAATAACTAATGAATAAACACTTAAAGGTTTTCGCGTTTGTTAATATTAATAACACACATATCTACCGGGTCATTACCACGATTTTGGTTTATAACTTTTTAATGTTCTGCCGTGATCATGACTATTGCAACATAGTCGAAATATCGGTAAGCTCATTAAAAAGCTTATTTTAAACCACAATTGTGGTAACAACCCGGTAGATAGAGATATGTGTGTTATTAATAATAATGAAGTATACCTACTTGTCTCATTTACAAAAAAATCATAGTATCTCAGTTTTACCTCTAATTCTACGCTTAGCAATCGTCTCAGTACCAAAGAACCAAAGTAGTGCTCAAATAAAAAATATCAACGGCCCGTTACGGTCCACTGCTGGACTATGAGCTGCCATAATCTCCACGCTTGGCAGGCGGGTTGGAGATCGCAGTTTAAAAGGTTACTGTATAAGAGAGCGCTGCTGCTCGTTCCTTGATCAATGTGTAGTCCCTAAGTCGCCTCTTATGACACCCACGGCCACGGGAAGAGTGACAAATGTATTCTACTCTGCCGTCACCACAAGTAGTATTCATTGAAACTAAATGATATATCCATCGTTCTATCCTTAAATAGTGTTGTATTTTTGTTTTGTGTACTGTAAAAGAAATGCTTATTCTTAAATGTCTTCTTATAATCCACGTATTAAAAAAAAAATATCTACTTGCTACTACTACTTACCAACGCTAAATACTTTACTATTCACAATCATATCATAAATTCATGACAACGAGCTTCCGTCATAAACTTCAACAAGTTTTGAACCATTAAAATCACTTAAAAGCAATTAAAAATAATCCTTACACAAGACACGAAAGAATTCGGAAGTTTTTTATAAGAAGTATGCCGGACATGCTGATTTCGTTTTAAGAACGAAATCGAAAGGACAATAAATGTATTTATAAACCGATTAAGTTATTTATTATTTGTGCGTGAACGCAGGATTGGCGCCGCGCAGGGCTCCACCACGCTCCGGTCGAGACGCACTGTGTTACCAACTCACGACGTTTCTTCATAAGTTTACCTATTAGATTAACCCCTTATTCTAAAATAAAAATGATGCTTTTATCTATAAAACAAAGGAAGAAGCTGGTTCAAAAAGAAGAAAAAGAAGATGGCACGATTCTCTGGTAGTAGATATTACAATTTTTGTAATTGATTGTTAAGATTGTAATTGATTGGCCTCAACAAAAAAATAATAGCTATCTCAGCATTTTATGGCCAAAGTCAAAATTATCTATTATGTTGTTATTTAGGATGTTATTACATCACTTAAATCCGTCATTACATATTTTTGGGTGAGTTCACTAACACAATGGCGGAATCTGTGGAGAAGAGCTCACCGAAGAAACTCCACAGTCATGGCAGAATTCATTCAATGGCATATTTAGGAAAATCCGCTAAACCAAATATTTTTTTTTCGTTATATCAGCATTTTATGTCAGAATTCGTTCAGCATCAATGGCATATTTAGGAAAATAATATTTTTATGAGTTACATTAGTCAAAATGTGAAATATCATCGTTATCTGAGTTGGCAACACTGTCGCGTCGCACGCGCAGACGGATCACGCCGGAGGCACTTTCGAAATGAGAATGTGGGCCGATCAGATACGTCAGTCAAGATTTGCGAACGAGATAGATTAGGACGCAAAATATGAGTAATTGTGAACATATTTATTTAGGTCTAGGCTAATTCCACTTGTAAAGCATATGCACAGCTGATAGTTTTAAGTTATCTTCTTCCTACCTTCCTGCCCCTACGTGGGGTCATCACATGTGTCTATAGTGTTAGTCAAATTGTAAAAAAAAGTATTCGAGGAGTGCAGTGTAAACATAAAAATATACAAAAATGGTTTACTAATAACCCTAAACCTTATTTAGAAAAAGAAAATAGGTTGTGTAGGAATTAATAATTATGTTCTTATTTTCCCTGTGTTATTTTTATAGGTATATACACCGTGAAATTTAACTGTTTGTTTTTCATTAACAACTTTTCCCAAGGAACATGGGCTGGCAATTGAAAAAAAATATTGCTTCCCCCATAGTAAATCGATCAGCTGGCCGCGTGGTTTTGTATGAACGGGAAAATAAGAACATAGTTATTAATTCCTACACAACCTATTTTCTTTTTCTAAATAAGGTTTAGGGTTATTATTAAATCATTTTTGTTTTTTTTTTTATGTTTTCACTGCACTCCTCCTCTGTGAGTTCTTATGAATAAAAACAAAAATATTGAATGAATTCATGAATATAATAATGAATTTATATTCGCTTATCTGTTTCAACTTTTAACCTTTACTTTGTTTTATTATACCGGTTTTAATTTTACAGCATCATTAGTGTATTTCGCTAATCAGTATGATAAATGGATGTTCATTTCGCTGTAAAAACTTATTTTGCATTCTGGCTCACTATTTTGACTGCACCTGTTGAAGTAAATACATTTTTTTCATTTGTGATCGTGTAATCGATTATGAAAATCAAAATTCGAGACGCTTTGAAACTAGTGTAATAAATTTAAGATCGGACGGGAAAATGTATAGTCGTTTGTAGATTTATGTAGGTATATTACGTAGAGATCAGAAATCACACTTATATTATAAATGTGAAAATATATCACGCTTTAAGTACTTGGATGAAATTTGTAATGGAGTTAGTTTGTAACCTGGATACTACGAATAAAGAACCTTTCGTAGACTGGATACACATAGGATACTTTTTACGGGAAAAAATCTTATTCCCACGGGAAAATCTTACATAACGCGAGCGTAGCCGCGGGCGGACCGCTAGTAAGGAATATGGATCGCGACTACGCTACGACTTGTATTTACGAGTACTAAAGTATAGGGGCTAAAACAGCCTGAAACATCTACCAATTTACAAGCATGATTGGACACAGTATATTTTAATAATTTCATGCGTGACAATCGCGCCATTTGCAATACTTACTAGAATGCCATTGCCAGGTTATGATTACTTATGATCGTGGATAAGTTAAATACTAGAAGCGAATTACCTTTGCTTATTCTATAACACCATGAATTTTAATTTGAAATTGATATTGATCAGCCCATAAAACCTCCCATCAATTTCTCCCTTCATAGTAGATATTGTAGAGGTTATAAATAGATCAGCTGGTTGCGTGATTATGTATAAGAGGGTAAATTTTTCAGCATTTTCCTTAGGGTAAGGTTGTTCAGTTTCATAGACAAAACTATCATGAAAATTTTCTGCCTTCATCATCATCATCGTCGTATGGGTTGTAAGGTCGACAACCGACCTCACAAACCCTGGTGTCAGTGTTATAGTAGAGCCGCCAAAGGCCACTGACATGGCTCGTGTAACGACTAGATAGTAGACGGGACCAACCGAAGCACGGAATCATCTTTTTTTTCGGACAATCAAGTGATTCAGCCTGCAATGTCCTAACCAAAGTGGGGAAAGTCTTACAAAGATATTTTTACTTGACAGTGTCCCCACCGGGAATCGAACCCGGAACCTCCGTAATGGGCGTCGAAATCTCGACCACTCGGCCACGGAGGCTGTTATTTTTCTGTGTATAGGGTACACTGAAACCAGTATTTTTGTGTGCAGCCAACCCAGTATAAAACATAATTAATTAATACTTAATTAATCTTGATATTTATTTATCTTTATGTTTAATGCTAATAAGCCGCAAAATTAATTCTTAACTTATTCTACTTTCTGTGGAAATATACTTTTTCCGCACCACTTTTCATAAAATCCCGTCAATAATGTCACATTGCATTGTAATTGGATTCGAGAAACGGAAGCACGATCTACTTAGAGCCCAGGGGGCCGTTTCACGAAGCTACAAGTTACAAGTACAATTCGATGTACATTGCGTAGACATAAAGATAAAACGATAAGGGTATACAGTTTAGGCGAATTGGCTACGCAATGAATATCAAATTGTAACTTGTTACTTACTTGTAACTTGATGCTTCGTGAAACGGGGCCCAGGTGTTTATTGAATGATGAACCTTTGCAAATTGCCTCTAGGTACATATTTGGGAGTGCAGAATTGCTTCCGTCCACTCTATAAAAGAGTTCACTGGTGTTATAGACTATTGTCTTAGATCGATCAAATAGATAGGCCTGATAAATTTAGAGATACGAGTACACAGAGGATCGAGCAGTGGTGTTGTTTGCAAGACGGATCAAAGTCGAATAAAGAAAAGAAAACCGACAGGTGTGTTTTAAGAGTAACATAGCAACGAACGCTTAACACGGTAGTGGCCTCGATTCGGGATGTCACGCTCTAATCCTTAATTTAAGTTAGTCCGTCCTTTTTACCTTTTAATTATTGAAAAAGGACAGGAGATGGCCAGCCTAATATTAGAGCTGTCAATCATCGAATTTGAACTTTATGGTCGATTGCACAATTCTAGAGAGCATGCGACTTAAAGATCTCGTAAACTGACAGCTACGCCCTTATTTTAAGTTATCATTCGTTCAAATTAATATCATTCGTTCATCACCTCTCTTTCATTGGTCATAAAAACGAAAAGGATAGCTGGATTTTAAAATTAGAATTAGAGCATGACATCCCGAATCGAGGCCAGCTTTACGCATGCGCCCTCCAACACACAGGTACACGTAAAAAATAGTAGTTTTTCAAGGAAGGCAGAAGCCTTAATAGTTAATAGAAATTAACAATTTACTTCTCATAATTGTTAATAGAAGTCTGTTAAAAATTACAATCCGAAAAAGGTAAAAACTAAGTGTATTTCTTTAAGTAGGTCAGAATATGATAAGTGTAAAAACTACTTTTTCCATCTGAACTTAGACATTGATAAAGAGGTGTGAAAAGTTGCTACCTTTTGTTAAATATCAAACTCATCAAGTAAAATTTGAGTAAGTTATATATTTTTTTATCTTTGAGCCATTAAAAAGAGAAGATCTTACGTGTACTACATTCTTATCCTATTTAGTATTGTTTCCATGTTACCTGGTTGTCTGGAAGACATTGATACCTTAGCAATAGGTCCACCAGTTGTACTATTTTCACTTTTGTATATACTGTATGTTTTTGTTTGTGTGCAGTAATAGTACATTGTTATACGAGGGGTGAAAGTAACTTATTTAGCGCCGAGAAGGGGTTTAGGGCCCTAATAGTTCCAGGCACTAAATAAGTCTTTAACCAGAGGTAAACACTGTGCTTTTCATTACGAATGGAAAGTAAAAATAAAAACACGAATTAGCTAAAGAAAAAATGAGTGACTTCCATATCTGAATCAGATGAACTCATTGTAAAAAACCCTACAACTCGAC
This sequence comes from Carpatolechia fugitivella, assembly GCA_951230895.1. Classification (NCBI taxonomy): domain Eukaryota; kingdom Metazoa; phylum Arthropoda; class Insecta; order Lepidoptera; family Gelechiidae; genus Carpatolechia; species Carpatolechia fugitivella. Next base: position 3,001,447 of record OX579657.1, read on the forward strand.
AAACAAATTATAATCGGATTGTTGCTTTCCCGCCTATTTTTACTTTACGTGCCGGCCAGCTTTTGAGTCATTATTTTTAATTTCCATCATTGAAAAATGTTAAATATTTTGCCCAAATCTATTTTATATTAAAGAAATAGTTGAAAGTTTATTATTAATAAAGTTATTTAAAAAATCTATATTCTTATTTCTTCTTTAATACTTAACTTTATGTTATTTCAATTTAACATTGCGCTGTAATTGAATGGCTGTATAGAAAGATGGAACATAGTTCAATACAAATGTGAAATTAGAACCAGTTTTTTTTTAATAATTTGCCAGAATGAATGAAAATGAATGACAGCTGTCAGTTGAAAGTGATTCTCCCTCCGGGCTGAAAAGTATTACCTTCAATCCGCTCCTCAGGTAACTTCCGAACTGCTTTCAGAGTCCGAATCATTCTTTATTGTAATTGGTGTGCTACGGGTACATGACGAAGCAATAATACAAAACAATGAGTATATGTATAAGTTAATAAGTGTAATTAAAACTTAATTAAATTAAATTGCAATAAAATTATCAAATAAAATAAAATGTTAGTACTAAAATATCACATGCTGCCACAAACCTTAATCTATTATTGTTAGTATTTTAAATTGAGATAAGAAGTACTCTTTTAATTTAAGTTTGAATGATGTTGAATGATGTATATATATGTTATGTTTGAATGATGTTAATAAGTATGTATTTATCTATTTATGAAGGTATGTATATCAGCTATCTAATTCCTTTCACTAGTATCCTTAGGCTCTGGCCTACCTAAATGATGGTCGCGTGTGGGATGTCCCCACATTATTTGTTTATTTTTGTGTTTTGTTCTGCCTTAACATGGGTTGAGGACAAGTTTAAATGAATTTTCAAACTATTTTTGTAACAAATAAAAACATCTGATATTATAAAAAATTGTTATCATTGGCATTTATCGGTTTTACTAATTTTCTTTTAAATATATGTTTTAATTTAATATTTCAATTTGCAACTCAACTACAAATTTCCGATTGTCAATCAAAATAACAAATATATATTTCTTAACAAAAATCTGGTTTATTTCAATATTAGTGAATTTTTATATAATAGGTGTTACATGATTAAGGGAAACCTTCTGTTTGGCCCTGAGGGTAGACCTCAGCGACGACGGGTAATTAAGTCATAGTTTTATTTTTATCATCCATCGCGGTAATTATCCGCAGAAAATCCGGTCTCTCCAATTATTGTTTTTTTTTTTTGTTTGTTTTGTTTTATCGGCAGCAAGTATGCAAGATACAAGAATAATTTAGCATTTGTGAGTGATAAGAAATGACTGTGGATTGTGCAGAGATGCCTGCGCTGAATAGAGTATTTGACTACTTTTTTTATTTTATAAATCCAAATTTGTTAGTTTCTGCTGTCGAACACTAAAAGAACTTTTGCTCTATCTTTAAAATTGACCGAGTTATAAAGGTTTCAAATTCAAGATTAGACAGAGAGGCACTTACTAGCATGTGACGTCACTTGCTTGTAACGCCATATAATCTTCATACAAAAATCTTTTTTGAAAGAGACAGACATATTGAAACTTGAAAAAATCACTGTAAATTGGTTTTTCAACCGATTTTGTTTTTTTCTTCGCGAATCGTCTGCTACTAATCTATATTTTAAAATTAATTCGTAAAATATGGTAAACTTAGAAACAGTCAAATACCCTATTAGGGTATGCCAGACCCGGTGCGGGTTGGTCGACTTCACATTTATTCACATTACCTTAACCTCCAGACCGTGTGCAGGTTCCGATGTAAACGATATTTTTTATTCATCGTTTGCATTATGCATCACGAAAATACCATGTTCTTTTTGAATGATAGCAAGGTGTTTTTTTAAGTCGACTGCCGCCTGATGCAGATATCTTTTCAAATATTTTTGGTTGCAACTTGACATGTTCAAAAATATTCAAAAATATTTTGTACAAAGTATACATTTAATTTTTATAAGGTATGGATTTTTCATTACTTTTTCCTCTTCAACACCTTTTTTCACCAACCAAGTTATGTACGAGTATTAATGGTGTTTATACTGACATATTCGTTTATTAAAACTCGTAGTTAAAAGCCGTAATTATGCTTATAAAAAAGAAACATACTATCGTTTTGTAGTTGGAGCTAAGTTTGTGAAATCTTCATTTAATTGTTTTACATTGAATGTTGTTTTATGAGTGTTTTAGTATTGATATTTAATGATAAATGTGAATATTAAGGATACTCAAACTGGGCGCGATATAATAAAGGTTAATTTTTACAACTACTACATGATCAATTTTACCTGTAGTATATAATAGCTTTTGTAGGGTACTATGTACCTACCTTTCTTAACCATTTCAATTTAATTATTTACTATCAGTTTTCTCACAAGTGTATTGAAAAACGTCGTACAACACACGGATCTTAGGTTTTATAACAAACTCCTGATATTATAAACCCTCGCCTGCGGCTCGGGCTTACAAAAGTCACCTCGTTTGTAATATAATATGCCACCTACGATCCTTGTATCGTAATGTACTATAAATTAATTTTAATTGCAATTAGAGCTTAATGATTATTAGTTAATTCGAATTTAGCTAATTTTAAATACTATTTGGTAAAAGCCACCCTAATCTCAAAGGACAGCCTTCTCTTTTTTGGCAGTTTTTAATTTATTTATGATGGATCTCTGAGAGTAACAGACTCATCCACATATTCGATCAAACAATCAGTAATTAATTAGTAGGTATCTATTGTTTTAAGAACATTTGTTAAGGCTGCCGGTGTGAAACATACTCTTCTTTCTATAGTAGTCTCGTATTTAAAGGTAATTAAACTCTACAGTAAAATTCAAGCGGTTAACATAAGTAAAGTAAGTAAATAGTAAGTAAATAATTTATTTCCTTTACAAATATGTTTACAAAATTTGTTGTTTGCTATAATATTAGACTAATGAGCTATTAATATTTGTAAAGGCTGGAGCCTAAACTAGGATAACCTGTACTTTAGGACTCCAGGCCTCCAGGCCAACATAAAACTCAAATATCGTTAATTTCTCAGGTACAAAGTCCTATTATTGATTTAAATTCAAATTAAATTAAACTATTTTGCTTACACTCAATTTAAATAAAAATTAAGTTAAACTATTAAAATTAAAATTATTACATAGTTAAATATAAAATTGAAATTATAAGACCTTGCCTGAAAAATGTACTTATAAAAACTAAAGAATATTGTTTTCTTGCGTAAGTACCTATTTTTACAGAGATCGCCGGGTATTTTTAATTTTTCACTTGGATTTAAGATAATATTACCTACAGAATATGATTACTGAGATAATGTAATTAATTTGTTTAATGCTTTTTAACAATCAGTACGACTTACCATGGTTGTATGATAAACAGCAAATGTTGATTCAACAAGCAGCTTGCAAAGTTCAAAAAAAGTTTCTGCAAGCCCGCACTTAGTCAAACACTTGCTTAGGTAATAGCAAACTCGCGAAAATGTTATCAGGGGCACTGGTACAAAATAACTTCTATCTTTAAAATAGTCAACGTTCTCGGTGTCGTTATCTCGGCATTGTTTTTATTTTTGAATGTCGAACGCGTCCGTCGCGCTGGACGGTCGGAGAGCGACTGCGCGTTGTCACCGTGCTTGTTGCGTAGGAAGCGCAGGCGCACCCCTTTTATACTGAACTGATAACAGCGTAAAAGCCTGAAATTCTACGGCTCTAGGGCTCTTGTGACGTCATGGTTCATTCATAAATGAGATGACAAATAACTACATCATTTATTACTGATGATAGTATTATGCGGTTTTAGCCCCTGAATATGTGAATGTAGAGCGTCGGTGGTCTAGTGGCTAGAGCCGCTGCCTCCCGTCCGGGAGACTCGGGTTCGATCCCCACCGCGTATGTGTTTTCGAATTTCAAATTCATATATACGTTTATTCGACGCTCTTACGGTGAAGGAAAACATCGTGATGAAACTTGCACACTCCTGCGAAGAAATTCAAAGGTTGTGTGTGAAGTCGACCAACCCGCACTGGGCCAGCGTGCTCGACTATGGCCTAATCACCCTAATTAAGGGTAGGCTCGAGCCCCTCGGTGGGTACGTATATGAGCTGTTTATGTTGATTGTTTAAAATGTGCGTGATGTCCGTGGTGTAGTAACTGGTGGAGTCAACTCATTCAAGAAGCAGTGGTTCGATTCCCGTATCGATGTGTTTTCGAATTTTTGATGCTGTGACAGATCAAGAAAAAAATAGTGAATCGTGCGAGACATATAATATTAGTGCAGAAAATAGAGCCAAATCGTAGAATTGACCACATCATGAAATGCTCGAGAATTTGTGGGCCAGATCATTAAACCGTGAACATTTCACGATTTTGTCGTCCAATATTGGCCATATCATGAAAAAAATAGGGCGTCCATGAAATATTTAATAAGAATCTAATTATGTTTGGTACTGCTCTCTAAGTCCGACAGACATTAACACAATACTTTTTCATCATTAACTCTTTTTTTATTCCTCATTTTAATAACGAGTTATTCACTTTTTCACTGCGAGAAATAACGCGGCCGCCATGTTGATACATAAACAAAGTCTCTATTATAACGTCCTTGAAACAAAGCGCTTCCAGCGCCTCTATCGGCAATTTTATTAATGTAATCATTTTACGATATAATCAAATAATCTTGACCATTTCATGAAGTAGCTGCGTTTTTAGTTGATCATATCGACAAACGATTTCTTATCATTGATCTGGCCAAGGCACATCATGATGTGGCCAATGGACAGTGAAAATTTCATGAAATGCGACCATTTCATGAAACGATCGAAAATTTCATGATGTGGGCAATTCTACGATATAGCCACGACATTCTTACATAAATAGAAAAATACATAGGTACTGTGTGTGGGTCACGGCAGGGTTAGCCGTGTGGTGACGGCAGAGTAGAATACATTTGTCACCAACCCCTACTCTTCCCGTGGGTGTCGTAAGAGGCGACTTAGGGACTACACATTGAACAGGGAACGGGCAGCAGCGCTCTCTGATACAGTAACCTTTTAATCTGCGATCTCCAACCCGCTTCCAAGCGTGGAGATTATGGCAAAACCAGGAGGCTCATAGTCCAGCAGTGGACTGTAACGGGCCGTTGATGTTGACTGTGTGTGGAATATGCAGTGTAGTAATGCAAACTCCGTGCTTACTTTGCGGTTGTTTAGATGCTGCTGGCAGTTTAAAGTTTCCTTTAAATATAGTAAAAGTATAAAACAAAGATGAGACTTGAATTTGATATGTAGTAGTGTCATGGTGTGATAGTCCAGGTGTTTGAACACATTGGCGGAATTGTAAATACACAAAAGCCACAGTAAAAGAAAAAAAAATGAAGTGATTGCAAGTCCGCGTTGTTATTATTGTATGGGATGTTCCTCATTAGTGTGATGAAGCTGTTCGTAGATCCTGTTGTACCGAGTAGCGACCTCCTCTGAGCTACGTCACTCGTACATTACTTATATAAACAATATCCATACACATGGCAAACATAAGTGCTCATCACGAATGTTTGCCCTGGATGGAATTCGAACCTGCGACCCTGTGCTTACAAACTATGCTAGGGGCCATAAACGCACGCACTGAAATCGATTAAAGCACCCGTAATCGCGTTCCGAATTACTGTCAGCTGTCAAAACTCATACGTTTTTTTGCTTTTCTGATCGCTGACAGCGCTGAAAGTCTGATTCGGAATGCGCCCAAAATGTAAACATGATAAAAATGTTATCTAAAACGTTGCCTTTAGTTTCCCTTTGTGACTAAGAAGCGATTAAACATAGCGATTACACTATGTGGAAGGTGATTTCCCTAAAGCAAGCGACGATCCATTATGAAATTTCCAAACAGCGATCCACTACATTAGAAGGAGATTATTTATGAAAGAAAAAATAATTAGGTATTTAGATTTTTACGCCTAATCGCCCTAATTCCCAGGGTAGGCTCGAGCCCCTCGGTGAGTATAAGTATAAATCTGTTGATGATAAAGTAGAGTCTGTTGATGGTCACTATTTAGAAGTGGATATTTTATGCGGTTTTCACCCAACCGACCCATAGACAATCTTACCACTTTCATGAGTCAGCTCCAATTAAGTAACTTAATAAAGTCTCCGTATGGACTGTAAGGTCGACAACCGACCTCACAAATCCTAGTGTCAGTGTTATAGAGCCGCCATAAGCCACTGACAACGTGCCTTCCGAAGCACGGAATCATCTTTCTTATCGGACAATCAGGTGATTCAGCCTTCAAATTCATAACCAAACTGGGGAAAGTCTCACAAAGATATTTTTGCTTGACAGTGTCCCCACCGGGAATCGAACCCGGAACCTCCGTAATGAGCGTCATAATCTCGGCCACGGAGGCTGTTGTTTTATTATAGCCTTAGTTTCCTAAATAATAGTTCCTCGTGGGACATATTGTCATTTTCTAAGGTTAGTTCCTTGCTTGCGTGCGTCATTATCAATATTTGACTAGAATTTCAAGTATTTTCCTTTTCTTACAAATTAGAAACCAATGCACGTGATCCATCTCACGTTCACCGTACGCCGTACGTCCTAGCACCTAAGCCTCCCAGGAAAACCTCAAGACAAGGAAATATTGCCTATATTCATACGACAATACGTTACTACTTGACACACCTCTGCAAGCAATCAATCTTCTAAATATAACAATTATTAACGCATACAACATTACAAATTTTGTGCGACATCCATCAACAGCTCATATACGTCCCCACCGAGGGGACCCTACCCTACCCTACCCTACCCTACCCTTAATTAGGGCGATTAGACCTTAGTCGCTGGCCTAGTGCGGGTTGGTCGACTTCACACACAACCTTTGAATTTCTTCGCAGGAGTGTGCAGGTTTCATCGCGATGTTTTTCCTTCACCGTAAGAGAGTCGAATAAACGTACATTTAATTCGAAATTCGAAAACACGTGGTGGGGATCAAACCCGCGTCTTCCGGACGGGAGGCAGCGGCCCTAACCACTAGACCACCGACATCCATCAATATATAAAAGGCAATTTATCTGATCGTAGGTTCGTCCAGTTCTTGATGCATTACCATTGCATTACATTACCATTTGTTTACTGAACAACGCCAAACATCGCCAATCATCGCTACGAATGGCTACGATCGCTACGCCGTAGCGCAGCGTAGCGCGGTCATCTTTTTCTTCGTGTGTTCTAAGGTCGACAACCAATCCCACAAACATAAAAACCTGGTGTCGGTCTTATAGAATCGCCAAAGGGCACCGACATGTCTCATGTAACAACTACTTCCTTAGATAGCAGCTTAGACTCACGGCTAACGTGCCTTCCGAAGCACGGAAAAACATCTCACTTTTCGAATAATCAGGTGATTCATTTGCAATGCAATGTAAACAAACCAAACAATGCAAACAATGTATGCAAACCGGCGAAAATCTCTCAAAGAGATTTTTGTCTGACATTTCTACTGGGATTCGAACCCGGAACCTGCTTAATGAAAGTCAAACGCTCTACCGCTAGGCCAAGGAGACTGTTTCAAAGGATCTACGCGTCATACACGCGTTGCTACGGTTGCTACGCCCTAGCAGCGGCTACGTAAGCTTTGCCGCGGTTAGCTACGTATGACACGGAAAATATCAAATCACTTCAAAAATAAATTCAGAAGAATTTCCAAGGCAGTTTTAAAATAGGCTTAAAAACATAAGATGTATATAATTTTAATGTTTCAAATATCGAAAAAAGTATTATAAATACATATTTCAAATATTTGTGATCGAATCAGCCAGTTTGATCAGGCACACTAGGTCAGAGCATAAGTACGCAGTAAGGCAGACTAGACGACTTTATAATGAGGTAAATTAAAGAACTAAGCAGTCTACCCACGTCACTTGGCGGTGTGGTCGCGATGCTCTGGCCAGGCCCACTGAGGCACTGACGTTCCGTGACCTTTGTAAACAGTAAACATATTTTTTATTAGATCACCAACGCAGCGTACATTAAAAAAAGTTTAGAAAACAAACAATTATGAATTTACAAGCTCAATGCCACTCCAATAATAGGCGACAAACATTTACAAAAAAATATCGTTGAAGTGTTATGCCTAACTTAACCAAGACACAAAACAAAAGGGGTCCGCGCCGCTTTACCTACTTAGTGACCAAGACTAGTCCTTATAAACTAATGTATAGTAGTTTAGGGATTAATGCCTTTATCAAACTGGAGACTCTTTCACAAAGCTAGAAACGTATTTTTTCTTGAACGAAATAACCTAATCATGTCTAGGACAAGATTTGCCTTAGGCTATAGGCCTATTACGTATTTAAAAACTGGGTTTTAATGCGTCACATCACATGACACTCGATCTAGTTGCAATGTAACGTATGAGCAAACTCATTGACGTAGGATTGACCATTAGCCAGTAAACAAACAAAAACATTGCGAATTTTTTAAAAAAATATTAGAAAGTAGACGCGTTATTGATGGATAAAAAAACAGCCCAGGTAGACTAATTAGTAGTAGACAGACTGCAAATTAATTAATTTCTAGCAGAAGAATCGCAGTTTTAAGCTAGGGTGCATACGATATAACTGCAAGGTGGTTTGGTGGGCTAGAATGGGATCCGGAGGATGGTCGCCACCGTCGAGTTCAACCACAAAAACAGATGGATAGGGTCCGATTAACGACACAAGCATTAGGTTAGGTCCGTTTAAAAAAAAACGAAGCGAGACCATTTGGACGGGCTTCTCAGGGACTGGCATCTGAAATTCCAAGATCGAGATGCTTAGCGAGAGCGAGGGGAAACCTTTGCCCTGCAACACACTAGGGTTAAAAAAAACAGGACCAACGGCCTAGTGTGCCTTCCGAAAAAAAACATTAACTCAGATTAAGTAATATTCTAACTTAACAAAGTGGTTTTTGTTTGACCACAGTCCACAGTGTCCTCATCGGAATTCGAACCCAGAAACTCTGTAATAAGGACCGAATATTACCACTCGGCCATGAAGGCTGTTCAATGGTTGTGGTGTTGTGCATAAGTGTAGGTAATGTCTCTTCTCCACAGATTCCGCCATTGTGTTAGTGAACTCATCCAAAAAAATGTAATGACGGATCTAAGTGATGTAATAACATCCTATGGAAATAAATAATTTTGACTTTGACTTTCTCATTCAATAGAATCCGGCAATAATGTAAACAAACCAATTTAAACGCGATTACTCCGTATATACTTACATTTGAGTATCAATCCGGATCATATTCACATTTCAAGGAACCATACATTCTTCTTACAATCATTTCGCCCCCTTAACTTCTTTATGATAGTTATTTTAATAAAAAATACTCGGACGACAAAACTTTCAATAATTTGTAAAACTGCCATATTAATTTTTTACTCGTCAAAGTCTTGTTTGTATTTGAAAAGTTAGTGTCAAAAATTATCTTGTTTACATTATTGCCGGATTTTATTGAAAGGGACCTTAGATATAAAGATTTTGATTAGGTACTTTTTTATACTTATCCTTTTTTGGAAGTCCCAAGTTATAATATACATTCCAGGCACCCATCTCAGTTTCCTCATTTGAGTTGTTTACATTTTGATCCTTTTTATTAATGAACGAGTTAATTGACATCATAAAGGTATCTTTAAAATTCTAAATATACACTGTGACGTGAAATTTAATTCGTTTTAATTCCTTTGCGACAATGCTCAGTCTATGAAACTGTGAAACATAGACTGTCTAGACGCCAATAATTGGCTCTTTCGTACTAAACAGCTCAGCCATCTGGACCGATTTAAACAGCTCGGCCAGCTTAACCGATTTACTATTGGAGATGTAGATATATTTTGTTTTGCATCCGAGCAATTCTGTTCCTTGTGGAAAGTTGTTCAGTTTCATATGAACTATCAGGTTGTATAAATCACAAAACAAAACAATAATATTTTCCCGGATGAGCTGTTAACTAACTAACCACCGTTCGCTAGAAATGCTAGATATATCGTCCTCGACGTTCGACATCTTGAGACAAAATAACAGCAGCGCAATATACTGCGAGTACGGTATCGCAGATGCATCGCCTTCGGTGTAAACAGCCTTCTGACGCAGCGGGCTGCAGACGCAACGCATCGTGCTGCAAACGCATTCGGTGTGTGGCAGCCTAATCATGATCTAATCATGTGAATGATCAAAACAACCGAAAAAACCATGCTACAAACACATTACTAAGTGTAAGTACATGTTTTTCTAATTAGTATTCTTCGTTGATGCCATGCCCATGAGCATAATACAATTATGGTGAAATAGATTATTCGTTGGGTGAATCAGATAGAATTACCCTTCGATACCAAGGAATTACCAGATGAATTGAAACGACCGGAATTTTCCTGACATTTCCGGGATTGCCTTATGTTAGGAAAACTTTTTTTAGATGTTTTTTTTTCTGTTTAGTCGCAGAGTGATGTCAAAATAGTAGTTTATGAAACTGTTACATAATGAGGGGTATTAAGTTTCTGTTTAGATATAGATAAGCATACGAGTGTTTTAATACCTAGTTATGTGTAGTTTTATACACTACTTTATCTACTCTCATACATTGGTGTTGAACAAAAACGAAGTACCTTTTTTTGCATTTTCCATTCCATAAAACCTTCATAGCATTTATCATATATTTTTTTCGACTTTGCTGGTAAAAGATTATGAGGCATTTCCGTCGTCGCATTTAAACAGACGCTCCACAGACAACATTTTGGGCGCATGAAAAGCAAAAAAATGTATGGCTGACAGTGATTCGGAACGCAATTACGGGTGCTTTAATAGATTTCAGCGCGTCTCAGAACGCATGCGTGCGCCTTTTTTTTCGTATTCAGCCTAAAACCATAGACTAGTTTAATGAATAAAAAAAGATAGCGGTACTATAATGAGTTTTATATTTAATTTTATGTACATGCGTTTATAAACTGTGCCAATATAAAACCGATTTGGATTTTGAAATTCGAATTTTACGATATGAGATAAGATAAAAATATTTTTTGTTTAAAACTTAGTTCAATTAATATAAAGATTTTTTCTGCCTGGGCAAGGAGGAGTAAAGGAAAAGGAAAATGAAAAATCCCTTTAAATGAGAAAATTAAAGACCCTCGTTCAGAAGGCAGTCACTTTACATCAATACTATAGACCAGTCTTTCTCAAAGTGGGCGATAACGCCCCCTTGTGGGCGCTGGAGGCCTGCAGCAGGGGGGCGTTGGCGTCGTTTAAGAGGCGATGACTGATTTGTAACTTTATCTACCTTATATTTTAAAATTCATTGAAATTTAAACCTACTATACAACATCAATTATTTAGTTTATATTTCTGCCCTGTATGATGGTATAAAAACTAAAAATAACATGGCTTTTGTAGGATAGCCCGTACGCAATCAAGTTATACCCGACTGGGTGTTGGGTGCTTTTTCAAATGTCAACAAAACAATATCACTCCAGGTGGAAGAATAATTTATAAAACTAACAACGAACGAGGAAATAAATACCAAACTCAAAAATGGCTAATTAAATTAATTAAAGTAATGAATGTCATTGAGGTTTTTAAAGTTTGGAAATGTAAAAAAAATTGGGGGCGCTGAAAAATTATTAATGTTCAAAGAGGGCGGTAGACGAAATAAGTTTGGGAATCTCTGCTATAGACTATACCCATACGATAAAGATGAAGACTAAAGACTCTCTTCTTTTTTAGCACAAATATCTACATTTATAAATTTTTATTTTTTCAATATTAACTTGTATTTTTAATACATCATCAACAGCTCATATACGTCCCCACCGAGGGGTTCGAGCCTACCCTGAATTAGGGCGATCAGGCCTTAGTCGACCACGCTGGCCCAGTGCGGGTTGGTCGACTTCACACACAACCTTTGAATTTCTTCGTAGGAGTGTGCAGATGTTTTCCTTCACCGTAAGAGCGTCGAATAAACGTACATATGAATTCGAAATTCGAAAAAACATAGGTACGTAGTGGGGATCGAACCCTCGTCTCCCGGACGGGAGGCAGCGGCCCTAGCCACTAGACCACCGACGCTCTTAATACAATTAAAAGCTAACTTACAAATAAATAATTAACGTACAAAACAGGAACCAAATACTTCCAACCTTGCCAAAGCAATTTAATTCGGCCTAGGGTCTTAACACCCGCTATAAAGTGAGTAAAGTAACTCTATCTTATGTTCTAAAACCTTGAAATTACCCTGTTTAGATAGATAACACTACACTACTCGTCGAAAAAGGAAGTAACCTTGATCTTGTAAATATTCTAATTTTGCTATCGTGTGTGAGTGAGAGGTCTAGTGAGAGCGTCGGTGGTCTAGTGGTTAGGGCCGCTGCCTAACGTCCGGGAGACGCGGGTTCGATCCCTACCACATACCAATGTGTTTTCGAATTTAGAATTCATATGTACGTTTATTCGACGCTCTTACGGTGAAGGAAAACGTCGTGATGAAACCTGCACACTCCTGCGAATAAATTCAAAGGTTGTGTGTGAAGTCGACCAACCCGCACTGGGCCAGCGTGGTGGACTCCTAATCACTCTAAATCAGGGTAGGCTCGAGCCCCTCGGTGGGGCCGTATATGAGCTGTTTAAGATGCTATCGTGTATTATAGGAGCAGCGACTTCTCAATAACAGTAATTTTTTTTTTTTATTTAAATTTACATGGAATATGCGATTCCTGTGGAGTTTCTTTCGGTCGTTCTTCTCCACAGCGAGCGTACACTGGTAGTGAATGTGCCAACCATGATAGCTTTGACGTCGAAAAATTATTTATACAAATTCGTTTTTTTTTTTTTTTGAGATACTATACGTTTTTCATCCTGTTTCGGGAAACTTGTTCAGTTTCATGTTTCTAAATTTCACGCTGTAGAATTTTTCTATGTAGAAGGCTCATAATATGAGATTATATCTCTAAGGAAATATTCAATGAATCCACGCTTCTGGCTCATATTGTAAAATCCCTACGAATCATGATAAAGTGTTGGTAATCCCGCTTGTAAACCTACATGTGTGTAATAGAGTGTAAGTGACAAACACCAGAAAACACTTAGTATTTACCTAGTTACATTCACAGTAGGTATGGTCAGCTTAATGTTGCTTTACCTTGTCGTTAGTCATAAAAAAAATTATGAGCGCGATTTGTTTTTTTTTTTTTCAGGATTTCTTTTTTCATTCTAATAATGGCCAGCCAAGTCTTCTATCTGGTTCAATGTTACTAGTAGAAATACAAAAAAAATAACTTTGATAAATAGGTTTCAGTCCTTATAGTTAGTGAACTCACCCAAAAAAATGTAATGACGGATCTAAGTGATGTAATAACATCCTATGGAAATAAATTAATTTGACTTTGACTTTGACTTTGACTATAGTCTAGTCCTTAGGAAACCACGCTGGCCCAGTGCTCTTCTTATTATCCTTACTTACGAGTAATATTATGAACACGAAAGTTAGTATGTATGGATGTTTGTTACCTTTTCACGCAAAAACTACAGAACGGATTGGGATGAAATTTGGAATAGAGATAGTTTGTATCCTGGATTAACACATAGGATACTTTTTACGAGAAAAAGTCTTATTCCCATGGGAAAATCTTACACAACGCGAGCGTAGCCGCGCGCGGACCTCTATAAAATAAAATAATTCCATAAAACTACAAACGAAAAATAAAACATTGAACATATCCGTTATATTACCAGGAGCACAGCTAGGAGTGAAAGAGGTGAAAACTATTCCGGAAGGAGCGGTCGAAGGTCAATAACTCTAAACAGCTGATTGCTTGCTAGTAAATGAAGACCTGGAATTCAATTACCTATTATTAATTAGAATGTGAATTTAGAAGGCTAATATTCTAGCATGTGATTTGTAGTCAATGTCAGAGTTGGTGCACTACGGGTTGATACCCCCTTTTAGTTACACGTTGTATAGTCTTCTATAAAATAATTCCTCTTTTGCACTTGACAATTTCAATTAACAAATTCCGTTTTAAATATGATTAAGATAAAACCAAAAGACTACATTTTATTTCTAACTTAGTTGTCAATACATCTGTGTCCTAATTTGCTCATTAACAAATTAATAAAAAAAAAAATCGTGTACATTGCACATGCATTGCAGGCACCCTTGAAAAACATGATGGGGGCTGATAATTGTAACTCGACATAATTTTTAACGTCAATATCTCTTCACTCTCAAGATCACAGCCCGTATAGACTAAAATAAAACTAACAGAGTTACTTCCCATCATAATAATCATTTATTCAGCTATCGTTTCCTTTGTTTGCATTGTGTGTCTTTTTCATATCATCTACAGCTCTCTGTGGATGTCGTAAGAGGCGACTTAGGGACTACACATTGAACAAGGAACGAGCAGCAGCGCTCTCTTATACAGTAACCTTTTAATAAACTGCGATCTCCAACCCGCCTGCCAAGCGTGGAGATTATGGCAAAACCAAACACTTAAGTGGAGGAGGCTCATAGTCCAGCAGTGGACTGTAACGGGCCGTTGATGCTGTCAGCTCTCATACGTCCCTACCGAGGGGTTCGAACCTACCCTGAATTAGGGCGATCAGCTGGAGAAATTTTTTTCAGTTATAAAAAAAATACTTTATTTATTTTGTCGACAATTGGATCGGTGTATCTTCAACAAGATTATTATATACAAAAATTTCGCTTTCTTTCAGTATGTGTATGCCGGATCTACGAGGGCTGATTGATAAGTTTCCGAAACGACAAAGAAAAACTTTAAAAATCTATTTAAATTAAATTTATTTCTCAACGTAGTTTCCTTCTACCTCGATGCATTTAGTCCAGCGCTTCTCCAATGCCGTTACACCAGTTTGATAAAATGTTTTCTCCAACCCCTCAAAATACTCGTCCACGGCAACAATGACTTCTTCATTTGATGAAAATCTCTGGCCACCTAACCATTTCTTCAGGTTTGGGAATAAGTGGAAGTTACACGGGGCCAGATCCGGGGAATAGGGTGGATGCGGTAGCAATTCGAACCGCAATTCATGGAGTTTGGCGACTGCAACCATTGACGTGTGTGCAGGTGCGTTGTCATGGTGGAACAAAACTTTTTTCTTGGCCAAATGTGGTCGTTTTTTCTGGATTTCTTCACTTATTTTTTGCAGCAAGCTTGCGTAGTACTCTCCATTTATTGTTTTTCCTTTTTGCAGATAATCCACTAAAATAATCCCTCGAGCATCCCAAAAAACAGTCGCCATCACTTTGCCGGCCGACAAAACCGTTTTTGCTTTCTTCGGCGCAGGTCTTCCGCTCTCAGTCCACTGCTTAGATTGTTCTTTTGTCTCGGGAGTATAATGATGTATCCAGGTTTCATCGACTGTTACATAACGCCGCGAAAACTCGTTAGGATCTCGGTTAAACAGCGCCAAACACTCCGATGAATCGTCCACTCGACGTTGCTTTTGGTCAACAGTGAGCAAACGCGGCACCCATCGCGCGCAAAGCTTTTTCATTCCCAAATGTTGGTGCAAAATATTAAAAACGCGTTCAGATGAAATGCTCACCATCTCTGCTATCTCTCGCAACTTCAAGCGCCGATCATTCAATACAATTTTGTGAATTTTTTTGATCATGTCCGGATTCGTGACTTCATTTGGACGGCCAGACCTGTGGGCGGGCGTCTTCGCAGCTCTGTCTTCCACGTTTAAAATCAGTTACCCAGGTGTGAATTGTACTCAATGCAGGAGCAGAATTACCTAAAACACTGTCTAGCTTGGTTTTAATCTGGGTTGCTGTTTTCTGTTTTAAAACGTAAAACTTTATCACCGCACGAATTTCGTTTCTTTCCATTGTTAAGAAAATTTACGACAGAGAAAGTTCTACGTCCTATCAAACAAATTCCACCAGTTCGATTAAATTCAAATTTGGCGTTCTATTTTCAAAAAGATGCCAAAATATAATGTAATAATTTTTTTTTGCGTATCATTTTTTTAAGTTCGTCGTTTCGGCCAGTTATCAATCAGCCCAGGTAACCCAAAAGTACCTAAGTAGTGGTTTAATGAGTGTTCTTTGGAGTCAACTAAATACCTCTGCTCACCCCTTTGGGAATATGAACTTGATTTTTTGTACGTCCTCCGTGATACGTCTGTTTCCATTTCTCAGTTTGCCTTGTTGGCTGGTGGAGAACACTGCTTGGTCCGCCATTTGTATATACAATAAAGTTTTTATAAATAAATAAATACGTATTTTTCTGTTTCTAAAGCAATAGATAAGCGGAAAACTTACAAACAAACATCCTTATGTCTTTATATTGTCGTATAAACCAAGTAATAGTTCAATTTTCCGGTTTAGGGGACAAGATAACCACAGTAAAATAACTAGCACACGATTATGATAAACGGTGAGAAAATCTTCATTTGCAGAATAACTCTAGACGGAAATGTTATTATCCTTTTTGTGTAATTTTAAACAAAACATTGAGTTTTTGCACGTTTTACATAATTCGTATGACCGCACCATTTGATTTGTTTTTTCATGGCCTACTTACTAGGAGTCGAAGTGGTCGCCATGGCCGAAAACGGTCGGTAAGATCATTATTACGAGGTGCTAAGAGTCATCTTCATCACGAGGTACTCTTTTAGTACCTCGTGACTTAGATCATATATAGGGCCTCGTGATGATGATCTTTATGGGGCTGTAACGAGGCATTCGTCCTCTTTCCTGTTTTATGACTGGCAACCTTTCTTGCTGGCAGTTTTATCTTTCATTATCAGGATCTTTTTAAGGCAAGAGACATCTTCTGGACATGCTCCCTCCGCCCCGCCTTGTCCATTGATAATCACACTACCTATATAACACACTAAATACTTAATATTATAAGGTGAATGTGAAAGTATATTTGGATATTTGTTCTGCTTTCACTCTCAAACCACTAAACGAATTTGTATGAAATTTGGAATAGAGAGAGTTTATATTATATTGGGTTAGCACATGTAATACATTTAATGGGAAAAAATCTTATTTTTACAGAAGATCTTACATCACGCAAGCGTAGCCGCGGACAGATGTCTAGTAATTAATAAATTGCGTTTAGCAGAGGGCAGGCCGTAGCGTCCTAACATAATAACAACTGCAGCATTACTGCAGGTTTTTTAATAACCTTTTTGGTATGATTCTTTTTTCTTTTGGCCGGTTTTTATGTCACATTTTCAAATTTCAAATTTTCTTGGTTTGACCTTTTTCTAAATTGTTTATTGTTTTCCCAGTTGTCGTCTATCATCAGATAGAAACGATTTTTTCCTGAATCGTTAGATTATCAATAAATATCTATAAGTCTGGTTGAATATTAGTAAATAAATATAAGTAAATGTTATAAATAACTTGGAATACAATAAATATTAGGACAGGCTCCTACTTTGGACTAGCCGGGTAAGTCTTGTGTTGTCTTCCTCCTGGTTTTTATCGACGCACTTTCCTCTTTCCTTGTCTTGGTTGGATGGCGATTATTTCTTTGTCAATCTTTACAGTGTATTTCCGGCCTCTGCGACACACACACGAGGGTCCCTCCGTGCCTTTCACGATCTCTCGCTGTGGTTCCGGACACCTGAGGCCACCAGGCATTGGACGTGCCTGGATCCCTGCGTTGTGTGCGCCCGCGCCCGTACCAGCTGAGTGCCGCAGATCCGCGCACCGGCGTCCCCCCTGGGATACTGCCCATCTCGTGGATTTTTAGCTTGCTTTTGTATCAGTGTAATTTTGTATGCGGATTTTGCCAAATTCTGTCTAAATTCTTTTCTAAATTCTAAAAAGGCCCTTTAGGTTTCTCTGGCCCTCCCTTTTTTGGTTCCCGTTTGGCAATTACTCTCCGGGGTACTCCGCGGTCTTTACACCTTCCTGCATCGATACACTCTCTCAACACAACACTAGTTCAGCGACACTATATCGACGGAGTCCCCTCAGGACCCGACTCTCGGCTCACCTTTTTGATACTTTGGCAATATCTAGGCCCTTTTTAAATTTATATTATACCGTTCGGACAAATTCAACTAAATCTTTCTTTGTACACCTAAATTTCACGTTTCGCCTGTGGTTTTCTTTTTTTAACGCTACACAACATGGTAACTAATTTTGATCTCTGAGTTTGACTCCTTTCGATCGCGTATTTGTAGAAATCCTGACTGGTATCAGAGTTATTGAAACTGAGGAAATATCTGGGCCCCGTTTCACGAAGCAACAATTTACTAGTAACAAATTACAATTTGATATTCATTGCGTAGTTAATTCGCCTAAACAGTAGGCCTTATCGTTTTAATCTCACTGTCTACGCAATGTACATCGAATTGTACTTGTAATTTGTAACTTGTAGCTTCGTGAAACGGCCCCCTGATGTCCAAAAAGAACTAATCCGAAACGAAATCATCCGGCAGAGGACCAAGGTAGTTGATGTCGTCTAGAAGTGTAGCAAGCTGAAGTGGCAGTGGGCTGGCCACGTCTGTCGCAGTACCGACGAGCGTTGGAGCAGACGAGTTCTCGAATGGAGACCGCGTCTCGGGAAACGTAGTGTGGGACGCCCCCCTGCCTGGTGGACTGATGACCTGAGGAAGGTCGCTGGTGGTGGCTGGATGAGGAAAGCGGGTGATCGTGCGCTTTGGCGTACCCTTGGGGAGGCCTAGCTACGTCCAGCAGTGGACTGCAATAGGCTGATTGATTGATTCATAAAGTGCGGTTAAGTTTGACAGTGTCCCTACGGGAATTCGAATTCGGAACCACCGCCGCAAGAGTCATATCAAACTCTACTCGGTGGGAACTTACCCTTAACCTAGTTGAATACTTGAGATAGTGGATCATATATCCCGTACAGGTAAACAATCCAAATAGTATAGTATGTATCCTAATACAAATAGTAGTATGTCTTTTGTGAATAAACTAATAGGTAGGGTAGTAATAAGTAGGTCTTTTGTCAAAAAACATATTTCTACAATCACCTATAATATATATAACTGCTAGCAAAAAATATAACTATATAAATAACAGTTATTTTATTGTGTTGCCTTAAAACAGATTTTAGAAATTACCCCTAGGGACAATCCCTAGCCATGCCGTAAATCTTCTAATGCTCACGTAAATCTTCATAACGATCTATTGTCCCAATTGTTACAACGTAACACAATGTAAAGTGATATCAGCAAGGTTTTAACAATAATGACAGTAACTCCAGATGAATTGACTGCCATAAAATAAAATGAACTTTTCAATGTTTTCTCCGTGACCATGAAACAATTGCGCTAATGTTCCAACATTTGACAGATACTGCATGCATTCGCGACTGTTACGCTAATAAGGGAAACTGAGACACTTAGATAAATGAAATATCTAATAACAACAGCTCCGTGAATGCGGCAACTCAATGACAATGACAATTTGGAAGGATGCAAGCTCGGAGGAAATACGACGTGTTTACAACGAGACTGCGTTCGGCGCGAGCTCGGATACGTTGAATTCGGCGTAGTATTTGTTGCCGCATTACGAGTAGGGCGTTAGCCATAAAACCCATACAAAATACGTAGTGAGTGAGATGAGAAGAGCGTCGGTGGTCTAGTGGTTAGGGCCTCGAATTCATATGTACGTTTATTCGACGCTCTTACGGTGAAGGAAAACATCGTGATGAAACCTGCACACTCTTGCGAAGAAATTCAAAGGT
Organism: Carpatolechia fugitivella; assembly: GCA_951230895.1. NCBI lineage: Eukaryota > Metazoa > Arthropoda > Insecta > Lepidoptera > Gelechiidae > Carpatolechia > Carpatolechia fugitivella. Next base: position 3,021,227 of record OX579657.1, read on the forward strand.
TGTATGTGAAGTCAACCAACCCGCACTGGGCCAGGGTGGTCGACAAAGGCCTAATCGCCCTAATTCTGGGTAGGCTCGAGCCCCTCGGTGGGGACGTATATTATGAGCTGTTGATGAGATGAGAATCAACAGAAGGCTGAAACCCAGCTGTTACACACTAGCACTAGTGGCTCTGTGAGCTGTAGACCTCGCGAGTATTTTTTTTTTTTTTTCGAAATGGCTGATTACGCCCGTTTTTTTTTTAAATTTCTAAAACTTGACTCGACAAAAAAAATCTTTATATATTTATTGAAACTGCTCAGAAAATTTCACGAGAATCGGTTGAGAAACGCGACCTGTAGAGGAAAACAAACAAGATGGATAGATGGACATACAAAAGCAATTTTGGCCAAGCTGATACGGAGACGCTTCGCGCTCGCTCGGTCACTTAAACTTAACGTGTTTTTCGAAGCAAAGAAGACGTTCTTACTTCGCTGTCGTCGTCGTCTGACTTTTTTATCCGTTATCGTTCTCGAGGGCACCTTAGCAAGGTAATCACTAAAAGTAAGTGTGTTAAGGCTTTAATTTAAGTATTTTATTTATCTGAAGTGTTAATTTACTTTAAAACTGAAGCTCTTATTACAGATAATAGGTACTTAAATATAAAAGATGCTACTCAAAATTCAAAGATACTTAGCTGGAAAATTCCACACTTCAACATGTAATATTATCATAATAACATTTTAAACTATTCGCGCTAAAATGTTAGATTAGTTATGCATGCTCCATACAAATATCATTCAAGTTTTGGGAAATACCATTATATTATAAGATAGAGCTACAAAACAGTAAGAAGCGTCGACCTGTTACAGTTTAATTTGCATTAAACGATTCAGAACAAAACAATAAGATTCGAATATTTTTACGCACATTAAAGCTACTGTCGAACACTCACCCAATCATATTTATGCGCATATAACTTAGTGCGCATAATTAACTTAAAAACCGCGACTAGTGCATATTATGCGTATGCACACGCAAGGCTGAAGTATGGGGTTATTATTTGGGGCAACAGCAGGAATATAGCGACTACGCTAATGAGGTAAACTGAGACAGTGGCCTCGATTCGGGATGTCATGCTCTAATTCTAATTTTAAAATACAGCTATCCTATTCGTTTTTATGACCAATGAAAGAGAGGTGATGAACGAATGATATTCATTAGAACGAATGATAACCTAAAATAAGGGCCTAGCTGTCAGTTTAAGATATTTTTAAGTCGCATATTTTAAGTGCTCTCTAAAATTGTGCAATCGACACAGCCATAAGGTTCAAATTCGATGTTTGACAGCTCTAATATTAGGATGGCCATCTCCTGTCCCTTTTCAATCTTTAAAAGGTAAAAAGGACGGACTAAGTTAAGGATTAGAGCGTGACATCCCGAATCGAGGCCAGTAGGGCGTTAGCCATAAAAAATACGTAGTGAGTGAGATGAGAATCAACAGAAGGCTGAAACGCTAGCCGTTACACACTAGCACTAGTGGCTCTGTGAGCTGTAAACCTCGCGAGTATATTTTTTTTCGATATGGCTGATTATGTCCGTCTTTTTTTTAATTTCTAAAACTTGACTCGACAAAAAAAATCTATATATATTTATTGAACCTGCTTACAAAATTTCACGAGAATCAGTTGAGAAACGCGACCTGTAGAGGAAAACAAACAGCCAGACAGATGGAGATAGACAGATGGACATACAAAACCAATTTTGGCCAAGCTAAATCAGAAACGCATTATTTACACTACATAAAAGATGTATTCTAATTTTAGTAAATATTAAAAATACAGAAACATGTAGACCACATTCACAAAATTAAATATACTCAACCTAACCTATATAGGTTACATGTACATAATGTACATTCTGCAAATGAGCAATTTAGAATAGAATAGAATAGAAAAGCATTTATTCCTTGAAAATAATAATTAAAATACAACACAAACAGAGTTCAGCGGTAGTTATACACATATAACTTATGTTAAAACACAAAGACTTATAGATGTGAATGCTGTATTGCATCAAGGAAAGGGTTCCGACTCAGCATGTGCTGCAGACAAGTCTACAGCGCTGATATTCAATTTTGTTAAACAACGTCCAGAATATTCAAGCAAAAGATAATTCTGAATGTTGCTCTTAGATACCTATATAGGTAATTTTAATGTATTTTTTATCTGGAATCTCTCAGACCTCTGCACGGAGGCTGGTTGTCGTAGCCGAGTTTCCTCAAGTCCTTGGACAGCATCGACAGCTGCAGCGTGATGCTTCCGTAGGACTCCGTACGCAGTACTGGAACAAATCATCTTCTAAGGTCCTTTGTAGCCAGTAATTGGTAGTATGATGCTTCTACGTGAAGATACGGGTTTGATTTCCGGTGGAATTAAAAGTACCAACAACGATTTGCTTGTGAAAAAAGTCAGCTTGATACATGTTAGCAAAATCGATCTGTTATAGGAAAAATTTGTAGCTTTCGTGGTCTGGTGCTGACTCTTTTAAGCATCCGTATGGTCAAGTCAGCGAGTAGAGCGTCGATGGTCTAGCGGCTAGGGCCGCTATCTTCCGCCCGGGAGACACGGGTTCGATCCCCACCACGTATACCAATTTGTCTACGAATTTCGAATTCATATGTACGTTTATTCGACGCTCTTACGGTGAAGGAAAACATCGTGATGAAACCTGCACACTCCTGCGAAGAAATTCAAAGGTTGTGGGTGAAGTCGACCAACCCGCACTGGGCCAGCGTGGTCGACTAAGGCCTAATCGTCCTAATTCAAGGTAGGCTCGAGCCCCTCCGTGGAAAGTATATGAGCAGTTAATGATGATGGTCAAGTCATGGATGGGACACCGTTTGTGCGTTTTGCGTGCTTTGAGAGACACTTTAAGCGGTTTACATCAAGTTTGTAGCCGTTAAGCCGAGTCCAGCGCGAATCATCATAGCGCGAAGATCGGATGGCCGATAGGGCAAGAAAGTCCTTGAATGGAGACCACGTACTGGCAAGCGCAGTGTGGGACGGCCACCTACGAGATGGACCGACGACCTGGTGAGGATCGCTGGGTCTCGTTGGATGCTATGGACCGGTCGCGCTGGAGTGCGATTGGAGAGGCCTATGTTCAGCAGTGGACTTTAACAGGCTGAAATGATGATGAAGCCGAGTCCAAGCAGACGGCTTGAAAGCTTTAAACAGGGTTACTACTTAGTCGTAATTAGTAACCACAGAATTAATAAATAGTTTAGCTTGAGTGAGCTTCTCGTCGTGTGGTGACGGCACAGTAGAATACATTTGTCACCAACCCCTACTCTTCCCGTGGGTGTCGTAAGAGGCGACTTAGGGACTACACATTGAACAGGGAACGGGCAGCAGCGCTCTCTGATACAGTAACCTTTTAATCTGCGATCTCCAACCCGCCTGCCAAGCGTGGAGATTATGGCAAAACCCTCCACTTAAGTGGAGAAGGCTCATAGTTCAGCAGTGGACTGTAACGGACCGTTGATGAGCTTCTCGTCCATGCAAAAAACTTTGAAACATTGGAATAAATACTATTCTTTTTATTTTTTCGTCATCTCAAACTGTAGAAGATCGTTATTGGCGTGTAGATTTTTAATATTGCTGTACAAGTGTTGACGTAAGTTGGGTTCCGAATTATTTACTCTGCGCTATACATTTGTCTGCATGAACTTACACGTGGAACATTTGTATACTTTAAAAAAACACTTGTGACTGTTGCGCACAATTTTTAACACGCTTTTATCTTGTAACTATAATAATAATAAAATTATTTATTTAAGCCATTAGTACAAAGTTGGTAAGTACATTATTCATACTAAGTCTCACACTACACTACGGCTATAGGGTATGGTACAATTGACAGTCCCCTGACTCTCAAGCTGTGTGATGAGGGTCAGTGGTGTTTGTCGTCGTGCATGATATCTACTACAATATGCCATAAAATGGAGGACGATTAGAACTTTGACTGACGAAAATAATCATAAAAGTGAGTAAAAAACAATATGTATGTTTGTTTGTTTCTGTGTGTATGTGTGTAAGTGTGTGTGTGAGTGAATAAATTTAGGAAAAGTGTCGCGACGAGCGCGAAAGGTACATCGATTTGTTTATATGGCAACACTGAAGGAAGTGTTGGCCCATTATTGGTTTGTACTTGTCTATGGACAAAATATCTATTTCCCGCCGAATCTAATGTCAGTTAAAGCGACATCTATTAAATTGTTGGTTACCGGAAGTATCATTCCCGCCAATTTTATTATTGAGACTAATTTTCTTTATACTTGCAACCGTTTTACTGGCCAGTCGTTATTATGCCGTTGAGGCGAGTGGAAGTGCAAGTACAGAGGTGTTACTCCGGGAACACGTGGCAGCTGGCAGAGCTCGTGATATGACTAAAGCTAAGTATTTTGAGTGTGGTATTTCAAAAGCTTGGAGATTCCAATGTATGCATGGTTATCCTGCCTTTTATAGTAACCTGGTGGTGGTCTGCCCTTTAATATATGATATATTCTCTGACAAATGTTGGCCCCAAATGATATTATAATGTGTATCTCAGACGAATTAATTGTATTATTATAACTGAAAGAAGTGGCCTCCCAAATGTTATTAGAGGAGGTCCGTATACCTCGTGGGCCAGCAGATGGCAAGTCAGCAGATGACTATAATACATGTGTGGTACCAGGTCAGCATAGGACCAAGTCAGCAGATGACTCTAATTTTGTGGTCGCGCCACGCGGACCCACTCGTGGGGGAGCCGAAGGTCCATTCTACCCGTCCGGAATACGGGTCGTAGGAGTCGGTAGGGCAGCGCTGTTTCTCCGCAAACGACGAGTGCGTTATAGGTTACCATCTTCTAAATTATTATTTCTACATATTGAGATGAAGACATTGGATATGAACATCATTTATCAGGCCTTACAGTTGAGTTGAAAGAAACTCCGGGGTTGACACTCAGGGGAGTGAAGTGACTGCATAGTGTGATTGTTCTCTGCGTGATCTGGTCGATTATCGGCGAGGGGGCTAAAACTTCCCTAGTTGAGTTCATATACGAAGTTATATACGTGTGTGTCTAGACATGTACTTTACTATACATATACATAGGTACATTATACACCTACATCCATACATTTCCCCCGCTCGCCGACAAAAAGCTTGCATAGGTTGTTTTAAGTTAGAAAAAATTCCGTCTCTTCATAATCCAAAGTCAGGAGCCATTCTTTAAGTTTGTTATTACAGAGAAACTTATTTAACGAAACTATATTATGTTTGTCATTGATTTTATTATAAATTTTTGAACTCATGAACTGGAATTGTTTCCTGGCGAAAGTTGATGACGCTTTAACCCTTGGGCATACTGGCTTAGGTCTTCTACGAGGAGCAGGGTCAATGATATTTGAAACTGATCTATGTTTGCGAAGAACTAAACGTAGGATATAGAGTTTTCTAACTGACAGGAATGACAATTCTGAGTATAATTGTTTAGTAGGGAACCTGTATGGTTTACGGAACAAAACCTTGAGAACTGCCCTTTGTGATCTCTCTAGGTTGATAAACTGGGTCTTAGAGGCATTACCCCATACAGAAATACAGTAGGAGCAGATTGATTCAGATAAAGCTATATATACAGTTCTTAGGGTTTCAAGGTTGGCAGAATTTCTAAGTTTCTTAAATATATATATAAGCTTTCTTGTGCGCGTAATAAGTGTGTTCAAGTGCTCGTACCAGTTAAGACAATGGTCCACAGTTATGCCCAAGTATTTCACCGAAGAAGATCGGGTCAGTGGCAGACAAGAGCACTGGTTAGATTGCGGTAAGCAGGTATGAGCACGAACATTAATATTTGAAGGATGGTCGCAAGGTCTCTTTGCAAAGGTGAGGAATTTTGTTTTACTGACATTTAATGTAAGCAAATTATTAGATAGCCACTCTAAAGCATGCCTGAAAGTGGCATAGTGTGGCATTCCGCATGGCATAGTGTATCTTGCCATGTTTTCCCATAAACGAGAATGGCCTAACTATGTATGTATGAAAATCTTGGAATCTTAATTTGACCCACTTCCCGGTCTTCGATTAAGATGAAATTTTGCACACGCTCTGAGTTCTGATGACAATACATGACTAGCTAAGAAACGTCATTACAAATCCAATATGGCGGCCTCCCCAAGATGGCGGACTGACGACTGTTTGAAATCCACCCCCATGATATGGGTATCAAATGAAAGGGTTTGCTGTCAGGAATACGAAAAAATAGTCACGTGGTTTTGTAATTTTTAGTGCGTGCTAAAAGCGTGTTTTTTAGTTTTTTAAACTATTTTAATTATTTAACACGCTTTTATTAGCTTCACCTGTATGTTTGTATGTATGCTTGTATGTTTGTATGCAACCGACTCGATTTTGACCCACTTTAAACGGACAGATTTAATTAAAACTTTGTACACTTATCAAGAACCGGTGACAATACTAGTGTTTTTCGTTCATTATTATTTTCAGCTTATATTAAGAATTATTTTACACTTTTTAGTTTGATGTGCTTTAAAAGCGTGTTTTTTAACATTATTTTATTTATAGGTATTTCTTTGTCGGGGTGCACCAGAAACATGCACAGACGAATCGAAAACCACCCAGACCCATCACAGATATTAAAATTCACCATTCAAGTATCTACCGGGAATTGAACCAGGACTATTACAACTACACCGCGAACCAGGCTTTAAGGGACAAAGTAGAAATTCAATTTTGTTGCTGATTGATGTAGATTCTCGTAGAATACGATATGTTACGACTATGCAAGTAAGATACGACGTAACCCATGTAGCTATTCTACGAAAACTCTATAATCTGAGCAACTTATACAAGTGTTACTTAAATTACTCTTGACTGAGTACTGAGTAAGGCCCTTGAAATGTACTACTTTTGTACCATAAAATTTGAAAAATATAAAAAATAACTTATTTTCATAATGCGTGACAGAAAGGACAAAATTGATTAGGTTGGAATGGAACAATTTGTATGAAAATACAAATTTTTTTATCAAAAATAAAAGTTGTTCTGTTTCATTGACTGCTGCCACCTGCAGAATGTCTAATGTTGTATAGCTAGCTCTATGCAACAACTATTTTCTTACACTATAATTGATACAGAAGAGCAAAATTACTACCAACCAAAATTGAGAGTTGACCAAAATAATTAATTACAACTTAATTGCTAGTAATATAATAAATAGGAAACAGGAAGGCCTGTGCCAATTAGAGCACAAACTAGCTAGATATAAAAAAAATACTCACAATAATTTTCCTTTCCGCTAGCCAGCATCTTGGGGTCAGCTAACTCCGGGTGTCTTCCAGTGAACCAAGCCAGCCAGTCCCCGAGCAATGTGGCAGCCTGCGGTCTGAACAGTGAAGCGGTGACCAGTCTACTGCCTGATGTGGATGGAAGCAGAACTAGAGCGTAACCACGCAGGGAATCTCCGCTGATAGTATTCTGTGCTCTTACTGTTAATATTAGTTGAGGCCCTGAAAATAAATAAATAGGTATTTTACTTTTTTGTATTTTTATTTCTCTTTTTTCTTGAATGAGGTATTATATTTCTGATAACGAAGTGGTTACGCATCGTTGTCATGAACTAGTAGTATAGTAGTACATAAAAGAGTAAGAATTTAAATTAGCTAGAGAAAAAATTGTCATATTATAATTTACAGAAATTCTAATACAATGTTGAGGTTATGTTGAACAACTTACAACCAGACACATTTGTGGACCCAAAGGTCATATCCAAAGGCATGTTAAAAACGACACGCTCAGGGTTCTTTCCGGGCTGTGCCATTTGACTTGTCCCAGACGTAAGGCCCGCTACAGGGTCCCAATCAGGACCCCAAACTGTTTCATACTGAATGTAGAGTTTATCGTCAAATACACCCGCCGGAAACACTACACATTCTATCTGACCAGTGAAGGACACCAAAAACTGTGTAATCTCACTATCTTTCATTGAAAATAATAGTAAAAACTCTCGTCATCTGTAAAAACAAGCGCAAATTTCATAACCGGCGGCCCTTCGGTTGACAGAATCAAAACAAACGTAGCCATGGCAACCTGTGCTGCCAAGTGCATACTTAGAGTTTAAAAAACCGGTAAAAGCGTTTTTGTGATTTTTAGATAACATCATCATACGTTAATCTTTAAAAAATAGCTAGAAGTTATTGTATTATTTGAAATCAGTAATTTTACTGCTGGACATTTTATTTTATTTTTTATGAATCCACTATATTTTTAATTACCGGTTTTTATTTATTTATTTATTACTTTTTTCATACCATAGACCAGAGAAATGCTTCCAAGGTACTGTTTTGCCGACATTATTTTTAATTCCGTCACAAGATGGCGCTACACGTGCTTTCAAATCGCAATTTGTCCACCATTGTTGAAGGCGAATTTGCTTCGAGTTTGATGAAATTTTCAATTTTTTGTAATAGTTACCAGTGAAATAAATAAGTTTTCTCCTATAACACGTGAATTATAATATTATAAATACCAAAATCAAGGCTCATTTGGATGCAGAAGTGTTTATTTTACTAAAATTATTGCGTTCAAAATGTCACGCAAAGTGAGCATCAGACTCGCGAGCAGTCTCGTATACTGTAATTAATCAGTGTTTTCTTCTAAATAAATAGTAATGGACTGCGGGACAACGCAGTTCTAAGTTGCAGAAGTTTGTGGTATGCTGTGGATAGTCAGTGTTTTAGTGCGTGCCGATGTGAAGGTTTCAGAGGCATCTGTACACGTCGTAAGCCAGCGCAGTTACGCGGGCGAAGGTTTGGAAGTTGCCGGTATCATAATGGTGGACTGAGAGGTGGTGCTCGGTCGGAGTAGCGTGGTCGCAGCTAGCGCAGCTCGGCACCATGTCCGGCGGCTCGCAACACAATCCGAACGGGCGGCAGGCGCAACTCGGCGCAGGATGGAGCCCCTTACAGGTGCCCGCATCACTATACCCTTGTATTGTTTCCTATATACTTTTATAACCTCTTTTCAGAACCACTACCAAATTTCCTAACATTTCTGATCTATTAATTACTTTATCGCATTCGCATTGTCGAATTAGACAATAAAGCAAAACATCAGTAAATAAAAAAATCACGCAAAAAAAAAATACTGGTAAGTGTGAAAGTAGATCACAGTAATCAGCTGATTTCATTGATAAACTTGCTATTGCCTATAATCAAAGTAAACATTGCAAAAGGAATGTTGAATAGTGCTGTATTAGTTACACCACACCTACAACTTTCCACTGTGTATGTCATAAGTCAGGCATATAATTTTAATAGTAATTAGGCACTACATACAAGTGGCCATGTAAGTACTTATAATATATCTTTTATATATTATTTTTTTCTTCTTGACAAAGGTCAAGAAATTGCAAAGGCAAATGTAGGAACTTACTGATTCCCTATCCAAAATACTCCATTAACAATTTTTAGCATAACTAAGAAGTATTTTATTGAAATAATAATTAGTATGAAACAGCTAGTCAGCTATTTCTAACAAATTTGCTAAGAAATAATCCTATCCTCTGGGAATATAATAATAATTTTAATTCATTTTTGAGTTTTAAATACAATATGTTCAACATCTTGAGATAAGATGATGAATTGGTAATTTACAGATATTTTAACCTTGAATAAACAACAACTTACATTCCAATTGGTAATGATATAACTTTAATACTAGAACTTGTAATTATGATTATTATTTATTACATTTATTTTACTTACAAAAAATCTAGTTTTTACAGGTTGCCAGCAAATATTTGATAATCATATTCAAGTGTCTTTAAAATAGTAATTTACATTCTGGCACTCTATTGAAATAAAATAATACTAAATCTGACAAGCTGTTTTTAACAAACAATTATTTTTGGTTTTAGTTTACTTCAACCACTAAATCTTTATAGAAACAGAACAATAAATTAATTGCAGTGTCTTTATAACTTTTGCCTCAAGGTGAAGAGAACTTTACATTTGCTTTTCATATTATGCACTATTTGGGCCGCTCAAGCATTGGATTGATAAACTGTAAGATGAATAGTCATTTTTGGGTGTACATGATTCAGGGTAGGCTCGAGCCTACCACCTCGGTGACATAAATGAGCTATTGATGATGATATATACGCTTGCATGGTTAAAGGTTTATGACTAGTATGGAGTGTTTTCTCTGCAAGACAAGTAAGACTTTCTTTTTTTCTTTAACGACAATCTGCATCAATATTTTCGTGATGCGTGTTCAAAAAAACAGATAGACAAACAAAAACTAAACAGATAATCGCCTTGCTCCTATTGCTATAAACCCCAAATTTTTCTTAATATCTCCTATGTACAGCAGTTTGTACAGTTACAAATTGCTCTAAGTTACAATTTTATTACATTATGTAATAGATAATAGATAATTTTATTAAAAAATAAGCAGGCCTATTGTATAGTTTTTTCAAATGTATGTATTATTGTTATATATTGTGTACAATAGACGGTTAAAAAAATAATGCTGTAACATGTCCCCTAAAATTCAAAGATCTTTAAGTGCATGTACAATATCCCTTATTTATTGAAGGTGTTTTTTTTTATTTTATATATATTAGGTCCTATATCTAGTCTTATAAGTATCCTGGTGAGCAATGTGACCAGTATTAAATCACATTTATATTATTCTTGATTGATGCATTTTCACAGTTGTTAGTACAACTATAATTTCTTTGTGCATGCACTGGTGTGTTGTAATTTCAGGGGAATTACCCTTTAGTATTTGTTAGCTATGAAGTTAGGCACAAACATTACATGACTTCTCACTTAGCTTGTTTTAACATTATATAATGCACTCTATGTCCGGGAGACGCAGGTTCGATGCCCACCACTTTTTGTTGAGTACGGTCAACAACGATATAAGGTACGCTTAACTTTCTTTCTCTCATATATGACCACGAAATTATTTATATCTGGGTACACAATAATAGATGAGAGTCGGTGGTCTAGTGGTAAGGGCCGCTGCCTCCCGTCCGAGAGACGCGGGTTCAATCCCGACCGCGTACCAATGTGTTTTCGTATTTAAAATTCATATGTACGTTTATTCGACGCTCTTACGGTGAAGGAAAACATCGTGATGAAACCTGCACACTCTTGCGAAGAAATTCAAAGGTTGTGTGTAAAGTCGACCAACCCGCACTGGACCAGCGTGGTCGACTAAGGCCTAATCGCCCTAATCAAGGTAGGCTCGAACCTCTCGGTGGGGACGTATATGAGCTGTTGATGAATGCACTCTAATGAAATAGTTCATTCTGGTTTTGGCACAACACTTCTATGGATAGTCTCGCTATAAGCGTGGGCGGAAGTGATGGAGGTTTATCTGCTCGCGCTTGCGTATACGATTTACTGCGTGCGTTAGAGAGAGAAAAATACAGTCACATCCAAGGTCAGCACTCAGCCTCAAACTAGATGGCAACGGCACGATGAGCGGGGCGGGGCATAGCGCGCGGCCGCAGCGTTCATATGTAAAGATTTTTCAATACACCTTGCTCAAAAATTGAACTTACGTACGAAGGCAGTAAACTGTGCGGTAAATGCGTCCGCACTAGTGCGCTTTACGTAATTACGTTACATTTTTTTTTCTACGGTTTCCATAATTAATTATTATTCAGCCAGGATCATTTTAATAGTAAAAAATAAATTGAATCGATTCTTCCAACTGTATTTTATATTTTTTTTATTTCAACTAAGTCTATCAAAAATATTATTCAGCCAATAATATTTTGATAATAAAAATAAAACAATTCGGAGAGGCTGAATGTTCGCGAGAGCATTCTCTTCATAATTTATGCTAAAAAAGATTGGTGCTAGTAATTTTGTAAAATTTTAATAATTGTGTATTGATCGTTGTTTTATGAGTGATCAAGTGTTGATAAATCTGAATAGTACAGCAACTAAAACTGCGCGTGATATAATAAAGGTTAGTTCTTACAACTTTTAAATTGTTAAGTCTCAATTTGTTATATTGTACTATGTCTCTACTTGTGGGAACCTTTAATTGGTTTTTAAGAAATAGAAATAGAAGCTTTATTTGCACTAAATGTGGTTTTTACAAAGTTGTTACATTTTGGTAGTATCACACACTTAACCAGTAAATTACTTGGTATGCAAAAATTAATTAAGTAAATTTTATTTGTAAAAATTAGAATTATAAACAATGATTGCATGCATGTCATTTATGAATAATTATTAATGTCAATCTTAACCTAATCTTTATGCTTATGTTCTAAAAATTCGTCAACGCTAGTAGTTATGTTACAGTCTACCTATTGCACTTTTAATAACTGTTGGTTCTCCTATAAAAATAAAATAAATGAATAATTTTATCTGTAGTATGACTAGATAATTCGTTGGCAGTATCGTAGTTTTTGTACGGGTACCTTTATTAACCATTTCATTTTCATTATTTACTATCAGTTTTCTCACAAGTGTATTTAAAAGTCGTGCAACACACGGCTCTTAGGTTTAATAACAAACGCACGGATCTTAGGTTTTATAACAAACTCGTGACAAAAGTCAGCTCGATTGTAATTTGCCAACTACGGTCGTATCGTAATGTACTATTACTAAACTTCCAATACTCGTGCATACAAACCCATGCATACAACCGAATTTACCGATTTGGCGCCCATGTATTTTGCTGCCCAGGGCAAGAACCCCGGTTTGACCCCCCTTAAATCTGGACTGGACCAAGTGTCAGAACAGCGTGCAGTTTTAGTGCCAAATAATTTAAAACTATACTCACCGGCACATCTAACCGCCCACCCTTGTATTTCGGGTTAATTTTAAACTACGCTTATTGTTATACATTACAATTGATTTATTGATAATTTTACGATAAATTAAACATACTTAAATAAACGTTAAATTAACTACTTTTTAACTAACATCAGCTGTAACTAATAGAATTATAAAGAATCACGAGTATTCCCTGAAATGAAGGATGGGCGGTTAGATGTGAGTGTGCCGGTGAGTATCGCTTGAGAGGTTCAAAATGGTCGCGCGGCAGCCAGCTTAGCTCGTCGTCTTCTTTTACATTATCATGTATTTTTGGTCGCGACGACCGAAATAAGGCAAAATACACCCTACACCTACCCTATCCTACACCTACCCTATCCTACGCCTACCCTATCCTACACCTACCCTACCCTACACCTACCCTGCACCTACCCTACACCTAACCTACCCTACACCTACACGTACCCTACACGTGCCCTACACGTACCATGCACGTACATGAAGGATTTTAAAATCGTTATTGTTTTCGTAATCAGCGACCCAATAAACCATACAAACGATACTCATGTTGATTTTCAGACTTTGTCACCCCATTTCCCCCTTTTAAGGGTAGAATTCTGAAAAACCTGGAACACGTATCTACTCATTTATTGATAGGAGTACTCCTGTGAAGTTTCGAATAAAATAGTGAAACTAATCTTGTTTCCCCCATACAAACTTTGCACCCCCGTTTCACCCCTTTAGGAGGTGAATTTTGAAAAATCCTTTCTTAGTGCACCCCTAGACCTCTCAAGGAAAACTTACGTGCCAAATTTGGAATCTCTAGACCCAGCGGTTTGGACTGTGCGTTGATATGTCAGTCAGTCAGTTTCTTCTTTTATATATATAAGATGTGTTTAGAGTTTTACGTAGTTTGTTTTACTATACCAATACCAAAAAAAAGCGCCAAAAAATAGCAAAGACGTAAACAGTTACCCAAGAAAATGAGCAGGAGGCCCTCGGAGGGGTCAAGTAAGCCGTCCTGATTGGACTGTCAAATAGATTCTTACGTTTTATCATCCAGTAGCGCCCATTTAGAACATGTGCAACCATTTAGTTCAAGTTTTACTCCCTTGAACCAGCGACCGGTGATAAAAACGGGGCTTTCCTCAGTTACAGGTGGCGAATTTCCTTGCGCGCGCGCCGCAAGCGCATATGGCGGAGCGCGGGCACACGTGGCACACTCCCACCCCCCCGCCGCATCTTTACCACGTCCCCGCGCCTTCCCCTCCGGACCCTTTACAGGTAAGCATGATCCCACTTCCGATCATGATGACTGTTACATTTTATTAGTGTGTCAAAATTAATACTTTTTTGTGATTATAACATAGTTATAGGCACTTAACTAAAGATCTATCTTGATATTAACATTAGTCAAATGATGCATTTTAAAATTACTTTTAGCTATTAACCAAGAAAATGCAATTAAAAAAAATGTGGGGACACGGCCATCTGATCCCAAACTAAGCAAGGCTTGTACTATGGGTATCAGACAGCTGATTATAATGTATTAAAAAGATAAATACATACTATTATAGATAAACAACATCCAGACACAAGGCAAACACAAGTGCTCATCACACTAATGTTTGCCCTGGGCGGGATTCGAACCCGCGACCCTGTACTTCGAAGGCAGGCATACTACCGACTAGGCTACGGGGCCGTCATTATTGGAAACCATTGTTAACAGTTTTTAATAATTTATTTGAAGTACCTAAACTGACAGACTATAGCTATTCACTTTCCCAGAAAATCAGGGGGGTTTGTTCGGTCGGTTCTCGACCATATAACCCACACGTAAAAGAAAAAGAGAAAGTCAAGGTGCTCGGGGAAATTAATGAAGTTAAGGGAAAATCTTTTTTACTGTTTGTTTTAAATTTTTCGAGTATTATTTTGAAGGATTTATGCAGACATAAGGGTCAGAAGCTTTACTTCAAATTCAATTAATAAATAAAAAAAATCTCCGACACGCTCGAAAATATGATCATTACTGCCAAAAAAAGAACTCATGACCCATTCTGACTCATTTTTGGACGAAACACTGCCCCATACAAAACAGCGGCCAGCAATGTGCTCTCAAACGGCCTAGGCCCGCAAAGTAACTTTCGTCTAGAAATTTAAATGTTTTTGAGTCTTTTTACAGCATACTCTTATGTTCTAAATTAAAATTTTATATGAATCGTACACGAATCGTAGTGATTTGAGTTGGCTGTATGCTCTGTATGACACTGGCACAGAACAAAAAAAGAAAAGTGCGCAATATGGCGGTTTGTAATTTTCATGTCTTAATTTTACTTTGGACTTTTACTCAAGAATATATTATAATACTAAAGACTTATATGTACCTCGAATTTTCACCCAAGCAAAGACTAAAGACAAGGCAGCATGGTCATTGACCTGAGCCTGTTCGAAAGAACGAACAAATAAATAAAAATAAATAAAATTATCGTACTATTATGTTATTTATTTTTCATGATGGAGTTAACTAATCATTGAATTAAGGAAATATTACGACACCGAATGGTTCAAGTAGTCGAAGTAGAGGTTAAAGTGATAAAGGTTAGAACTTATAAGTTTAGTACGATACGAGTACACATCCAAATCCAAGGTTCTTATAAGGTATTTTTTTACGTGTCCTCGTCCAACAATAACTAATTTTGCGGCCGTGGCAGTAATGTACTATATTCCGAGTTTTTTAACTTTTTTACTTATCAAAATTTAATGGTAAATTATTAATTTATTTACATAATAATAAAACAACTTTAAAAATTATAATCGTAAATCATAACTTCTTATTTGCATAATTTATGGGGTTTAATAGTTTATTGTGTAATACAGTTATGGTTTGTTGGAAAAAAATATAGGTCAGGGTTTTTTTTTTGCATTTAGAGATACTATGAGTACCTTTAAAGTAAACGTTATAATAATTTTAATATTAGGGCTTAACATTGGTTAAGATTATGATTTAGGTGGAAGGGATCTGGCAAATTATGTCCCGACGACCACTGCGACCCGAGATGGATCTATTGTAGTCAGCCCTTCTCTTAACAAAATAGCCTCCTCTAGACCGATGGCTTAACCAAACATCTCAACTAGAAAAATTATTTCACAAAGGAACAAGCAAAAATTCGATGTTTATTGCGCAGCCAATTTGCCTAAATTGTAAGGCCTTATCGTTTTATCTCATTGTCTACGCAATGTATATCGAATTGAACCTGGAATTTGTAACTTGTAGCTTCGTGGAACGGCCCCCTGAATGTCTGTTGAGCCACCAAGGCCTCTTACACACGTTAAATAAAAATTGCTTTAAAATTAACATGGTCGCTCAGGGATATTTCACAAAATAACCTGAAAACATTTGCCAAGGCACTATTAATATTTTGACGCAGTCCATTCGGGACCAACCACCCGCTGGACACCGCATTCTGTATAATTTACTAACAAACTAACGCGATTGGTTCATCTCGCTTACGCAACGTATTGACAGGTCTAATAATTGGTCGAAACTGAAGTGAGCCGCGAGGTATTGGCCGTCAAGAGATATTTATATGTGCAAATGCATCTATGCGTTTCGGAGAGTAGCGCCCTGACATGTGGTGTCCAGTGGGTGCATGGTTGGTCCGAGATTCGTAGTATTGCTCGAGCCATATCAGTGGCTTTCAGAGACATTTTGTAAAGTGGTTTGTCGAACTAACAACCCACACTTATAATGAAAATAGCCTCCTCAACAGCCTCCGTGGCCGAGTAGTCGTGATTTCGACGCCCATTACGGAGGTTCCGGGTTTGATTCCCGGTGGGGACACTGTCAAGCAAAAATATCTTTGTTAGGCTTTCCCCAGTTTAGTTAGGGCATTGCAGGCTGAATCACCTATGATTGTCCGAAAAGAAAGATGATTCCGTGCTTCGGAAGGCACTTTAAGCCGTTGGTCCCGGCTACTATCTAGTCGTTACATTGAGCCAAGTCAGTGGCCTTTGGTGTTATAGCACTGACACCAGGGTTTGTGTGGTCGGTTGTCGACCTTACAACCTGTACGACGATGATGATGATGATATAATGAAAATATAGTATAAAAATATAAAAATGCTAGTTTAATTTTCATTGTTTCAGTTGCTAAAAAATGTGGTATGTACATAGAAAACTGGAAATAACCAGTACAAACACTTGATCAAATAACACATGTGTATTTAACATCTCATTAAGGAGTTTCTTATACGGCATCGTATAGTGCAGTCTTTTTGTAACTAAATGTTGGTTCTTAGATTCCTTACTAATATCTAGTATTATCTTTTAAAAATAAAAGGTTAATTCGTTTTCAATACACTTTGCTCGAAAATTGAACTTACGACAGTAGTAAACTGTACTGTCATTTAGCGAACAAGTGTGATTTTATTACATTTTTTTTCGAATATCAAAAAATTCAATCGATCACTTTTACATACTTTAACAAATATAAAACAGTTTTAAATTGACACATGGTTGCGTATATCTAATGTCCCGTACGTACGTATACCGCAGGCCGTGTTGTTGCAGGCGATGAAGGCGAGTGGGAACTCCGTGTTTCGACACACGGCGACGCCTCCCGATCTCTACAGACATACTCCAACACCGCCCGATAAGCATTTGATGAGGTAAGAAATGGATGGACATTGGTGCCTACAATCAATCAATCAGCTTATTGCAGTCCACTGCTGGACGTAGGCCTCTCCAAAGGCACGCAAAAGCGCACGATCACCCGTTTCCTCATCCAGCCACCACCAGGGACCTTCCTCAGGTCATCAGTCCACCTGGCAGGGAGGCGTCCCACACTACGTTTCCCGAGACGCGGTCTCCATTCGAGAACCCGTCTGCTTCAACGCTCATCGATTCTGCAACGTGGCCAGCCCACTGCCACTTCAGCTTGCTACACTTCTGGACGATATCAACTACCTTGGTCCTCTGCCGGATGATTTCGTTTCGGATTGTATCCATTAGCTAAATACCAAGCATATATCTAGCCGGTGGCCCAGCTTCACCGTCATGTTCCACATAATAGTTAAAAACATTTTAATAACCAGCAGCATTTTTATCAGCAGTGGGATGCGAGAAGATGAAGCCCGGAGCAAGGCGATGAAAGCTAGTGGAAACTCCATGTTCAGACACACGGCCACGCCCCCCGAGCTGTTCCGACACACGCCCACGCCGCCTGACAAACACCACATGAGGTAACTTTTAAATGTGAAATAGCTAGTTTAATATAAAATATTTTAGATTCATAGAAAACAACCAAAAATGTAAACCTTTCGGCGGGACTTGAACCCACGACCTTCGGCCTATACGCAGCCAACGTGCTTACCGACTACACCACGGAGGGCATAGTGACAGCGTCGAAATTTGTTCTTGCTGGTTTTCTATGAAATTATGACGTCACCATAATAGGCAACTTGGCACGTTACAGCGTGCTTAGCGGCATCTATGGTAATCCTTTCGAATTATTTCCACTCAATCAATTTTAGTTTAATATACGTAAAATTTCTTAATAAGGTCGTCCTTTGGAAAATGTCCACCGCCTCCGTCTATTGCCCTTTTGAATTTTGACCAAATTTGGCGAACCTCTTGTATTGTACAGTCAACATAGGCGGCAGGGGGCGTCTCTCGCGATTGAGCAGCTCTTCACAATTAAACACTACTGCTTGGCTTTGCTAATGTTTTTATTCCTATTTGTCCATATTACACTTTTTACGACATCTTCAACTGTAGATAATTTTCTGACTTCCCAAAACTCATACTCGATTTTACACCAACATAAGGCTTCTCTCAAGTGCCAGTAATAACTAAAAAGTTTCAATTCAAAAGAAGAAAATATCGCGGAGTTTGCACACCGAGCATACAAACTCCACAGTACATATTTCAGCTCGTACAATGCCAAAAACTAATTTGCTAATTTCATGGTAACGTGTTATTTTTATATACAGGCACACCCCTTCTCCGGGAGACGTAAAAGCTAGTGCGGTGCTCCCGCCTGCTGAATTATACCAGCACTTGGGACCCGGCAGAGGTATGTCTTGAATCTCTTCATATTAAACAGCATAAAACTTCATATTTAGAATGTAGGTGGAGAAATGGAAACGCCAATCTGCAGTAACAAAATATTTCTTGTATTGTTATGATTTTACAATGAAACATAATGACATAAGTAGGTACTTAGGTAACCTATCTAAGCGTTAGAGATGGACTGCTAGCTACTGAGGAGTCGTCTCGTGCTCGCCGCTTTTATAGGCGGCGACTTCGATCCGCTGGTCGCGCGCACCGTTGGTGAGAGCGATAAGGGTCGGTGTGCGAGCGAGCAAGTATTCGGACCCGAGCGTCTTGCTACACTGGTAGATAATCGCTTTTCAAGTTTTTTTCAGAGATGACACCCTGTTATAATCTATTATATTATACACTCACCGGCACAACTAACCGCCCACCCTTCATTTCAGGGAATACTCGTGATTCTTTATAATTCTATTAGTTACAGCTGATGTTAGTTAAAAAGTAGTTAATTTAACGTTTATTGAAGTGTGTTTAATTTATCGTAAAATTATCAATAAATCAATCGTAATGTATAAACAATAAGCGTAATTTAAAATTAACTCGAAATACAAGGGTGGGCGGTTAGATGTGCCGGTGAGTATATTATATAAAAATGAACCCCTATTTCTCCTGGTCACGCTATAACTTGAGAACGGCTTTACTGATTTCATACATCTTTTTTTTTTTTTAGTTTTCTAATACTTAATAGAAGGTTCTTGCATACAATAAAGGTAAATAGCAGGACAACGTTTGCCAGGTCACCTAGTAAATAAATAAATAACAAGTTTTAGTTTTATATTGATGTATCATATTGCTAGGCGGACTGAAGTTTCGCGGGAAACGAAAGGCAAAGTCTTTAAGGAGGCTTATATTCCTGTAGTCTATCAACTGTAACAGGCTGTCGTGGTATGGGCATGTGATGCGAAGATAGGAATCCCATACCACCAGACGTATGCTAGATATGAGAGTCAATGGAAAAGCAGGTAGGGATAGACCCAGAAAAGTATGGATGGATTGCGTGAAAGATGATATGTGTAAGAAGGGAGTGAATAGTGATGTGACGTCGGACAGGGATGAATGGAAGAAGAAAACATATTGCGCCGACCCCAAATAAAGGGAACAGGGCAGGAGAATGATGAGTCTATCAACTGAAACGATGATCACTTCACTACAGTTTTTACAAAAAATAATATATTCGCCGCTCATTCCATTCTAGACAAACTCGTGCGTCCGGAAGATCTACTAGCGTACGCGCGCGGCGTCGACTTATCAGTGGGCGGAGGGCGGGGCTCCAACGGCGCCGCCCCCGCGCCCCCCGCACACCCCTCCCCCGCGCTGTCCGTCAGAGACGCGCCCACCATCAACAGCCTCATAGCGCGCGCGCAGCCCAGGTGAGACGGATAGAGAGAGAAAGAGAGGCGGCACAATCTATGATACGGCTAGCCCACCGACGCTCTTGTTTATGAAGATAATAATATATGGAATTTTCGTGTGTCGCGGCTGACGAGAAACGAAAATGATCTACGATAGATGCAAGCTACCCGAAAGTCTTGTTTCTGTTTTCGTCATTATCGATTATCTTTACACTAAAATTATCACGAATTTCGGGTCTGTTACCACAGTTGTATTTAATATTGTTACCTCTATATTTCGGAACGGTTGCACGCTCCATGGTCACGAGGAATTCTTGTTAGTAAACGATATATAACAGTGGTAACAAACCCGAAAAATGTGACAATTGTAGTGTAGTGTACAACTACGAAAATCTTAAAACATATATCGATTATCTTTGATATTTATCTTCATTGTTACAGTTATTCCAGTTTAAATGCCTAAAATAGTGTTTTGTATTGCAGGGCGGGGCACGCGCGGGTGGACGCGTTGCTGGAGCGCTTGTCGTCGCCCGTGTCGCCGCACTCCGTCATCGTGCACTCGCGCGCCGCGCACACGCCCTCGCCGCCCTCCTCCAACGAGGTAATCCACGGCCCGTTACAGTCCACTGCTGGACTATGAGCCTCCTCCACTTAAGTGTTTGGTTTTGCCATAATCTCCACGCTTGGCAGGCGGGTTGGAGATCGCAGATTAAAAGGTTACTGTATCAGAGAGCGCTGCTGCCCGTTCCCTGTTCAATGTGTAGTTCCTAAGTCGCCTCTTACGACACCCACGGGCAGAGTAGGGGTTGGTGACAAATGTATTCTACTCTGCCGTCACCAACGAGGTAACAAATACAAATATTCATTATTGACACCAATCACAATTTACAAGAAAGCATTTTTACAGTTAGTTGAGTCAATTAGGCGGCCTTATTGCTAAGATAGCAATTTCTTCCAGGCAACCTTTGGGTAAGAAAAAGCTGTGAGAAAGAGCAGAGCGGGTTGGTGGCTGGTTTCCTATAATAAACTACATACAAATATGGGTACTTAAAATACATAGAACGTTACATATAAGTTTACTAAAATAAAAATTAATATAATAGATAACATGAATATACTTATCACTAACCTTAAAGTATTAAAAAAAACTTTTTTATTATTATTATTATTTACTAGTGGTCCGCCCGCGGCTACGCTCGCGTTGTGTAAGATTTTCCCGTGGGAATAAGGCTTTTTCTCGTAAAAAAGTATCCTATGTGTTAATCCATGGTACAATACAAACTATCTTTATTCCAAATATCATCCCAATCCGTTCAGAAGTTTTTGCGGAGAGAGTAACAAACAAACATCCATACTTACAAACTTTCGCGTTTATAATATTAGTAAGGATTAAACCAACTCGAACATTACAGGACTCGGCGGATTCCTGCGGCGCCCCGCCCGGCTCAAAGCGGAAACGGAAGCCGGAACGCACCATCCGGATGTCAACTTCCGCGCCCGCGCACCGCACTCCTCCGCCCCACCCGCCTGCCACCATCACTCCTATACCCACTACCAACACTGTTACTACTAGTAGTGAACAGATTACCAGTAGTGACCATGCTACTACCGAGGCTTCGCAGCCGGTGGAGAATGGTGAGACTCACACGGAGAACGGACCGGAGATCAAAATGGAGGAGGCGCCAGAAGCTGACACCAAACCGACGGATATGGAGATTGAAGACACGCAGATACCTCAGGTGAGAAACAGACACATATTCCAGTATACTTAAGTAAGTACCACCAACCACCGACAGCTCATATACGTCCCCACCGAGGGGCTTGAGCCTACCCTGGATTAGGACGATTAGGCCTTAGTCGACAACGCGTGGTCGACTTCACACACAACTTTTTAATGTCTTCGCAGAAGTGTGCAGGTTTCTTCACGATGTTTTCCTTCACCATAAGAGCGTCGACTAAACGTAGTACATATGAATTCGAAATTCGAAAACACATTGGTGCGTGGTGGGGATCGAACCCGCATCTCCCGGACGGGATGCAGCGACCCTAGCCACTAGACCACCGACGCTCTTAAGTAAGTAAGACTAAAAAAACTAAATAATTTTCTTAAAAATGTATATGCTCAGATAATAACTCTGGTTACAAACTGCACTGTAGTTTGGCGGAGAGTATTGACTGTAAGCTAGTTGGCATAATTGTGAATAAACTATTTATTTATTACTGTGTTTTTCAGTAGATTCAGTTTGATTGAAATAAATTATATCTTTATTACTTGCTTTCCGCCCACGGCTACGCTCGCTTTATGTAAAATTTTCCCGTGGGAATAAGACTTTCCCGTAAAAAGTATCCTATATGTCAATCCAGATTACAAACTATCTCCATTCCAAATTTCATCCAAATCCGTTGAGTACTCGTGAAGGCGGAACAAACATGCAAATATACTTTCACATTTATAATATTAGTGTGATTTATTATTTTTTTAGTAATGTATATCAGCTGTCTGATACCCATAGATCATGCTTTGCTTAGTTTATCATATATATACAGGGTGTAAATTAATTAGCGCACAATATTTTAACTAAGGAACCTACCCATGAAACTGAATAATTTTCCCCAACGTAGGCTGAAATATGAAAAAAAAACTAATCAGCTGATCACATCACCGCGTGTGTCGATTCTACTTTAGTCATGATTTCTGTGCGCGCTCGCTACCCCTTTACGTGTTTACACACTAAAGCCCAAGTCACACAGAGCCGTGGCGGGCGCGGTCCGGGGCCGGAAAAGAGGGACGGTGCTATGGCGCGGCATAGCGCCGTCCCGCTTGTCCCGGCCCCGGACCGCGCCGCTCCCGCGCTGTGTGACTTGGGCTTTATACTACTGCTACACGAACGCGTGCGGGCGACACAAAGTACGGAGTCAAGATTACGCACAGAAATGGAAAAATTTTCTAATTGATAGACATGTCGTGTTTTTTTCTGATCAGTTTTTTTTTTTCATATTTCAGCCTACGTTCCTTGGGGAAAATTATTCAGTTTCACGGGTAGGTTCCTTCGTTAAAATATTGTGCGCTAATTAATTTACACCCTATATATATATACTTTAATATAACAAACCCATCCCACCGACAGAAACCGCCATCCCCCGAACCGCACGCCCGGAGAAAAGACCTCGCGCGTTCGAGCTCCGCGGAGACGCTCGCCGACATCGCCGCCATGGTGGCCGCCCCCGCCCCGCCCCCCGCGCTGCTCCTCGTGCCGCCCCCCGCGCCCCTGGAGCCCCAGGACCTGCACCGAGTGTTACATAGCCCCACGACTCACAAGGTAACACAGAGATTAGGTTTCACATAGATAAATAAGGATACCGACACGTAGTTGCTTACAGACACAAAGTGACAAGGTTACAGACACACAGAGACAACACATTTAAAAACAGACGCACAGATACAACACATTTAAAAACAGACACACAGAGACAACACATTTAAAAACAGACACACAGAGACAACACATTTAAAAACAGACACACAGAGACAACACATTTAAAAACAGACACACAGAGACAACACATTTAAAAACAGACACACAGAGACAACACATTTAAAAACAGACACACAGAGACAACACATTTAAAAACAGACACACAGAGACAACACATTTAAAAACAGACACACAGAGACAACACATTTAAAAACAGACACACAGAGACAACACATTTAAAAACAGACACACAGAGACAACACATTTAAAAACAGACGCACAGTGATAACACATTTAAAAACAGACATACAGATACAACACATTTAAAAACAGACACACAGAGACAACACATTTAAAAACAGACACACAGAGACAACACATTTAAAAACAGACACACAGAGACAACACATTTAAAAACAGACACACAGAGACAACACATTTAAAAACAGACGCACAGTGATAACACATTTAAAAACAGACACACAGAGACAACACATTTAAAAACAGACACACAGAGACAACACATTTAAAAACAGACACACAGAGACAACACATTTAAAGACAGACACACAGAGACAACACATTTAAAAACAGACACACAGAGACAACACATTTAAAGACAGACACACAGAGACAACACATTTAAAAACAGACACACAGACACAACACATTTAAAGACAGACACACAGAGACAACACATTTAAAAACAGACATACAGATACAACACATTTAAAAACAGACGCACAGAGATAACACATTTAAAAACAGACATACAGATACAACACATTTAAAAACAGACACACACAGACAACACATTTAAAAAATATTTTTAACAGCACACGATTTTAACGCGCTAAAAATTATAAAAGAATTTTGATTGTGATTTTTATTGCTGTACTCTTCTAGGCCTCGCAAAACGTGGAGTACATGGAATATTTTTATTATCAAATTTTATTTCCTAAATTAAAAAGCTGTTATTATTATCCCCAATTTATCATAAAATAATGAAGTATTATAACATTTGAAACTCTTGCAAATAGACCCGCTAAATAACAAGTGTTTTTATTTCCACCAGCCCGAAGAACCCAAAGCATCTCCACCAAGAACGGAAGAGCCGCAGAAGCTTCCGGAGCCGGAAAAGCCTCCGGAGCCGGTTGTGGAGGCGGCCGCGGCGCCCAAACGGCGGAGCCCTAGGACTTCCAACTCGGAGTCTACCAACGTGCCGGTGGAGTCGCCGTCGGAAGCTAAACCCGCCGAGCCTGAGGTGAGCAAGATAACACAAAACAATAAAGAGTGTAACTCAGCCAATCATCCTTACTAATATTATAAACGTGAAAGTTTGTATGTATGGATGGATGGATGTATGTTACTCTTTCACGCAAAAACTACTGAACGGATTAGGATGAAATTTGGAATAGAGATAGTTCGTACCCTGGACAACTAACTTACTTTTTACGGGAAAAATCTTATTCTATGGGAAAACCTTAGACAACGCGAGCGGACCGCTAGTACTAAATAAATTTTGTTGTAAAAAGAAAACTAAAATCCCAAATAAAACTATAACTATCAACTTATAAAACGATCAACTTAACGAATTATATATTTTTCACCTCTCCACGTCGGAAAGTTGGCTTTTAATGCCCGAAAACAGGGTCGAAAATCGCTTATTCATTTCTAGACATGCAAACCATTCTCATGTCTAGAGAGGAGAATTAGTTTGAATTTCGAACATTATCTTACACAGAAAAAAAGTTTTCATGTATCCGCGCGTAAAATAATTGACGTAAGCCATATTTTTTTTTTATTGGGTGTGTTCCGAATCAAACTGTCAGCGATCAGAAAACCAGAAGATTGTATGGGTTTCGCCTGCCTTTGAGTGCGCTAAAATCGATTTAAACGCGTCTCGGAACGCAGGGATAAGTTTTCATACAATTTTGGAACGCACCCTAAAAAAACATAACCTAAAAGTTGATTTATTGTTTTGGTTGTTTATTTTTATCTTATTAACAAAAAATTTCAAAGAATGGGTTTGACCGACGATTTTTGTTGAAAACGCCAAAATGTTCTATAAAAAATTACAAAAAATACTGTTTTTATAAGAATAATCTTTATTTGCTTTAAACATGGTATAGGGGTGTTACATTGACAAGAAAGTTAGTGCAGACATGTTTAGCTAAAGTTTATTAGTTTATTTTTCTTATATCTTTAAAAATTACTGAGTTATTAACGATCAAAGTGCACGCTTCCGCACGAGGCGAGTGGCAGTACGCGGGTCGGACGATTAGTAGCTGTGACGTCATACGGGCGCTCATCGCGCCGCACGCCTCACTCGTTTTGTGTATTTCACTGTCTGCACACATTTTACGAGTGTATCTCGCTGCTTTCGTTATGAGTTTGTAGAGAGTTTGTTCCCGGGTGTTTCAACTTGTGGATTAAAACGCCTGATAAGCTGTTTTTTCGCGTGCCCAGAGACAAAAAACTATTAAACTTTGACTTTGACTAAAAAATGGATGAAAGTGATCCGGAAAAAAGACACCATCCAACCTAAAAACTCTGCACATTGTAGTGAAGATCACTTCGATGTAAGTAGAGTGTTTTTAATAATAGCTAGAATCTTAACAAAATCGTTCTAAATTCAAATGAGGAAAGCAAAGACACTTTACAAACACGTCAATGTATCTTTCAGTTCGCGACCAATAAAAAGCATACCGCCCTCTTCGGTATACTCTTACGCTATGCGCGCACTAGCGACTTTTGTCTCTCGAGACACTATGTGCCTCTCTTTCGCACTCTAGTAAACTTGACGAGAGAGGCATACTGTCGCCGCGACAAAAGTCGCTAGTGCGCGCATAGCGTTATTATACTGTGGTGGCAGTAGTAAACGATGCCTTCATTACTAAGGTACTCATTACTACCTAATTTAGTACAAAAACAAACACGAGTACCTAAGTAGACATTTTACACTTACCTACTATTAACTATATGTATCTATACCCAGCGAGTGATCATGTACTACGGGAAAACTAACTTTATAGGTAATTAGATCAGAATTAGGTCTATCGAAATAAATATAACATTTAATAAATAAATATACCTAGGTAGACATTTTACACTTACCTATTGTTAACTATCTACTTAATATTTTTTCGTAAACAAGCCAATCTGTAAACCTTTAAGAACCTAGGTACCTATCTACTTTTACACTTATCTACTTCCTGATGATGATAATTACAAATACAATAATAGGACTATAAGATAAATGCTTTCATAACTTTTCATTTTTATTCCACGGACTTCAGCTGCTATAAAATCACTATTCACCATGAAATATTGGGCCGCCATACAACTATATCTACGGTAGGAAGATTATTTGAGTTGCCTTTCTCATAACCTTCA
Organism: Carpatolechia fugitivella; assembly: GCA_951230895.1. Lineage (NCBI taxonomy): Eukaryota > Metazoa > Arthropoda > Insecta > Lepidoptera > Gelechiidae > Carpatolechia > Carpatolechia fugitivella. The sequence continues at coordinate 3,048,407 of OX579657.1, forward strand.
TCCATCTTGGCAAGCCTGTGACCCACGATTACCGAAACAATATAAAAATGTAAATTATTAACAAGTTGAAGCAAAACTAAATTGAAGAATCCTCCGCACAGCGCACGCAACGTACCTATTACACCGCCCGCGAACACTGCTAGGCTGTGCTGACGTCACACGCAGGACTAAAAGCGCGCGGAAATTTTCGTAATTCAAAAAGGTGCTTAAATTTCTCGCAGCCATAACTTTGGTAATATTGCATGTATTGAAGTGAAATAAAAAGTAATGTAATGTACATGATATAAACTTTAATATAAGGTATGTTTAAATGTGAAATGAGAACCTATTGGTGTTCTCCATTATGATAAAATACAATAATTTAATTACAACTTATAGAATTATATCTAATATAAGAGAACTCTTGTACATTTTTAAGTACAAATATTTACGTAGAAGTAAATAGTTAAATGATTTCCTTGCCGGAACAGGTGAAAAATAATGTGTTGGGTTTGAGAGGAATCTTATTCTCTCCTCGAACCTTAGAATCCCTCGCGAGCTTCAGGAGTCTATTTTTAGAAACACTCGCTTCGCTCGTGCTTCTATTACAGACTCCTTCGCATGCTCTGGATTCAATATCAGTTCTCTGAGGAAAAATCAACATTCCTCTCTTACCTAACAAATAACTATTTTTAAATTATTTGTTCTATTATCCTGGAGCAAAATATTTTTTTTGTCCTTTTTAAGGGTTCCGTAGGCAACAAGAACCCCGTATAGTTTTGCCATGTCCTTCTGTCTGTCTGTGGCTTAGCTCAGAGACTCTTAATACTAGAAGACTGTAATTTGGTATCGATATATTATTATGTACTGGTATTTAAGAAATTTGGTACAAAATATAACTTTGATGAACGTTAACTGACTAAAGCAGTAGTATTGTGCAACTACGGGACCCTACACTTTGCGTGACCTGACACGTACTTGACCGGTTTTCTTTTTCTTTTTTTTACAATTGAAACCGTACTCCATACAATATTCGTTTTAACACAAGGTGGCTTCGCATGCAAAACTTTTGCTTTAGAACTAAGTATTGTTGTTTATAGGTGGAGGGACGGAGCGCCGAGCCCACAGCTGCCAGCTTCGTGGAGGTGGAGAACCAGCTGGAGAAGATGTTCGCGGGGATCGAGGAAGAAGCTCCTAAAGAGAGCAAAGAGGTAGGAAATTCGCAGGAAGAAATTATGGCCCATAGTCTTGTTGATAGTACATCTATCATCGAAACTTTTATTTTCCATGAATCTGACGAAAGAGCTCACTGAAGAAACTACAGGCCTCGCATCGTTTACTTTTTATTTTAATAATTATATTGGAGTCAATTCCCGCAGCGAAACTAAATTTAAATATTATAATTAGTCCTGTCACTTTCTGACCCACGACCATGAAAAAGGACGGGATTGTCGGCTTTTTTGAACGTCAAAGTCAAAGTCAAAATAATTTATTTCCATAGGATGTTATTACATCACTTAGATCCGTCAAATTTTATGTCACAAACGTCAATTTTAAGCAGGATCCTAAAGTTGACATTTGCGCTATAAAATTTGGCGCTCACAATGGTTGACAATCTCCTGTCTTTTTTCATCGTAGTGAGTCAGAAAGTGACAAGAATAAGATTAAATTTAAATTTAGTTTCGCTGCGGGAATCGACACCATTGTCTTCTACAAAACTCGTGCAAATTGATAACGTTGAATATCCTGTCCTTAGTCTGGGTCTGGGTACACTGTATATGTGTTTTTGTGATGATAGACCTACTATTTCTCTTTTTATCTATGTACCAAAACAATTTTGTCAACCTTACAGATCGAAGAAACGAATAAACCTAAGAAGCGAAGAAAATCGGCGCCCACTAAAGAAAGGAAGCCGGGGCGCCGCTCCGTGCGCGCGTCCACCGGCGAGCGGCGCAAGCCCGCCAAGCAGCGCGGCGCGGGCAGCCGGCGCAAGGAGGCCAGGGACGCCGACTCGGGGAGCAACGCCAGCTCCAGCCGCTCCCGGGGACCCTACATACAGGTAATATCATCAACGGCCCGTTGCAGTCCACTGCTGGACTATGAGCCTCCTCCACTCCGCGTGTTTGGTTTCGCCATAATCTCCACGCTTGGCAGGCGGGTTGGAGATCGCAGATTAAAAGGTTACTGTATCAGAGAGCGCAGCTGCCCGTTCCCTGTTCAATGTGTAGTCCCTAAGTCGCCTCTTACGACACCCACGGGAAGAGTAGGGGTTGGTGACAATTGTATTCTACTCTGCTGTCACCACACGGCGAATATAAACCAATATCAAAAATATTATCAGCCAGTTATATTTTAATAATAAAATTAATATAAAATATTAAAATTATATCAATCGATTTTAACGTTACAAAATTTTAGTATAGTAATAGATATCATCATCAATAGTTCATATACGTCTCCACCGAGGAGCAACTTAAATTTAATTTTAAAATCTATTGTTATTTGAATGTATCTTTTGTTTAGAATATGAACTAAATAATTTGTTTTTATTTTTATTGTATTGTTGATGCCTAAGATACAAATTTATTTACTTAGTTTAGGCATCACAGTCATATTGGCCCCGATTCACACTGTCACGCTCTAATCTTAATTTAAGTTAGTCTGTCCTTTTTACCTTTTAAAGATTGAAAAGGGACAGGAGATGGCCATCCTAATATTAGAGCTGTCAAACATCGAATTTGAACCTTATGGCCGTGTCGATTGCACAATTTTAGAGAGCACTTAAAACATGCGACTTAAAGATCTCTTAAATTGACAGCTATGCCCTTATTTTAGGTTGTCATTCGTTCAAATTAATATTATTCGTTCATCACCTCTCTTTCATTGGTCATAAAAACGAAAAGGATAGCTGGATTTTAAAATTAGAATTAGAGCATGACATCCCGAATCGAGGCCATTATATTGTTTAAATTCTTATTTTTTGTACTTCTACCTAGTGTTTTTAGAGTAAGTTTGATTGAAATATTTTTTATCTTATCTTATATTGTTTGAACAGATCCGCGGGCCGCGCGACTCCCCTCTGTCGGTGAGCGTGATCAACGCTGCCACGGGAGAAGATGACGGCGAGACCGCCACCACACGACGCAAAGGTATGTATACACTAAATACAATAGAACACAGATTAAGTAGAACTTTCGCATTTTAGTTTAAACAGCCTCCGTGGCCGAGTGGTCGAGATTTCGACGCCCATTACGGAGGTTCCGGGTTCGATTCCCGGTGGGGAGACTGTCAAGCAAAAATCTCTTTGTGAGACTCTCCAGTTTGGTTAGGACTTTGCAGGCTGAATCACCTGAATATCCGGAAAGAAAGATGATTCCGTGCTTCGGAAGGCAAGTTAAGCCGTTGATCTCGGCTACTATCTAGTCGTTACACGAGCCAAGTCAGTGGCCTTTGGCGGCTCTATAACACTGACACACGATGATGATGATGACTAATTTTAAAAATCTGGCATGACTTTAGCTTTCATGACTTAAAGGAAAAGAGATTAATTCAGATAAACGAATGATGTTATTTTGAATGAATGAAAACCTAAAAAAAATTAAAGAAAAAAAACCTTTTTTAAAAACAAGCTTTTATTATTTGGAAAATGAACTAAAAAGTTAAAAATAAATTAACTCTAATTAGAAGTATAACACTTTATAAGTTCATTGTAACCTTTAACGATAATTAAGCTTCTTTGTCTACGACAAAATAATTCCATATCGTAATCATATATTTTTAACACCAAAACTTTACACCTTAATTATTAAATCTTCCCGTTTTTATTACTGTCCCAATTTTATAAATAAAAAAGCGTGTTACATTGTGATAGCTTAATTATACCATCAAAATGTAACACGCTTTTATTATTTATAAAATTGAGACTGTAATAAAAACGGGAAGATTTAATAATTAAGGTGTAAAGTTTTGGTGTTAAAAATATATGATTACGATATGGAATTATTTTGTCGTAGACGAAGAAGCTTAATTATCGTTAAAGGTTACAATGAACTTATAAAGTGTTATACTTCTAATTAGAGTTAATTTATTTTTAACTTTTTAGTTCATTTTCCAAATAATAAAAGCTTGTTTTTAAAAAAGGTTTTTTTTCTTTAATTTTATTTTCAACTTTTTAGTATGTTTAATTCGAGATTTACTACGACGTAGTTAGTAGCGCGTAGCAGCGTTTTTCCGTTATGTAGTCCGTAGTACGTTCACATACGAATCAAATGGGCCTAAACTCGATGGAGTTGCGTCGTTCCGGAGTTCCTATGGCCACCTTCCAGGTCCATCATCAGACCCTGGTTACCATGTAGTATCAAAGTACTCGTCAAGACAAATCAAATGGGCCCAAACTCGGTGGGGTTGCGTCGTTTAATTACGGAGTTCTTATGGCCACCTTCTAGCTCTATCATCAGACTCTGGTTACCATTTAGTATCAAAGTATTCGTCAAGACCAATCCAACAAGCCCAAACACGACTATGTTATGTTGTGTATTTGTGGAGTTCCTGTGACCACCTTCCGGCTCCATCATGAGACCCTGGACATCACGTAGGACTGAAGATCTAGTCAAGACAAATCCAACAAGCCCAAACATGACTAAGTTATGTTGTGTATTTGTGGAGTTCCTGTGGCCACCTTCCGGCTCCATCATGAGACCCTGAACATCACGTGTGACTAAAGATCTTGTTAAGACAAAACCAACAAGCCCAAACACGACTAGGTTGTGTTGTGTATTTAAGGAGTTCCTGTGGCCACCTTCCGGCTCCATCATGAGACCCTGTATATCACGTATGGCTAAAGATCTTGTTAAGACAAATCTAACGAGCCCAAACACGACTAGGTTGTGTTCTGTATTAGAGAAGTTCCTATGGCCACCTTCCGTCTCCATCATCAGACCAGCTCCAAGGTACCATAATATTGCATTGTCATCCGATTTATACATGAATGCAAAATTTCAGCTCAATCGGAAACTGGGAAGTGGACCAATTTTAACTTGCAAGATTTGATTACAGACAGACAGACAACGGGACAGGTGAAACTAAATAAAAGCTTGTAATAAGGGCGTAACTGTCAGATTAAGTATTTTTAAGTTCGATGACTTTACGGCGCCGCTCTAAAATAGTGCAATCGACGCTTCCATAAAGTTCAAATTCTAGCTTGACAGCTCTTTTATTAGAATGTCCTTCTCCTGTCGTTTTCGGCGAAAAAAAACAGACTAATTTAATTTAATGATTAGATTGTGACAGTAATTAGCCCCTATGTCCGTTTTATGAAGAACTGTGCTAAGTTCCAAGTCTAAATGCGCGGGTTGGTCGACTTCACACATAACCCTTGATTTTTCGCAGCAGCAAGCGTACAAGTTTCCTCGCGCAGTTCTGCTATGCCTTCACCGAATTTGCTATTGAAAATCTTGTCGTTTTATTTTATCACTAGCGGTCCGCCCGCGCCTACGCTCGCGTTGTATAAGATTTTTTCATAAAAAGTAATCTATGTGTTAATCCAGGTTATAAACTATCTCCATACCAAATTTCATCCAAATCCGTTGCGTGAAGGCGGCGCACAAATATCCAAATATATTTTCACAATAGGACTACTTTTTTTTAATTTAATAAATCCAAACTTCTTAGTTTCTGTTATCAAACACTAAAAGAATTTTTGCTCTATCTTTAAAATTTACCGAGTTATAAAGGTGAAATTCAAGATTAGACAGAGAGGCACATACCCACTTGTGACGTCATTTGTTAGTAACGCCGTATATTCTCCATACAAAAAATCGTTTTTGAAAGAGACAGACATATTGAAACTTAGAAAATCACTGTAAATTCGTTTATCGACCGATTTTGTGTTTTTCTTCGCGAATCGTCTGCTACTAATCTATATTTTAAAAATAATTAATTAAATATGGTAAATTTATAAAATATGGTGAACAGTCCGATCCCCTTTTATAATATTAGTGTGAAGTGTGATAGTGTGATTTCCCTAATAAAAACGAACACTACTTAAAATTAACTCGTTCTCTAGGCCCCGACGAATTCCGCAACGGCCTTCGCGGCCGGGGCCTCCACGCGAGTACCCTCGGGCTCCGCTACGACGCCACCACGCCCGACGCCACCTGGCTCTGCGCCTTCTGCTGCAGCGGACCGCACGCGCACGCGCAGGGGGACCTGTTCGGACCCTACACCATACAGCCGGACACTGAGGAAGCCAGGTGAGACGGACACGGTGTACAGGTGACCCAATTACATGGGACAGTCTACACATACAGCCAGACACCGGAGAGGCCAGGTTTGCTATATCACATCCACAACTTACAGCCTGAAGAGTGAGGCTGACACAATATACACGGTGTTACAAAAAAACCCGTCAATTTTGTATGGAGACCATCTACATTTTGTATGGGAATGCGATTTTTTTAAATCGTTTTTCGACCTATGTTCTTTCGGGAAAGTTGTTCAGTTTTACGAGCAGATTCACACCCTTTCGGCTTTATTTGTAGTTTTGTAACACCTGGTATAGGGCTCCACACTAAATAACTAGGTACTGAGTAACTCTTTCCGTTCGTTGAGCCTAATGTCTATAATACTTTTTAAGAGGATTTTATTTCTTTACAGACTCATCACCGTATTGTGTGGGTTGTAATAACTATGCAATGCCCACACAAACTGATTGATTGAGCCGCTATTTATAATCAAGCCGCTTCTATCTAGAGAATAAAATTTACTTCTTTAAAATATACGTACATTTTAATGAGAGAGAATAAATTTAATGTATAAATAAATATACTTCACGGTTCACCTACCATAAATACAGAAAAAAATATTTCCATTACCCCATTTTTCGTTACCCCAGAATGCTCGACGAAGCGACGCGCCACCGCTACGAGTCAGCGCCTTCTCCCAACGAAGTGTGGTTCCACGAGTCATGCGCCGTGTGGGCGCCCGGACTGGTGGCCTGCGGGGCGCGGCTGTGGGGCCTCGCCCCCGCCGTGTGGGCGGCGCGGGGGGCCAAGTGCGCCGGCTGCGGCAAGCCCGGCGCCGGCATCGCCTGCCAGGTACAGGACAGTGTGGCCTTATTAAACTTGCTCTACAACAATAGGGAATATGCATAAACAAAAATATTAGTTTTTTTGATAGTTCATCTGAAAGAATACAAAAATAGAATACTGACAGTCAAAACAGAATCGAAATGGATCAAAAAACAAACTATAGTTGGGACAAACAAACAAACTATTATAGGATGGGTTCTGACAGTTTCAAAATTTTTCATACGACGTTAACAACTTTTTTCAATAATATTCAGTTTAAAAACCATAATAGCTAAATATTAAAAAAAAGTAACTTCACCTCTTATTTTATCATTAAACAATATGTCATTTTACTTAATAAATAAATAAATAAACGAAATAATAGTAATAATAATAAGTTTTTAAATTTTTAATCTGTCAGAGCTCGTTAGGATGAGCTACCACTAAGGGGTTATTATAGGTAGTAACCCAAGTATAGATACAACATTATTAAACAAATATATCTGTCCCTCTTTCGAAAACAAAATTTTCTATGGCGGGTCATAACCCGCGTGACATATGACCTCGGACCTCTCTGTCTAACCATCAACTTCGAAGTCTTATAAAAAACTTTGCTTCTGAACAAGATATTTGAAAAATTATTTTTTATGTGTTAATCTGAAACTTGAAATATTTCGATTAATGAATTTAAAAAAAATGTGCATATCAAACAGGCAAATCGTCGTTTTTTAAATAAATATGATGATAACGCTTACAGTACCATTTACTTCCAGTTTGATTCCTCATGAAAATTTGAAATTAAAATCTAATTTGTCCAATCTCACCCAACAGGAGCGAGGGTGCCGCGCCCGCACGCACTTCCCCTGCGCGCGGCCCGCCGGCTGGGCGCTCCACGAGGCGGAGTTCAAGGCGCGCTGCCCCCGCCACCCGCCCGCCTAGCGCGCCCGCGCGGCCCGCAGCATCAAGCTGGTCTCGGGCCGCACGCACCAGCTCATCCCGCTGCACGTGTCTGCCAGCGGCGACCAGTGAACTGTGAAAGTGACCAATCCCGGCAGTTTAAGTGTTATGGGCTAAAACAGAACTAAATGGCGCCACTGTTGAATGTTATTTTTTTTTTATTGCACACAAGAACATTACAAAAATACGAACATAAAGAAAAACGACACGACAGGCACTGCTTATTTCTAACGAAATGTCTTCCAGCACACCTAGGAAGAGAGAAATTTGGTACATGAAAGCGGATAAAAACGTGCACAACAATTTAGATGTAATATAATAAATTACGGATTACATACAATACATACCTAACCTACATACATTTAAAATATATATCTCGACATGAGAAGCATTAGGTCGGATCTACATATCCGACCAAAATCACTTTTTATCATTGTAGGCATACTGGAAGTCTCTGGATCTGGCCACTTACAATATAAAGAATGAAAAAACAATTATGGAATTCGAAAATGAACTTTTTGGGAACATGTTGCTTTTTAATTTGCGAGACTGCTAAAAAAGTGATTTAGGTCGGATATGTAGATCCCACCTAATGCTTCTCATGTCGAGATATATACAGAACAATATACTACATATATAACTACATACACAGATACATAACATTATGTTCTTAAATAAGGTGTGGATTGGTTTGGGAAATGACAGATTTTATTTGATGTTTTACTGTCCAATCGCACGTTTAGAAACACTCGAGAGTGGCGACTTAAGGTTCTAGTTTTATCCCCAAAGAACAAAATTGTTTTGTGTGATACTAAGTGGCTATAACTTTGGTGGAAAAGTGTTTTTTATTTTTACGCTTGGTAGGTATTTTTTTGTATTTCGTTTTTTTCTGTATTGAATGTAATATACTCATATACTCGGCGTATCTGATGACCGAATCTCCTGTTACCTTCGGAGCGGATAAAGGAGGCATAATGAAATGATATTTTAAGAAATTAATTATTTATTAGTCTAGGGGGTGGTGAATAATATTCGGTCATTTATTGACTTTGAGTCTTTCAATCTTTTCTTTATTTTCGAAACCTTATTTTGTCTTACATTTCATTTCATGAGTTTTTTACTACTGCGTGATACTCTCACACAAGATCAATGCTTTAAAAACTTCTGTGTTTCTAAGCTGTAACTACTTCGTATTTACTATAATTACTTTTTACTTTAATTGTAGAATTGCTTGCATTTTTTTAAAATAAGCCCATGAGAATAAGTAAGTGATAAGTACATCAATATTATTCAAAATCTTCTAGACTATCAGTCGGCACAAACTCGGAGTCACCGTTAATGTTCATACATAAGACTCGTGACTTATTTCCCATTATGTCAGCTTTTGTTTGTTGTAGCCAAATTTCCAATTTATGACTTGAGATGTAGATAAATTAAAATAATACATTTTCTAGTGATTTTCTATCTCTATTACAATCTTAGAAAAATGTTGTATTTTTTTTTATTGGCTTATTTTATGGACTTGGATGTAAGAGCAAGCCGCAAAACCGTGGCTTCAAAGATAAGGAAATAAAACATGCATTTTCATGTTGGTATTCCTGAAGCATTGGAATATTGTAGAATGAAGTGTACATAGCAATAAAACAGTACAAGGTAAATGATTTATTTTTGTAGCGGTGACAGTGCCTGCGTCAATGTAGTGCCTCTGAATGGAACAGATAATGTGCAGGTTAGAATTTAAAATCTCTACATTACATAACATACTGTGTAAGAAAATAGTAATCTTACCTTCTAAATCATTCTTAGTTGATTGTTTTATTATTTAGAATTCTAAAAAATTACTTGAAATTTATTTGTAAAGGTTGATTCATAATTATTTGTGCAATAATTGCAACGCGTTTTTTCTACCTATCTTTATCTAACTTGAGATTTTTCTAATATTCTGAATAAAATGTATATGAAAAATGCTTCGATTATAGCAATAATGCTTAGAGAAATTTAGATTAGGTGCCAATGAAAATATTTTCTATGTATATGTGTCAAAGCGTTTTACAGAGACAGGAATGCCAACAGGTCAATGCACTATTCTTGTAAAAAAAACCTTAGGAAATAGTACATATTTCGTAAAGTATCAGCATGCGGTACTTCTAAGGGGTGTTCTGATGCATTGGCGGCTTTAGACCGATAAGGCAAGTATTTATTTATAAATACGGCTACAGTTTCATAAAGCAACAGCCTGTATATTAAGCTCTTTGCAAGTAAGCCTAAAATGTAAGTTTCGCCATTTTAAGACGATCCTAAAATAATTTATTAAGTTGCTTCGCCGCCTGTCAATTTAGCAGGGTCTTGAAATTTCTTAAGTCTTAGGTAGATATTAGATAAGTAGTGACTACGCAGTTTAGACTTTATTCGATTGACACGCGGGTCTTACCATTTCTTAGCATTCGCTGTTTCTAGGTGTTTTAAAATTGATTTATTATACAAATCCCTACAAGAGTGAGCGAGTGAGTGTCATTTAAAGCATTTTATTTTTGTGGGTGGGTATGTATTTTTCGCGTATGTATTTATTCTGTATAATTAAAATATACCTAATTAAAATTTTATACTGATTACAAATTGACATCACTCTAGTAAGAGGTGGGGATTTGTATAATAAATATTAAAAATATATAGGAAATGTAGATGGATAATGTAATGTTTAGCGCTAGTTGATTCGCATCTCAACTGATCAAAAACGAATTGATTTAATAATACATACAATATATGTACAGAATATTTTACAATATACAATTATTTAATACACGGATAATCTGAATTTAAAATGTGTAAATATAGAATTAATGTAAATATTGGTTTTACGCATCAGAACTCCAGATTATAATGGTGACTAATGGCGGGAAACTTGCTAAAGTTTCATCAATTCATTATTAAATTGAACAACAATCCAAAAAATATTCTTTATTTGACTTAATGAATTTTACTGTCTAACACTCAGGGGACCCCAAGTAAAGGGGACAGGGCAGGAGAATGAATGATGACACTCAGGGGAAGAGGTGACCGTTTAAAATTGTTATCAAAAAATATTTTCTATCAAACATTATAATATCAAAACAATATAAACAACTGTATTACTCGTATATTGTTGTAAAACAAACCTCGCATTATTTACCAGATTCTCCTTAGAAATCGCTCTGAAGCAAAAACGTTTATAGGAAGATTGTGTTTACCTTCGTACATTTTTTAGAGTTGTTCAATTTTGTATTGATTGCTGTCAAATGACAAAATCATCACTTACTACAAGCATGTTGAATGCGAGCACAACAGCGTATCTTAATGAAACTCAGCATTTCATGGCATTGAGTTCATTGTAAGTATTTTAAGTTACAATGTTTTTGCATGAACTGCTAAAACATTTACTTCTTGTCGATTTCAAATTTTAGTAGCCCAGTAGATAGTTTACTGGCGAAGAATGTCGGTAGCATCCCACTTAAAAAAAAAAACATTGTAACTCGATCAATAGCAATGCGTAAACTCTACGAATGTATGTAACAATGCAGTGATATTAAAAGTAATAACAAGGTTTTAAAGGATGTAATAAACTATATTGTAAATCTACTGTTTAGTTGCCATTTAGCATCAAACTAGTCTAATGATAGTGTCTTGTGAATTAATAAAAATATAAAAAAATCGTTTTGGGGTCTATTAAAATTTACAATTATTGCCTTTATGCGTCTAGCTCTACCGAATGTATAAAAAAATAATTGTTTAATAAAATAAAAATTATCCTTTTGTATAACCCAGTTCATGATGATTTATAGTGATTTCACGGACAATGTAATTTAAATTTTATAATCAAAAGTTATGATATTGCCATTGGTACTTACAATTTCAATTATTATTTTGCTGACGCACTTTTCTACCTTTTTCTGAGTGTGGTTTTGATCTGTAACTAAAGTGCCAGATTATTAATTAACTCTGACTGTTATATTTTAAAAAACACAATAGGGGATCGGCTGTTCACCATATTTTATGAATTATTTTTAAAATATAGATTAGTAGCAGACAATTCGCGAAGAAAAAAACAGAATCGGTTGAAAAACGAATTTACAGATATTTTTTAAAGTTTCAATATGTCTGTCTCTTTCAAAACGATTTTTTGTATGACGATTATAATAATATGGCGTTACTAACAAATGACGTCACAAGTGGGTATATGCCTCTGTCTAATCTTGAATTTCCGTCAATTTTAAAGATAGGCAAAGGTTCTTTAGTGTTCGATAGCAGAAACTGAGAAGTTTGGATTTATAAAATAAAAAAAGTAGTCCGATCCCCTATTAGTGCAATAACCGCTCTCTTTCGCCCACTCGAATGATGGCTCCGCGAGAACAACAGCGTCACTGGCCTCGCCAGCGGCATTATGCTGAGTCTGCACCTTTTTGACGTAGTAGAAAATATTATCGGTATGTTTGTTATGTAAGTTGTATATACTACGTTAAATGAATGTTTTTCTATTCTATTCAACCAGTACATGCGGCTGGACACTTTGGGAGACCTAGAGAGGTAGGGACTATTATTAAGTGGAGCAGGAGCAGGAGTCCACTTCCATTTTCGACTTCGTTGGAAAAGCATCATTTTTTACGCACGCAATAAAGTATTATCAGCATTATAATGCATATATTTTAGGATAGGTGGCGCTAGTCGCACAAAGGTTGTTTAAATTTTAGAATTTGTGTAATGTACGTCGACCATTGCATTGTTATTGTAAAATACAAGTAAAATATAAACGAATAGTGTACGCTACCTGGCGTAGCGGACGACACCTAAATGTTACTCATACCGCCATCTGTCGGAAGCTTTGGTTGCTTTGTGTTGCAATAGTAACAAAATTAAATTACTTAATTTTTAATATGATATATTGGATATACCTACTGCAGAAGACTTCAAAACAAATTGTTTTACATAAATTATTCAACCCATTTTACTAAGGAAAGTCGTTTTTAATGTTATTTCGGCTTTGTTAATCCGGTATAATATATAAATACAGTTCCGTATACATTATGAATTTAAAAGTTTTTAAATTGACTGTCTTCAAAAAACATCATACCACATTATCGGCAGCTCATAATATACGTCCCCACCGAGGGGCTCGAGCCTACATCATACCTACTTATCTTTAAATCTAGCTCAAGAATACCACAATCACAAAACAACCAAAGCATCACCACCACTTAAATCTTTGACGGGGAGTATGATCAACGTGTACTTTACCAGTGGATAGGAAATAGACTGTAACTAGAACATGTTAAGGTACAAATTTATTGTAGAATGGTCAGGCCGGTGCGTTCAGAAATCAATCAGATTTTTAAAACTCAATCAATCACACGGAACATCCCAAAGCCTTGTAAATGGTGTAAGATTTTTTTTATTCACTTATGGCAAATTACTTTATTAAGTATGTAATTGTTATAAATTATATTTATCATGACATTATAAGCAAATTGAAATACAACATGTTTAAAATGAGATTTGGATGGCTTTTATTGTTTTAGCTGTTATGTACCACTTTCAGAATTGCTAATAGAAGGAGTAACAATTATTACTATTAGCATTATCAAATAAACTTGCAATGTTTGTGTTGCCAATACGGAATATGCATAAAAAAAACTGACCCTGCGTTCCGAGACGCGCTGAAATCGATTAAAGTACCCGTAATCGCGTTCCGAATCACTGTCAGCCATACATTTTTTTGCTTTTTTGATCGCTGACAGCGCTGAAAGCCTGATTCGGAATGCGCCCTGAAAGTATACAAGAATAGAATACTGACAGTCAATACAGAATCGAAATTGATCGAAAAACAAACTAGATACAACATTACTGTCCCTTAGGGGGGACAAAATTTTCTATGGCGGATATATGGCCCGCGTGACATATGACGTCACATGTCATGTCGGACCTCTTTGTGTAACCATCAACTTTGAACATAAGGCTTCTTAGCAAGATATTTGAAAAATTATTTTTTTGTGTTTATCTGAAACTAGAAATATTTCGATAAATGAATTTTAAAAAAATTAAAGAAAAAAAACCTTTTTTAAAAACAAGCTTTTATTATTTGGAAAATGAACTAAAAAGTTCCTATGGCCACCTTCCGTCTCCATCATCAGACCAGCTCCAAGGTACCATAATATTGCATTGTCATCCGATTTATACATGAATGCAAAATTTCAGCTCAATCGGAAACTGGGAAGTGGACCAATTTTAACTTGCAAGATTTGGTTACAGACAGACAGACAACGGGACAGGTGAAACTAAATAAAAGCTTGTAAAAAGTGCATATTCCATACCATACAGCAGCGCCCTCGTTTTTTGTCTACTCTTTTTGGACACATTATCATAATTTTATTACAAGATTTTCTATTCAACAACGTGCAATAATTCGGTATTCGTTAGTTGTTTTACTTTCCCGAAAACCCAAAAAAAAAAAATTTTATCACACAATTATGAGATTCAATTTGTATGAAAAGTAAACATTTATTTTTACTATTTCGGAAAAGCTCCAGAACAAAAGTTGTTCAGTTTCATGGGCTGAGTTACCACCCGAGAGGTGAAATATCACTAACACGTTGTATGTACTATCGGGGACTTTTTCGCCTAGCTCGCGGGGAAGCTGAAGAAGGTAACCCGGCGGTCACGCCCCCTTGGCCTAATAGAAAAAAGCGATAACTCATTAGTTGCAATCTGCACTTCGCAGCTTCGTGACGTATCCTGTGTACCCCTTTTGTGAATTTTACGAACGAACTATTTGACCTTGGCGTCAAATGGGCGGGGCTAGAGAACGCGTTCAATTTTCGAGCGCAAGCAAAAATGTGCTTAAGGTTAGTATCTCCTTCGGTGTCTTATTTGGTAAACAAACCACATACCTCGACAAAATCTCAAGTTTACGGGCTGATCGCACTATAGAACTAGCCCAAAATATTAATACACCTGAAACAAACACTTATCAAGCATTCACTCACAAATTCTGTTAGAATTAATCATCGAAAACTTAAGTTTTTAGCAAAATTATCAATAAATCGTTCTAACCTCAAACCATATTTCGATCGGGTATCTCTACATTATCTTTGGATTTTAGAAATGAGGTATATCACGCACTCATACACAATTCAATTATTTAATCGGAATAGACTGGTTGAATCTTTAAAAATATAAGTAGACAGAGAAAAATAGATTCGACAAATAAGTGGTCAGACGTGACGTCTCTATCCATTGCAATTAAAAAATGTATGTTAAATGTTATAATGAATGAATCACGGGCGCGTTCCGATACACGCTTAAGTGACTTTCTAATCAAACTGTCAGCGCTAGGGCATGGAATACCGGAGTAATATTTCATACCGGTATTGAAATTTCAATTACCGGTATACCGAAATTTCGGTATTTTTTCGGTATTTCTTGAAATACTGCTAGTTACTGTTTAAATGAACAGGGAGTAATGTCCGATGCACCGCGAGTCCGAAGGGTGACAACCGAACTGGGAATTAGGGGTGAAATAGTTCTACGAACAGAGCAGGTCACCCGTCTGCGCTCCGTCGCAGGCGTCCCCCATAAGACATAAGACATAAGACTGTTTAAATGATTCCGAGAACGATTAGTAAGTTTCGTTTGCGAAAAGTTATTAAAGAAGTTTTCTACGCTGTATAGCAGAAACACTCAAACTATTTATCAACTCCCTAGATACCACAAAATGAGTAATTAAAGTAATAGGTTATTAAGAATACTAAAGAAAATACGTTCTTTGGTCCAAGAATTATTTATATTGTTTCATTGGCACAAATATGACAATCAAATATTAAATTTTATAGTAAAAAATACTTTTTTAACAACACCTTTTTACGCACTAAAAAGTATAACATAATTTTTATTGATATTTTTATTGGTGTAGTACTCTTGTAGGACTTAAAACGAAAAACGTGAGGTGCATGGAATATATATATATTTTAAGAAGTAGAGAACGAGGTGATGGCTGAAAAACAACATAGCTGACGCTGTAATCTTTTCATTGTCTTATTTTCATGTCTGTCTGTACTACTTATTGATACATAACATATTGTTATTGTAATGACAATGAATAAATGTCTTCTAAATCTTATGAGTGCCAGGGGTTGTTATGTGTTATGTCTTGAAAACTTACAAATAGTTATTATTAGTATATTATTTGCAGTGCAATTCAATTGTTGTGTATTTTATTATTGGAAAGACTTGCGTTTGACCATTATTCTAGCTGATGGAAATGCATTATAAGGTGAAAGATGGACCACGCTCGCCTAGAAGATGTTAATGTTTTTTTTATAAAAGGGCTAATCTATAGTTTTTTGAGAAACACGGTTATGCTTCAAAATCTACTCCATGCTCCCCACGTTTTTCGTTTTAAGTCCTACAAGAGTACTACGACACTAAAAATCTCAATAAAAATTATTTTATACTTTTTAGTGCGTAAAACGTGTTGTTAAAAAAATATTTTTTACTTTATAATTATTTTGTGCTTTTTAGTCCAGCGTATTTAAATGTTGCAAGAGAACATAACGTAGGACTAAATTGCTAAGACTAAAAATCCCAAGCATGCCGAGATTATGTTGTTACGATGAGATTACCTTCCGGCTTCACCATGAGACCCTGGACATCACGTATGACTAAAGATCTTGTCAAGACAAATCCAATGAGCCCGAACACGACAAGGTTATGTTGCGACGTTGAGAGAGTTCCTATGGCCGCCTTCTGGTTCCATAATGAGATCCTGAACATCACATATGACTCAAGAACTACTCTTGACAAATCCAACGGGCCCAACAAGGCTAGGTTATGTTGAGTATTTGAGGAAATACAGCGGCCACCTTCCGGCTCCATCATGAGATCCTGGACATCACGTCACGTATGACTAAAAATCTTGTCAAGACAAATCTAACGAGCCTAAACACGACGAGATTATGTTATGTATTTTAGGAGTTTCTATGGCCACCTTCAGGCTCCATCACGACCCCCTGAACATAACGTGTGACTAAATATATAGTCAAAACAAATCCAACGGGCCCAAACACGACTAGGTTATGTTGAGTATTTGAAGAATTCCTGTGGCCACCTCCATCATGAGACCCTGGACATTACTTATGACTAAAGATCTAGTCAAGACAAATTCAACGAGCCCAAACACGACGAGGTTGTATTGTGTATTTTAGGAGTTTCTATAGCCTCTTTTCGGCTCCATCATGAGATCCTGCATTTGTAACTAAAGATCTAGTCAAAACTAATCCAACGGGCCCAAACACGACTAGGTTATGTTGGGTATTTGAGGAATTCCTATGACCAACTTCCGGCTTCATCATGAGACCCTGGACATCACGTATAACTAAAGATCTTGTCAAGACAAATCCAATGAGTCCAAACACGACGATATTGTGTTGTGCATTTTAGAAGTTCCTATGGCCACCTTCCGGCTCCATCATGAGACCCTGGACATAACGTATGACTAAAGATCTTGTCAAGACAAATCCAATGAGTCCAAGCACTATGAGGTTGTGTTGTGCATTTTAGAAGTTCCTATGGCCACCTTCCAGCTCCATGAGACCTTGGACATCACGTATGACGAAAGATCTTGTCAAGACAAATCCAATGAGTCCAAACACGACGAGGTTGTGTTGTGTATTTTAGAAGTTCCTATGGCCACCTTCCGGCTCCATCATCAGACCAGCTCCATGGTGTCATAATATTGCATTGTCACCGAGGTTACATAAGTGTACCAAATTTCAGCACAATCGAAAATGAGTTGCAAGATTCGGATCGAAAAAACCCACAAACAGACAGACAAGAAAGCGAGTTAATAAAAACGTGTTAAAAAATAAAATGAGATGGTATAAAATCTATCAACGACTTTCCATTAGTTGAAAAACTGCCGATATTGCAAAATTAGATCACTTTTTTCGAAATACCGGTATTTTTTCTTCAAATACCGGTATCAAAATACCGAAAAATTTGACCGGTATTCCGGTATTTCGGTATACCGGTATCCATGCCCTAGTCAGCGCCGTCAGCGATCAGATTGTATGGGTTTCGCCTGCTGACAGTAATTCGGTACGCGCTTTGAGTGAGCTGAAATCGATTTAAGCACCCGTAATCGCGTTCCGAATTACTGTCAGCTGTCATAACTCATACTTTTTTGCTTTTCTGATCGCTGACAGTGCTGAAAGTCTGATTCGGAATGCGCCCCACGTCGCACTCACGCGCCGCGCCGCCGCCGCCGCCGCCCGCCTCAAGTCGAGTCAACTCGAGTTGCGACTCGAGTTGGCTACCATTTCAACTCGACCTACTCTAGACAAAGCGAGTTAACCCATCACTACAATAAATACGTCAATGATGACAAATTAGAGTAAGAGATATACGACGTAGGATATTCCGAAATGTTTGTAATCACCAATTACAATTAATCACCAATTCAATTACATTCAATTAAATCTATTATTTGGAAGCACTATTTTGTGTCTATGGTCACCTTATCGCCATGTTTGTTTACCAAATAAGACACCGAAGGAGATACTAACATTAGTGGTGGTCAGGCGCAAATGTCCCCGATAGTACACTCGTACGCTATTCGTAACGTGTACGCTATTGTGAATGGTTAAAGAATATTTGTATTGTATGTAACGTAACCAAATTCGGGGAATCGTAATCTGTTTGACTCACTACACCGGATTAAACGTAGCTTTAGAATGAGAAGCGCGATGATGTAGAAAAGAAAAAGAATAGCTGTATGTAATAGTTCATCTTTTAAAAGTAAAATGCAGAGCTTCACTAAGAGCTAGCGCGCACTAGCGACTTTTGTCGCGGCGACAGTATGTCTCTCTCGTCAAGTTTACTAGAGTGCGAAAGAAAGGCACAGAGTGTCTCGAGAGACAAGTCGCTAGTGCGCGCATAGCGTAAAATCACATTTTCACTACGCAAATTCACAAAACAACTTCGCTGACGTGCAGTTTGCAATCGTAAAAAGAACACGTCGCCACAAGGGGGCGCTGTTCGTCAAACTTCCAGTCGGCGCCGTACGCAATACTCTCGTGATCCATATACTCTGAAACTATCTTTAGATCTTCTTTCCCTTGTAGTTGTACGACGCGGAAGCCTCCATACATGCAAGCGGCCAGGATTATGTCAGCTTTGTATGGATGCCATTTCAGTCGCCATATTCCCCCGTTGACGTTCAATTCGCTGACGGGACGTTTCAGAGCGCGTGCGTCCCAGAGGCGTAGGCGTTCGTCGTAACTAGAAAATAAAACAACTGATTAAAAACAGTCCGAGCAAAAATAAAGAAAAATATAACTTGGCTAACAATCTACTATAGTTACATCTAAATAGTAGTAATCTATTTATTTAAAACAAAAGATTTGTAATATTAATGTGGTCACTATAAGATGTTGTTAGGTTACAGCTAGCGGCACGTATCTTTAGCTCTGAGCGAGCGGTGACTCTCTTTCTCGCATAGGGTAAGGGTGGAGTGACTGAGAGAGAGGTACCTAATTACGTACCTCTCTCTCAGCTGCTGTAGCTAATTACGTAATAATTTAAGACCCTTGCGTAGCCAGGGACTGAATAAATTAACCGACTTGGTATTACATGGATCTCACAACTTTTTACGGTGGAAGAACTGAGTTGCGAGACTTGTTTTTTTTACAAGTTATGTTTTTGATGGCATATCTTTTCTTCTATGACATCGCAGATATCGACCGGTTACATTTACAACAACTAGCTGACCCGGCAGACGTTGTCCTGCCATTTTTCCCTACACCTACCCTACACCTACACCTACCCTACACCTACCCTACCCTACCCTACACCTACTCTACCCATATTTTTTTACCGTTTAAACCTTTCCTGGACTTCCACGAATATTTCAAGACTAAAATTAGCCAAATCGGTTCAGCCGTTCTCGAGTTTTAGCGAGACTAACGAACCGCAATTCATTTTTATTATATAGAAGATATTATATGTATAGATTGTACGAGTACCTGCCAGTCAGAAGCTGGTGTTCTACGTCCACGTGGCTCCTGACAGAAGTGACTCCAGCCTCGTGGCTCCGGTTGGTTGCCGCCGCCACCTCCGACACTCTGACGTCATAGCTCTTGAAAACGCAATCATCGCCCCCTAGAGGAAGAATAAGCAAGAGGGAGAATAATTATTTTATTATTTATTTAACCATTTTTTGCACACAAGAAAATTATAAAAACAATACCTACATTTAAAAAGACGACACAACACAGTAGTTATTGTTGATGGAGTAGTGACAGAGAACTGCGCTCATCATCGTCAACAGCTCATATACGTCCCCACCGAGGGGCTCAAGCCTACCCTGAATTAGGGCGATCAGGTCTTAATCGACCACACTGGCCCAGTGCGGGTTGGTCGACTTCACACACAACAGGTGTGTCAAGTCGAGGAGTGTGCAGGTTTCCTCACGAAGTTTTCCTTCACCGCAAGAGCGTCGAATAAACGTACATATGAATTCAAAAACACTAGTTTACTCACCCGAGTAGAATACATTGGTGTCCCAGTAATTAAAGGCAGCTATCCACGCTTCGTAGCCATGACTTTTCCAGCTTCCTACAACTTCCAAACTATCGCCTAACTTAAATACAGTCACACTGCCAGAAGAATCGCTGACCACAATCCTTGGTTCAGACTTCGTTTTATTATTTGACCAATCAAGAGACAGCGCTAACAAATCCTGACCAATGGAATGCTCCATCCAGAATTCTAATTTCAAATCTTCTTTGTCTAATCGGTAAAGTTGGAGTTTCCCATCTGAAGTGGCTACGGCAAGGACAGGTCGCCCGCAGATTTCATGGTAGCACCACTTTTGATCTAAGATTCCGCAAGTGTCAATAGTTTGAGTGGGAGTCAACTCCGGGGTGTTGCCATCGATGATGAAGAGGTAGATCCTTCCAAGGCGCTTTTGTTTTGTTTGTTGAACTGTAATTAAATAAATAAAAACTGAATTCCTTCTTCCTAACTAATGGCGACACATCTTATATAGACGTATTTCGCCAGTGTCGAGTGATATTTGTAGGTTTAAGATATATCCTTGGATGATTGTTCGTTTAATTGGGCTCAGTAATGTGATAGTACAATTAATGAAGCCACCACAAGGCCTCTTGGCATCATCTAAAAATGTCAGCAAAGTGTAAGCGATTCAATTGTTCTATTATAGTTTATAGTCTCGAAACATTCATTCAAAAAACTAAAAAAAAAATTAAGACACGTCTGCCATTGTCAGATGCTGACAAAATGATTTCACATTATAACAAAACAACGGAGAAGACCTCTGTGTAATGTACCTAAACCTTTTTTTTCTATGCGCAACAGACGCAGCTACGGCGCACGGTGATGGATCGGCGGAAAAAAGTCCTTTTTTCAGAGTTCAACTTTAGGCAGATTTTGTATCATTAATAAATACTACAGTCTTCAACAAACAATGCTATATAATTTTTTTTTATTTTTATTATTGTGTTATTGGTTAAATTAAAGGCTAAAGTCAGACTTTAAAGAAACGTTATTTATTTCTTGAAAAATATGACTTTTTTTGCTTAGTTACACTAGATAACCAGTGTATTTAAAAAAAATATAAAAATTACTGGTAATACTACATACATTAGAGCATCTAAAACTAAATTTATAATTTGAGGAAAGTACTTAGTATTAATGTAGTATCGTTAGAGAACAAAGCATTTTTTTTTTACATAATTTCTTATTTCAATCGACCATATCTAGCTTGCGGCGCTTTCCGGCGGTGTCTTATGTAGTTTACGTGATAGGTACATTCCTATAGATAATTAACAAATCACTTCCAGCTGCTAATATCTGCTAACCTTGTTTTTGTAGTCCTATTAGTAAATGAGCTTCATATTGCCTACATTAAGAATTAATTTTTTTAATGAGGGTAAATTACCTAAAAAAAATTGTAATGGCTATAAAAGGGATAAACTTTTGTTTTATTTTTCATTACTTGTTCATAACCGGTACAGTGATAACAAATTTTACACTAAAATGGCGAATTTTACTATTTCTAACGACAAATTAGCCGAAATTGCTATCGCAAGCGGTCGCGATGTCAATAAGTGCGTTGAAGTTATTAAAAGCAATCATACTGATTTATCGGAGATCATGTTAGTGAAAATAAGTGAACATTTGATCAAAACCTTTTTTCCCAAATTTACAAAAAAGTGGAATGAAGCAGCTCGGAATAAGAAGTTCTTTTTTGCTAAAAATGAAAAATGGCTGTCAGTAAAGTTTACGGTTCTTAATGAAGATATTGCAGCAGGATCATCAAAACGATCTCACAGAGGAAGACCAGAAAAACCTATCGATGAATGTTGTGACCGAGCCAAAAGGTATAAAGTTAAAAAGCTATGCGAAACTGTCCAACCTGAATTAATTGCTGCAGCAGCTAAGAGAATAAGCGATCAATCAACAAGATGTGAAGCATTTAGTGCGGAGAAAGCGTGGGCATTAATGTTAGATGCATCATTAACAAGGCATCAATATGAAATTCTTAGAAAAGCTGCAAAGGAAATTGGATGTGATATTTTTCCAGCTTATCATAATGTCTTAAATGCAAAGAAAGATTGCTATCCTCCTCATATAGATGCAACAGAAAGCTACGCTTACGTAGGTCTTCAAGAATTATTAGATCATACTGTAAAGAGGATATATAAAACAAAAACTGACGATGAATTGGCAAGTATGAGTGAGGAAGTAACACTTTTATCAAAATGGGGTTGCGATGGCTCATCGGGCCACACTGAATACAAACAGTCATTTGTCGAAGATGGTGCTACAGATACCAACATATTTCTAACAACATTAGTTCCGCTCCGTCTTAACAACAAAATAAATAATTCTTTGGTGTATTGGAAAAATGAAACTCCTTCTTCAACCAGGTATTGCAGACCAGTACAGTTTCAGTTCATGAAAGAAACAACGGATGTCAGTAAAAACGAGATCTCAAGAATGGAAAGTGAAATAGCTAATCTAAATCAAACAACGATTTCCATGAACAACAGGATTTTTAGAGTGACTCATGAACTTCATTTAACCATGATCGATGGTAAAATTGCACAAACAATCACAGATACTTCTTCTAATGCAGTGTGCTATATATGCAAGGCGAAGCCGACTGAAATGAATAAGCTGGAACATTTAAAAACAAAAGAAGTAAATACGGACGCTTTTAAAGTAGGCCTTAGTCCGTTACATGCAAGACTGAAATTTATGGAATGTATTTTGCATATTGCCTATAATAAATCGTTTAAAAGCTGGAGAACCAATGCCAACACGCTGCCACTTAAAGAAGAGGAGAAGAAAAAAATACAAGACGAGCTTTTCAAAAGATTGGGAATTAAGGTGGACTTCGTTAAGCAAGGAATGGGCTCGTCGAATGATGGAAACACGTCAAGGAGGTTTTTTGATAATGTGGATATAGTGGCGGAAATTACAGGAGTCGATGAAAGGTTGATTCATCGATTTTCTATAATATTGCAGACAATCAACTCCGGGGCTTCAGTTGACTCAGAAAAGTTCGGGAAGTATTGTGAAGAGACTACAAGACTGTATGTTGGGTTATATGACTGGTACTATATGCCAAATACAGTGCATAAGGTTCTAATGCACGGCAGTCATATAATTTCAGCTGCTGCATTGCCAGTGGGAATGTTATCTGAGGAAGCCCAAGAGGCGCGCAACAAGGACTACCGTCGATACAGATTAAACCATTCTCGAAAATGCTCACGTGAATTGACGAACGAAGATGTTTTTCACATGCTTTTGGCTTCTTCAGATCCGTACACAAATAGTTTAAGGGCTATGCGTAGCCCAAAGCATTTGCCCTTGCATGAAGATGTAAAAGCTTTGCTGCATGGAGGAAATGAAGAATGATCCTCAAACTTAATTTAATGATTTTTATTCCTGTTCATTACTGTGTATGTATTTGTATGCTTTCTTTGTATATATATATTCATTATTGTATATGTCTTAAAAAATGCACAAAAATTAATGATTTAATTTATTTTGTTATTTATTTTTTAGTTTTCTTTCATTTACTGCTTTTCTGATTTTTACGATACTATAATATAACTAAAACATTATGAAAAATATGCTTTCTTATTATTTTATGAACTAATATCCAACATTTATAACATTCCCTTTCTATAAAACAATTATTTCCGCCGCGCCATACAACGTCCACCACTGTGCGGCGTAGCGAGCAAAACGCTACACCGAAGCAGTTCGTAGCAAAGACATTGTATAAATAAACCGGAAAACGGTTATGATTTTTATTTTATTAGCTAAAGGAAAAGTATTGTATTTGGTTCTGTACCGAGAAATAAGGACATATCAAGTTAATAATTGATTAGTAGGTACATACTGCAACTGCAATAACCGTTAGCATCCGATATTAGATTTTAGACAAAGTATAAAGCGCGCTTTAGTATGCGTTTTTTTTTCACTAACTCTAAAACATCGTGTACATTAAGCAACAGAATCAGTATTCTTGATATATAAGAGCGTTCAACTACACCGTTAGTATGTAGTTCATTGAATTTACTTGATAATTGTTTCTATATACACGTGAAATTTACATCGTTTTGTTCCCGCCGTGTAGTGATAGTACCCGTCAAACTGAACAACTTTACACGAAAAAAAAAATCCAGTGACAGAAAAATTTTTGGTCTCCATACAAAGTGAGACTCCCGAGCGACCCATTTTGTATGGAGAGACTAAAAATTTTTTGTCACTGGATTTTTTTTTTCGTGTAAAGTTGTTCAGTTTGACGGGTACTATCACTACACGGCGGGAACAAAACGATGTAAATTTCATGCTGTAATATACCTACCCAAGGTTGGCTCGACGAAATTAGCCCACATTATGACTCTTCCATTTTTTTTTTCTTCTATGATGTCAATCAAGCATATTATTTGTATTGAAGCACATACCTGCTCCGTCAGTGGTGTCAAGTTGGTAAGTCCCGCACGCCAGCACGTCGCGGCATCCCTCCACCGGACACCACTCGGTCGAGTCTGCGCTAAAGCCCGTGCGCCAGCGGCACAAAGTAGACCACGGCGCGGACATTCTACATCAACATTGGAAATAGTAAATTTCATGACGCCCACCACGATACGGACATTCCACATCAAAATTGGGAATAGTAAATAGATCAATTGGTATTCGACGTATAGATCGCGCCAAACTTCTAGACCGCTCTGAACACGGCACGATTCGATTTGCTACTGCAAAATATAGGTAAAATCGACAACGCGCAATGCGCGAAGCAACTTCAGAGCGGTCTAGAAGTTTGGCGCGATCTATACCTATGTTATGACTGACTGGACTCCAGTCCATTGTTAGTTCTGTCACAGAACTTCTGTGCCATTGTGCAGAAAATAGAGAATTTAAGGTTCTTAAGTATGTTTTAAATTAATCATGAAAAAAAAACCAAGCTTATGTAAAAGCGCGACATAATTACCATATAGTATATATATCACACTAATAGATACTAGATGTTTGTTCCACCTTCACGAGTACAAGTACTCAACGGATTTGGATGAAATTTGGAATGGAGACAGTTTGTAACCTGGATTAACATATACTATACTTTTTACGGGAAAAAGTCTTATTCCCACGGGAAAATCTTATATAACGCGAGCGTCACCGCGAGCGGTCCACTAGTTTTTAATAAAACTCTGTTATCTATTTTAGACCCATTTATTAATTCATAATAAAAATATACATGAATAAATAGTTACAGCGGACTAACGCTATATCTTCAAAGGTTCGAGTCTTTGTCCGTATAACTAGCAAGATAAACAGACACGACGACTTTACACATATATATTATTATAATTTGCTAAAATTTGTACTGTATTTATGGTTCTTCACTTACATTACAATGACAGGGTTCAGGAGTACAAATAACAAATATTAACTGTATTTTAGCAATTTAACAAAGAATGTATAATTTAATAACCGAATTTGAATAAAAATTTACTCATGTTTTCGTTTGGTTGCTCGTCAAAACATATAAAGTTCACCGACTTTATAGTTAAATTAATTATAAAGTTTACATAATAATAAAATTAAAAGACAAAAATATATTAATTATATAAAAATATCGAATTGGACTTCAGAAATTTTTAGTATAACATTTCAATGTAAGTACGTTATTCTTTAATGGTAACTTATTTTTTAATTTTAATATCTACTTCGTAATTTTTCTTACAGCTAACTATTATTAAAGTATACTCCGACGGCAGTTTTAAGTTATCCAGTAAATTATTGGTAAAATATCGATTGCATGTTGTCTTGAAAGTAGCATGCTAGCCAAATTATTATTATTATTATTTTCGCTTAGTACACCATTCGTCGGCATATACAGATGACTAAACGTCAAGCGTATCATGGTACAGTCACCTTCACAAGTGCAGCCATATCACGTGTTTTTTATATAACCCATGCAGATAAAGAATAGATATGAAAATGGCGTCGCATGCTATCTCGCTCACAATCTATCGCTGTCTATACTCACACAGTGAAGTACGCGATGCAAAAAAATAATGATAATAATCAGGGGTTGGATTTAGAAACAATTGGAATCGATCGGAAGAAACTGAGCATGTGGGGAGGTTCAGAGGGCTTAACTGAATCCCGCTACATCGATTTAACCTTCAGGAGATATCAATTTCCTATCATGCCCTTGCTCCTTTTTTATTTTATTAATATTTTTTGGCATTATACTGATACTAATATCATTAATTAATAATAATAAACCCATACCGTCCCGTTTTAAATCATAATAATAAAAAAGAATAATTAATAACAAAAAAAAGTCAGTAGGAAAAATAAAAATCGATTTTTGAGAACTTGTTTTGCCAACCGCACCATAAGTACCCGCCGCCATTTTCTGCATGGGTTATACTTTGAAATACATTTTTACTTTATGATCTTTTGCATATTTTGCATATTAATATTTTTGTAAAAATAGTCTTGTAGAAACTACTAGATAAAGTACTGCTTGAGTATTAAAACTCGTGATATGACTCCAATAGAATTTCCGCTCCTATAAGTACGACATCCTTGCACATCGTCGTCGTCTAGTGTAACAGTATTACGCTTGACCTGCAATCAACTGTACCTAAATCTGTTAAGACAAAAAAGGGACAGCGTACCGACAGTAATTCTACATTCACGTTAAACGCGGTATTGTATTTCCATCTCGTATACGTTCATAGATTAATTTTACTACATACTCTAATTTTTAAAGTTTGAACTCTATAATTCACTAGGAGTCTCAGAATTAAGAATTGAAATATTATCTTCGAAGATTTGTTAAACAAAGTTAAAAGGTAGGCACCATATTTTTACCTTTTGTAAAAATTCTCAAAACGAGTTCAAAGTTTTGTTGCTGGCTTGTATTGTTTGAGGTTTGAAAAAACTGTGTCAGAAAAAATAATTAGGTACACAATTAAAAACTAAATTATATACAACTTATGCACTACAAAAACTAAAATTAGCGAAATCAATGAGCACATTCGATTCTTAAAAGCTATGTCAGTAATATTAATAATAATTATTACATAATACGCTACATGAGGTCATAATATTGGCTTGTTTCAATCCTAACATATCTTATTGGAACCACAAGAATAATATCAAACTACATTGCATCATAAGTTTCATTAGCAAAAATAACATTCAACCATAAATAAAATATTATTTGTGTATGATTGAACTACACAAAAAATTGGCAGAAAGCTTCAATTTTTTTATCGGTAAAACAAAGGAGTTAGGTGGCGTTTCGGCCCGAATCCGCGAATGGGGGACGTCATTGTCCACTTGAAAAAAAAAATACATTTCAAAGCGACGGTATTTTGGCCAATTCCACTCTTTTCTTTCTACTTAACAAAGTAATGTAAAGCAAGCGCCGAAAACTTAGAATTTAATTTAAATTCTCTGTGATGGATATTTAATTGCGAAATATTTTTTCTTGTTGACTGTACTGGTCAACTACAATAATTTACAGCTTAGTATTTGTCTCTGTGGTACAGCTGGATTCATAAGTGGATTCATATCATGTGTGTATACTTTGAAATAAACTGCTCTCGTAGTTTTTATTCTTGTTGATACAGTCTTGTATACTTTATTTATTACAAACTTTTAGAAAAATTGTTATTTCAAAGTAAGGTATTGGAATATCCAAAGCCGCATTGGAATATTATTTTTTGCAATGTGGAGTTTCTATTTGGGCCATAAGTATACAGAGAAAACAGCACCGAAATAAATTAAATATGGCCTGAATTACATACTTGCTAATATACTTTATATAGTAACAGAGCTTAGGACCAATGCAGGTTTGGACAGGATTATCTTGGTGGAATTAACCATAGCTACAATAATATTTACCATTAGCTAGTAAAACTATTATTATTTTAAACAGGTATTGTTTGGGGGTTTTTTAAAGTGGACTGTATGAAATATTTTACGATAATAACAAATAAATAACGAGAACGAAAAAATGAAAGTTTATAAATAGTGTGCACGATTGATAAGAAATTTGGGAGAACTCACCAGTAGCCAGCCAGGAGAGAAGAACTCCAAGTCCTTCAAAATCTACTCAGTTTCAGTACGTCAACTTCGCAAACCTGTCGGACTTACACACCTAGCTTTTTCTCCACACACAAATCATTGTGCACTACTAAATAATTCGAAAGATATAGTTAATTTGAATAGCGGATCGAAAAGCAACCGCTTTTCATGGCGACACGAAAACGAGAAGAGACAGAATGAATGTTCTAGAAAGATCAAGACCATAAACTAAAACTTTATTTTTTTAAACGATAATGTTGTAAGCTGAACTAAGCTAAAAATCGATATTTATTAAAAAACCGATATTCTTAACATTACCGCCCACCAAAATACAACGTATTTTCAAAAGAATGAATAAAAGAGACGAGAAAATACTACTAACAGTTGGGTTTCCTTATGAATTTAAAACGATAAATATTTAAAACTTACTTAAAACTAAAATGAGAACTATTACAAGTTAACACAGACAGTTAGTTTTCTATAGGAAGTGGACAGATTTTGACAACGGGTCTTTTATATTCCCCAGAACCTGTGCGGACCGTTACTACCCTACAGATTCCGTCTGTCCCCCTGTGTAGTTGAACTATTCTACCAACTTTCCACTGGAGTGGACTACATTGTTCATTGACAATGAGAACGAGAGTACCGATCGAAATATCTTTTTGATCCCTAAACCATTTATGCCGTTGTTGTAATGTATGCAGGTATTCTATTTGCCACTTACGCCAAAAATCCTGATGAATCTTTTGCAATAGCTTCCACCTTTGCAAAACACCAACTTTGGTATCTACTAAGTTACTTTCAGGTAAAATAGTGAGAGGCTCCATTGTTAAAAAATGACCAGGGGTCAAAACCGAAAAGTCATTGGGATCTGAACTCATAGGAGATAGAGGTCTAGAGTTTAACATAGCCTCTATTTGAGTCAGAACCGTATAAAATTCTTCAAAAGTTAGGCGCTGAGAGCCTACGACACGCGATAAGTGAGTTTTTACTGACTTTACGCCAGCTTCTGCTAAGCCAGAAAAATGTGGACTGCCAGGAGGGTGAAACACGAAATCAATCTGTTCAGAGTGGGAAGCAGTAACCATCAAGTCATGCAACAAATTACAAGCACCAACGAAATTCCTACCTTGGTCAGAGACCAGCCGAGAACAACGACCACGCCTAGCTATGAAGCGCCTTAAGGCTGCGATATAGGCTTCAGAGGTTAACTCTGAAACGAGTTCAAGATGGACTGCTTTCGTTGCTGTGCACACGAAAACACAAATGTAGGACTTGAAAGTACGTAAACCTCGACCACGTGCCAAACAAGTATCGAAAGGACCTGCATAATCCACGGCAGCAGACGAAAAAGGCTTTATTTGATTAATACGAAAAGCCGGTAAATTGCCCATAATAGGAGCCGAAGCAACCCTAGGATGGGAACGAAAACATTTCATACAAGATGAAATAACTGAATGCACAGCCTTCTTTGACGACAATATCCAAAATTCTTGTGCCAACAAATTTTGTAGAGTTTGTAGTCCAGGGTGCATGAAACGACAATGATAATCCTCGATGATTAACCTAGTCAACCTATGATCACGAGGCAGAAGAAGCTGATGCTTAACATCATAATTTAGGTCTCCTTTTGAGAGTCGACCACCAACCCTAAGCAAACCATGATGGTCTATAAAAGGACATAATTTTCGTATGGGCTTGGGAAGGCTTCCAGACGAATTCTCCTTCGACAAATGATGGAGTTCTGATGCGAAAGCACACTCTTGGACGTGTTTAACGAGAAAATGAAGAACTTTTTTTATGTTTTCACCTGACAAGGTAGAATTAAGGACTTTCGATGAAGGGTTTTGCAAATTGTGCATATAGCGAAAACAATAAGCGAGTACGCGCAAAACACGTTTAAGCGACGAGAAGCGATGTAATATTTCATCGACGAACGACAAGTTAGAAGCTGTAAAGAGGCTATAAATCTTTTGTTCATCAGAAGCTGCTTGATCAACGACTAGCTCTGACGATGGCCAACTCTCTTGAGGATTCGAGAGCCAGGAAGGTCCCGCCCACCATGAGGTATTCTGGATTAAGGCAGCTGGAAGCAAACCTCGAGAACCGCAATCAGCTGGGTTATCAGAACCAGGGACATGGTGCCAATTTTGAGGATAAATATTTTCCTGAATGTGGGAAACCCTATTCGCAACGAAAGTTTTCCATTTTGATGGACAAGAGCGGATCCAAGTCAAGGCCACACTTGAATCTGACCAAGCGTAGACATCGTCAAAATTGTAAAATTCTTTTAAAGCTTCTGTGAAAGCAGTGAACAAGTCCGATAATAAAACAGCAGCTAATAACTCCAACCGAGGGATTGAACACTTACGAAGAGGAGCAACTTTTGATTTGGCGCAACAAAGACGCACAACGACAGAACCGTCATTTTTAACGACACGACAATAAATGGCGGCACAATAACCTCTCTCCGAAGCGTCACAGAACCCATGGAGCTGTAACGACACGAAATTTTCGATCATTCTGCGTGGAATGCTTAGTGAAGTCAAGGACGAAAGCTGTGATTTAAACTTCTGCCACTCTTGAGCAATAGCGACAGGTACTTCACTATCCCATTCAACACCAGATAACCACAACAATTGCATCAAATACTTTGCGAAAAATACAACTGGCGACAATAACCCTAAAGGGTCGAAAATCTTAGCGATATCCGAAAGGATCGATCGCTTTGTACAACGATTAACATTTGAAGAAGTCTTGAAAATAAAAATATCATCCTTTGGAAGCCACGATAGTCCTAAAATCTTTAATGAAAAATCATTAAAATCTTCAAAATTCCGAAGTTGCTCCGAATATAAGTCAGAGATCGACACATCTTGTAGGAATTCAGGGCTATTAGAAGACCATTTACGTAAATGGAGATGAGACGACGACAAAATTTCCATGATCTCCTCACGTATCTGCTTAGCACTCTCAACAGAATCTGCGCCTGTAACTACGTCATCAACGAAAGTATCTCTTGCAAGAACTGCAGCACCATTAGGAAAACGAGAAGAGAATTCCTTGGCTAACCTTGAAATACACCAGAGAGCCTGATAAGGAGCACAAGAGACCCCAAAAGTCACAGTGAGCAAACGATAATCTTTTATAGGCTCATCCAAAGACGGACGCCACAAGATGCGCTGGTAATCACAGTCCTTCAAATCGACGAGAAACTGACGATACATCTGCTTGATGTCAGCGGTGAACACGACAGCATGCCAGCGAAACCTAGTAAGTAAATCGAAGATATTCTTTTGCAACTTAGGGCCTGGCAACAAAACATCATTCAAGGAGACACCATTAGAATCCTTGGCACTAGCGTCAAAGACTGGGCGCAAAGGTGTGGTGACAGAGTCAGGACGCAAAACTCCGTGATGCGGTATATAATAAAAATGACCACTAGGCGTTAAAGGAGGATCAACTTCTTCCATGTGACCACTCTTCAAATAGTCAACCATGTATTCGATATACGAAGATTGAAATTGAGGATTTAATTTAAACTTCCTCTCTATATTTAAGAGACGCTTGAGAGCTGCCTCACGAGAATTAGAAAACACAGGCTTCTCCTGAGGGTTTACGAAAGTCAATGGTACCACCATCTTACCATCAGGATTACGAAAATAAGAAGCTTCCATATGGTTTTCACACGACAATTCAGATTTCGAAAGAACGACAGGTTTAGGACAATCTACATTTTCCAACTCCCAGAACCGCTTTATATTGTTGTCTAAAGACAAACTCGACACGAGAAGGCAGTCCTTATTAATAACGCTGGAACCATTGCGAGAACGAGAAAGAGAGGAGTCAACGCCAGTAGCACACTCACCCATTACTATCCAGCCGAAAACAGTGCGAACAGCAATAGGCTGACCTGCCTCGCCTTTGACAAGACCAGGTACGAGCGCTGAAGCGAGAAAGTTGACGTTGACCAACATATCAATTGGTCCAGGTTTATAAAAGGAGGGATCAGCGAGATCTAAGTCCTTTAAATGACTTAATAACGAAACATCAATTTGACCTGATGGCATATCAGAACAAATCTGCGACAAAACGAAAGCATCCAACGAAAATTTGCATGATAAATCACCATTTGAGGGGAATATATCACAAACGACAGAACCGAGAGTATCGGTTGATACTTGACCAATACCATTTATTGATTGGCTGTTGCTCTTAATCACAAGTCCTAGCTTCTTTGCACAAGTCGAAGTTATAAAATTGCATGCACTAGCACTATCAAGCAAAAGACGTATAGGAATTAATTTATTAAATTTATTTCGAATTAAAACGATAGCAGTCGAAAATAAAACTTGACAGTCAGCACCTGGTACAGTCAACGATGTTGGAGAAGGTTGTTGATGAACTGTTTTGTCATTACTTCTATCAAAATGAAGTAATGTGTGATGTTTGTTTTTACATTTATCACAAGACTCATTTGATCGACAATTTTTTACTGTATGCGATGGTTGAAAACAAACAATACACAGTCTTTTTTCTTTAACTGTAACAAACCTTTCATTCGGAGTCAACTTTATAAAATTAGGACACTTGTCCACACCGTGACCAGACACCGAGCATATAGTACAACAACTGACAGGTGGCACGATAAAAGATGGCTTGGGTTTATTTACCTGCTTTGTGTTTACAGCAATAGGTTTAATGCTAGAATATTCCAATGCTCGAGCTCGCTTCTCAATAAAATCACACAAGTCATCGAAGCTTGGTATATCAGTATCGGAATCAAGTTGCAACTCGAAAGCCTCCTTAGTTGCAAAATCTAGCTTAGACCAAAGCAAGTGAAAGAGCATAAAATTTTTATCAGGCAAGCTATGTTTTTTTAAAATATCAATGTTTTCCTTAAAAGTTTGATGTATTCTATTCAAATCGACACAAGTTTTTGACTTCACAGGTTCACAGTTCAACAATTTTTCATAAAAAGTAGTTGCTATCACTCTTTCCCTACCATAATGCTTTTTCAAAGTGTTATAAGCAATTGTATAGTTTACTTCTTCAAGAGGATAATTTTTTATTAAATTGTAGGCTTCTCCCTCGACATTTGACATTAAATAATGCAATTTTTCTACTAATGGGATATCCCTTTTATGAATTAGTGAGTCAAAAAGTTGAATAAACGATGTCCAATTCTCAATTTTTCCATCAAAAGGCTTTATGTTTATTTTAGGTAACCTAGCACTTGTACTAGCCGTATTAGGTTTCTCATCACTAAGTAATTTATTTAAACGACACTTTATTAATTTAACTTTCTGTTGAAACTGCATAGAATGTTCGATTTCACTATTCCTTTCACTTTTCGGAAGCGCCGATAACAACTCCAACTGCGCTCTATGAAACTCATCCTCAATATCCCTAATATCCTGCAAACAATAACCTTGCAAGTCTGAAAGTTCTATATGCTCCACACGTACAATCGCATAATCACGGGCGATACGAATTTTATCACAAGATTCATCCCCATTTTCCATTGTTTACAAATCAATTCAATATTATGGATAGAAAAGTGAGGTTATATGACTGACTGACGCAAGACTGACGCCTGACAAGACAAATGTCAAAGTGACTTTCGTTCAGAAAAAATATGAAAAGATTACCATGAAACGAAACGCAACTTTTTATTTTTTATTACCATAGATCACGACAAGTCGAAAGTGAAACCCAACGACGTTAGCCAAGATTTTCTAGACTTACCCGCGTAATAACATATAAAATAAAATATGGAAATATGATGTAAATTGGTATGGAAAACACGATTATATCTTTCCTTAGTTCGCCTTTCAACAATATCAGGCTCGAAGACCAAAATGTTTGGGGGTTTTTTAAAGTGGACTGTATGAAATATTTTACGATAATAACAAATAAATAACGAGAACGAAAAAATGAAAGTTTATAAATAGTGTGCACGATTGATAAGAAATTTGGGAGAACTCACCAGTAGCCAGCCAGGAGAGAAGAACTCCAAGTCCTTCAAAATCTACTCAGTTTCAGTACGTCAACTTCGCAAACCTGTCGGACTTACACACCTAGCTTTTTCTCCACACACAAATCAATGTGCACTACTAAATAATTCGAAAGATATAGTTAATTTGAATAGCGGATCGAAAAGCAACCGCTTTTCATGGCGACACGAAAACGAGAAGAGACAGAATGAATGTTCTAGAAAGATCAAGACCATAAACTAAAACTTTATTTTTTTAAACGATAATGTTGTAAGCTGAACTAAGCTAAAAATCGATATTTATTAAAAAACCGATATTCTTAACAGGTATACTATCAAGGCCTGTAAGAAAATATTTTGAACAATTCATCAATAATAATGGCATCCATATCCCATTCAAAATTGTCAAGACATTTCCACCGATTTAAAAAACAAACTTGACGTCACAGCTTAAATATACGACAACGACATATAAATATTAGTAATAATAATATTTTGTTTGTGTCTGAGGTAGATGTTCACAATAAATGTTGAGTTCACAGCCCATGTGACATACTTGCTCACAAGCTCCAATATATTTATCTCAACTGCCAGATCATCTTAAGATTAACACTTACAGCTATCAAACCGTGATTGTTCAAGAAAATGTTCAGATTTTCCACGACTCTTTGGAATTCAACACTTTCATCATCAAGTGATTTCAATTCAAATGACAGATTTAGAAACAAATTATTGAATAAAAAATTGAATCCTTAACTATGTCTAAATACCCTGAATTATATATTTTTAACACTAATAAATTAGATGCTAAGCTTTTGTTAAAGAATCTTCATCATTCATTCATGTAAATAATTTGCTATACAATAACTGTAACTTTAACATATCTGATCACAAGAGTGACAGTTTGTATTTAATTATGTGGATGACCTGATTTAAGGTTACCAAGGTTACCCTCTGAAGAAATGTTTATAAATCATAGTCAACATCTAGCTAGACTGTCATATTGCAAACAACATCAATTGATTTTAATCAAAACAACAATGAAGTTGATTGAGTAGTGTGTTCTTTAAACTTGAGAATTAGTCTCATGAGCAGAAGTAAAAATTAGAAGTATTTAATCATTTTAAATTTTCATTTAAACTACTAAACATTTAAATAGACTGGCAGTTCTAAACTTGATTCCATGTCAAGCAAAATCATGAGGTACATTAGAATTGACTGTGATGATAAAATTGAGAAGTGTCTACTGTCTTGCAGACCGCTCAGTTTCATTCAGGCATTCCCGCACAAGAATGCGAGCATGCACAATCCCACGTTTCAGACGCTCTGCAGAACTGCGGCTGCCTGAGTAACTTGGTCGCACCTCCTTACCCATCTCCTCGATCACAGCCAGTAGCTGAGCATACTTTGACGTCCCATCCTTATCTTTGCCGTTGGAAGACGGTGATGCCGCCGGAACAGTGGATATGGTGGCGTGACTGTTGCCTCCATGAGCCAAGTCCTTGTGGACATTCTTCCCGCTCATCGGTATCGCCGTCACCGTGACGTCACTGAGCTTAGACTCCACAGCCTGGATATCCATCGCCTCCATCTCTGAAAAAATTAGGCGGCGGCGTTAACAAAACAAAAGAAGCCGAAAGAATCGATTAACGAAACGAAAAACTTACCGAGCTACGACTTATAAACGTACGCGTAGACTATAACTGAAGCAAAACACATTTCAAATACGCGAATAATTCGATAACACTCGATTCTACCTTAAAAAGTAGGTAATGTAGGACATACCTAATCCCAGCGCCTTCGGCCTCCGACACACAGAATGGCAGTAATAAGTCTTGTAAAAGATATCTAACAGTAAGCGTAGTAAAATGTTACTAAAATATATTTTGTTCTCAGTAAATTCAGCAAATATATTAATTTAAACGCGTATGTTCATTGAAACGAAATAACAAACAACTTCCACAAAAATTACCACCACATTGACAAATGTTTTTTTTAATGCGAGAAATAAAAAATCGGCAGGCTATGGTTACAAAAATATACAGCCTATCTATCTATCTTCTCTTTCGCCATCTAGCGCTAAAAAATAATAATTGTATTGTTGTCGGCAAAACAGTTTTCAATTTTGAAACGGAAAGGTGGTAGCATTGAGTTACGTTACATTTTACGGAAATCCGTAGAGCATTTTACGTTCCAAAGATCTGTAATTTCAGGCCACAGATTAACTAATAATCTGTTCTGTTTCTGTCTGTCAGTCGTCAAAAAAAAGTTAAATTGGCTGGGATTGAAATCGAATTAGTTTTCTTTCTTTCTTCAAGAATTTTTCTTTTATTGGCCTATATAGGCCTCCAAAATAAAGCTTGCAACGTCTCAACATCTGGCCCTTCCAGATCGGAAGCCAGCTATGTTATATCACGGACGAGCCAGTTCAATTGGGTGATGGGGCTAAATTGATCAAATGAATGTGGATGTAAATAATAAAACAATACCTGCGTCTGGTGTAGAGGTTCTGGGTGACTATGTATGAGGTTGTTCTGGGTGTTTGAAGATGGCTGCGGCTGGTGGGGAGTTGGGGGCGGGCGAGCGGGCGTCGCGGCCGAATTCCCTGGTGCTGGATGCGGCGGCTCCGGAGCGTGAGCCCCTGCGCTTCGACGTGCAGCTTGTGGGTGCCCCGCCAGAGGTGGAACAGCTCGTCAACAACATCAAACAAGTCGCCGAAGACTTTCTCTACCATTGGAAGACATTTCCTATTGGTGAGCATTACTTCTAGACACTTTAAAAGTTCGGAAGGCTTGTCTAAAAATGTAATCCATGAGCTGAGGACCTTAAGATCTCATTTTTTTTCTGTACAAAATGCTTATTATTTATTTGAATAACAATGCAAGAGTGCATTTTTTTTTATTATTATTCTCATGTTTTTCAAGACTAGTCACCATTTTTGCAATAAGAAAACTTCCGGCTATTACTAAAGTGCCCTAACATGACTGAAGTAGATAACAGTTTTATTCATAATAGGCAGTTGTTTTTTTTTTTATATATATATCATTCAATGAAACAATTAAATTCACACACCCTCCATTATTTGGAACATGTGCACTGCAGATGCATAAGCAACATGAGAGTGTTTTTAAAAATAAATTAAAAATGTTTACTCATGATGACTTCACTATGCTTTGGGTTTCAAATATACTAAAAAGGCACTGAGATATTATTTTGATTATTGGCTGAATCAGTAGAATCTAAACTTATATGTAATGTTTGTTCACAGATTTTCAGCATGAGTAGACAGGATTTCTAATGTAATAATAGCAACATATAACAACCCTACAATTTACAGAGAGTACAGTAGTTGATAGTACAATATAATTTAAAAAAATTACAAATAATTAATAATACATACACATAATATGTGGGAACATCCCAAACATGGCCATCATAACATAATAAGTTAAAAACAATAAAAAAACTTAACGACATATTAAGTTTTATTTTGTTTAACACCCATTAAACAAAAATCCATACAAAGTTAAAAAAAACTGAAACATAGATAATCCAACTATAAGAAGGCAGTAAGAATGCTATAACTGATTCATAAGCATGAGATTATGGTTTCACTTTGTGCTATTCAAACTATTTCTCATAGGTGTACGAGAAATCTTCACATTTCTGTTCAGAGAAATTAGAGCAAATTTCTTTGTTAATTTTATTGTTTAGTTCAGAAGCAATATTGTACTTGAATAGAAGAAATAAATGATAACAGATGGTGGAATATACACAGACATTTACACTTTTATGAAAAGTATTACATAATTTATGAAAGACTAGCTTTCCGCCCGCGATTATGCTCGCGTTATGTAAGATTTTCCCGTGAGAATACGACTTTTTCCCAATAAAAAAGTATTCTATGTGTTAATCCAGGTTACTAACTATCTCTATTCCAAATTTCATCCAAATCCGTCGTGAAAGCGTAACAAACATCTAAATATTAGGTCCTTACATATGAAATTGGCGTTTTGTCGTACTGGCCACTTTGATCACAAATTTCTCCTATTTGGTTAGGAATTCGAAATTCAAATTTATACAGCTATTTCCACATGTAGTTGTGTTTCGTAAACCGTCATTCATTTGTTTTTTTACTTATCTTTTTTCTGTTTGCATCGCTCGATTTACAAAATGGAAAATTTGAAATATCGCGTTATTTACGAGTACGAGTTCCACCGTGGCACCAGTGCTGCGGAAACGGCTCGAAGGGTTAATGATGTGTATGGCGGTTGTGTCGCAAAAGAAAACACAGTGCGTTTTTGGTTCCAACGTTTTCGTTCTGAAAATTTCGACCTGCAAAACAAGCCCCGTGGACGGCCGGAGACCCAAGTTGATAATGAAGCATTGAAGGCTATTGTGGAAGCGGATCCATCGCAAACCACGTCCGAGTTAGCTGCAGGCTTCGGTGTTAGTGATAAAACTGTTTTAATCCACTTGAAGCAAATTGGGAAGATTAAAAAACTTGAAAGGTGGGTTCCTCACGAATTGAGTGAAGCAAACCGGCAAACGCGCGTCAACTGCTGCGTTACATTACTTGACCGGCACAATAACGAAGGGATTTTAAATCGAATCATTACCTGTGATGAAAAGTGGATTCTCTACGATAATCGGAAGCGCTCATCGCAATGGCTGGACCCTGGCAAGCCAGCCAAAGCCTGCTCCAAGCGAAAATTGACCAATAAAAAGTTACTTGTAAGCGTTTGGTGGACTAGCGCCGGTGTCGTTCATTACAGTTTTCTCAAATCTGGCCAGACGATTACGGCAGATGACTATTGTCAGCAATTGCAAACCATGATGGAAAAGCTAGCTGGTAAACAACCGAGGCTGGTCAATCGCTCTACGCCACTGCTGCTTCACGACAACGCTAGACCACACACTGCACAACAGACGGCTAGCAAATTAGAAGAGCTTCAATTGGAATGTCTAAGGCATCCACCGTACTCCCCGGACCTTGCTCCAACAGATTACCATTTTTTTCGAAATTTGGATAACTTCTTGCAAGGGAAAAAATTCAACTCAGATGGGGCAGTCCAAATCGCCTTCAAAGATTTTATTGATTCCCGTCCGAATGGTTTTTTTAGTAAAGGGATCAATGAACTACCTATGAGATGGCAAAAGTGCATAGATTACAATGGCTCATACTTTGATTAAATAAATATACTATATAAAAATTTTTCGACTTTTTGTTCCTCCCATACAAAACGCCAATTTCATATGTAAGGACCTAATATATATATATTCACATTTATAATATTAGTGTGATTTAAAAAAAGGCCTAGGCTTTGAACCTGTCCCTGTACATGAGCTGCTCAATTATTTATCTCTTTTATTCTTCATCACAGCTTAGTTTTATTTTTGTTTCTGTCATTCCCAGTGCTCCCCCCGTCTCGGTTCACGGGCGCCGGCAACCGTCCGTCGGACATCATTATAGCCCCGCCATGCGACGAGCTTGATGCAGCAGCCCTAGATGCCGGCTTGGAGCCCCATCCACTGTCCCCTAAACAACTTCACGCTATCAGGGAGAAAGGGTAAGTTGAGAAGCTTGAGGGATATAAATAGCTTCATTTTAATAAATTTATTTATTCATTTTTAAATTACACAAATCAACATTTTCTGATGTGCATTCATCTTTGGAGAAGAATGCCTAATAATTTTCAAAACACAAAGTATACGAGTATAAAAACGAGGAAGATGTATGTATGGAGTTCATTAGCTGCTTCTTCCACAAACAATCACTTCAAAAATATATTTATAATAATATTCTCATTCATATGATATTAATTAATAACATTACAAAGTTCACCCAAACACCATAGTTAATAGCTTTTAGATTTAAACAGTTTCAAGGGTTTCATTAATTTTACTTAGTCACCTAATTGAACAACACTTTTACAGTTCCAATTAATTTGTTGCTGTCCATTTAGTTTAATATACAGGATGTAATTGACAAGTCTCGATAAACTGATACAGTGTATTTAGTTTACTATATAATGCTAAGGTAAGATAATAAACACACGAAAAAGGCTTAGAAGTCTAACAAAAATAGCGGGTTTTAATTATTTTCTCCCATACATGTTCGCGCGCAGCAAGCAACCGGTCTGTGCGCCCATGATGCGCCCCGTGCGTCGAAATTTATAATAAATTGGTACATATTTTACTTGCAAAAAGTAGTTGTTGTTTCATTGAATGAAGGTAGTGTTACCGAAAAGTAAAGGAACACTTCAGTTTGTGAAAACCTGTTAGGACTATTCTATACAGGGTGTACGGGAACCCTGTATACAATAGAACAATAACAAAAAAATTAAATGCAATCTACTCTGACCAGTAAAACATACTTGATTTATTAAAAAAAACTCTTTACTTAATGTCTTCTAGAGGGCGCCATATTGAATTTAGTATGACGTCACATACCCTATAACCAGCGGACAATCAAGACACTTCTAACGATACCTCGTTTGTTCAATTATGATCGATAGTTTAGGAGATATGCGAGAACAGATTAACATACATACATACACTAGCTGTTGCCCGCGACGACGACCGAACTAAGGCAAAATACACTACACCTACACGTACCCTACACGTACCTTACACGTACCTTACACGTACCCTACATGTACCGTACACGTACCCTACACGTACCATACACGTACCATAAACGTACATGAAGGATTTTAAAATCGTTATTGTTTTCGTAATCACCTGCGACCATCGCGAATCACTAGCGACCTGATAAACCATACAAACGATACTCATGTTGATTTTCAGACTTTGTCACCCCATTTTCCCCTTTTAAGGGTTGAATTTTGGAAAAACCTGAAACATGTATTTACTCATTTATTGATAGGAGTACTCCTGTGAAATAGTGTAACTAATCTTTCTTCTTACTAATCTTTGCACCCCCGTTTCACCCCTTTAGAACGCGAATTTTGAAAAATCCTTTTTTAGTGCACCCCTAGACCTCTTAAGGAACCTACGTGCGTGTGGAATCTCTAGACCCAGCAGTGGTTTGGGCTGTGCGTTGATATGTCAGTCAGTCAGTCAGTGTCTTCTTTTATATATTTAGATAGATAGCAGCTAAACTCATAACCCTCCTTTTTGCTTCGCTGTAGTCGGGTAGTCATCAATGTCAGTTGCACAATGTATTATAGTGTACCTACTGAGTATTTTATTAGTGTAGGCGTATCGTATCTTATTGTATTGTAACTGACACCAAGTAGGTCACAGTAGCCGCATGCGTGGACGAACCGTTTGCATTTATATTAATACTCCATAACTATTTCTGTTTCATCATCGACAGCTCATACCCTCAGGGGCTCAAGCCTACCCTGAATTAGGGCGATCAGGCCTTAGTCGACCACGCTGGCCCAGTGCGGGTTGGTCGACTTCACATCACACACTACCATTGAATTTCTTCGCAGGAGTGTGCAGGTTTCATCACGATGTTTTCCTTCACCGTTAGAGCGTCGAATAAACGTACATATGAATCCGAAATTCGAAAACACATTGGTATGTGGCGGGGATGGAACTCGCGTCTCCCGGATGTTTTCCTTCACCGTATATATATAGGTAGATATAGACAACTTTTATATTCACATTAATATAGTGCCCACGAACGCGAAAGATGTTGTAGAGGATAATAATATAAAGCGTGGCAAAAACCAGGGTTAAGTCCGAAGAAAAGGTATCTATTTATGTATTTATATAATTTATATTATAAAACTGGAAAAATTGTAACAAGGATAAGCTTTTCACTGTCGGAGATCAGGACATGAAGTGAAAAATTTGGCAGAAAAAGACAAAAACGAAACGTAAGAAATCTAAATTTGAAAATGAATTTAAAATGAAAGATAAAACTGCCAGCAAGAAAGGTTGCCAGTCATAAAAAAGGAAAGAGGACGAATGCCTCGTTACAGTGTGATGTGATATGCGTTCGAGCAGGAAACGATCCCCTTGCATTCAACCGATTGCACTGCGACTTGTTAAGTTCAATTACTGTGTGC
This sequence comes from Carpatolechia fugitivella, assembly GCA_951230895.1. Lineage (NCBI taxonomy): Eukaryota > Metazoa > Arthropoda > Insecta > Lepidoptera > Gelechiidae > Carpatolechia > Carpatolechia fugitivella. The sequence goes on from OX579657.1 coordinate 3,091,123, forward strand.
ACTCTCACACGAGACCCTTTACAAACAAATATTAAGAGCGTAATTACGACACTCCGCTTTTTAATTTTGATGAGGGCGTCGTGTGCATGTGCATGCGCATATCAATGAGCGTCTTTAAAAATGGAACGTTTTATTTGTTTTGTTATAGAAAGGAACATTGAATATACAGCATTTTTAATTGTATAATTCGGTGGTAATTAAGGAGCTGTCTGTATTACACAAAGTACATTTAACTTAAAAATTGTTTTATTAATAGTTATTAAACTAAACCACAACATAACACAATATTACAATTTTAATTTGTAATTGTAATGTTTACGTACCTACCTGACTGAGTACCTACTTAATTAATTAGAACTGATTAGACAAGTATTTATTTATTTTATAGATTTTATTAGTAATCATACCGTTATCAATAGAAATATGGCGGGTAGTATACCAGCTTGTAGCTTACAATTACACTACGTAAATCACGTCATCATTTTATAAAAAAAAAACACTATGTTACATTTTGAACATACCATACCTTTTATATTTCGTATATAGCTTAAATATTTATGTTTATTTATTATGTATATTAATTGTTTTTCGAAAGCTTGCACAAGGAGAGGGTATATAAACCGAAGATGCTGAATACTAAACAGTTGGAATCGATTCGAGAGTGGGGGTATGTCGCCCGCATATATCTATATATGTTATCTGTGTATTTTTGTATCTGTTTTGTATGAATCATCCCAACATTGCGGCAATAGGGAATATGCATAAAAAAATATTAGTTTTTTCCATAGTTCATCTGAAAGTATACAAAAGGTTACTATAGGATATCTTATTACTTAGAGGACAGATGTCCATGGGAATAGATTGTTTGAGTAGCAGGCTTTTTCAATATATAATAAGCATTAATTTTGTAATTGACAATATTTAATTGAAAAAAGGAAACGCAGAAGATGTGACGACTGTGGAGTTTCTTCGGTGAGCTCTTCTCCACAGATTCCGCCATTGTGTTAGTGAACTCACCCAAAAAAATGTAATGACGGATCTAAGTGATGTAATAACATCCTATGGAAATAAATAATTTTGACTTTGACAAAAATAGAGAACTGACAGTCAAAACAGAACCGAAATTGATCGAAAAACAAACTAGATACAACATTATTTAACAAATATATCTGGCCCTCTTACGAAAACAAAATTTTCTATGGCGGATGTATGGCCCGCGCGACATGTCACGTCGGACCTCTCCGTCTAACCATCAACTTTGAAGCTTTATAACTTTGTTTCTGAGCAAGATATTTGAAAACATATTTTTATGTTTTTATCTGGAACTTGAAATATTTCGATTAATGAATTTAAAAAACTTGTGCATATTCCCTATTTTCGGACTGTTCACGTTTTGTTTTTCTCTATCACTTTGAAATCTTTCTACTCCTTAAAGTAATGTTATTTAACGTTTTCGAATTGCAGAATTTATAAATAAGTGTTTTTGAATTTTTACATATTGTCGGTGAAGAACTTTCTTTTTCTATTCGGTTCATATTCTTGTGTTAATTTAATCTCAGAAAACATAACTGTTTTATGTTCAAATCAAAATCAACGGCCCGTTACAGTCCACTGCTGGACTATGAGCCTCCTCCACTTAAGTGTTTGGTTTTGCCATAATCTCCACGCTTGGCAGGCGGGTTGGAGATCGCAGATTAAAAGGTTACTGTATCAGAGAGCGCTGCTGCCCGTTCCCTGTTCAATGTGTAGTCCCTAAGTCGTCTTACGACACCCGCGGGAAGAGTAGGGGTTGGTGACAAATGTATTCACTCTGCCGTCATCACTCGGCACTTTTTATTTCTATTTTATTTTAGTAATTGTTAAATAATAAACGCGTTTAACTCCATAAAGTATTAGTGCTGATGTTAATAAGCCTCCATCTCAGACATTGCATGTTCATTGTTGTCGTACATTAGTAGCTTCTTATATTCATGACATTTATGTCTCATAAAAAGACCCGATATAACTCTACCCATCTCTCCTCTTCACATGTATGTAATCGAATCATCATAATGCTGTCTCTTTCTTTAGTTTCTTTATCCCCTGTCTGTCCTTGCGATAAATTGCGATGTGTGTTGTGATAGTTATAGAATCCATCCATTTTAATTGAATATTCATAAACTAAGAATATCATACGTTAAGAAACAGTATGTAAAAAAGTGAGTCTGTTAGAAGAAGTGAATAAAAGAAACGAAACGACGAGATGTAAATATTCGTAGAACTGTTATTTTAGGTAATTGTAATTTCAAGCTCTGCTCACCCCGTAAAGGATATGGGCGTGACCATGAGTTGTAGGAATAGTTATGTATTTATTAATCTTGGCGAAGAAAAGATGACTGGGGGCCGTTTCACGAAGCTATAAATTACAAGTACAATTCGATGTACATTGCGTAGACAGTGAGATTAAAACGATAAAAGCGAATTAACTACGCAATGAAAATCAAATTGTAACTTGTTACTAGTAAATTGTTGCTTCGTGAAACTTGCTTTGCATTTGCTTCTGGAAATGAAATTGTTATAGAGAGCTACTGTTTTTTTTTTGTCATTGGAAATCGGATGGCAACCGTTTTATTTCTTTAGTTTATCAATAAAGAAACATGCTCTCAATCATATTAATTTACTGGACAACTGAACAATATTTTTTTAGTAGAAATATAATATTATTTTTCCCGATCTACCTGAACGACTTGAACCATCCTTTTAAAAAAGTTGAAAGAGTTTCCTTATTTTGACCGATTAAAGGTCTTCGCATAATATACCCACTCAACACCGACTTCACTCCAGCTCAACTCATAGTATGGCATTGAAATGTAAGCTTTATGTCGTGTTATTTAAGAGTGAATTTTACAACATGTCAGTTGAAAGTGGACGGCGAGAGACGACGACGCGTGGTCCACGATGACTCGTTGATATCGAATTGATAGGAGTTGGAAAGGTGTTGGATTGGTGTCGAATTGGTATAACGTGCGAAGACCTTTAAAAAGCTACTTCTACAATCATTTAACTAGAATGTTCTCTACAGCGAATTCGAAGTACCATCCCGCCATTTCCCGGGCCAAACGCACGTGTGGCGCGTCGCTCCGTGGCTGCAAAGGGGACGCGAGCGAGCGAGAGAGGAGCTATACTGCCACGTGGCTCGGGCCACCGCTTTGATAGTGGTGGTGGCCAGGGACAGACTGATGCGGGACCAGACACTGTCTATCATAGCCGGGGCTAAGGCGTTGCTGGTGGGATTGCACAGGTGTGTAACTTTACATAAAACATATGACATGTATGATTGTGAACATCGTTGTTTTGTTATCAATCATTAATACTTTTTAAATGAATACTTTTTAAATAAATGCCGTGTGGTGACGGCAGAGTAGAATACATTAGTCACCAACCCCTACTCTTCCCGTGGGTGTCGTAAGAGGCGACTTAGGGACTACACATTAAACAGGGAACGGGCAGCAGCGCTCTCTGATACAGTAACCTTTTAATCTGCGATCTCCAACCCGCCTGCCAAGCGTGGAGATTATGGCAAAACCAAATACTTAAGTGGAGGAGGCTCATAGTCCAGCAGTGGACTGTAACGGGCCGTTGATGTTGAAATAAATACTGTAACATGAGTGTAATACCTGGAAAATTTTTTACACCACTAGCGACTTAAAAATTATCAGGATCATAATTTAGATCTAAAGCGAATTAAGGTAAAACTGTTCACAATGTAAAATGTAAGAAATAATTCAGGAATTCTCGTCAACAGACTGCTGGACCTAATCATCGGCATGCCCTCCTTGGAAGCAAGGGACCTGGAGAAGAAGATTCATGAAGAAAGGTCCAGATACTTAGTGGCCGAGTTGGTCTGTCTTCCTGAACATCGCGAGGTAAAAACAATAGTGACTACTTAAGACGACTCCATGTAGAATGTTACTTATTCCTTATAAATGTTCATAGTAAGTTTATCTGTGTCAAGGTTATTGAAACTCGTACTTGAAAAGGTAAGGAATAAGACAGTAAATAAATTATAAAGACTAAAAAATATAAACATTACTCGTATTAATCAGAACGAAAAACAAGTCACTTGAAGTTTGAGATCTTTTAATTTATTGTACATACTTATGTTGTGTCTGTTGTTACATCTCTAAGCGTTTCGTTCTATAGGATATATCGGCACTAGCGGCGTGGGTGTGCCGCGGCATGCGCCGCGCGGCGGCCGAGAAGACGGACGCTCGGGAGCCGCGCACCGCACCGCCCGTGCCCAGCGTGTACACCACTCCGCAGAACACGCAGGTACACTGTGTAGATATATCTAGCGTACACTGTGTAGATATATCTAGCGTATATATGTAACTCAAAAAGTTCTGGCCGCATTAAATCTTTTATACACCAATTTATTCGTCATTTATCTCGGAGTAGTTCCAAATTCAAATTTTTCTGTGGCAAAAAATGTCTTGATGTGTAGGAGAGCGAATTTTCTTATAAGCGAGATTTAGAAAAAAATACAAATTACGTTTAGTAATAGTTTTTTTTTTTCATTTGAAGACTTAAAGATAAAGTGCAAATTGAGCTGTTCTAGCCATGGAACGCCGGCATTTAACTAGGGAGGAAATGTTGCGGGCTGTAGGAATGCTGGAAACTGGGTCTGTTCAACGTGATGTCGCTGAAGCAATAGGGTCCCACCAAAACGTCATTTCAAGATCGTGGATACGCTATCGTGTCACAGGTGAAGTAGCGGAGAGGCATCGGGGGCCAAGTCGCATCACAACCCCCAGACAAGACCGATTTTTGCAAATTGCTGCAAGAGCTCAACCAAATGTAACGGCGAGTCTATTGGTCCAAAGCTGCAGGTGGAACACCAAGTGCTTGTGAGTGACCAAACTGTGAGGAGGCAACTGCGGGAAGCCAATCTACGCTCTCGTAGACCACTCCGGGTCCCATCCTTACGGAGAGGCAATCGTGGACGACGATTGGAATGGGTTCGGAACCGCGTGGACTGGGGCCGTGAGCAATGGTCCAATGTGCTATTCACGGATGAATCCAGGTACGGCTTCCATCCTGATTCACGAAGGACGCGTGTTTGGAGAGTTCCTGGGCGATGGAGCTGACTCCAGCACCCCCAGGAAGTCCACCCATACCAAGGAGGAACAATTATGGTTTGGGCAGGAATTCGCCTTAGAGGACGGACGGACCTCGTTTGGGTGCGGGGCAATATGACGGCAGAAAGATATCGCCAACAGGTGCTGGGGCCCATAATCTTGCCCCACAGAACACAAATGGGGCAAGATTTCCTGCTCATGCACGACAATGCCCGGGCACATACGGCGAGAACGGTAGCAGCTTGGTAGCAGAATCATAATGTTAGGGCCTTAGCATGGCCTGCGCAATCACCAGACCTAAATCCCATCGAGCACGCATGGGATATGCTTCAAAGAAAAGCTCTGAGGGAAGCCCCCGAAAATCTGGCTACAGAAGACCAACTTTTTTCACACCTCAGAAGGATCTGGGACGATATTCCACAGCAAGACATTGACAACCTCGTTCTGAGCCAGATCGTTGCCGATGTGTTATGAACGTCATGGGCGCTTTCACCGACTACTAACTCCAAGTTCATAAACACCAGTTAAATTATTTTTCTTACTTTTTCGTTCTTTCTCACAAAATAAAAGTTAATTCAAATACGGTTTCGGTCTATGATTTTTTTTTTCATCGTTTATTTAAAAAATGGTAGAGTATTAAATAACGTTTCTTTTAATATAGTCACCGTAAGATTGTGAACGCCGTTAGTTTATAATCTTATAAACTTACGGAAAATTGTGAACTGAAACCAACCATTTACAATTTTACGTATTATTTCTCTTTAGTTTATAATCTTACGATGTCAAACCGAAAAATTGTGAACTGATTAAAAATTGGCAAGCGACGGAACGCACCTTGCACGCTTTGCAGAAGCATGTGTACCCACGCTTCTGGAATAATGCAAATAAATAATAAATTATTTTTCTGGGTAGTACCCTAAGAGTAGGGGTTGGAAATCCTTTCGCATCGACACGCGGCGAAAGGATTTCCATACTTTGCGCGCGTTTTGTATAGGCAAACCGTCGATCGCCGTCGATCAATGTGGCCCGACTCAAGACAAAGAATTACTTTGAATAAAATAGATTGTAATAAAAATGAAATTTTCATTCAAAGGTGGACCTCCGTCTCTACAAACGCGACATCTTACGTCGCGCGGCGCCACATCTCCAAGCTATCCTAGAACGGGAGTCCAGAGGGTGGTTCCTGCACTTCAGGGAACGAAGAGCTGCGATACTGGCCAGCCAGAAGATGCCCATGAAGGATATTGAAGAGGTAAGTTGGGTGTACTATTTTGAAAATTTGTTTTTTTACAGTGTGACATAAAGAGGAGAAAAAATTAGGGCTCTTTCTTTATGGATTTTATAATGTCGACGCTGCCAATTTTCAGTCAATCGTTGCACTTTCCACCTCACATTTAGCCTAATTGGAGCTTATTTAGCGGCTTGAAACTTTCGACAACTGGTCTTGTTAGTCTGTTCACTAAATGCCCAAACATCCTATCTAAGAAATAGTCAAATCCTTTTAGGCTATATAAAAAACATGATTCAACGTGGCAGTTATATCTAATATTTATGTAGTTCGTACGAATTTTCGATATTATGTTTAACTAGCGGTCGTTCGCGCTATGTAAGATTTTCCCGTGGGAGTAAGACTTCCCGGTAAAAAAAATCCTATGTATTAATCCAGGTTACAAACTATCATCATTCCAAATTTCGTCCAAATCCGTCCAGTAGTTTTGGCGTGAAATCGGAACAAACATCTAAACATCCAAATATATTTTCACATTTATAATATTAGTGTGATTGCGGAGGTCTAGAGTCCTAGAATACTTATTGTGACCCTGTGAATACCATGTATGTATGTATGTCTAATGGGGGACGCCTGCGACGGAGCGCAGACGGGTGACCTGCTCTGCTTAAAGAACTATTTCATCCCTAATTCCCAGCTCGGTTGTCGCCCTTCGGACTCGCGGTGCATCGGACATTTTTTACAAGCTTTTATTTAGCTTGCACTGTATGTGGGTGTGTGGGTGGGTGGGTTTGTGGGTATGTTCGGGCGAAATCTTGCAACTCAAATTTGAAGCACTTGTTGCCATTGGAATTTGCTGAAATTTGGTACACTTATGTAACCGCGATGATAATGCAATATTATGGTACCATGGAGCTGGTCTGATGATGGAGACGGAAGGTGGCCATAGGAACTCCTCTAATACACAACACAACCTAGTCGTCTTTGGGCTCGTTGGATTTGTATTAACAAGATCTTTAGTCATACGTGATGTCCAGGGTCTCATGATGGAGCCGGAAGGTGGCCATAGGAACTCCTGACTCTTGTAATACACAACACAACCTAGTCGTGTTTGGGCTCGTTGGATTTGTCTTAACAAGATCTTTAGTCATACGTGATGTCCAGGGTCTCATGATGGAGCCGGAAGGTGGCCATAGGAACTCCTTAAATACACACCACAACCTAGTCGTGTTTGGGCTCGTTGGATTTGTCTTAACAAGAATACTCCACTCCACGGCTTTAAAAGCTTGTTTAAAAAGGATTTTTAATTAAACTTATTTCCCCGTTCCCTCGCTCTCCCTGGACGAGTTCTGCCCTTGTGTATACTTTATTAGATGGGTACATAGCAAAGCACTTGCCGCTGTTACCCCGAGTTCTAGCAGAATGATCAGCGTCGTAGCCTGGCTGTAACATTATGCAAAATACAAAATACAAATTTTTTATTTGCCAGAAAACAGTAAAAATACAGGTCTTATTAATAGGTAAAAGTACAGTGTTTTCAGCTTTACATGTAAGCATGCAAATATTTTGATCGGTACTACACCATGCTAATTATTGATAAAAAGTATAATATTAATTAGTAATAATGATAAAAATGTCATTAAAATTAATCAGTCATGTCCAAAAATTCTTTAATACTATAGAAGCAATGTTGTAGTAACCATTTTGTCAAATTTAATTTTAGAGAGGCTTTAGTCATTGTTTTAAAATTGTCGGGCAGTTTATTATACAACAAAATGCACATGTTAAAAATATTTTTCCGATAAATGTATTTATGGGCAGGAGGTTGATATAGTAAGTTTTTATATTGATTCCTTAAGTTCCTTTGAGTATTATCACTCCACGTTTTCCAATAGTTCGGATTCGATTTAACAAAAATACAGACATCCCTAATATACATACATGGAAGTGGTAGTATGTTCAACATTTTGAAAAGGGGTCTACATACAACTATCATCAAATTTAGCGTTGCATATTGCTCGCAGGCTTCTCTTTTGTACTTTAAAGGCTCTATCGAGATCGACTGAATTACCCCACAGAATCAGACTATAGCTAAGGATGGAAGATACGTACCCATGATACGCGGTTAACGCAGCCTCCATTGAAACGGTTTGTTGAAGTTTTCTCAGAGCAAACACGAAACGATTTAGTCTATTACAGACGTGGTCTACATGGTGCCTCCAGTTCAGGTGGTTATCAATTATGACGCCTAGAAACTTGAACTTTTCGACTTCAGCTACCATTTCATTTTTATATTTTAAATTTATAGTGTAAGGGTTTGAGTTATATGAGAGGAACTGAATGTACTTTGTTTTTTCAATATTTATATGAAGGTCATAGTGATTTAGCCATTCCACTATATTTTTTAGAGAGTTATTAATATCAGTCTCGTAATTTTCTTTAGATGCACATTTAATTATGAGAGTTGTATCGTCAGCAAATTGCAGGCAAGCTTGGGGAGTAAATCCTGGAAGGTCGTTCACATATAATAGAAACAGTAAAGGCCCAAGCACGCTGCCTTGAGGTACCCCTCTATTATTAATTCTAAAGTTGGAGCGGTAAGTATGTTTTACAGCAACATTGTTTGCTTCTTGGATTCTTACAATCTCCGTGCATTGTTGTCTATTTACGAGAAAACTTTTGATCCAGTCATGAGCTTTGCCTCTAATGCCGTATAGATTTAGATATGCTGAGTCAGGACCATTTTTGTATTGTGCTGGCACAGTACACATAAAATGAAAACTTGCGTATGTAACTTTAATACGTGTACTGTTTAGTCGGCAAATAAATGAGTTATCTATCATTTTTTTATTTTTTTTTGAGTTGATGTAAGTGGATGTTCTCTTACAGCTTTATTATTTATATTACATTATATGGACAAAATACAAATAAAAACTCAAAAATAAAATACCAAATATCTAATTAAAGACAGTCAAAAAGGCCGCCCCGAATCGCACCCGGAGGGAATGTTCCCATTACACTGGCAGCATTTCCTCGCTGAATGGCCAGCGAAATGTGCTGCCTTAGTTATCTATCTATATGGATTCCTATTTTCCAATTATCAGTTTTGTGGAAAAAATAAATTAAAAATTGTTTTTCAGGAAGTCCGAACGGCGGCGATGCGTGAATATGTGACTCGAGTGTGCAACGCTGTAATAAACCACGAGGCGCTGCGAGCGATCGGAACAGATGTCCCTACATTGCTGGCGCAGCAACTCCGCGCCGCTAACATTGTTAACAGGTACTGTCATATCACACTATTCACGCAGTCATTGATGACTTCAGATGAACGAATCATATTATTTTGAATGAATGATAACCTTAAGTCGAATGTCCTTACGTCCGGTCTATAATTGTATAGGTACAATTAAAATATAATTGTACAGGTTCGTAAAGTTAAAAATTCGATGTTTGACAGTTCTAATATTAGGCTGTCCATTTTTTATCCTTAAAAGACGAGAAAGAAGGCCGAACTTAAATGGGGGATTTACTGACAGTTCTTTAAAAAAAAAATAGTTCTAAATAAGACGATAGATGGCGCCAGGTGTACTTCGTGGATTCTTTTTTTAAATCCTTTATGGCCCTGGGTGACTCGCCGAGTTTCTTCGGATCCACGAATCGTCAACGCCATCTATCGAAGATTTATGAACTATTTTTTTTAATTGTCAGAATATCCCCCATTAAAGATTATAGCGTGACATCCTAAATCAGCGCCAATGAAATGATTTTTTTGATAATTGTTATTATGACGGCAGGGCTGAGGAAGGTGTGCATCGTAAGCTGGAGGCAGCCCTGGCGGCGGCGGAAGCGCGGATATCCGCCTCGCATCCGATACAGTCCCGCGCCGACGCCTGGCGCAAGGAAAAGCTCAACATTGCTGCACACAGGTAAGTTATCATACAAGCTGTGCCAACAAAACGGGATTTTCAATATATGTATTTTTAGTTTCATGAGCCCTGCTGTGTTTCGGGTTGGTACACCTGTTTTGTAACAAAATGTCAATAGCTATGGGAAAATGGTGCAGCAAATAACAGATATGTAGTGATCGTTAGGTATCGGATTTTTAATAATAAGAGAGATTAACTCAAGCTGAACAATTCCGTTTATAGACAAAGAATAACGCCATCTATTGACCAGCATCTGAATTATTTTACATAGCGTCATGAGAGGATTCTTATAACTGTTAGCAGCGTTGTCGTGTAGATGGCGCGCTAACATGCTGCCAGCCACGATTTTTAAAAAAATAGGACTGTGTTTAAATTGCTTAGGATCAAACCATATCATCGCAAACTGCCGCGCGAGCCACTGCCGAACCTGAAAGGGGAAACACCATACACTTTTACACAACTTTTTTAAGCTCGAATGCCAACGTCCGGTTCCAAACGCCAACTTCTAGCTTGGAAAAGACACCAAGCTAAAGAGCTGTGGCACGGATCATTTGGATTAGCGCACTCCAAGCAACTGATCCCGGGATTCCTGCCCAAATTTACTGCCGAGGTACTTAAATTAAACCGGCAAAATATTAGGATACTAATCCGAACCCTCACGGGCCATTGTAAGCTTAATAAGCATCTAAACAGGATGGGTCTATCTGAGAACCCTTACTGTAGATTCTGCGCAGATGACGAGGAGACGCCACTTCACATCCTATGTGAGTGCGATGCCCTAGTCAATAAGAGAAGCCGGGTGTGCTGGGAGGACCTAAAATTGCCGTCCAAGAAGCCCAGGCTTTAAGCCTTATCGACCGTCAGCTTCTTCAAAACTGTTGGTCTAGAGCAGCGATTCCCGAAAGGTGTTCCGCGGAACCCTAGGATTCCGTAGAAGGATCACAGGGGTTCCGCGTTCAATCCGAGAGTTAAACAAAACATTCGTAAAAAAGACTCATAACTATTACGACTTCGCTTAAACCCCGGTAGAAATGCGGGCGCTGCGGCACGTGATAATTTGTTCCTTCTGTTCTGTTCACATGAAAAATATTCAAACTACAAGGTAATTTCTTTAGTTATCATAATAGGGTTCCGCCAAAAAATATATCGTCAATTAGGGTTCCGAGACCAAAAAAAATTGGGAACCCCTGGTCTAGAGGAGGCTATTTAACACCGAAGGGCTGACTACAATAGACCCTCTCCGGTCGCAGTGGTCATCGGGACATAAATTGATCGATCCGTTCCACCTAAATCATGAAATAACGCAAAACCTATCGGGCGTTAGCCGCCACCACTAACTACTGAAAGTCTGAAACACTTTTATTATGCGACTGTTTGAAATTCGCAGACTTTTTGATAATGCTTGTTTCGCAAGCGCAACCGGACTTTTGGGGGAGCGGAAGGCTCTTACCCCTAGAATTAATTCATATTCATATTCATTTATTCCGCAAACAATATTTTACATTGTGTTGGAAATGACAATAAATGACAATAAAATAAGTAGGTAAATTAAAATATTACAAAAACAATCAATTAATAAAATCACAAAAAAAAAAAAAAAATACTATCAAAAAATAAATATAAAAGAGCATGTCACATCATTAAACAAAAACTACAATAATGTCATGTCACTACATAAGGTCATGCTTACACTACCTACTCATTTTGTTTGTGTTATGAACTCTACAACGCTATAGAAACACTTTTCCAATAGAAACGCCTTTAAGCAACTCTTAAACAATGCTGGATTACTAACTGACTTAAGGGTATTTGGTAGGCAATTAAATAATTTTACAGCCTGGTATCGCACGCTGTGTTTAACTACTTCCAACTTAGGGACTTAATTAATATTTAAATTTATTATTATTATTAATAATAAAAATTAATTAATTAATTATAAAAAATAATAAAAACTTAATTAATTATTAAAGTCTCGCCTGCGCGTTGTTAATCGATTTTTCCGTTCTTGAGGTTGCTCATCATTCTTTTTAATGAAGTCAGATAATAACAACAAAATATAAAGACTTGGTAAAGTTAAAATTTTCAAGCTCCTAAAATATTGTTTACAGGACTCCCATTGTGGGATTCGGACCATCGTCCTTATGGCCCTTTTTTGTAAAATAAATGCCTTGTTCATATTATACGCGTAACTGTTGCCCCAGAATTTTATGCTGTAACGGAAATGCGACTCTATTAAGGCATAGTATACAGATTTTAGCTGGGTAATTGTCAGTTCATCACGTAAGCTCCTTAGTGCATAACATGCGGAGCTAACCTTACCTTCTATTTTAGTGAGTTCATTCTTCCAATTTAGTGCGGAATCAATGTTAACACCCAGAAATTTTACCTGTTTAACTTGTTCAATTTTTGTACCATCCAGAGTAACATTCAGTACTTCATTTGCTTTGGCCGTGGAACCAAATTGCATGAAGTTTGTTTTGCTAAGATTCAATTTCAGGTTGTTAACGCAGAACCAATTATTTAGAGCTGTAAGTATTTCATTTATTTGATATTCCAAATCTTTTAAAGTATCTGCTTTAATAATTACGTTGGTGTCATCTGCATAACTTATCATTTTAACCTCTGTCAAATTGGAATGTATATAATTAGCAAGGTCATTTGTCAGTATATTGAAGAGTATGGGACCAAGCACCGAGCCCTGCGGCACTCCCCTCTTAATAGTAGTCATTCTACTTGTACATGCCTTTTCTTCTCCATTATCAGTATATCTAAGCTCCACGAATTGGCGTCTATTTGTCAAATATGATTTGAAAATTTTTAGGGCGTCTCCGCGCACGCCATAGTGATCCAGTTTTTGGTACAAAATGTCATGATCGAGCGTGTCGAAAGCAGCTGTTAGATCAAGAAATAGTCCCACCACTCTTTGTTTTTTATTTAAACTCGTGATTACGTCGTCCAATAACTTGTCTACAGCGTCCACCGTTCCAAGGTTTTTTCTATAGCCAAATTGACTGTTATTAATAACATTGTTAGAATTAAGATGTTTCAATAATCTTTTCTTTATGAGTTTTTCAAATATTTTAGACAGAGTGGGTAAAAGAGATATCGGTCTATAGTTCTTGAGCACTGTTCTGGCGCCTTTTTTAAAAACTGGTATTATCTTAGCAATTTTGAACTGGTCAGGAAAAACTCCCTGTTCGTAACACATATTGAAGAGCTTTGCTAGGGGCTCCGCTAGAATATCAATGTTGTCTTTGATGACTGAGATAGGAATCTCATCATATCCACATGATATTTTACTCTTCATATTTCTTACTACTTGCATGATTTCTGATGGCAATACATCCTCCCAAATCATGTCCTGTGTCACGCGTGTCGTGTGCTCCTCCAAAAATTTTTTGGCTAAAATTTTGTCACCCGTAATAACAGAACTGTGATTTTCAAACTGTTTCGAAAATAACTCCACAATATCTTCTGGATCGTCTATTACTCTATTACCACTTTCTACGCACATGTTTTTCTGACATTTTTTTCTTGTTTTATTTCTATTCTTATCAACGATTTTCCATATAGTTCTAGGACAACTTTTTGCTTTAAGAATTTCTCTTTGTATTGATAATTTACGGGCCATCTTGATTATACGCCTATATAGCCTGATGTAATTATTCTTGTAATTGACTATTGACGTATCAGATATTGAGTTACTTCCTGTTGTTAAAAAACGCTTCATTTTGCTAGAGACTTTGATACCCTTCGTAATCCATGAGATATTTTGTATGTAGTTTCCCTTAATCTTTCTTTTCCTCTTTACATAACATTTTTTAAAAGTATTAAAAAAACTAGATAAAAATCCATTAATACCATACTGGGTCCAGTCTTCATTTAATAAAATAGACCTAAATATAAGGGCATTTGCTTGATTAAATATTCTATTTTCCGTCACAATATAGTCATCGTGCTTGTTAAGAATATCGGTTTTTTAATAAATATCGATTTTTAGCTTAGTTCAGCTTACAACATTATCGTTTAAAAAAATAAAGTTTTAGTTTATGGTCTTGATCTTTCTAGAACATTCATTCTGTCTCTTCTAGTTTTCGTGTCGCCATGAAAAGCGGTTGCTTTTCGATCCGCTATTCAAATTAACTATATCTTTCGAATTATTTAGTAGTGCACATTGATTTGTGTGTGGAGAAAAAGCTAGGTGTGTAAGTCCGACAGGTTTGCGAAGTTGACGTACTGAAACTGAGTAGATTTGAAGGACTTGGAGTTCTTCTCTCCTGGCTGGCTACTGGTGAGTTCTCCCAAATTTCTTATCAATCGTGCACACTATTTATAAACTTTCATTTTTTTGTTCTCGTTATTTATTTGTTATTATCGTAAAATATTTCATACAGTCCACTTTAAAAAACCCCCAAACATTTTGGTCTTCGAGCCTGATATTGTTGAAAGGCGAACTAAGGAAAGATATTATCGTGTTATTTCGTTATTTTCGTATCGTTTCGTGTGTTAATCGTGTTTTCCATACCAATTTACATCATATTTCCATATTTTATTTTATATGTTATTACGCGGGTAAGTCTAGAAAATCTTGGCTAACGTCGTTGGGTTTCACTTTCGACTTGTCGTGATCTATGGTAATAAAAAATAAAAAGTTGCGTTTCGTTTCATGGTAATCTTTTCATATTTTTTCTGAACGAAAGTCACTTTGACATTTGTCTTGTCAGGCGTCAGTCTTGCGTCAGTCAGTCATATAACCTCACTTTTCTATCCATAATATTGAATTGATTTGTAAACAATGGAAAATGGGGATGAATCTTGTGATAAAATTCGTATCGCCCGTGATTATGCGATTGTACGTGTGGAGCATATAGAACTTTCAGACTTGCAAGGTTATTGTTTGCAGGATATTAGGGATATTGAGGATGAGTTTCATAGAGCGCAGTTGGAGTTGTTATCGGCGCTTCCGAAAAGTGAAAGGAATAGTGAAATCGAACATTCTATGCAGTTTCAACAGAAAGTTAAATTAATAAAGTGTCGTTTAAATAAATTACTTAGTGATGAGAAACCTAATACGGCTAGTACAAGTGCTAGGTTACCTAAAATAAACATAAAGCCTTTTGATGGAAAAATTGAGAATTGGACATCGTTTATTCAACTTTTTGACTCACTAATTCATAAAAGGGATATCCCATTAGTAGAAAAATTGCATTATTTAATGTCAAATGTCGAGGGAGAAGCCTACAATTTAATAAAAAATTATCCTCTTGAAGAAGTAAACTATACAATTGCTTATAACACTTTGAAAAAGCATTATGGTAGGGAAAGAGTGATAGCAACTACTTTTTATGAAAAATTGTTGAACTGTGAACCTGTGAAGTCAAAAACTTGTGTCGATTTGAATAGAATACATCAAACTTTTAAGGAAAACATTGATATTTTAAAAAAACATAGCTTGCCTGATAAAAATTTTATGCTCTTTCACTTGCTTTGGTCTAAGCTAGATTTTGCAACTAAGGAGGCTTTCGAGTTGCAACTTGATTCCGATACTGATATACCAAGCTTCGATGACTTGTGTGATTTTATTGAGAAGCGAGCTCGAGCATTGGAATATTCTAGCATTAAACCTATTGCTGTAAACACAAAGCAGGTAAATAAACCCAAGCCATCTTTTATCGTGCCACCTGTCAGTTGTTGTACTATATGCTCGGTGTCTGGTCACGGTGTGGACAAGTGTCCTAATTTTATAAAGTTGACTCCGAATGAAAGGTTTGTTACAGTTAAAGAAAAAAGACTGTGTATTGTTTGTTTTCAACCATCGCATACAGTAAAAAATTGTCGATCAAATGAGTCTTGTGATAAATGTAAAAACAAACATCACACATTACTTCATTTTGATAGAAGTAATGACAAAACAGTTCATCAACAACCTTCTCCAACATCGTTGACTGTACCAGGTGCTGACTGTCAAGTTTTATTTTCGACTGCTATCGTTTTAATTCGAAATAAATTTAATAAATTAATTCCTATACGTCTTTTGCTTGATAGTGCTAGTGCATGCAATTTTATAACTTCGACTTGTGCAAAGAAGCTAGGACTTGTGATTAAGAGCAACAGCCAATCAATAAATGGTATTGGTCAAGTATCAACCGATACTCTCGGTTCTGTCGTTTGTGATATATTCCCCTCAAATGGTGATTTATCATGCAAATTTTCGTTGGATGCTTTCGTTTTGTCGCAGATTTGTTCTGATATGCCATCAGATCAAATTGATGTTTCGTTATTAAGTCATTTAAAGGACTTAGATCTCGCTGATCCCTCCTTTTATAAACCTGGACCAATTGATATGTTGGTCAACGTCAACTTTCTCGCTTCAGCGCTCGTACCTGGTCTTGTCAAAGGCGAGGCAGGTCAGCCTATTGCTGTTCGCACTGTTTTCGGCTGGATAGTAATGGGTGAGTGTGCTACTGGCGTTGACTCCTCTCGTTCTCGTTCTCGCAATGGTTCCAGCGTTATTAATAAGGACTGCCTTCTCGTGTCGAGTTTGTCTTTGGACAACAATATAAAGCGGTTCTGGGAGTTGGAAAATGTAGATTGTCCTAAACCTGTCGTTCTTTCGAAATCTGAATTGTCGTGTGAAAACCATATGGAAGCTTCTTATTTTCGTAATCCTGATGGTAAGATGGTGGTACCATTGACTTTCGTAAACCCTCAGGAGAAGCCTGTGTTTTCTAATTCTCGTGAGGCAGCTCTCAAGCGTCTCTTAAATATAGAGAGGAAGTTTAAATTAAATCCTCAATTTCAATCTTCGTATATCGAATACATGGTTGACTATTTGAAGAGTGGTCACATGGAAGAAGTTGATCCTCCTTTAACGCCTAGTGGTCATTTTTATTATATACCGCATCACGGAGTTTTGCGTCCTGACTCTGTCACCACACCTTTGCGCCCAGTCTTTGACGCTAGTGCCAAGGATTCTAATGGTGTCTCCTTGAATGATGTTTTGTTGCCAGGCCCTAAGTTGCAAAAGAATATCTTCGATTTACTTACTAGGTTTCGCTGGCATGCTGTCGTGTTCACCGCTGACATCAAGCAGATGTATCGTCAGTTTCTCGTCGATTTGAAGGACTGTGATTACCAGCGCATCTTGTGGCGTCCGTCTTTGGATGAGCCTATAAAAGATTATCGTTTGCTCACTGTGACTTTTGGGGTCTCTTGTGCTCCTTATCAGGCTCTCTGGTGTATTTCAAGGTTAGCCAAGGAATTCTCTTCTCGTTTTCCTAATGGTGCTGCAGTTCTTGCAAGAGATACTTTCGTTGATGACGTAGTTACAGGCGCAGATTCTGTTGAGAGTGCTAAGCAGATACGTGAGGAGATCATGGAAATTTTGTCGTCGTCTCATCTCCATTTACGTAAATGGTCTTCTAATAGCCCTGAATTCCTACAAGATGTGTCGATCTCTGACTTATATTCGGAGCAACTTCGGAATTTTGAAGATTTTAATGATTTTTCATTAAAGATTTTAGGACTATCGTGGCTTCCAAAGGATGATATTTTTATTTTCAAGACTTCTTCAAATGTTAATCGTTGTACAAAGCGATCGATCCTTTCGGATATCGCTAAGATTTTCGACCCTTTAGGGTTATTGTCGCCAGTTGTATTTTTCGCAAAGTATTTGATGCAATTGTTGTGGTTATCTGGTGTTGAATGGGATAGTGAAGTACCTGTCGCTATTGCTCAAGAGTGGCAGAAGTTTAAATCACAGCTTTCGTCCTTGACTTCACTAAGCATTCCACGCAGAATGATCGAAAATTTCGTGTCGTTACAGCTCCATGGGTTCTGTGACGCTTCGGAGAGAGGTTATTGTGCCGCCATTTATTGTCGTGTCGTTAAAAATGACGGTTCTGTCGTTGTGCGTCTTTGTTGCGCCAAATCAAAAGTTGCTCCTCTTCGTAAGTGTTCAATCCCTCGGTTGGAGTTATTAGCTGCTGTTTTATTATCGGACTTGTTCACTGCTTTCACAGAAGCTTTAAAAGAATTTTACAATTTTGACGATGTCTACGCTTGGTCAGATTCAAGTGTGGCCTTGACTTGGATCCGCTCTTGTCCATCAAAATGGAAAACTTTCGTTGCGAATAGGGTTTCCCACATTCAGGAAAATATTTATCCTCAAAATTGGCACCATGTCCCTGGTTCTGATAACCCAGCTGATTGCGGTTCTCGAGGTTTGCTTCCAGCTGCCTTAATCCAGAATACCTCATGGTGGGCGGGACCTTCCTGGCTCTCGAATCCTCAAGAGACTTGGCCATCGTCAGAGCTAGTCGTTGATCAAGCAGCTTCTGATGAACAAAAGATTTATAGCCTCTTTACAGCTTCTAACTTGTCGTTCGTCGATGAAATATTACATCGCTTCTCGTCGCTTAAACGTGTTTTGCGCGTACTCGCTTATTGTTTTCGCTATATGCACAATTTGCAAAACCCTTCATCGAAAGTCCTTAATTCTACCTTGTCAGGTGAAAACATAAAAAAAGTTCTTCATTTTCTCGTTAAACACGTCCAAGAGTGTGCTTTCGCATCAGAACTCCATCATTTGTCGAAGGAGAATTCGTCTGGAAGCCTTCCCAAGCCCATACGAAAATTATGTCCTTTTATAGACCATCATGGTTTGCTTAGGGTTGGTGGTCGACTCTCAAAAGGAGACCTAAATTATGATGTTAAGCATCAGCTTCTTCTGCCTCGTGATCATAGGTTGACTAGGTTAATCATCGAGGATTATCATTGTCGTTTCATGCACCCTGGACTACAAACTCTACAAAATTTGTTGGCACAAGAATTTTGGATATTGTCGTCAAAGAAGGCTGTGCATTCAGTTATTTCATCTTGTATGAAATGTTTTCGTTCCCATCCTAGGGTTGCTTCGGCTCCTATTATGGGCAATTTACCGGCTTTTCGTATTAATCAAATAAAGCCTTTTTCGTCTGCTGCCGTGGATTATGCAGGTCCTTTCGATACTTGTTTGGCACGTGGTCGAGGTTTACGTACTTTCAAGTCCTACATTTGTGTTTTCGTGTGCACAGCAACGAAAGCAGTCCATCTTGAACTCGTTTCAGAGTTAACCTCTGAAGCCTATATCGCAGCCTTAAGGCGCTTCTTAGCTAGGCGTGGTCGTTGTTCTCGGCTGGTCTCTGACCAAGGTAGGAATTTCGTTGGTGCTTGTAATTTGTTGCATGACTTGATGGTTACTGCTTCCCACTCTGAACAGATTGATTTCGTGTTTCACCCTCCTGGCAGTCCACATTTTTCTGGCTTAGCAGAAGCTGGCGTAAAGTCAGTAAAAACTCACTTATCGCGGGTCGTAGGCTCTCAGCGCCTAACTTTTGAAGAATTTTATACGGTTCTGACTCAAATAGAGGCTATGTTAAACTCTAGACCTCTATCTCCTATGAGTTCAGATCCCAATGACTTTTCGGTTTTGACCCCTGGTCATTTTTTAACAATGGAGCCTCTCACTATTTTACCTGAAAGTAACTTAGTAGATACCAAAGTTGGTGTTTTGCAAAGGTGGAAGCTATTGCAAAAGATTCATCAGGATTTTTGGCGTAAGTGGCAAATAGAATACCTGCATACATTACAACAACGGCATAAATGGTTTAGGGATCAAAAAGATATTTCGATCGGTACTCTCGTTCTCATTGTCAATGAACAATGTAGTCCACTCCAGTGGAAAGTTGGTAGAATAGTTCAACTACACAGGGGGACAGACGGAATCTGTAGGGTAGTAACGGTCCGCACAGGTTCTGGGGAATATAAAAGACCCGTTGTCAAAATCTGTCCACTTCCTATAGAAAACTAACTGTCTGTGTTAACTTGTAATAGTTCTCATTTTAGTTTTAAGTAAGTTTTAAATATTTATCGTTTTAAATTCATAAGGAAACCCAACTGTTAGTAGTATTTTCTCGTCTCTTTTATTCATTCTTTTGAAAATACGTTGTATTTTGGTGGGCGGTAATGTTAAGAATATCGGTTTTTTAATAAATATCGATTTTTAGCTTAGTTCAGCTTACAACATTATCGTTTAAAAAAATAAAGTTTTAGTTTATGGTCTTGATCTTTCTAGAACATTCATTCTGTCTCTTCTAGTTTTCGTGTCGCCATGAAAAGCGGTTGCTTTTCGATCCGCTATTCAAATTAACTATATCTTTCGAATTATTTAGTAGTGCACATTGATTTGTGTGTGGAGAAAAAGCTAGGTGTGTAAGTCCGACAGGTTTGCGAAGTTGACGTACTGAAACTGAGTAGATTTGAAGGACTTGGAGTTCTTCTCTCCTGGCTGGCTACTGGTGAGTTCTCCCAAATTTCTTATCAATCGTGCACACTATTTATAAACTTTCATTTTTTTGTTCTCGTTATTTATTTGTTATTATCGTAAAATATTTCATACAGTCCACTTTAAAAAACCCCCAAACAGTGCTTAAGGGGCTAGTCCGGGAATTTTCAAGATTTTTGTTGAATCAGATCTCATTATCTACGTCAGTAAATGTATTGATTTTCTAAAATATGTTATTGGACTCTATTATCTACGCTTACACTAAGGCCAAAACATGTTTGGTAAAAATCTTCTCGATACAAATGTTATCCAAAGCAGCGTCTTCGATTCTCGTTATTTGAATCTGAGAGGTAAATGGTAATTTATTGGTTGCCGAAATTTAGTTACAAGATAGGTCTCCGACTGCTTTATGTTTTTCCTAAGCAAATTTACAAATCAAATTAGTACTTTTTATATAAACTGAGAAAGTAAATTTGGCACTTACGCCATTTACTTGGAGCGCGCGAGCATTATTTCTTTCTCTGTTAAACACGTGCGGAGAAGCTTAGCGTCATCACTTTCCTTTCTTGAGCTCAGTCGCCCATGATCTTTGCCGACGACGGATGTGCGCTCGGTGGCGCTCCAAGCCGCCCGGCTCACGAAATAATTTTATTTGGAGAAGACGTACTATGAGTAGGTCCGTCACATCCGTCCGTCCGATCCGTTACATTGACAATATTTCTAAATCGATTTTTAATTAAATAAATATAGGTTGGGTCCATACCTGCTGCTTGTATACTTAGTAAGGTTTAGTCAAGTTTGTGATACTATCACTTTCAAGGTCGACACTAATAATACGAGTACACTACGCAAAGGGTATATGTGTATGTACAGTGGACGGCACATCAAGGTATACATTTTTTTTTTCAAATTAGATGTTATTATTATACTACCTAGTTACAGATGTCGATCATTTTATTTTTATAGTACAACACAGGCAGGCGCGAGAGGAATAGTTAGGTATTTCTATTATTCAACCAAATGCGGTTTTTTAGAATTATTTTTATTGTGTTAGGTAGGTAAGATATAATTTATTTATTGATTCAAAAGTAAAGTTTGCATACTCGTTACGTAATTTTATAGCCTATACCTAGCTTACAAAAAACCAGCCAAGTGTGTGCGGGGCCAAGTCTTATTTCCAGTCAAAGGATTATATCCCTCACGGGGGAACAACTAAGGATTTTTCCCGCTGTCCCCCAGTATGTTCACTCAAAAAAAAAACAGGGGACAGTGGGAATAAATATTACCGTTCTCCCACGTTACAAATTATAATTATAAAATGAATGACTGATTTACGAGTATTTTTATTCAAATGATATTTTGGATAAGTAATAATTATTTATAAAAAAATAATTATAATATTGAACAAAATGAACTCATATATTTTTTAACTGACAGTTTATTATTTTGTTAGTGCTCTGATTACGATAAAACTTGGGTTAGTGGACTATTCCATTAAGAAAACAACAATTTTTTTTCTATGAGTTAATGGGTTTGATGAAACTCGGTTAAGAGCACTATTTTGCCAATGAAACAAAAGGCAATGTTAAAAATAAAAAAAATCCAAGAATCTTAGTTTTTATGAGAAAATAGAACCTCTAATAAATATAAGGAAATATTGTCACACTTTAGAAATTCTAAAATACTTAATGAATTTCTAAAGAGTTATCGTTAGCTTTGCCGTGACAAATCAAAACTAAAAAGTGTCAACGTCTTAGCAAAATAACGTAAAACCTCTCGTGTGGTAATAATCGGCCCATGAAACTGAACAACTTTCGTTCCAAAACTTTTTTAAACTCGTATTTTTTTCAAACAAGGTGATCAGCTGATCGAGTTAATTTGTATGAAAGTTTAAAAACATTTTTGACGGTACTTAGGTGTCACGTGGGATCGATCTCTGACATAAAAAGAGAACTGCCGCAAGCTTAAGAGTAAAGTTGGTGCCCGGAACAACATCCTGAGACGCCTTACCACTACCCGCTGGGGAGCCAGCGCACGCGTTCTTCGAACGAGTTGTTTTGCTCTCGCTTACTCAGCAGGCGAATATTCGAGTCCAGTTTGGGCTTGTTTAGCCCATGCGAGAAATGTGGACACAGCTCTCCACGAATCATGACGTATAGTCACGGGCACCCTGAAACCGACACCACTGAGAAAGTTTTACTCCATGGCAGGAATTGTTCCACCCAGCGTGAGACGTGAGGTCGCTTGCGATATTGAAAGAGCGAAACAGTCTCAAGACAGCAGGCACCTCCTTTACGACACAACCCTCCTCTTTCCCGTCTCAAGAGTCGCCGCAGCTTCCTCAAGAACTCCACACCCATCTAAAAAGACCTACTTTTAGCACGTAAACATCCTATCAGATCCTCGTTTTAACACATTATTAAAAAGAACTCCACACCCATCTAAAAAGACCCACTTTTAGCACGTAAACATCCTATCAGATCCTCGTTTTAACACATTATTACAAATTTTACGAAACAAATTATCACTAGCGAATCGCGATGCACAGGACTGTCCATACTAGGCAGTGTTGGCAGGGTCACCATGCATGAGGTATAGAGACACAGGAGCGTGTCAGAATGAAAGACGTGTTGTGCGTCAGACAAACATATTGACTACAAGCTACTTAGATGCTAAATTATATCTATCTAGATGTGGTTGAAGTGAGTCATACATATACTACAGTTGGCTGAATAAAATACATTTTTTGCCTAGTGACAAGCAAAAAATTTAGGTATGAAGTTAGCTGTCATCGTATGTCATCAAATGTGTTTTAGTGATGCCAGACCAAGCGCCCTAATAATTTCAATGGTAAACACAAATAGTCGATGCTTTATCAATAAAATTTCGCGGCGTGGGCAGTCTGATATAATACTAAAGTAAAAGTTTTACAATTAAATATATTTAAATAGCAGATCAAGCTTTACACGTGGCGCAAGATTCTGTGCCATATTCAAAGATGAAGTTTGACATTTGTGTATTTTTTTTATATATCTCGTTTGTCAAGGCAGAGAATCAGCCGTATATCAAATCAAATAAAAATATTTTATTCAAATTAAGATTTTTATGAATCATTTTTCGACGTCAAAGCTACCATGGATGGCACGGCTACAGGTTACTTTTTCGAGGGCACTTGGAAATTAAATGATTTTATAAAAAAATAAACAACCGTGTAGTATTTTGAGCAAAAAAAAATGCAAAATATATTTAGGAACCAACCTTATATCTCGAAATGGTTTTGCATTTAGCATACTTTTTTAAAAAAAATGCATACCCAATTTATATTGACAAAACAGAAACTTTTGATCTTGATTTGAATCAAATATTTGATATAAGATTTCTTTGGTACCAATTACTCATCATAATGACAGTGAAAGAAAAAAATAATTGATGTGTTGAAGTGACGTGTGTGTGATAAAAATATTATAAAGACATTTATAGTGATCATCCTGTTTAATCTAACACAAAGAAAAAAATAGACACGATGAAAACATTATGTATTTCCGGAAACATTTACAATATTGATCGTATCAGAAATAAGTAGATACGTATCGATCGTATTGTAAATCGTAAATAAACATCACATTTTTATTTTTTTGCATCCAATTAATAAATTGACTTCAGTTTGGAAACAATGGAATAAAAATACTCGAAAATCTGTAGGTATTTTATAAATAAATTAAAGTGGTGACAACGGGAATTATTTTCCCCTTGTCCCCTATATAATTTTGAAGTGAAGATACTGGAAGACAACAACTACTGAACGGATTGGTATGAAAGAAATTTGGAATAAAGTTAGTTTATACCCTGGAACACATAGGACACTTACATAGGATACTTTTTACGGGAAAAGGCTTATTCCCACGGGAAAATCTTACACAACGCGAGCGTAGCCGCGGGCGGACCGTATTATAGTAATTCAAATTATACTTACTATTACAATGTCAAAATGTCTGGAATCTTGAAATACTAAATCTTTTATTTTTAGGTGAAATTATAATCATTACTACCCTACACTCTACTACACTAAAGACCAATTAAAATAAAATAAAAAATATATACTCAAAGAGCGAATCATACATAGTAATATACTTTGCGCGATTACATCAAATTAAACAAATATAATATTTTATCATTGTCGCAGAGGTCATAGACCCGCCTCGATGTTTTAGAGCGGGGTCTGTGCGGGGCAGCGCGGGGAGCGGCTGACCGACGCGGGGCGCTGCCCGCGCCGTCTTCCTTAGACACACCTCTTGCGCAACAATTTTTTTTCGGCGTAGCGCCTTAAACGAAGTCTCTTTAGAAACAAATAAATTACAGTGCAAACCCGCATGTCCATCCGCTAACCCATTGTGATCAACCTCCATGGACGCTATGAAGTCCTCAGGAAGATTCGTGAGGAAATTGTCTAAACAAGAACTAGAATTTCCACGTTTATATGTAGCAGTGGTTACTAGTGGTCTAAAGTTGTAGCATTTTAGCAAAGCAATAAATTCCTCCCTATACTTATCAGAAGTCAATAAGTCTATATTAAAGTCACCACATATAAGGCATTTTTTATTGAAAAAATGTTCCAGCAGTTTTTCAAGTTGTGTCATAAACTCTGAGAAAAAAGTCGTCTTATGGTTGCGATAGATACAGCAAATATTTACATTTTTGTCTATGTCTCTAATACCACACACTTCAAAATATTTGACTCTATACAACTTGCTACAAATTGGTAAAGTCTCAAAATTACAGTGATTTAGAGTGAGAATAAGACTACCACCACGTTCCTTCTTTTGTCGAGTATTATAGGCTGCCAATTCATAATTTTCTATATTCAATAGTGTTATATTGTTTGTATTAAGAAAATGCTCAGTTATACAGATGTAACTTGGTAATTTTGTATCGTAGTGTGTATTTAAATATAAACATAATTCGTCTCTCTTATTACTAATACCACATAAGTTTTGATGGAAAATGGTTACAATTTCTTCTTTAATACATTTGTTAGAGCATATTTCCTGAACTGGAAGGACGAAAAAACTCTTTGGAGCCACTTGATTCTTTCGGGTTTAAAATTGCTTTACGTTGATGTTTAACATTAGTATTTTGGGAAACATGGAAATAATAAGTAATGAGCCTTTGAACAGTGTTAGTTTTACTTTCAACGTTATGAAGTCTTCCATAGTCATGATCGTTTAATTTAGTGATATAAGATTCAAACTGTAACTTATAACTTAGTCTTATTATCTCCCTTAGCAACAATTTATACAACTGAGTTTTATGCGTCATTAATTGTAGAGAAGAATTATTGAATGTAGATACATATGACGCATGGGGAAATTGCATGCAGACTAATTTTAACAGCTCATTTTGTTTTAGTACATTTAAATATTCATTGCTACTGATTTCACCGATCAAAACATTGGTGTTTGAAAGTGCAGTTATGGAGTGATAGAGTGTTGACTGAAAATCTAAAGGATTACGATCGTTTTTTCCTGCCAGTATGATTACATAATCATTCTTTGTAAAACATTTACACTTTGAAATTATATCAGCTGACAAAATGTTAAATAATTTAGCATATGGTTTAATGAAAGAAGTCACTATGTAACCATCACCCAATTGACCGGCCAGAGTGTTGCGCATATTTCTTCCTGTTTCATCAGCGAGGAGGAGTACCCTTCTTCGAGTGTCGGGAGTTTGCTGGCAAGTGCTACTCGTAGAGGGTAAAGTAGTGTAGGTGTCAATGTTTATGTGTAATAGCAACAGCCTAAGGGCGCCCACTTGGGGGCTCGGATCTCGGCCTAGGACGTTGCCATGGTGAGAAGCGCGTGGGAGAGGAATGACCCTGACGGGGCCTTCCAGGATTATGCAGAACTTGATTGGGTCCAACATTTCGTATAAAAAAATACGAATAATGTTTTTGAATTGTTAAAAGTAAATTGTTCAATTTTATGGAATGGACCTGAGGTTTTACCTCTCTCTTACTTCACTCCTATAACGGATAACATTCTCTCATACATTGTTTTTCTAATTTGCAGATTCTTTCACATTTTTCAAATAGTTCAAATAGTATCGTATCGTGAAATATGTATATCGTTTCATCCCTAAAGGCCTGTATTCACTTTAATTAGTGCAAGTGCTAGTGCATGTACAACATACGAGGTCTTCGACCAATCATTTGGTTTCCGTACGTACGGACGTAACAAAACGAGGGCACGTACACGTATTTTGTACATGCACTCGCACTAATCAAAGTGAATACAGGCCTTAAGTATTAGTAAAAATATGCAATTTATATGTTAACCAACATAACCCTTAAGCTCGGGCATCAAAATGGCGGCGATGTAAATGAATCCTATCGATTTATAAATCTAAAGATAACTCAGGACTACTGTTTTATTTTACATGAAATAAAAAAATATCTATGTATTTTCAATTATATTTTTTGGTTTTTATTATTATTGTGACAAACTGTTTTTATCATCTTGAATAACTGGATTTTACTTCAAATACTTATAGGCTGTGTTGGCGGGCACATGTTAAAAGTCTAGTAAACAGGCCATAAAATATATTTAAAGAAATGCAAAAGTGTATATATTTTGCGTGACAGGTTAAAGAGTGAACTAAGATGGGCGCCGATGGAAGACGCGGCGGCGGCGATGCAGGCCCACAAGCTCATACAGCACAGATACTTCTTGCTGAGGGACCTGGCGTTCTTGAGAGATCGCGAGCCGCTGTTACTCAAGGTAATATGCTAGATTTGATTGAAAGTAGACTTAATTTGATTGAAAGAAGATGCCTGAGTCGGTGGTCTAGTGGCTAGTGCAGCTGCTTCCCGTCCGGGAGACGCGGGTTCGATCCCCACAGTACCAATGTGTTTTCGAATTTCGAATTCATATGTACGTTTATTCGACGGTCTTACGGTGAAGGTACACATCGTGAATCATGATGAAACCTGCACACTCCTGCGAAGAAATTCAAAGGTTGTGTGAAGTCGACCAACCCGCACTGGGCCAGCGTAGTCGACTAAGGCCTAATCGCCCTAATACAGGGTAGGCTCGAGCCCCTCGGTGGGGACGTATATGAGCTGTTGATGCCTGATTTGATAGAAGGTAGATGACATTTGATTTGGCTTTTTCATTTTCATGCCGACTTTTAAAGTATACATATTATGAATGACCGAGTAATACATTGATTTGAATGCTGGTAAATGATTTCATCTTTCTGTCGATGTTTCATCACCACTCATGTATGTGACTTTGAGTTACGGCTAATGACATAGATATAGACATAAAATACAATATATGTTTTTAAAATAATGAAATATTACCAATGGGGGATTTTCTGACAGCTCTTTAAAAAATAAAAATAATCGTTCTAATTAAGACGATAGACGGCGCCAGGTGTACTTTTGGTACTACTGGATTCTTTTTTAAATCCTTTTATAGCCCTGGATGACTCGCCGGATTTCTTCGGATCCACGAATCGTCAACGCCATCTATCGAATATTTATGAATTATTATTTTTTAATTGGCTGTCGGAAAATGCCCCATTGTCAATGACGTGTTATATCCCCAGGAACTACGCGCGGCGAAAACCCCGACGCGCGAATTCACGTGGCCAACCCGCATCTGGCTGCCGCAGAACTGGGTGGTGATCCGCCACTTCCGCGGCCGTTCAGAGCGGATCCCGACGGTTCTGTCTTCGCGAGCCACTTCCATTGTGACGCCCCGGTCCGACCCTTCGCAACCGGTGTTCCTGGCGCATAAGGAGACGCTTAGTACCAACACTACAAGATGGCCGGGGTGGAGACTCACTAATGCGTTGAACAGGTGGGTCTTGTCACATTAATGTATAGCTGCCATGGGGATCCCGACCGTTCTGTCTTCGCGAGCCACTTCCATTGTGACGCCCCGGTCTGACCCTTCGCAACCGTTGTTCCTGGCGCATAAGGAGACGCTTAGTACCAACACTACAAGATGGCCGGGGTGGAGACTCACTAATGCGTTGAACAGGTGGGTCTTGTCACATGTATAGCTTCCATGGGGATCCCGACCGTTCTGTCTTCGCGAGCCACTTCCATTGTGACGCCCCGGTCCGACCCTTCGCAACCGTTGTTCCTGGTGCATAAGCAGACGCTTAGTACCAAGCTTTTCGTATCAAGTATTTTTGCACACGGTACTAATTCAGTGTTCGTTCCAGGACTTGGTGCTGGAGCTGGAACATGATGTTTTTGTTAGGCGTGTTGCTGCCGTGGTGTTCGCTGCTGTCACTCCGCACGCTGCTCTGCGTCAAACCCTTCGTGCCTGACTACGAGCTCTCTCAGGTCAGTCTTCAACACTGGCGAATAAGGTTCAAGCATGTTGTTGTTGGAATATAACAAAAATAAATCTGTCTCATTTCAACTTATAATTTAAGTGTATTTTCTCTTTCTCACTAATGAGCTTTGGTTGCCATCACAAGAGCCCTTTGTGTCATGTAAGATTAGTTAGAGTTGCATAGATTATTATTTCCTGTCCTAACCGCGCTCTGCTCCAGAAAGCACGTACACACCTTTCCTATTTAATAGTGAAAATATAAAAAAACATTTTCTTCAAATCACTAAACAAATCTTTCATTGGTCACCCCAAACCCAATAGTTGTCGACCTCACAAACGCTAGTGTCAGTGTTATAGAGCCGCCAAAGGCCACTGACTTGGCTTATGTAACGACTAGATAGTAGCCGAGACCAACGGCTTACCGTGCCTTCCGAAGTGAATCATCTTTCTTTTCGGACAATCAGGTGATTCAGCCTGCAAAGTCCTACCCAAACTGGGGAAAATCTCACAGAGATTTTTACGTTCAAAATGTAACTGTCATCGCTGTTCTTTCAATGTGAATAGGGGATTTTCCGACAGCCAATTAAAAAAAAATAGTTCATAAATCTTCGATAGATGGCGTTGACGATTCGTGGATCCGAAGAAATCTGGCGAGTCACCCAGATCCATAAAAGGATTTAAAAAAGAGAATCCACGAAGTACACCTGGCGCCACCTATCGTCTTAATTAGAACTATTATTTTTATTTTTTAAAGAGCTGTCAGAAAATCCCCCATTGATCCTTGCACCTCTATATTATTTAACTCGCTTAAGCGATTGTCGCCTAGACACAATCTGCCTTGGTTGACGTTAAGCTGGAACTCAAGTTAGCTGACTGAAGCAACACTCAAAAGCAAAAGTCAAAGTCAAAGTAAAAAATTATTTATTTCCATAAGATGTTATTACATGACTTAGATCCGTCATTACATTTTTTTGGGTGAGTTAAAAAAAAAAAGAAAAAAATAACACAATGGCGCAAACAGTGTGCAGATTCTAAAACTTGTGAGACTTCCTTTCCCATACGACAGCTCATATTTCTAACTTTTATCTTTAGCAATAAAAAAAACTTCTGGGCAAAAAAATGCTATATTCTTCTTCTTCATCTTAAATATTTCGCAACAAACTCACCAATACCGTTATTTTCAGGTAAACGGGACGTTATTCCCAAAGAGAAGCAGCGAGACACAGACCATGTGGTCGAGATTGTTGAAACTGTGGAGGCACGTATCCAAAGAGCGCACGAGGTTCGAAACGGAGCCAGACACAGGTGAGATTTTACTTATTATTTGACTCCATTATCGTGCCGTCTCGTTCTAACAACCGTAAGTAAGAAGAGGTCCTAATGCCATCATCATAGCAGCCCTCTCAGAGTTATCATGACTATTCACGAGTTCACGACCAGTCTAGAGCTTTGTGGATGCTCAACCAATTGACGTCCAACATGTAGATTTCTTTTGTCTGTGACAGTTTCTACGTTCAGTCCAGCTTGCGGGCCCTGAACGTGAATAAATCAAACTTGTAAAGGGCCCCGGAGACGGTCAAACGGTTTGACTCAAACCTTACGTGTTTGATCAAACCGTTTGAGGTCGGTTTGAACAGTTTGTCAAACGGTTCTGCGCAGTCTGATTCTGTTTGCTGTCGTAATTACATTTCTGACGCGTCAAACACAACAAAAATATGAAATTGCATCAATCATGCTTCAAACACGTAAATGTTTGACAAACCGTTCAAACCACCTTTGTAAACGATCAAAATGGTTTGAGTCAAACCAAACTTAACGTGTTTGAATCAAACCGTATGACCGTCTCCGGGGCCCTTAACAATCTAAATGTGCATAAATTCCTATGAATTAAGAGAGATTCAAGACATAGGTTGCTTTGCATCAGGGCAAATAGTAGATATTCAAGGAGAAAACCTGAAAAGCGGACCGCTTGTGTATTTACGTATTAATTTTCAAAAACTATTTTTTTCTTCACCAGGTTTACTTGGCAAAGGGCTCAGTCGCCAAGCCAACCGCGTATTCAACTACGGCGTGGTCGGCGGATTGGGCTCTGTGGCGTTACTGCTGCTGTTTCCCGTAGCAGCACTAGTGAGCAGTGCTGCGTCGTTAGCAGCTGCTGCCACCGTTCCGCTATGGATGCCGGCTGGAGCAGTCGTTGTGCATGTTACTAATGCTGTGCTGTTTGACAAGGACTGTCCCAACCCTGCAGTTCTTAATAGGTACGGACTTTGGCATCACATTTATATCCGTTCTAATCACGCGCATCTTGTGATATTTCTGCATGATTTTGATACGTCTGGAAGGAAGACACTTTGATCTACTTAGCGATTGGTGTATTTCGGTATGATATACTATAAAATGCGTCGTACACAATAATAATTGGCGGTGGTGAATTGCAGCATCGTTAGCAGCCGCTGCGACTGTCCCATTGTAGATGCCGGCTGGAGCAATCGCTGTACATATTACTAATGCTGTGCTGTTTGACAACGACTGTCGCAAGCCAGCAGTTTTAATAGACATTTTACGCTCTAATCATGCGCAGCTTGGGATATTTGTCCGTGATATTGATGTATTTATTGGGGATTATTTTTAGTGTTATTGGCTCTTGATACGTAGTGTGGGACGACTCCCTGCCAGGTGGACAGATGACCTGAGGAAGGTCGCTGGTGGTGGCTGGATGAGGAAAGCGGGTGATCGTGCGCTTTGGCGTGCCCTTGGGGAGGCCTACGTCCAGTAGTGGACTGCAATAGGCTGATTGATTGATATTGACTCTTGATAATTTACTCGAGGCTAAGGTAAAGTTATTCTAGAGCCTCAAGCCACTAATATTTTGTCAAATGTTTGGAATTAATTAATACTGGCTTAATAGTTGCTCTACTTTTCTGTCTTTATATGATAGGTATAACCCATGCAGATAAAGAATAGATATGAAAATGGCGTCCACTCGCATGCTATCTCGCTCACAATCTATCGCTGTCTATACTCACACAGTGAAGTACGCGATGCAAAAAAATAATGATAATAATCAGGGGTTGGATTTAGAAACAATTGGAATCGATCGGAAGAAACTGAGCATGTGGGGAGGTTCAGAGGGCTTAACTGAATCCCGCTACATCGATTTAACCTTCAGGAGACTTCGAAAATAAATTAATGAAAATATCAATTTCCTATCATGCCCTTGCTCCTTTTTTATTTTATTAATATAATAAAAAAAGAATAATTAATAACAAAAAAAAGTCAGTAGGTAAAATAAAAATCGATTTTTGAGAACTTGTTTTGCCAACCGTACCACCCGCCGCCATTTTCATATCTATTCTTTATCTGCATGGGTTATAGATCCAGTAACTGGGGCCTACAAGCAACGCAGTTTTACGGTTTCACCACAGTCTTCTTTATCTTTTATTTTTTCATTATTTATCTAATATGATGCAACACTGATTGCATTTTCAGAAGCGTTCATGAGCTTCTCTGGTGCGCAAAACTCAGGCAATGCAAGATACAATGTTAAGTCGGCCGTAGTCTGGAATCACTCCGCTTTGAGACCTCTGTTTAAAGCTATTGTCTTGGCGTCAGCATCAGCCTACTACAGTAATGATCTTCCTTGTTTTAGATACTTCGTGTTGTTCGAAGTGTTGATCTGGCAGATCGGTGTGCTGGGTTTACTGCAGCCGGTCGCCGCTCTTATCGTCGCCATTGTTATATGCCCTCTGTGCGCAGCTATACTTCTAATCGGTGAGTTTATTAATTATAGATGTAATAGATATAATTTATACAAAAGATCTTGAATTGGAGTAAATAAAAAAAAATGGAGAGGCCTTTGCCCAGCAGTGGGATACACGACAACGGCTACTTAAACCCTTAGAATTTCTGGATTTCTTGCTATGCTAAGCGAAAAAGTAGGCGATGTTAGAGCGCTGTTTGTTGGTAACACTGTTAATTCAGCCAATATCGTAAAACCAAATCATAAAAAAGCCAATATCTTCCTCTGTTTATTTGGTACATAACTACAGACCTACCAGAGTATCTGTGTAATGGCTAAAATTGGAACTACGGCGTTTAGTAGTATATAGTGGTTGGTAGAAATTCAATTTTATGTTACTTCACGCCGCCTTTCATTTCACAGATAAGTTGGTATGTCTTTAAAGCGCTATCTTAATTTTTGCACTTATGATTCCCTGTCTAATAACATGATGCAATTTTCCCCAGTGTCAGTATCATGGTGGTGTCTGCGTCGAGTGTGGGAGGAGGCGGCGTGGCGCGGCGTGATATCGCGCGCCGGCCGAGTTCCCGCGCACGACTCGGCCTTTGCTACCAGGCTTACTGGCCCCGGACACCACTCCAAACATCACTATCAGATTACGTGAGACATTTTATTCCAATCCGTTAAAATCAAAGCCATCTTAATACATATCTACTTGAATCTAGCGTATTTAGAAGAAAGAATGGTTAATCTACTCGGCTAGCAGTATATTTCGGTGTCATCATTCAGATTTTCATTAGAAAATTGGGATATGCAACAGATAGTGTAGCGTTATGTAATGTCCTGGCACAACTCGGCCTTTGCCACCAGACTTACTGGCCCCGGACACCACTCCAAACATCACTATCAGATCACGTGAGACATCGCATTTTAATCCGTTTATATTTCAGCTATCTTGCTATATTTTTATGTGAACCTGGCGTATTTGGGAGGATTCTTTTATCTACTCTACTAGCAGTATATTTTCGTGTCTAATAATGTTCAAGGAATCAAATTGGATTGAAGATGTGAATATTTAAGATAATTCTGACACGCGGGTGTGTGAGGATCATCAACCCCACAACCCATGCGAAGAAGAACTTTTATAATTCAATAATTAAAATAGGTATGTTGTTTGGTCCAGATGTGCTCAAGCGCTCGCAGCAGTATGCGCACGCGCCGAGTTAGAAACCCTCGCGTCGTG
Source organism: Carpatolechia fugitivella (assembly GCA_951230895.1). Taxonomy (NCBI): domain Eukaryota; kingdom Metazoa; phylum Arthropoda; class Insecta; order Lepidoptera; family Gelechiidae; genus Carpatolechia; species Carpatolechia fugitivella. Next base: position 3,125,048 of record OX579657.1, read on the forward strand.
GGCGTCGGAAACAGAACTGCACATAGAGAGACCGCTACGGGACTACGCGCATTTTGTAGACGCCTGCTTCGGCCCGTTCTCCGTGCAAATTGCTAAGGTGAGTAAAGTAACAGTTACCTACTTGCCCAATACTCATCTGTATAAGATAGCTAAAACGTTGCTCACAAACAACAAAATAAGTGTTTTAAAAAAAGTATAACTTAGAGTTCTTCATTCATTCATTCTTCTGATCTCGATCGATGACGATGTCGAACCAAATAAGCGATAAGGTGGATGCCATAGTATGTTTTTATAGCTCATATTTTATAGGTTCTTCAACACCATCTATTAATTAATACCTTTGAATAATACAATACTCGATTGACAAAGAATTGACGAAATCAAATCAATGCGAAAAAAAAACCTTTTTTGAACAGGGTTTAAATTAAAAAAAACTGTTGTTATTTACAGACTGGAGCCTACAAGCAGTTAGAGAAAGAGTGTTCGGAGTTAACAGCTTCTTTACGGGAGAAAGTGTCTGCGAGGCGACGAGAATTAGCACTGGGGTTAACTGATTCAGTGCGGGCGAGAGTGCGGATGTCCACACAGGATATAAGGGTGAGTCTTTGCTAATGCACTATCATATTATCAGCTTATTGAGTTTCTCCACAACAAAAGAGTGGAATGTCAAAGCAAAAGAAAACAGCCAACTGTGACGCCCTGACTTAAGTGGAATGGAATCCAAAAGAACCTGCTTATTTCTTTCAGCTTTTTAGAATGGGTTATAAAACTGACAGTTTCTGAGTTATTTCATTAATCTATCTAAAAAAAATCTTAGAATTCTAATGGCGTATTAAGACCGATGCACACCAAATGCGTGACGTGACGTGTGCGTGCGCGTGCCAGCACTGTCACACCGGCAAGAGCGGTGCAGCACACGTCACGCAGGCCATTCGACGCGCGCGCACTACAAGCCGCCATATTGAAATCTTAGGCGAAAAGTCACATACATCACATACTTTTATAATTAAAATTTTGAATTTTTGTACTGAGTTAAATGAATAAAAACAATATAATTTTACTTACCGTCTATTTCTAGCATTAAGCCGATTCTCTCCCACAACAATGATTTATAATTTTTATTTTTATACTCTTTATGTTTGGTGCTGTAGATAAACTCATTTTCTTACGATTTCTATTAGATTTTATTTCAAAATTGTCTCCATTGCGAAGAAAACACTATTTGGTTTGTAAATAAATACAACGGGACGCGCGTGCACACGAGCAGCACCGAACGTTGCGTGCGCGTGCGTAGCCGGTGTGGCATCTAACAAGGAGCGCCATATAATACAACGTCATCAGCGCAAGCGCGTGTGCGACGTTGCCGCTCCGCCTCGCGCGCGTACGGACTCTGTTTGTCAGTCAGACGCAGCTCTGCGTGCGCGTGACAGCTGCGTGCATGCGCGTGCACACGTCACGCATCCAGTGTGGCATCTTCCATAGAGTTTCATACATTAAAGTGTTACTTACTTACAACTAGTGCGTGCGCACGTCACGTCACGTCACGCATTTGGTGTGCACTGGCCATTAAAATGAACATTTTCAATATTCACCTCACGAGTGGCTTGGTGTTGCGGATGGCACCTTAAACTGTAGGTCCCAGTTTACTGCTTTGGTGGTAGTCGTAAAGCCATGTCAGAGGCCCTTTGGGCAGCTTAGAAACTGTCGACAATAGATGGCGTCAGCTGTCACACGATGAAAAGTTATAACAACGGGTCGCCCCATTCGGATAGCCTGTATATTGACTTTCCTATAAATGTTGCCAACAGCGCGCGATACAAGCCATGGCATCGGAACTAGCCCGTCTTTGGCACGTCACAGCACTTCGAGAAGAATGGTGGGCAGCAAGAGGCTTACCGCGCGGGGACTGGCACGCCATTGCCGCCAACATGCTGGTGGAGGTGAGTGGCTCACGTTGGCAGCACTGTTCAGCTACGTGACGTCACAGGGTTAGCAGTATCCCGGTTGTGGCGTCGACATCCGTATTTGGTATTATGTGCGAGCGGATTAATTATGGAAATGCAATAAATAAATTGGAATTTGGATAAATTTTCTTTTGAATTGGCATGACTGACTCATGTGATTGATGATTCGTACAGAACTTGCAGGCAGATAGCCAAACTCAGTAAAACCTTATGATCCGTTATAGTCCGTTACTGTTCTTCTGTGAGGCTCTCGACTTACGCGGACTCTCTAATGCAATTGGCAAACGATTGTTACTTGTCAGAAAATAGAATTCGCACCATTTATCACTCGCACTTGTCACTAAGCAATACGTCAATCAGGCTTTTGCTTAAGCGTCCACTACACTACTCGGGAAGTTGATCGAAGTAAGCCGAGGACGAGAGTATAGAGACTTCGTGCAACTTAGCTTCGTTTCGGGCTTCACTTTGACACCAATTTGACACTTCGTCAAAGAACTTCGGACGAGAGTGTAGTGGGCGCTTCAGTGACAAGTCTTGTAACACACGATATAATGATGACTGATTTTCATATAGGTGTTCGACTCTGAAATCCTCGTAGCTCTAGAAGAGAGCGAAGCCCGTCTCCCTCTAGAGAGCGGGGAGGGGGCGCGGGTGTGGGCGGGGCGGTGCGGGCGCGACACCGAGCCGCCGGACGTGTTAGCTGAACGGGACGACTGGCAAGCGAGGCATACACATGGTAAATATTAAAATATGCTGTCTAATTTAAAATTAGAACATGATTGCACCGAAATATGGTATTAGCTGTGAAGATTCAAGATTGCTTCGTCTAATCAAGCGGTCATCTCGTAAAAATATCGTAGGATGCGAATGATTGACATGGATTCAAAAAGGGTGTACGACTCCGTAGCTCTAGAAGAGAAGAAGCGTTTCCCTCTAGAGAACGGAGAGGGGGTCGGACGTGCTAGCTAAACGGGAGGACTGGCAAGCATGGTAAGTGAGAGAAAGAAAGAGAAAATTTTAGGATCTCTTTTCCTAGAAGAGAGAAGCCCGTCTCCCTCCCTAGAGGAAGAGATGGCACGAAAATATAATATTGACTGAGAAGATTACAAAATGCTTCTTCAAAATATGTGATCATCACTCAAAAATATCGTAAGATGCGCGTGATTGACATGGATTTAAAAGGGATGTTCGAAATCCTCGTAGCTCTAGAATAGAGCGGAGCCCGTTTCCCTCTAAAGAGCGGGGGGGAGGGGCGTGTGCGGGGCCGTTGCGGCCGCGACACGGAGCCGCTGGACATGCTAGCTGAATGGAACGACTGGCAAGCGAGACATACGCACGGTAAGTTAAAGAAAGAGTAAATTTAGTAAGAAGTGCGTGATTTCTAAGGGGTGTTGGTTCGACTAAAAATCTCGTAGCGTTAGAAGAGAACGAACTATGTATGCCTCTTTAGACTCGCGACATATTCATGGTAAGAAAGTAAATAAAAATGTATGTAAAAAGCTGTCTATGGTTCGAAAATGAACATGTCGGCAAACATGGCATGGGTTATACAATGTTCGATTTTTTATTGTTTAACATTTTGTACGAGTACTACTTTTTTTGTAACGAAATGTATTTTTGCAAGTTTTCCAATGTTGTTTATTTCTATGTATTCCACCGAAGTTTTACCAACATCACGACACTTCCTTGTTCGCAGGCGTGTGGGGCGATTGGGGCGGCACCCCCCTGCCGCGCGTGCCTCCGCCCTCGCTGGACGTGAGCGCCTTCTCCCCGCGCGCCCCGCACCACCCGCCGCTGCCGCACCCCGCCGCCGTCGCGCTAGTGCTGCACAACAGGTGACCACGTGGCTCTCATAGCGGGAACCACTGTTATAACTGTTGACTTGACGTCCTGCATTATTCGCTAGGCATCGTTTATTGACCGAGCGAGCGCGATGCGTCTGTCTCAGCTTGGCCATAATGGCTTTTGTATGTCCATATGTTTGTTTCTTCCACTCTACAGGTCGCGTTTTTCAACTGATTCTCGTGAAATTTTGTGAGCAGGTTCGATAAATATTAAAAATTTTTTTCGTTGAGTCAACTTTTGGAAATTAAAAAAAATTACGGAGTTAATAGGGTTGAAAACATTAGAAAACAAATCAGTCATACTAAACTAACGAAATAAGCCATTTTTGAAATTTACGACACAGGCCTATTACTGTCAATTGTATGCTTTAAGCCTTACCTTAAAATCGTCGGTGGTATAGCGGCTAGCGCCGCTTCCCGTCCGGGAGACGCGGGTTCGATCTCCACCACGCACCAATGTCTTTTCGAATTTCGAATTCATGTGTACGTTTATTCGACGCACTTACGGTGAAGGAAAACATCGTGATGAAACCTGCACACTACTGCGAAGAAATTCAAAGGTCGTGTGTAAAGTCGACCAACCTGCACTGGACCAGCTTGGTCGACTAAGGCCCCTCGGTGGGGACGTGTATGACTGTTGATGATGTATGCTTTAAATACTAATAACAAAATATCAAAAGACGGACCATTCGTGTTTACATTCTATTTAATTTGACAGAGAGTCGGACAACCCAGTTCCGCTGGATTCGGAGCTGTGCGCAGAAATACTGCGCAGTTTAGAAGACGCGCCTGACAGCGAGGAAAGAAGAGGTAAGTAATAGGGAATATAATGCATAAAAAAAATATAGTTCATCTGAAAGTATACAAAAATAGAATACTGACAGTCAAAACAGAATCGAAATTGATCGAAAAACAAACTAGATACAACATTTTTAAACAAATACGAAAACAAAATATTCTATGGCGGATGTATTGCCCGCGTGATATATGACGTCACATGTCACGTCGGACCTCTCTGTCTAACCTTCAATTTTAAGCCTTATAACTTTGTTTCTGAGCAAGATATTTGCAAAATTATTTTTAATGTGTTTACCTGGAACTTGAAATATTTCGATTAATGAATTTAAAAAATTGTGCATATTCCCTATTGACAAAGATAGATTTGATCATATTTAGGTATTATCATGATCGGCTATAATTTTCATAGTAAAGTTAAAGTTATTGACTGCCACGTATAATGCGCTATGAATAAGGTATCTCAGGGAAAATAGCTTGCGTTAGATCGTCTTCTAAAAATGCCAGACTTATTCTAATAAGAACATTCCAACCCGATTTAAAAAAAAAAGTGCATATTCCCTATTAATTTATTTCTACTCTTTATGTCGCTGTCCTATAAATTAAAGTTTCAAGTCTAAATATTTGATTGAACATTACCAGAAAACATAGAGCGGTACCGAGGCGGAGGCAGCGAGGAAAGCTCCACAGCCGGCAGCAGCGCCAGCAGCCCTCGCGAGGAGGCCAGGGACAGCGAGGAGACACAGTCCCTTACACAACTCAGGTATGGCTTCAAATAGGCAGATAACCTATCTGCAGGTAAACAAACGCTACGGGATACAATCCAAAACGAAATCCTCCGGCAGAGGACCAAGGTAGTTGATATCGTCCAGAAGTGTAGCAAGCTGAAGTGTTTGTGGGCTGGCCACGTCTGTCGCAGAACCGACGAGCGTTGGAGCAGACGGGTTCTCGCATGGAGACCGCGTCTCGGGACACGTAGTGTGGGACGCCCCCTGCCAGGGGGACTGATGACCTGAGGAAGGTCGCTGGCGGCGGCTGGATGAGGAGAGCGGGTGATCGTGCGCTTTGGAGTACCCTTGGGGGGGCCTACGTCCAGCAGTGGACTGCAATAGTGGAGTTTCTTCCAACCGTTCTTCTCCACAGTGAGCGTACACTTGTAGTGAACGCGTCAACTAGGAATAATAATAATAATAATATAAATAATATTTTGAAAAATAGTAATAATAAAGTATTTATTTCCTCAACAATAATCACATTAATGAAGAACTTCTACTAGGAATAAACTTCTTATGTCCTTACTATTATTAGCTAGATTTGATGTTAAATTCTATTTTGAATAAATCTATTTTTATTTTTTTTGTTTCATCTTTGTCTTTAACATTAGGCCTGAGTTATAATATAATAAGTAATTTCAGTGCAGTCCAACGCGTGAGTTGATTCCGGTAACTGCTGCCATTAGCGCGATTCGAATCGGTACCTACGCGCCAATAATCGATGTCATAACTCTGAAAGTACCCTTTATATGTAAATAAATAAAAAACAAAGAAAAATCAAACATATACATTTTTTCGTGTATAAAATATAAATAACAGTTTCCTCGCTAAAATGCGACCGTAAATTGACATTTCATATGTCAACGTCATTTCAAAATAATAATAAATATGATATTATGCACAGATCGGTGATTTTTTTTTGTATCCAAATGTAGCATAAAAATATAATCTTATAGAAAATTTACTGTACAATGGGGGATTTTCCGACAACCAATAAAATAAAAATAGTTCATAAATCTTCGATAGATGGCGTTGATCCGAAGAAATCCGGCGAGTCACCCAGGACCATAAAAGAATTTAAAAAAAAGAATACCTGGCGCCATCTATTGTCTTAATTAGAACGATTATTTTTATTTTTTAAAGAGCTGTCCGCCATTCAATTAACTTATCTTTACTTGCAGAGTATCAGACATGGGCGGCCGCTCATCCGGCGCCCTGTGCCGCTGGACACTAACCGGGCGCGGCGTTAGGCTTCGCGCAGACCTGGCCAGCCCTGAAGACGTGAGCCTCGACTTACCTCGTAGCCACGGCACCGAGGTGTGAACACGGCACAGGTGCGTGACGTCACAGTTGTCTATGCATGTAATGATAATGTTGCCATATTTTTTCATACTTACAGGTTTGATATCTATGATATGGCTTTTGTCAGCATCTGACAATGGCGGACGTGTCTTCGTTTTATTTATTTTTATTTCAGTTTATTGAAATGTTTAGTGTATAATTTCGATAGTGTATTATCCAGTGAATGTTTCGGGACTATAAACTTTAATAGAACAATTGAATCGCTTACACTTTGCTGACATTTTTAGATGATGCCAAGAGGCCTCGTGGTGGCTTCAGTAATTGTACTATCACATTACTGAGCCCAATTCACCGAACAATCATCCAAGGATATATATCTTAAACCTACAAATATCACTCGACACTGGCGTAATACGTCTACATAAGATGTGTCGCCATTAGTTAGGAAGAAGAAATAAAATATCTATGATATAAGTTGGAACATCGCGATCCTTCGCGACACCAGCAGACCTGAGGGGCTATTCACGGAAAGCTCTCACTCGAAATCGGAAAGTTGTCACACGGGATCGAGTCGATTTGCGACAAGTTTCCTATTGAGACGAGACGTACTATTTTCAATAGGAAACTTGTCGCAAATCAACTCGCTCCCGTATGACAACTTTCCGATTCCGAGTGAGAGCTTTCCGTGAATAACCACCTGGCAAGCTTTAGGACTATCTATAAAAGATAGATAAACTGTTTATTGAATTTATATAAATACGTGGAAAACAACGGGAATAACGGAAAATTCTGCCATACAATTAAGTTTTTGCAAAAGAGGTATTTCACCTTGACAAAGTTGAGAAATATCGCTTTAGAATTTCCCGTTATTTCCGTTACTAAAGGTCGCGTTTTATTAATGAAAATTTCAGATTGATTTAGTTTTTTTATATATATAAAAATAGCGTCAAGTTTCACCTACCTTGTCGAATCGTAATCGTAATAACTAGCCTGTTGTATGTTATTAAGGATCTAAGAAATTCTAATGAAAGTATTACCTTACTAGCTGTCCGTCCGCGGCTACGCTCGCGTTGTGTAAGATTTTCCCGTGGGAATAAGACTTTTTCCTGTAAAAAGTATCCTATGTGTTAATCCAGGTTACAAACTATCTCCATTCCAAATTTCAGCCAAATCCGTTGAGTACTTTAAGCGTGAAGGGGGAACAAACATCTAAGCATCCAAATATATTTTCACGTTTCTAATATTAATGTGATGTGATTACAGTGCCACAGCAATGTTTGACCAAGTGGGGCGTCGACGCAAATTGAAAACTTACCACACGTGACAAGACACTGCAGGTGAAATATAAGATAACACACAAATTGTCACAATTTACGGGTTTGTTACCACGGTTATTGGTTGTGGATGTTGTGAACAAACACGAAAATCGAAAAACATATATAACATAATAATATTAAGACTTCGATCAACAATTACAACTAGATAACGGGTCGCATACAAAATCAAAGCTAAATGCTGCTACATTTGTTTATTAACCAACCGAGACAAAAGTTTTTAAAACAGTTTTAAGTTCAACCTAATAACAAGTCTAATACCAAGTAATAAAATCGCAAATCTTCAAAATATAATCTCTTACCTACGGCCATTCGTTTTGTTCTGTTTCAACCGAACTAATTCACAATAAGACCTCACATCGCTAGTGACGCGTTAATTACCGAGACGGTTATTTTGCTCCGACCCGATATCTAGTTGTAAATTTGTAATTGTTAATCGACGTATTAAGATATAACATTTGATTGATCTTGACTGGAGAAAGGGGCCCGTTTGGCAACTTCATTTAACGCAATGTTTGAGCGATGTGTTTTAGCTTTAAGAATTCGCAATCTATAAGATTTCAACTTGAAACAGCTGCATATATGTCACCGTGAGATTGTGAGCATCGTTAGTTTATAATCTGACTCGCGAGATTATAAACTGACGTAAAATTGTGAACTGCAACCAACCATTTATAATTTCAAGTATTATTTCTAGTTAGTTTATAATCTATCTATGTCAAATCGTCAAATTGTGAACAAAGCTGCAGAGTTCATAGTCTATCGGGTTTTATCACCCGTAAAATTGTGAACCGTGTTTCTGATTGGTCGGCTTTGGCAGTAGCTCATTCTAGACCAACCAATCAGGGACGGTTCACGATTTTACGTAAATTATAAATATGAATATGAACCCTGCAGATTCTTTCACAATTTGACGATATGACATCGACAGTTTATAAGAAATAACACGTTAAGGCAGAATATCAGCGCTGTAGAATTATCTGCAGCACATGCTGAGTCAGAACCCTTTCCTCGATGCAATACAGCGTTCACATCTATGTTAAGTCTTTGTGTTTTAACATAAGTTATGTATAACTACCACTGAACTTTGTTAGTGTTGTATTGTAATAAATGCTTTTCTATTCTATTCTATTAAATTGTAGGTGGTTGGTTTCAGTTCACAATTTTACGTCAGTTTATAATATCGCGAGTCAGATTATAAACTAACGGTGTTCACAATCTTACGGTGACATTATACAAGGCTGCAGGCTGTCTCTATACAAATATATGAACTGAAAAAGGACAAATGCTCTCTCGCTTTATTATTAGAATTATCGAGCTAAATATACCTGATAATGTTAACGAAAATTCCGTCTAATTATGTCAAAAAGAAACTCGAAAATGTTGAAACAGAAAATAATTATTATTATAGTATTGAAAATGTTGCCATTTTTGTGAAAACATTTGTAAAGTTAATTCAAAGCAATATGTAGTACAGTTGTAAGCGAATAATTGGTAAAATCTCTACGCCTCCAAACGCTTAAGCAGTATTTATAAACAAGAAAAACATATATCGTGAAATATTATATGAACGGAATTCAATATTATATTTAAGTTCTAACTTGTTTCACAAAAGTTGTCGCTAAAATTGCACGCGCTTCAGTCGGCAACATTAGTCATAGCGATTCATTACAATGTTGCCAATTTATACTTGAAAATAGAAGCATGGACCTTAGAGGCTTTTTATACTACCATCCCAAATACTAAATTTCATTGTTTTAAAATCACAGAGCACAAACTCCAGGGAGACATGGCATAGCATAGATGAGAGACTTTCCGTATTGATTGTGACGTTTGATAATGGAAACGAAAATTGTCGCTGTCTCCCTTGTTTTGGAATGTTAAAAGCTAAGTGGAATGTGTTCAATCAATGAAATAAGTTACGAGTAAAATGTCGTAAAATGGTAGTGTAAGAAAATTCGAATAAAACTATGGTTGCCTATTATGGTGACGTCATGGTTTCATAGAAACCAAGTAAGAACGAATTTCGGCGCTGCCACTATACCCTCCGTGGTGTAGTTGGTAAGCACGTTGGCTGCGTATAGTCCGAAGGTCGTGGTTTCAAGTGCCGCCGGAAGGTTTACGTTTTTGGGTGTTTTCTATTAATCAAAATATTTATTGGCGTACTTTATGGGCTCTATTCTAAAGACATTAAGCTTATTTCAGATGGTCTTAATTTTATAGTCTATGACTCTACAGGATTGCCTACGTAATGTGACACCATTTTAAAATTAACTTTAATCGTTAGAGCAGTAATGCTAAGCTGGCATCTGCTGACTTCTGCACCCTGAAATAAGCCAGTTGAAAAATATATTATCTTTATCTAGATATTTCAGAGTTTAATGCAGAACTCAAGTTATCCTACCTTAGTGCTGTGCAGGAGACAAAATTACTGTTCTAACCACCTCCCATGCGTTTTATAATTATAATTATATTATCATTTACCGTAAGCAATTTTGCGGTAGGGTTATGGACTAGCTCTTAGGGTAGAAAAAATCTGTCGCAACAAAAAAAGTGGATCAAATTATGAGTAGGAATAAGGACACTATCAATTGCTAGTAGGAAAGAAAAGACTCGATATACCTCGGCTCAAGTGCACTTGTCTGGACAACGATAGCGCGTATCGTAAGGCAGTAAGGTTCAAATTCGCGTAAGAGAAATTATATTTAGACGCCAAAACTAGCTATACTCGAATATTGATAAAGTATTTGAATTATGGAATAAGATCTAAATGTTAACAAAAAGATCTATGGTTATTTGCATTTACCTCGATCTCTTAAAGATGACAATATTTATTTAGCACAACTTTTTTTTATAAATGGATTCTTTTACAAATTTATTTTAAAAATTAGATACCTACAAAGTATTCTTTGTGCATTTATTTTATAAATTCGGTACACATGTACCATATTAAAAATAAAATTCTTTACCGGCCTATAAAAACCCCAAGATGCTAAGAAGCTATTATAATCTAATTCAATACTGGTGAAGGGTCAAAAATGACAGTCGACAAATGCCAATTTCTCTAAATGTCTAATCAGAAAAATTACGATAGAATGATGACAAAAACTAGAACTTTTATATTATTCATGTTCAGCAAAACAAAAAACTTACCTAATGGCGCCACTGTTGTGGCGCCATTGTTGTATGTTCCTAATGAGTGCGATTGGACGGTAAAACGTCAAAACATCCATCTGACATTTGTTTGACCAATCAACATCTTTAGGAACACTCAACTGTAGTTCTCAGTTTTTAACCCCGATAGTTAATGGCCTCGATTCGGGATGTCATGCTCTAATTCTAATTTTAAAATCCAACTATCCTTTTCGTTTTTATTACCAATGAAAGAGAGGTGATGAACGAATGATATTAATTTGAATGAATGATAACCTAAAATAAGGGCATAGCTGTCAGTTTAAGAGATTTTTAAGTCGCATGTTTTAAGTGCTTTCTAATATTGTGCCATAGACACGGCCATAAGGTTCAAATTCGATGTTTGACAGCTTTAGAGCTTTTTAATATTAGTATTAAAATGGCCATCTCCTGTCTCTTTTCAATCTTTAAAAGGTAAAAAGGACAGACTAACTTAAATTAAGGATTAGACCGTGACAGTGTGAATCGGGGCCAATGTAGGTACTTTAGTCCATCACTTTAAGAAAGGGACATTTGTCAACTAAGCTGTTGATGATGTAAAAATTAAAATACGTTTGTGTTCCTTACGTGGAATGTATTAAGTTTAAATACGATCGATTGCTTTCCATTAATGTATTTGTTGAGAATAAAGTGCACTTTGGCACTATCAAAGGCGTCAATGGTAAGCAATATTTTTACATTTACATCAGATATCGTTACGATATGAAAATAATGATCAACCTCTCTTCAGTATTAAATAAGCCATAATACGTCTATTGTAAAAATACTCTAATATTTTATTACTGTTAAGTAGATTAGAAGTTTTTTTTTTTTCGGTTTAAAGTTCATGCGTACAGCCCTGTAAAGCCTCGTAGACAAAATTACTATAATGTACTTGAATTTACAAAGATAGATTTCATCATATTTAGGTATTATCATGATCGCCTATAATTTTCATAGTAAAGTTAAGGTTATTGACTGCCACGTATAATGCGCTATGAATAAGGTATCTCAGGGAAAAATGCCAGACTTATTCTAACAAGAACTTTCCAACCGCGAAGTTATTGTAAAATACGAGTTTAAAGTAAATAGTGCCTAGATTGGTTTATTTCATTAATCCCTATGACATAGTACAGTCCAAGGTAGATATAAATCTATCAGTCCGCTCTAACGTGAATCGGTTTACTAGCATTTGTCTTCGGCCGTACCTTTCCTGGCCTTTCCTTGGCCGTGTGGTGACGGCAGAGTAGAATACATTAGTCACCAACCCCTACTCTGCCCGTGGGTGTCGTAAGAGGCGACTTAGGGACTACACATTGAACAGGGAACGGGCAGCAGCGCTCTCTGATACAGTAACCTTTTAATCTACGATCTCCAACCCGCCTGCCAAGCGTGGAGATTATGGCAAGCTCATAGTCCAGCAGTGGACTGTAACGGGCCGTTGATGTTGATGTATCTTTCCTACAAGACACAACGACGATCGCTCTAAGGTTGATGATTGCATTCAAAAGTTTAGATTCAATGCAGTCATGTTGACAACTAAACGGTCATCTCTTAGTCATCAAGAGCGTCGGTGGTCTAGTGGCCAGGGCCGCTGCCTCCCGTCCGGGAGACGTGGGTTCGATCCCCACCACGTACCAATGTATTTTCGAATTTCGAATTCAGATGTACGTTTAATCGACGCTCTTACGGTGAAGGAAAACATCGTGATGAAATCTGCACACTCCTGCGAAGAAATTCAAAGGTGTGAAGTCGACCAACCCGCACTGGGCCAGCGTGGTCGACTAAGGCCTAATCGCCCTAATTCAGGGTAGGCTCGAGCCCCTCGGTGGGGACGTATATGATCTGTTGATGATGATACATACAGTCATCTGTCTCCCTTAGAGAAGCCGAAATCAGTCTAGCATACCATGTGATAGGGATTTTTTAAATAAACCCTTATATTAGTAATCGCCGAAGCAAATAATTTTTAACATGAACTGCCGATTTATCTAGTACCAATAGATTTAATTAAAACAATAATTATGTAATATGGATAGAATATTTTGGTTTGTATTGCTCATGCCAGTGTTTCAAATGTTTTGGACAAAAAGTACTTTCATCTGAAAATAGATTTAAAGAAATAACTGTATCTATCAGTTGCTAAAACAAATCTCAAAAGGAACAAAAATGCTCATGTTATATTTGAACTAGCAAAGCTGTTAACTACCTTAAACTAGCAAACATACCCTCATTTTTTAAGATCCAAAACATTTGAAGAGCTACCAGCAAAATTGCAATTTAGTGTTCACCTTAGCTAGTAAGAGTAGTCGAGCACAGGATTGCCTTGTTTCAATACTAGAAGTTATCACGTAGCATTTATCGCCCAAATAGATAATAAATGTATTAATAGCACTTTGTCCAGCCTATTCCATAAAGTAATAAAACCTACTAAATAGTAGAAATTCGTAACATTGGCAACACTGGTAAAATTAACCTTGCCATACTATAGGATGAGTTCTGACAGATTAAAATTTTAAAAACTTCAATATTATTTCGTTTATTTATTTATTGAGTTAAAATTACATACTGTTTAATGATAAAATAAGAGGTGAAGTTACTTTTTTTATTTTTTAGCTATTATGGTTTTTAAACTGAACATTATAAAAAAAAATTTAACGGCGTATGAAGAATTTTGAAGCTGTCCCGGGTATAGTGTTGACAGTGTTGCTAGAAGTTATGATTGTAACGCTGTATGAAATGGGCTAAAATTTATAGTCTAAGCTAGCACTTTAATTTACTCGTACTACGATTAAGAGTTGCTTGTAAAATCAGCTTGTAAGAGAATTATAATTTACGTTTTAATGACAAAGGAAGAGTCCAGTTATGAGTATAAAATGTTGAAAAAGAAAATGCCGTAAGCTTAGCACAATAATAGTAGATAAAATGAACAGCACGACTTATAAAATAACCGCTAATAGTAACGCAGTTCTTGTCTTCGCACGACAAAATCTGGGTACTATTTGAGATTGTGATTTCTATCGCGCGGTTTATTTTGTCTATAAGCGTAGTGTCATTATGCTAAGCCTAGTCTGACAACGAATAGGTAATCAAATAAATTATTATGATACCTTGTCTAGCTTTGCATTAGAAACATTAAAGAGATGATTTGTCTAAGCTAACCCAGTTTTGCAATTTTTTAAACAAATCGTCCTACGTTTTGGTTAAAGCAACACAATTTTACAAAGGAGTATTAATATAGAACCTTATTGTGAACGGTTGTTTTCAAAACACCATAAAAACAGTATTGTAAAATAAAACTAAGTTTTTGTTTCTGACGATTCTTGCGAACACAAGACTATATAATATAATCTAAATTTTACCCACGTACAGTCAGTGTCACCTTCCCAGTATAAGCTGACACAAGACGCCATCATCGGTATTAGTAAAACGAGACATGTTTAAACTGGTTGGGTATGTCATCATGCCGTTGATTAACAAGCAGTAAGTAAGACTTCATCGTCATCATTTCAACCTGTTAAAGTAAGACTTATCTTTAGTTAATAAAGCAAAAGAGTATAGGGGCGCTACTGTGCAGAGTTAATCGGCAACACTGTAAAATTTTAACCCAATCACTAGTATATCTAGTGTTGCCATTTGTAATGAATTTAGTTCCATCGTTATTAAAATTTCATCTCTTTTGTACCTCTCGTTTATCGCCGCCAATAAGAATACTAATGGCTGAAGGCACAAAGAACTGTTGTATGGCCCATTTATTTATTAGTGTATGATATGTGTTCTGCTGGTGTATCTAAATAAATAAATAATAATAATAAGGTAATCTCTTGTGTTCGCCAGAACCATAACTATTGTTTGGTGTGACTGGAATGAAAAATATGAAATAATTATAGCTTTACCGCCGAATGCAATGCATTTTGTAGCGTAGCACCATGTGGCCGTTGCAATTTTGTGACCATGACGTAAGCTTTAGTTAGGTTAAAATTAGGCTAGTATTTATTGCGCCGATGTCATATTATATGTCTCCAATGACAAGAGTACATACATATAGAATAGAATATTATACTTTATTGCACACAAGAGATACACAGAAAAAAAGCAGTTCAAATAATAGTGTACAGATAGGCGGCCTTATTGCTTAGGTAACAATTTCTTCCAGGCAACCTTTATAGATCACGCTCATTTCCAAGAATATTAGAAAGAATTTTGTTTAATTTGGAAAATAAACGGCCGGCCGTTTCAAAGTAATGGCTATTGTAATACAAATTAGAAAAAGCTTTTTTTTTTTTTTTAAACAGGTAAAGCTCTCTAGTAAGTTTCTTACATCCTGTATAATTAATTACTTTAAAAAAGTGCCCATGTTTTATGAAAATAACAATTGAGTAATTTTCCTCTTGTCATTGGAAGCTATTGTTGTAGTTACAGAGATTGATGTTGCCAACTATAATTTCTTATATTTTTTCAGGTGCGTATTACAAGGTATTATATCTAAACCCTGGCCTAGCCATTTATAAAAAAATAGGTACTTATGCCCTGTCATTTCCCATATTTTTTGATATACTTCTCATCAAAAAAATCGAAACACTTTGCAAGTTTATATCTTGTAAGGAATAACTGAAAAATGTGTAGGATATTTAGGAATATGTCAAATGTCGTTTGATAGTGAGTAATTAATTATGATATAGGATTTGAATACCTCATATTACTCACTGTTAAACGACATTTGACATATATTCCTAAATATACACATTTTTCTGTTATTCCTTGCAAAACATAAACTTGCAAGGTGTTTCGATTTTTTTGGTGAGAAGTGTATTATAGCTTGACAAAAAAAAGATTGGAGCAGTGACAGGTGGAACTAAATACTTAGTTTGCTGCCATTCATGTTGGGTTGCTTTTTATTATCCCATTGGTATGTATGCCATGTTGATTGTTATTCGTTAATAGGGGATTGGACTACTTTTTTTTATTTTATAAATCCAAACTTCTTAGTTTTTGCTATCGAACACTAAAAGAATTTTTTGCTCTATCTTTAAAATTGACCGAGTTATAAAGGTTTGAAATTCAAGATTAGACAGAGAGGCACATACCCACTTGTGACGTCATTTGTTAGTAACGCCATAATATAAACTCCATACAAAAAATCGTTTTTGAAAGAGACAGACATATTGAAGCTTTAAAAAATCACTGTAAATTCGTTTTTCAACCGATTCTGTTATTTTCTTCGCGAATCGTCTGCTATTAATCTAAATTTGAAAAATAATTCATACAATATGGTAAATTTAGGAACAGTCCGATCCCCTATTTTACAATATTTTATAAATTATGTATTTTTTCCTTTCCTATTTGACTACGAGGTGGCCACAAGTGCGATAGAAGCGCCCTCATTGTTTCCAAACTCTTTTTTGCCAAGCTGTAAAATATGAACAAGTTTTGTGAGTTCATCAATCTCTGTAACATAAATAAATACTTACGGTATAATATTACAGATTACTATTGACGCTCTCTTTTAGATTCTAAACCCAAATACGGATGAAAAATAATATAAATTATAATATTAAGAGCTATACAATAGTTGTTTTACAAAAGAGACTTCGCAGGCCCATGACTAAATGAATTCAACGAATTGGGCCTTATTCCCGATGTCACTTTCTAATCCTAATTTTAGGGCGTATTCCAATTCAGACTTTCAGCGCTGTCAGCGATCAGAAAAGCAAAAAACGTATGAGTTTTGACAGCTGACAGTAATTCGGAACGCGATTACGGGTGCTTTAATCCATTTCAGCGCGTTTCGGAACGCAGCAGGGTTACAATCCAGCTATCCTGAACAGATTTGGATGTGTAGGATATCGTTAGAACCCTTACATCTGCCCTAGTAACACTCACAATGATTTTTTTGGCATGGCAGTCGTGTTTTTTTAATTTCAGAAGATTATTAAACTTTAATTTCAAAAAGGATGGATGAGCTTTAATTAAGGATTAGAGCGTGACTAGAGAATCAGCCTATTATCACTATTAGATAGGTTTCATCTGTAACCTCCTTTTTATTATGAATAAAATGATGTCCTGGTTGCTTTCAATTTCATGTCAAACTTGTAATTCAGTACAATATACAGTAACCGGAAAATGAAGCTAAACACTCGCATTACAAATACCACCGCGCCCATGCTGTACACGAGAGGCGCTGAACTTGTGGTGCTGGCCAGTGTATTACACTTCTACCCACAGTTATAGATTTGAATGAAAGTAGTAGTTCGTCTTAGTAAAGGAGGTTACGGGCCATCACATTGCTCATTTTAAGTTAAAGAAATATTTAGCTAGTCTTAAGATAATAATCTAATCACAAATGTGTTTTTTTTATATATAATTTGTTATGTATTTTTAAAGTATAGTCGTTGGCGCACTTTACAGATCGTAGGTACACGTCATGGTACTCAACATTATTGGGTGTGTTCTGAACCAAACTGTCAGCGCCGTCAGCGATCAGAAAACCAAAAGATTGTATGGGTATCGCCTGCTGACAGTAATCGGTACGCGCTTAGAGTGCGCTTAAATCGATTTCAGCGTGTCTCGGAACGCAGGGATTCTTGTTCCAGTGATTTTGCAAATATATTAAGTTAAATGTTCTCTCGACTGTACATACATGGTGTATTTTTTATCAGTTGTAAAAGAAGTGTCCGCATGATTTATTTTCTTAATGATTTACACAACGAAACAGTTTGGAACATGAGTGAGTACCTACATTTTTTTTATTTTAATATTTCTTAGACCAAAAAGACAAACCTGATAAAAAGAACACCGCGCGTGTCGTATAAAGTTTTTAAACTTTGATTAATTAAGAGAACATATATTTCCGAAATACTTTGTATAAATTTTGGCAGCTTACTTTTGTTTTCGACCGATCCAAATTGTCCGTCCTTGCAATAAATGTAATGAACTTTTTTTATTTTCAAGAATTTTAGTGTTTTAATTACTTTCTTTTTACTTCTTCACGTGTTTTTTTTATAATGTTTTATCTAACAATGCTGTAATAACAAATGTTTATTTATTATTAAACAGAAATGCGAAAATTATAATTTGTTTTTTTTTTATCTGTATGGTCAAGTTCCTTTCACGTTCACGGTGGCGCTGGCGTTAACTTATCACAGCGTTTTTGCTCGTAGCGTTCGACCCTCAATACGGAGGTTCCAGTGTCGATTACCGGCGGGGACACTCACTGTCAAAGAAAAACATCATTGGGAGGTGTGCATCTGGATTGAGGACCCATTTTTCTAATTATTGCTAAGCGAGATGAAACTTACAGGGATTTTAGTAAAAAATAGGTAAAACTTAAAGCAAAGATTCTTAAATTTCTTAAACCTAAAAGAAAACGGCTATGGTCAAATAACTTGGGCCCTCAATCCTGACGCCTGCATAAAGTGGCATAGCCTAAATCTTAGAAAGTACTATCCCTGGGATAATAATTTTTATTTGAGAATTTAGTTAAGATTTTCTTAAATAAATTAAGAAATTCCCAAATCCTAAGAATGCGATATTACAGAGGCCCTCAATTCATGAATATCTGTACTGAGGAATCTGCAAAACATGAATTTATCTAAAGAAATAATATCAATATGACTTAGGTATATTTCAGTTAAATATTTGGTAAATTAGTTAAAAAGAAATAACGACACAAAATTAAATTGTTAAAAAGTTAATGAAATTCGAATTTTGACAAAACGTCTGAACTGAGGGCCCAATATTTTCGGCAATATTGACTAGGCTAAGCCTTCTACATTACCGCTCATTAGTTAATATATTTTAACCAATTTTTAACTCAAATGTAACATAGCGTATATTCTTCTAAATGCCATACTTTAAGAAAAAAAAATATTTTCAATTTTTATAGGAGAAAATTCTGAAGGGTAGATATGATTTTGTTACTTTTTGAGACTAATCAGAATATATCTTCATAGAAGCTATTTCTTAAGCCAAGTTGTGGATTGAACTGTCGGAAGCGATTCCGTTTTGTGTGGTGCATTTAATTAAATAGTGCAGCTAAATTATTATTATTATCAGTGTTTCCGTTTTGTGATACTGAAGTAAGTACCTACCACTTTGATATTGTACCTACATATTTTAGTTGAAGAAAACATGTCAAGTACCTATTATTCCTATGTTTATGTTGTTGCTGATTCATTTTGGCTGGAGTTTTAATTTAAGAATGCTTAATATTAAAATTATGAGCTTTCCTATATTTTTTTGATACTCTGATTTTCAGTATTTCATTGATTACAGATACTTTTTTTTCCACGCATACGTAGTTGCGCGCACAGCACAGCTAATCGTATATAATTTTCCATCTGCGCTTTACAAAATACTACACGAGCACGACGAACATTAGCATTATGGTCACCCTACGGAATATTGTCATATAATAAATTTAAAATAAATTTTCTCTTAAAGTATGGCATTTAGAAGAATATACGCTATGTTACATTTTAGTTAAAAATTGGTTAAAATATATTAACTAATGAGCGGTAATGTAGAAGGCTTAACCTAGTCAATATTGCCGAAAATATTGGGCCCTCAGTTCAGACGTTATGTCAAATTTCGAAATTCATTAACTTTAAAAAAAAAAAATTTTGTCGTTATTTCTTTTTAACTAATTTACCAAGATATTTAACTGAAATATACCTAAGTCATATTGATATTATTTCTCTAGATAAATTCATGTTTTGCAGATTCCTCAGTACAGATATTCATGAATTGAGGGCCCAAGCTAAGCCGCCATAAATCTGTAATATCGCGTTCTTAGGATTTGGGAATTTCTTAATTTATTTAAGAAAATCTTAACAAAATTCTCAAATAAAAATTATTATCCCAGGGATAGTACTTTCTAAGATTTAGGCTATGCCACTTTATACAGGCGTCAGGATTGAGGGCCCAAGTTATTTGACCATAGCTGTTTTGTTTCAGGTTTAAGAAATTTAAGAATCTTTGCTTTAAGTTTTACCTATTTTTTACTAAAATCCCTGTAAGTTTCATCTCGTTTTCATTTAATTAGAAAAATGGGCCCTCAATCCAGATGCACACCATTGGGAGACATTCCTTAGTTAGAATATTGCAGGCTGGATCACCTGATTGTCCGCAAAGAAAAGTAGTTCTCTGTGCTTCGGAAAGCACTTTAAAGCCGTTGGTAGCCAGGACCATCTACGTAAGTAAAGTAGTCAGTTGTAGTAGCAGCCAGCAGGTGTGTCGAAGCGCAGTGATGATATGATGAGCTCCTGACCGAATTCGGCCACAGCTACTGCTTCGTAAGTTTAGAGAAAGTCTGGTTATGGATAACCAGTTTACTTTGCGAAGTAGTGTGAATAGTCAGAATTTATTATGGCTATTTGATGAAAAGACGCAAGGGGCCTTTTCCATGTACCTTCTACTTCTAAAACAAACTGTAAGCTGGTATCCCACAACACAGGACATCCTAGTGTGGGTATCAGTTAGATAATGTTTTACTCTAGTTTTAAGTTTTAGGAAAATAAATTATTATTATTATTAATTAAAAGGGGACTCTTGTGTGTAGAAAACAGCAAATTTTGTTGTAGAGAGAACAGGTAATTTGAATTAGAGAAGGAAGTTTCTTAGCATAAATAAATAAAATAACTTCATCCAAACTCGAAATAGAATAGCGCCATCTGTTGTCAAGTAGCAAAATTGGCAATGGAGCTTTGATGTCATCATCCAGTGGAATCAACGCTCCGAAAGGATATTTCGCAACTCGACCATGGATCTTTTCATTTCTACAAGTAAGTAGTATAAACTACAGAATGAAAAGACAAATAAACAAAAATCTACATTTTATTTAATTAAAACAAAAACTACTTAAGCAATATTTATATATGCAAATTAGAACTTATTCTAAGCCACTGTCTTAGCTTCTTGATCCTCTATTTCTTTCAGTCGAGCTTCGATTTCTGAGACGCTTTTCCCTTGTTCTTTGTTATATTTGTAACTCTGAAGAAGCTGTTCTTTTTCTAGCCCTTTTATTCTATCATAAAGTGTTTTTGTGAACTCAACATCAACATCATTCTCTTCTCTAAGTATAAAGAAGTACAACATAAAAAGTGTTATACTACCCAAAATAGAATATGGTTGGTACCAAGGCATATCTGTTGTAACTTTTTTAACTATTGGTCGAATTGTTCTCTGCGCAGCGGGACTTGTAGAGAACTTGATTGGTGCATTTTCATTTATTTCCGCTTCAGCTTTTTGTGTTGAGAAGAATTTCTTGCTTCTATTTCCAAAAAGTAATTTTCTGAAAATTAATGCCAGATCAATAAACACTGTATTAGGAAATGCAACCAAACGGATAGTATTTAACCTAATAGAGAAATTGAGAATGAGATTATATTTTTTTGCTTAATATCTGGCTTAAAGTATTGTGGTAAACGAAAACAATGAAAAACTATTTATTACCTGAATTGTACAAGATTTCGATTCATTTTTATGGAAATTATCTAAAAAATGTCGAAAATTCAAATTCACAACATTATATAGGTAGGATAGCAGCTGAGCATGACAGTGACAGATCGCTACTGCTACGAAAAAAAAATGTTACCACTTTTCAATGCGAAAATTCTGCTCATCAACGCATTAATTATTTAAATACTCAAAAGCATCAACCAACGTTGAAAAGTGACGAATACACAAGACGATTCTTTTTAGTTGTTTGTTTGTCATTTTACTTTCGAAGATTTGCAGTCATTTCCAAAGAATATCTCAGAGCATTCTTGATTCTGAAAACAAAACTGGGTCGTTTACTTATAATATAAGGATCATACCATACACACAAGGTGGACAGACATACACGATATTTTATTTCAATATAAATAGCCTAGAAACAGCACTCGTAATACTCATAACAATGTTTTTGGCAATGTGTTAGGTAGGTAAGGCAAGGCACTTACCGCACGAATTCTTCTCCAGTATCTGGCTCTGATTTTAATCGCTCTCGCTCAACTAAAGCTTTTTCGCGCCTTTCTTTAGCATTATTAAGTCTACGTTGATGTACCAAACTTTGCTCATTTGATTCAAAAGGCTTGATGACTGTTGCTCGAAGTAAAGGTTCTGTGGAAGGCTTCGAGAGTAAAGCCCATATATCACATTCGTCGGAAACTTCATGAACAGCTTTGCAGTATGCAGAACGGAGCGTTTGTAGATCTTGAGTTATCTGATCCTATAAAATAGCAAGTGTTTTCATCAAGAAAGCCTTTTCTTCTTATTAAAGTGACCTCCAACCTACTTACTGATTTATGTTTTAGCTCGTCTAACTCTTTATTCGAAGAATGAAATTGCAGGATGAGGACATCACGACGGATTTTTTGAATAGTTACTTGACCTCGAAGGTCGTCCGTTTTTTTTATCAAATCCACTTTTTCCTGCTGTAACTTTTTTATTTGGGATAAGACATCGCGGACGGAACGATCGACAGCTACTTTGGTGGCTTCCACTGGAATAACAATATTGTCTTCATTAATTACTTACTTCAGTGATGCTCTAAAGTTTAGATTCTAAGCAATAATTTATCGATATTGCTGTGTTTTTCGGTTTTCATTTTCAGGTCGTTGTTGTTGCCGATTGGTAGTATGTACCTACTCACATTCACGTTTTGCTTTTAGTTTAACTTCCTTGTTTTGTTCCTCACGTTTAATCTTCTCTATTGTAGAACCTATAAGAGATTTTTCCATTTCGTAAACCTGGACGGAAGTTACAAAAGATATTTCTATAAAAAAATTCAAAATTTTTCCCGCTAAAACCCAGCAAACTAATAACGTTCCAGGCTACGCTAGGTATTTAAATTAAATATATTTAGTTTTTTATGATGACTGATTATGGTAAATTCAAACAGTTTGAAGTAAAGGAACGTCTTATTTTGTTTAATCGATGTCATGTCGTTGTCCGGGAAATTCAAAGGACAATATTTTTCTAGAAGAAAATAATTAATTATTTTCAAGAATGCAGAAACCTGATGCCGATGGCTATGTAAATATTAAGTGGCCTAGCAAAACCATTCCCCATGGCGGCATCTTCCATACTCGCCGCGCGGAGACAACGGCCCGCCAGCAAGAGTTTCTTAAATGTAAGTGAATATTATTGCGTTCTTCTTTTTCTTGTCGTGTGTACCAATGGTATAATTTGCCTTCCGAAACACGGAATCATCTTACTTTTGGACAATGGAAAGTTTCAGCCTTTTAGTCTGCCTGCCGTGCGATGTCCTAACCAAACCGGAGAAAGTCGCATAGTTCTTTTTTTTTAAAGTGTTTTGGAATGCGAACCAGGAATGTCCTTCGGACTTCAACCTTGATCAGACTCGCCACTCGCTCTAAAACCAGCATCCTTAAAACCTTAGCTAAGGCGAAAAAAGAGGGTCGTGCAGATCGCGACACTGCTTTAGTCTCGATAAGGTTTTTATTATTCCAGTGCTCTTGGAAGAATCGAAACTCACTATTGCGCAACGTCAGAAGACGGGCTACATGCTTCGGCAAGAAGAGGAGAAAAAGCCTGAGCCGCCCGTACAGATGCCGCTGGTGCGTCCAAGAACCTCCAAACGCCGGTCATTGTCTGCCATAAGAGTCTCCGGAATATACGACGATGAACCGTAAGTGCTGGATACAGTAGGTATTGTAAACTTTTGGGAATCGGTTCCGCTTTTACAGACACGAATTCACGAACCCAGGCCGTACCCTGAACGGTTGGGGGCCCTGACTGAAATGAGTTACAAAGCAAAATTATTTATTTATCATGAGTCTGCCCAATATCTAGATACACTTTCGTAGCTTTCTCTCAGCAGTATCCAGCAGCACACATTTGTATCCTTCTTCGATTCTAGTTACAAACCTTTGAAGCGTGGAGAAGATCGCGAAAGAATGAAGGACAAACTTGCTTATACGATGGCTTATGGCGAAGGTCCAGATCAAACGCCCCCGCCACCCCCTAGGATCCCTAAGCCAAAACCTAAAATTCCTACAGCTAAAGAGAAATGGAATGACTGTGAGTCCAAAGTATTATTTTCTTAATATTTTTTAAATATAATTAAATTACCTTTATCTAACAGCCCATCAACATTCTCTGTTAACTTGTTTTTAGTGTTAACCCAAATCCGGGAGCGCGCCGAATGGCTCGCCGAAATGGAGGACATGGGTCAAGCAGATCCACATCGGGAAATCATACAGGAGCAAATCGCAGAAAGACTTCGAGCCTTAGATGCTTTAGGAATAGATAGTGAATGTTCGTCGGCTAGATCCGGTTTCAGCACTTTGAGAAGCAGGGAGCCACAGACCAATAGATCAGGTGGTAGTGTGCAATCAAAGGGCAGTGCTAAATCTAACAGAACCATTAAGTCAAACAAGTCCAATACTAAAGAAGGTAAGTTTGTGATATGTTAACATATGTTCAATATTTTCAGAGCATTTAATATGAAAAGGAAAAAAAGATTTTTCGTAACAGATTATCTATTTTCAGAGCAAGCAATGAATTTAGCGGGAGCAATCGAAATCGTCGGGAGTAATCCAATTTCAGGCTCTGGACGAGGTCACAATAAAAACAAAGAAGAGAATGTGAAGTCCTATCAATGTTCTCTCCAGTATTCTCCAAGGCGACGGGTTTAATGTTTTTAGAGCTGTAAATGGCGTTTTTGCAATTTTATGAAATTATTTCATGGCTTCATGCCTGGAAATAAATATTGGTTAATTTTAGATAGCAGTTTTATTCTAATCACATAAATGTCTTATTCTAATCTTCATCTTCATCATTAATCACTATAGTTTTGATTCTTTTAAATTTTGATCCTTCAGATGCATCTGATTTTCTTTTCCTTGGCTCACTTTGTTCACTTCTGTTGCCTTCAGTTTTATTACCCGATTTATAATCTCTAGGAGCTGGTTCCAGCAATTCAAAAGCTGTGTATTTCCTTACTGGCATTTTTAATTTAAAGTCAGGATCCTGTACCAGACCAATATTAGGACCTTTCTTTATGTAACTAATTGTGGAATAGGCAGTAAAGTGAAAATCTTCAACCAAGTAACTTTCTGTTAGTAAATAAGCTATGACATCTTCTGCTAAGGATCTAGATAATTCTGGAGCCTTTCCTTTATGCCTTAGGTTTACTGGGCCTTTCAAAAACCAAGCATCAAGAATTTTTTGTGCTGTTAATTTTGTGTCTTGCTTGTCAGCATTATCAATAATGCTCCCTAGAGTTTTGCAATAGGATTGCAGACTAATTTCTCTAAGGTAAGTAGGATTTTCACATACATCACACATCTTGTTGCAATCTTCATCACCCCAGTCTTCATCAAAATGTTTAGCTATTATTTGCCTTCTACACAATGTTCCATTAAGGCAGTATTTTACCATTCCATATAAATGGTCTAAACTTCCAACTGAAGAGAATACCATTGTGCTCACTTTGAAAACATCTTGCATTCGGTAAAGGGTTACACATTCTGCTCTCTTCCCATCTCGGCCTGCTCTTCCACTTTCTTGATAATAATTCTCCATAGACTTACTGATGGTGTGATGAATGACAAACCATACATCTGGTTTGTCGATGCCCATACCAAAAGCTACTGTTGCAACAATAGCTTGATAGGTTTTGTCATGCCATTTCATGTGGACTTTAGATCTGGCTTCTGCCTCCATGTTTGCATGGTAGCTACCAACTTTCAGTCCACGTTTACAAAGTCCTTTAGCAATCTCTTCAGAGTCTTTAATGCTATGTGTGTATATTATACCACTCTCACCTTTGTATCTGAATTTGAGTAGTTTCTCCAAGAGGTCCAAGCAGTCCTCCTGTGATGTTGGTTTTTCCAATATTTTGTAGTATAAATTAGGTCTATTAAATGTTGATTTAATTACTAAGCAACCTGGAATGTTAAGAATTTTCTGAACATCTGTTAGAACATGTGCAGTTGCTGTTGCAGTCAAACCCAAAATTGGAGTGTTTGGGAACATGTTGGATAATATTCCAAGGAATTTGTAATCTGGCCTGAAATCGTGGCCCCATTGAGAGCAGCAATGAACTTCATCAATTGCAATTCTTTGTAATCTGCCATCGGCATGGCACTTTTGCAAATTGGACATAAATCTCTTACTCTTTGCTAACCTTTCTGGAGTAACATACAAAAGTTGCACATCACAATTTTTTTCTTTAAGCAAGTTTAATGCAGCTGCACTTTCCTCCTTTGAACTAGAGCTGGTCATTAGAAAAGCTTTAATATTTTTCTGAGCTAGTGACCTAACCTGGTCTTCCATGAGTGAGACAAGTGGTGAAACAACTACTGTGACCCCAGGTTTGACGAGAGCAGGCAACTGATAGCAGAGACTCTTTCCTGCTCCTGTAGGCATTACAACAATGGCATGTTGACCAGATAACGTCGAGTTAATAGCACTCAGCTGTTTCGTTCTGAAGGAATCGATCAAGAATACTTCTTGGAGCACCCTCCTGACTTCATCAGACCATGTGTAGGTAGTACCTGCCCAGTCTACACAAGCTAAACTGTCCGATTTCAATTTGTTTATAGAATTTTTTAACGAAGTTTTCTTTTCGTTTAATTCACGTTGAACTTTTTTCAACTTTGCTAACTCTGAGTCTATCTTAACTAGTTCTTTGTCCACATTTTTTATTTCTTGTTCTAACTCTTTAACAGTTTTCATTGTGAGAACTTATTTAGACTAGAATTTATAGAAAATAAAGAACGCACGAAATCAAGCGGCGTGAAACATTTACGCGTATAACAACAAAGAAAACAAAGCAGTCGCAGAAGTACGGGGTATATAGCGCGCTGTCTCTTTCTTTAAAATCGTTTGCGATATTATTATACCATGCGATGAAGCTACTATGAAAAATTGGCTTAAAGGTCTAGTAACCGGGCCATAAATAAAAAAAAAATACATCTTCTTTTTTAAGTTTTATGGTCCGGTCCGGCTACATAACAGCCATTGTCGTTCAAGCTAAATTCTGATACTGGTGTCGATTTCCGCAGCGAAACTAAATTTAAATTTAACCTTAGTCTTGTCACTTTCTGACCCACGACGATGAAAAAGGACAGGAGATTGTCAACCATTGTGAGCGCCAAATTTTATAGCGCAAACGTGTGCCATGTAATTTAAAACGGCTTGTTTTAGGATCCTGCTTAAAATTGACGTTTGTGACATAAAAGAGGTTCGAACATTTTTGTATGGAGACTGGCCTACCTAAAGTTGCAAGTACATAAAAAGTGATATTTTGGTGTACATATATGAAACATATGCCAATCGATAGACAACAACAAATACTCCTTGAGAAAATGTCGTAAATGATAGAGTTATTTCGGTTTGAAAATATAAAAATAATTAAAATAGAATCTCCATTTAAATTGATTTAAAGGTACAATATCAACATTTTAAAGCATTCCACGACACTACTAGTATTAATTTTGATTTTCGTGATAATAAAATAATGGGATAAGGTATAAATAAGTTTTTATGTGATGTGCTATCATTTTTTAAAGATATTTTACTTTATTTCATATGTAGTTAATTATGACTAAATCATAAAAATAATAAATAAATAACTTATTATGCTGTCGTATTATTATTATTTATACCTTAACCCATTATTTTATTATCACGAAAATCAAAATTAATACTAGTAGTGACGTGGGATGCTTTAAAATGTTGATATTGTACCTTTAAATCAATTTAAATTGAGATTTTATTTTAATTATTTTTATATTTTCAAACCGAAATAACTCAGAAAGTAATCATTTACGACATTTTGTCAAGGAGTATTTGTTGTTTGTAATAATGTTATCTATCGATTGGCATATGTTTTATATATGTACACCAAAATGTCACTTTTTATGTACTTGCAACTTTAGGTAGGCCAAAGAGGTTCGATGCTCAAAGTTCAAAAGAGCCGACAATCTCCCGTCCTTTTTCATCATGGTCGTTGGTAGGAAAGTGACAAGACTTAAGATTAAATTTGAATTTAAGTTTCGCTGCGGGAATTGACACCACTCTTGTGCTATGCCACGGTTTACCCTGCGTTCCGAGACGCGCTGACATCGATTAAGCACCCGTAATCACGTTCCCGAAACATTCACTGGATAATACACTAAACACTTCAATAAACTAAAATAAAAAATTATAACGAAGACACGTCCGCCATTGTCAGATGCTGACCATCGTGATAATATTGACTGTGTAATGTGCCCCATTCCGAATCAGACTTTCAGCGCTGTCAGCGATCAGAAAAGCAAAAAATCAGCGCATCTCGGAACGCAGCAGGTCTTACCATGCGTTCCAAGACGCGCTGTAATCGATTACAGCACCCCTCAAATAAAACATACCTACATACATGTAGGTAGGTTTTATGATAGATAATCCATGTGGGTGTGGGTCAGTCGTTGATTTTATGCTTTTTCGACCTGACCCTGAGCATTTCTTTCTCCATCGTCAGTATCCGTACCGTAGAACTGATCGATCGTTTTCTCTTATTTACTATAATAGGATCGCCAACAGTACAACATTCGGTCTCTTCGCTCGCTCGACGAATAGACCTACCTACCCTACTTTTTTAAGTACCAGGATGTCCCACCCACCCCACCACGACTATACCACATGAAAGAAAAGTAGGTAGGTGGTACTGAGATGGTAGATAGAAAATTTTACCGAACGAGACCCTTGCGGTACAGGATATTATATTACAACAGGATTTCTTTTTTCATAATATAAAACCATATTATGGTTAATCATGTAAAAACCATGTTCTTAAAGTGGTCTTCGTAAACCCACTCCTAAGGTCATCACGAGAAAAGCTGTAAGATATGAGGTTAGTTCGTGAACCTTACTATTATTTAGGCAGGTGGATACTATTTTTAAAGTCATTCTTTGATTCTAATCATATTTATTTAATTTTAACACCAAATTTCTCATTACACAGCATAAAGTGCATCAATTTACTTCAAAGAACAGATTATTTTCTCTGTTTCATACTTGGATTACATTGCCCTATTTATACTAAATAGAAGATACTTTTATCAAGTCACTAAAAAATACTAGGTTCTTTCACAAGATGCTGAGTCTCAATACATGGTACAACTAAATGGTACAAAATGGTGATAAAGGGCAGTGATGATATTGCGACAATAGTCACGACGATGACAAAGCATATTGGGTTAAAACAGTATCTTGAGAAAGTACATAGACAAACTTACATTAAGAACATAAAAAATTCAGTTCGACCTCCTTAATAATAAAGTTATCAATACTACTGTTATAATAGAATTAAATGTAAAAATGTTACGGAATTACTGCCTATTTGAATTACAAATAATTTAGGATAAAGTATACTAAAGTAAACTTAAGCACGCTCCCCACGGATTCGTCGTGCAAGCTGTATGTCTTTAGGCATGATGGTCACGCGCTTAGCGTGGATGGCGCACAAGTTTGTGTCTTCGAAAAGACCCACCAGATAAGCTTCACTGGCTTCCTGCAAATAAATAAAAAGTATTAAATATAATGACCATTTAGGGTCAGAAGGTTATCTAGAAATTATCATCTTGTAAACGTAAAAAAAACTTTGATAACCTAAAGTGACCTAAATAAACAAAACAAGACAACAAGGCCAAATGCGAACCTGCAGAGCTCCAATAGCGGCAGACTGGAAACGTAGATCAGTCTTGAAGTCCTGCGCGATTTCTCTCACAAGTCGCTGGAACGGCAGTTTGCGGATGAGCAACTCAGTAGATTTCTGGTAACGACGGATTTCACGGAGAGCCACCGTACCAGGGCGATAACGATGGGGCTTCTTTACTCCACCAGTGCTAGGCGCTGATTTACGCGCCGCTTTGGTGGCCAGCTGTTTACGAGGTGCTTTACCTCCCGTAGATTTACGCGCGGTCTGCTTGGTACGTGCCATTGTTTACTGTAAAGAGAAATGAGAATTTCACAACATGAAACAATAAACAACTCTATTGCGAAAGTAACAAGCCAACAGGCTCGGATTGAATTTAGCATTTATCGAAAGGGGCTTACTCGCCCAGTGCCAAATTATACATCAAAACGAAGATAAACTTATAATGCACTGTTTCACTCACCTTTTTAGTAGAACGATTGAGAAATAACGAATTCTAACAAAATTTTAGCAAGAGCTTCACAACAATGATCATATGCTTCAAGATGGCGTCAGTCAGAGAATGGCGGGCGAACGATGACGCCAATATTCTCTACGGTGATTGGTCAGACTAATGCTGAATCCGACAATTTCATTGGTAGATAAAATTGATCTCTCATTGGTGAACACAGAATAGAATTTTTGGGACGAAACCGTCTCATTGGCTGCTGTCTGAAGTGATTGAAGCTTGAAGCTGAGAGATAGGGTTGCCTTTGGAAAAAACTGTTTTTTTTTTATCTACCAATTTTTGGGGACATTTTGCTGTATTGTATTGTTCACGGAATATAAATATTCCGTGGTATTTTTTGTAAAACCGTAAAAAATAATGTAAATATATTAGTTTACCTAAAATAGGATAAGAATTTATAGTATCAATCAATAAAAATTGTGTGGTAGAGGAAGCCTCAAGATTACATTTTACAAAACAAAATTTTATAAAAACACGAAAATATTATAAATTATAAATTTATTTTTACAATTTTAATTAATTTGACCTTGGAAAACATATTCTCTTTTGGAAAGGAAGGTAAAATGCATTACCCGACGCTGGCAAAATGTCCCCAAAAATGGGTAGAAGGTTGCTAGAAGATTAAAAAAAAATGTGAAGAACTTGAAAGACACATGAAAAAACACAATAAAAAATTTGTCCTATTTTCTGTCGCATTTTAGCTTCTGATTTTAATCCTGTGATAAAAGGAGACAGGTAGAAAACATACAACGTGACAGTACGTTCGGCTTCGGTACGTTCTGTCAACGATGGTTGTATTTGCGTTTATTAATTTTTTCTGTTCTACGCTCAATCGTAGTGCGATAAGAATATCTTTAGAAGTTCAAGGACATAAAAAAATACAATGTCGTGTAAGATTATGATAAATTCATCGTATTTCAGTTTCTATTTACATTTTTTACCTTTCTAAATTATTGTGTATCACGTGATCTTCTATTGAATTTTAATTGGTCGTCGGTGAGCGTACCCTGCGCGACGCGAGAGGCGCAATAATAGTTTTCCAAAATGCCGTCGGAATCAAAGCCTTTGTTGACAGCTCAAACAGAAAAACCAAATCATTATAAGTAAATATCGTTATTTTTTCATTGTTTTTACGTTAACTCATAGTGCTGAAAGTGCAGTTTCTTTTGGTGTGCGTTTCACTGAACTATGCCTTTCCGATTTGCAGATATCTGAAGGAATTTCGAGTGGAGCAGTGTCCATCGTTTTTACAACACAAATGTACACAACATAGGCCTTTTACATGTTTTCACTGGCATTTTAATAATCAAAGAAGAAGGAGACCAGTACGGAAAAGAGATGGATCGTTCAATTATAGCGCAGATAACTATTGTACCAAATATAACGAGACGTCGGGTATTTGTGAAGATGGGGACGAGTAAGTACCAGTGTCATTGCTTTGTTTTCCTTGTTTACTAAATACGCGGTAGTCGTGGAATTCATGTTATTTTCCTTATCAGTGACCTAACGTCATCATCATTGACTTCGTGAAGTGATTACCTAAAGTTTCCCAAGAAAGGAGATTTTGTTTACCAATATCTCTGCTATAACCCTACCGATTTGAGAAGTTCTCCATTTCTATAGCTTGCTTGGGTAATGGTAGTAATCCTGATTTTGGTATCATTATAGGAGGGTATCCCATTGTTCTAACTTGAAAGTGATGAATGGATACAACACCATTTTAATAATGTTTATTCAGTTGTGGGGATGCTTCTTGACCTTCAAGGCTTTTATTTATTAATTATTACACTTTAAGCTGAAATATTTGTATGAATAGTCACTTGTGTAATAGGTAGTATTATTATAAAACTTCCACTCCATTCTTCAAATGTATTGAAATACTTATGGAGAAAATATAAATCCACACAATGTATTTCTTCTTCAAAATAATTATTTATTGATAGTTTTAATATAAATCCAGAAATTGTTCTTAGATTGTGTAATATTTCGTCGATTTAGAGGTGAATAGAACCAAGCCACACTTTTGTCAAAATCAAGTTAATTACACTATCAATATCTAAATAATGTGTTTTTTACAGTAGTAAATAGAGCTAGCAGCTTATTTTTGTTTTTACTAAGTTTTATTAAATGGTAAAAAGATAATTACCAAACATCATTTGTTGTGGTGAAACAAGCTTATCCTAGCTTTTTTAACTTAATAAAACAATACCATGTGGCTTGGCTCTTTTCACCTCTAAAGTGACAATTTTTCCTATTTTTCTTATTAGACAAGTTCTATGAATTACAAGGTTACTTCTTATCAGAAACAAACATATATAAAATGGTAAACATTAAGATGATGGCCTATGCATTCTATCTCCCGTTTGAGGCAAAAACATTAAGTTCACAAAGTTAGTAATATTACATCCAACTGTTGTCTTAATTAAATATATTTAAGACAAGTACATAGCTGAAGGCAAGTAGAATATTGTGTCCTTAGATTTCTTTCTCATCCATTACCCTAAAGGTCTGTTTGCACATATTAATTTGTTAACTTGGGTCACTTAATGCATGTAAACAATGAATTTAGTAATAAGTTGCAATTTAAAAATTAGCGTGCAAGTAAACAAGTAAATTAGAACTATTTCTATTTTTCGAGTAAGTTGGTGGGTGTGACTTGTCACTTAACACGTTTGAATGGTACGGTTTAGTTAATTTTTAGTTAAATGCACAAGCTTGACAGCGGATCTTGGTATTATAAAAGAGCTTAACTAGTATTAAGTGCATTTGATGTGTAAACATTTACTTAAAATTAATTCCCTTAAAATTAAGTTATAACTCATTTACTACTTGACAACTTAATATGTGTAAACCAGCCATTAGTGTCACTTCAAAAGAAAGAAATAATTTGGAAAATTATTAAGAATAATGTCTAAAGGCAACCAGAACAGTTTGGGCATTTTGGTACCAGGCAGGACCCCAAATTCAAAAATCTTCTTTTTTTTATGTGTTGATGACTGTACCTACTAAGAAGAACTATATTTCATCAGTTGGTACTCTGATGATGTTGTATTCTCATACAAATCTTATATCATGTGCCTATTTCTTTTGGTCCTTATAAATACAATGGCCTCGATTTGGGATGTCATGCTCTAATTCTAATTTTAAAATCCAGCTATCCTTTTCGTTTTTATGACCAATGAAAGAGAGGTGATGAGCGAATGATATTAATTTGACCTAAAATAAGAGCATAGCTGTCAGTCTAAAGGTAGCACTCGGATCTCGGCGGTCGCATCCCAGCGGCGCCGCCGTGGGCAGCGCCGCCCGGCGGCGTGCATCGGAATGCGTTTCATACAAATCCCTACAAAGCGGTGCGGTACTGTGGCGGTACTGCCGGATTTTTAAGTCGCACGTTTTAAGTGCTCTCTAAAATTGTGCAATTGACACAGCCATAAGGTTCAAATTTGATGTTTGACAGCTCTAATATTAGAATGGCCATCTCCTGTCCCTTTTCAATCTTTAAAAGGTAAAATGGACAGACAAACTTAAATGAAGGATTAGAGTGTGACAGTGTGAATCGAGGCCAATACAAAACTTTTGGATACATAGAGTAATAATTCACTGATACCAATTTTCAATTTTGTCAATTGTCAAAACGGGCTGGTTTCCGCAACTCGACGTCTAATACGCCTGTTTTGCGTGTGGGTGGGAATGCAGTATACCTATTTTTTTATAGATTAGAATTATGTGTAATAATCAGTTACATTACAAAGTAAATTGAAAAATACCTTCTTTGACAGATACCAATTGAAGTTTATTAGATACCACTTTCAATGCTAGAAAAAGTGTCATAAATTGAAATCATTAGATATAAGAGTAGTCTCCTTTAAACTTCTATTCGAATACATTTATAGATTGCTGTGTTTGGGTCACATTTAAGACTGTAAATTAGTACTGAGCAAGCAATGACAGATCATCCAATCTCCGAGTAAAATGTAATCAATGCTTTAATTTTAACTATTTCTGTTTTTAGTTCTGAAATCTAATTCCACTACAATTTCAGCTGTCCCTACCTCCACCGTACTGCCGGCGATACAGAGCGTAGATATCACCTCCGTTATTACAAGACGTGCATGTGTGTTCACGATACGGACGCCAGGGGGCTCTGTACGAAGAACGGGGCCCACTGCGCCTTCGCCCACGGCGCTCCGGACCTCCGCCCACCTGTGCTGGACGTCAGGGAGCTGCAGGCTCTAGAGAACCCTGACGCGGCCGACGGAGACTCGGCGCCTAATGCTTTAGATAGGGAGCGGAATTTAATGAATGAGGACCCAAAATGGCAAGGTGACATATTTTCAGGTTTATTTTTACAAATCTGAAATCATTTACTTTTCGTTTTTCAGGTTTTTTTTCTTTTCTCTAACCTACCTTATCACTATCTACCAAAGTGGTAAAAAAATGGGCGCGGACTTGATCATTCCTTTGTCAAAGTCAAAATAATTTATTTCCATAGGATGTTATTACATCACTTAGATCCGTCATTACATTTTTTTGGGTGAGTTCACTAACACAATGGCGGAATCTGTGGAGAAGAGCTCACCGAAGAAACTCCACAGTCGTCGCATCTTTTGCGTTTCCTTTTTTAAATAAAAAATTAAAATATTACAAAATTAATGCTAATTAAATATCGAAAAGGCCTGCCACTCAAGCAATCTATTCCCATGGACATCTGTCCTCTAAGTAATCAGATATCCTATAGTAACCTTTTTTATACAATTTCTGTTTTATAATTATTTTAAACTTGTCTAAAGGCAAGTTTTTAATATCAGTAGGGAGCTTATTGTAATAGCGTATACAATTGCCTTGTAGTTTTATATTCATGACTCCGACAGACGTTGTCCTGCCTTGATTTTATACAAATATCCCACAGAAAAAAATGCTTTCAGTTTTTACTCTTTTCTTAATAACCTTACTCAAACATACACATTACATTTCATTTCTATTAAATGAGACAGATTACAATTTACTATACATCAAAGAAACAGAAATCCATAATTCCTTTTTATCTTAAGTTCGCCTGCATATTATTTGTTCCGGCAACAGAAAAAATCAACCCATTGGATATTCCACGAGACCTATTAACGTCAGCGCACACCAAGAGCAGAGCAGAGCTGAGCATTTTCTGACAGTACTGAAAAATGTATCTTATTACAATTCCATACATTGCAAAATTTAATACACATCCAAATACTGGTCGACCAAGCGCGTGTATTTTGCAGTTCAGTGTGCGCTGACCCTATAGAATTGTAATAAGATATATTTTTCAGTACTCTCAGAAAATGCTCTGCTCTGCTCTGCTCTTGGTGTGCGCTGTTCCTTAGAGGCTCAATAAGTCAATAAGATCAGGGTTTGTGAGGTTGGTCTTACAACCTACATAATAATTATAAGAAAGTTACATGAAAGAAAAGCCAAGTAACACTATCGCATTTATAATATTAAGTGTGAAGTGCAATTTGCATGTAAATGCAATAAACTTTGAACTTCAGTGTTTCGTACTGTTATCTATGTTTATTGTAACAAACATAATTTATTTATGTACTTAGTATCATTAATTAAATTATGTTGTTTCATACAAAACAAAATATATATTTTTTATTTAATCTTAAAAATATTTTAATGAGATTTTAATAATATATTTAAAACTTGTATAGAAATAGTATACTTGCATTTAATGCACACAATAAAAACTGAGCCGAAGAAATTAATAATTCAAAATACGTATTTGGTGCCTTTTTTAAGATTTCAGTTCTCAGCACTATTACATCTAGTGGATAATTTTAGTTTATTTCATCATCAAAAGCTCAATTATACGTCCCCACCCTATTCGCCAATATATTCCTAATCCGTAATCCCCCCCTAATATCCCCCTCCCCCTGATATCTATAATCCCTTTTATTAAAAAAAGATATGTCCTGTCAAATCAAGAAAAACATTCAATTTTCTTTTATAGCTAAATTATTATACATCTGTGTACGTATTAATTAATTACTAGAAAACCCATTAACTGATGGATAATATTTTGTTTCAGATACAAATTATGTGTTGTCATCGTATAAAACAGAACCATGTAAAAGACCACCTAGGTTATGTAGACAAGGGTATGCATGCCCACAGTATCACAATAGTAAAGTAAGCAGGACACACAATTTGCTCATTTAAACCGCTAAATATGTGAAACACTTGTTGCTTTACAAACTTCATTACCGAACCAAAATAATTTATGAGAACTGTAAAATAAACATAGTTATTTTTTTTTTCAGGATAAACGTAGGTCTCCAAGAAAATATAAGTATCGAAGCACACCATGTCCAAATGTGAAGCACGGTGAAGAGTGGGGAGAACCTAGTAATTGTGAAGCTGGTGACGCTTGCGGGTAACTTTATTTATTTTTTACTATAATAAAAAAAGTATGCCCGTGACTTTCTCTGCATAGTTTTTGTTCAAAATTACAGGGCTTTTTCAGGTTTCTAGAGAGTAGTTTTGGCCCTGCAGTGATCTGTCCTCGGACCAACCACCCACAGACACCATTCCATATTGTGTCAGGGCGAAACTTTCCGAAATGCATAGGTGCATTTGCACATATATTATCTCTGGGCGGCCAATACCTCGCGGCTCACTTCAGTTTCGACCAATAGGGGATCGGACTACTTTTATTTTTATTTTATGAATCCAAACTTTTTAGTTTCTGCTATCAAACACTAAAATAATTTTTGCTCTATCTTTAAAATTGACAGAGTTATAACACAGATGCAAAACACTGTTTAACTATCTTTAACTGTAAAAGTATTATCTAAAAACAAAATTACGCCTAAATTCGTGTATGAAAAAATACCACGAAATTAAAATAATAGGGGCTCGGACTACTTTTTTTTTATTTTATAAATCCAAACTTAGACCAAGATTAGAATCTTGAATTCAAACCTTTATAACTCGGTCAATTTTAAAGATAGAGCAAAAATTCTTTCAGTGTTCGATAGCAGAAACTAAGAAGTATGGATTTATAAAATAAAAATAAAAGTAGTCCGATCCTCTATTATTTTAATTTCGTGGTATTTTTTCATACACGAATTTAGGCGTAATTTTGTTTTTAGATAATACTTTTACAGTTAAAGATCGTTAAACAGTGTTTTGCTACTGAATTTCATTGAGCTTGGGTGTAACACTTGCAGTCACAGTTTGAAATGCAGTCCGGAGTGTTGTCGGTCTGTAGTTTTAATGCAGTTATGTTATATACATTCTGACTACATCAAAACAGCTACATCCAGAATGTAATATTAAATCTGCCTATTGGTTATGACCCTCAATTGCATACATGAAATAAATAGCATTGAGAGATTCCAAATTTCCTACCAGCACTTGCCCACCGTGAACTTTCTAAGGCCTACTTTCAAGTCATATGAGTCAGACATACGAGCTGTTAACGTTTGTGATAGATTTTCATTACCCATGTTGTCTCCAGGTACTGTCATACACGCACGGAGCAGCAATTCCACCCCGAGATCTACAAGTCCACTAAATGCAACGACGTTCAGCAGGCAGGGTACTGCCCCCGGGGACTTTTTTGTGCATTTGCACATGTTGAACGTGAGTAATGAATATAGATATAGACACTTTTTCCTAGATTGGCGTTTCTTTTTGAAAAGCAATTTGTGTGTTATGAGATTTGTTCTATATTTTTTATTTGTAAATGAGTCTAGTTGGGTTCATTGAAACTTGACATTGGCTTGACGTAGGAACAAAAAGTATGAAGGTTGAAATAATTGTATAAAAAAAATGACATAATAATATATTTATTCAAGTATTTCTAAAAGATTTTGTTATTGAAAAGAAAATGGAGGATATGAAAATCAATATTTTTATGTTTGCAAATAAATAAATAAACAATATTTTTTATATGTCAAAATAAAAATAACAAAAGAAAAGGTTAATATTCTATCTCCAAATAACAACAACCCGTATACCCACAGCGGAAGACCTAACAGGAGCGCGCGAGCTAACCGCCCCTCTCGAGTGCGGCACCAATCTCGCCGACCTACTCTCGTCCGCCCTCCCGCCCGAGAAGAAGCAGGACGGCATGCTATGCCCCGCGCGCCCCGCCTCCCCCCCCGCGCCCCACACCAATGGCAGCGGCGAGGGCTCCGAGTGCGCTTCAACGTCCAGCGCCGGCTCCAGCGGTCGCAACAACCAACCGCGCGCCCTAGCCCCTCTAACCCCCTTCGGAGAACAAGACGAGCGCCCGCAAACCTCCGTCTGGGGCCAGCGCAATGCCTTCGACACCAGCGTCCTCACCGAAGTCGTCGGTAACGCTCTCGATGATTTGCATCTAGAAGACCCTTTGAATTTAGTCGCTTCTTTAGATCGGGATTTATCCGATGGTGAAGGAATTTTGAGTGGGTCCGCTCCGGTTAATATCCCGAGACCGGCGTTACGTGGTTTCAGCCCGCCTTCGGGGTCGCCGCTGCCGCCGTTCTTGCGTTACGCTCAGAACGACACGGAGCGTCTATTCAACTCGCACACGATGAAGACGGGCAGTTTCGGCGGGACGGCCGGGCCTTTCGACTTCGCTACTTCACCATCGGCTCCGGCTGAGCTGTCGCGCTTGAGGGAGGAAGTGGTACAGTCGCGTGCAGCCGCCGCGCGTTGGGACGAGCGCATTTCGCAGGCGCGGTCGGCGTGCGAGGCCTGGCAGCGCGAGTCCGACGAAGCGCAACGCAAGGCCGCCATGGCGGAGCGCCAGCGCGACGAAGCATTGAATCACGTCATGACTCTCCGACGCGAACTGGACACCGCGCGCGCCACGGCCATGGTTGGCGTGTCGGCCGTCACCGGTCGCCGCGAATTCCGCGGCCTCCCTTTAACAACTCTAAAAGCCCTGCAACAGCAAACACGCGCCGAATTAGAAGAGATCGAAAAGGTACTGTATCTAGAGACGGCGACGAAATGCATGGTGTGCGAAGAACAGCCGCGCAGCGTGACGCTTGCTCCGTGCAACCATTATGTTTTGTGCGAGGGATGTGGCACTACTACTAAGGAGTGCCCTTACTGCCAGACGCCGGTGCAACATCACCAGTAACGTACGTTTTCCGTGTTCGTGCTTCGTCGTATGGTTAGTCTTCTGGTTGTGTGCTATGTTTGTGTGCGTGGGGCCGACGCGTACGCTCGCTTTGAAATAACTGCCAGTTTATCGTTTCAAATGGCAACACTGGAGGCGAACGGTTGAAGACTCATTGCGCACTGTCCGAAAGATTTCTGATAGAAGCAAAAGAAGATGCGTTGCACTAAGATGGCTTCTAAAAACGAACTAAATTCGATATTAAGGAACGTATTTTCTTATCATAACAATTAAGAATTAATTATTATATAAATAAAGATAAAACAGCTCATGAATCTAATCATCAAAAACGTAGTAACTGCACCTGTAAAAGCTATAATTTACCCTTGTCTGAGAATAATAATTTATCCGCAATACGTCGGATGATTTCTAAACACATGCGGTGAATTGCGGTGTGTCAAACGAATGGCGACTAAACCGGTGTTGCCAAATTGTGAGAATTGGTAGCGTTTAATATCTTATGTAAGTATGTAGTAAGCGCACGTGTCGCCCCTAGGTAGTCGCTCTCTACTCGTGTATTGTCTAGTATTTTGGTCGTCGTTGGCAACGGGCTATCGACACAAAATCAAAATATATACTTTCATTAATATTTTTTATATATGGGTATTACGGGGTCTGACGGGATAATTATATCACTTGATAATAAAAATAATATAGGATATTTTAATTCTAGAGAAAGAGCAAGACTTATTCTGGTGAATTTACTGAATGTATTACAAGCATGAATTAGGATTTTTCTAATAACTGCCACTGTCATTTATATAACTAATTTAAGGAAATAGTAACCAATCTCCTGTTTGTTGCAAGTATTGTGTATGACTAATAGAAGACGATCAGTAAATCATAAGTATGACGAAGCGATTTGCGGGATTTTGACGCAAGTGTAAACGTATGTTATGACACGTCGGTAGACGTCTATAGCAATAATCTACTAATTAAAACACAACAGCTAAATTATTATTAGAACTCCGTAATTATCAATTCAAAGCTTATAAATTACAATAATAAAGAAGCATACATTTTTATACTTATCTACATATTATTAACGTATTAATATACTATTAAGTAAATATTTTTCATAAAACAAATATTATATTTAGTGCATGGATTCACAGTAGGAGATTAAACGTTACAGAATAAATATGCTTTTGGTGTTAATTACGTGCGTCCGGAAAGTGTAGATAACGGAAAATGGCGGGAATTCACTAATTTAAATTACCTATGGCAAAATCTCTGGGTTGCCATTTTGATACGAAAATTTTATTTTTCCCCCATTTTAATTCTCTACGCTTTTTGGGAACACCGTATTTTGTTTGTTTAGATTCATGTTCTAGTGGAATGTTGCTTTTACTGATAAAGATCATCAAATATTATAGCTAGTTATGACGTTTTAACGCGGATAAATTGTGGTCATGCTTGCACCAAAGATCAAAACAAAAAAAAGTACTTTTAAGAACATTTTCTAGAGATTTAAATACAAAATATAAATGCATATTTGATATGATTAAGATATTGATGGAAGCACGGCCACGAGAAATTATTAGTAATTATGATAATTGAAATATATTAAAGTAGTTTTTAGTTTTATATCGATATTAAAACAGACTTTAGTAGGATATCTTCT
Organism: Carpatolechia fugitivella; assembly: GCA_951230895.1. Lineage (NCBI taxonomy): Eukaryota > Metazoa > Arthropoda > Insecta > Lepidoptera > Gelechiidae > Carpatolechia > Carpatolechia fugitivella. The sequence goes on from OX579657.1 coordinate 3,166,163, forward strand.
AATCAAGCCAACGTGGACTTGTTATTGTTGTTTTTTATACAATCGTGTTAAAGCAAATACGACACTTATTTTCTTTAGTTATTTTTGATCTGCAGCACAATACAGATGCTTTGCCTCAATGTAGCCATTTTAAGGACCAATTAATAATCGAATAATCCATTTTAAATCTTAGTTTCTCATGATACTGGCTGAAGAGTCTTTTTTAGATATTAGAACATTTTTAAGTTTAACATTCCCATGTAATCGTTAGAAGGGTTTATTTTTTATTTCACTATTGGTGTAGGTGTAATAAGTAACCAACAGCATTTAGTTTTAATCACTTTTTTTATTAATATTAGACAATTTCAATAAGCACTAGATGCTTTTTAATGTTAAATGCAATTGTTATTTAAAACCTGTAATTGAAAATTGGCCTGAAATGGTAACACCTTTTTATTTACTTTTTTCAGTATTCGGTTGAAGCAAGAGGTTTTTAAAAATGTTGCCATTTCAGGTCCATCCTAAGGTTATACTCGCTCGAGTGTGTTGTGTGGCGTAGGGTTGAAGCAGCGCTACGAATGCATAAGAATAATGGAGATTTGTTCTGTTAATTCTCACTATTAATATCCCCACAGTTGCTCAAAAATATCTTATTTGTAATTTTGTATAATAGTTATATTAGACTTTTAAAACAATTTAAATTGTATTTTTGTAGGATTCTCCTTTTAGTTAAACAAATCAATAACTCCATTATTTTGTACAAGTCGTGCCGCTGTAGTTCCCTATACTACTTAACTTTCAGTATCTCTAGCTCCTTGCATGTCGTTAATACACACCCATATTTTATTCAGTTTAATCGAATTTCATAGCTTTTATTATGTACTAAGGTGTCTGCTTCCACTGTTCCTTAGATTGTTCCACATAAATAATCCATTTATAGTGAAATTTGTTTTTTACTTCTGTAGTTAGGATGTTAGCATTTTGTTTTTCTGAGTTGAATCTCATCTGATCGTGCCACCGGATTTCGTATTTATATCCTTTTCGAGCAGAGACGTTGTTCGCTCAGAATAAGAAAGATTATGCTCTGGTCAAACTGACGCGAAAAAAGAGAAGCGAGTAAACACGCGAAATAGCGCTCGTTCATCGAAAGATAGCAGGCGTTCGCCATATTTGTTTCTCAGTATAACAATCGTGTTCCCGTGTGATAGAAAGGGATAAAAATATTAACAAATCCTATGCTGTGCGTGCGCACAGAATATGATACAACCCCTGAAAAGAAAGCTATTCTGCAAAATATTTGGTCATATAGAAATAATTTAAGTCGTTTCCTTATGGAGGAGATTCCATATTTCGAGTCAGTATTGCAAATATTGACAACATAGTTAAAATCACTCATATTATAAGAAAAAATACATTTTGCTATTTGTACTGTTGTGTCTAAGCTAACCGAAGCATTTTATAAAATTTTATTTCAATTTTAAAATATATTTTATATATATTTTGAAAAGTCTTTAAACGTTTTTTGTATCGGTATATTATAATAAAAGTAATAAAATAACAAATTAACATAGCTGTAACTTAGATTTAAGTAGTGTTTTCAAATTGTAATGGACATTATTTTAAGATTGTAGTCGCAAACAACTTGTAATCAAAAGCAATATGACCACAGCCGCCTATAATCTATATAATATTTACCATATACTTTACTATATACATAGATATTCTATTTATTGTTGGGGCGATCAGCCGACTGGCGCTCTTTTTCCGATTCTAAAAAAGCTTTTAATTAGTCTTCGCGATAAAACAAGAATATAAAATTAAGGCAATCTGTGGACATATTTACTACGCAAATACAAGATGAGTGCGCATTTGAATATAATCTACATTTGAAATATTGTATCGAAAACTATAGTAATCGCATCGTAAGAATGCCGTCCTGACAGCAGGCAGGAAATATGAATACCAAATCGGTGCAAAAGAGACAGAAGAAAAATTGTACGTGTATGACAGTTGTCACGACGGCATTCTTACGATGCGATAGGTATATAAGAACACAAAATTTCGCCTACCTTACTTTGACGAGTTAGTATTAAATCATCATTCTCATAAATTGCATATTTGAGAGTCCTACCCCCGTAATCACAAACACCACATAGCCAGCTTATACAAACTTTTATATCGTTATGTACAACCTTTTCTATCATTATGTACTGTCTTAGCAGATCTTGTGTAGAGTCGGCGACTATTGGTATTTGTGGTACGAGAGCTGATCGGCTGGTATTTCATATTTTATGTCAACACGGCACATTTTGTGTGGTTTGTTTGTGTAATAAACACATTGGCTATTTGATTCGATAAACCTTTCCGGTAGTTGGCTTATTAACATGGACGGTTGCATTGAATATGCAAAAGTTTACATTGTTGCATGTCAAATTAAGTATGTAATTTGTGTCAAGTGTTCAGACACTTGACACAAATTACATACTTAATTTGACTTTAAACACTATAACTGCAAGATGTAGTATGGGCGCCAAAACTACTTTGATTTTAAGACATTTTAAATTCGGATGCTTGGCCCGCTCTCCAGTGCGACATAAAAAGAGTTGCCACGGAATTAATTGGCAACACTTGATTTTATTCACTGCCGTTGAGTATTGCAGTTGTGGGGAATTTGGTAACATCGTTATTATTTTTTTCTAATCTTTTTTGTCGCACTATGCTTCTAATAACTTGTATTAGAAGTGGGTACTTTGGTCAAGGTTCATGATTTCATAACAACCGTTCATGGCGAAAGTAGCTCATAAATGAAACATTGCACTTAGGTCTCATGTCACAAAATGGAACTAAAACTTTTAGTAGAGGTTTAACTCGAGTCTCAAAATACGTAAAGTATAAGTATGGAGTGATGTTATGTGTGTCGAAGCAAAATGTACTGTGTGGCCATAGTGTTATAGTATAGCTTGCTAGTATATCTATTTAATTAATTATTTAAATTTTAAGGTTATTTCCACAAATTGCCAATCAAATTTATGAGTTAGAATACTCGTAATGGTTTTTTGAGAAAACAAAATTAATAGTAATATTAGAATTTACTAAGTTGTACAGTGCGACAAAAAAGAATAGATAAATTAATACGGAACCCTAAAAACGGAGTCTTTACAACACTAAATTGTTAAGCCCCTGCGGTTGTTTACCAATCAGCGCGAGTTATGTTCCATCTTTCTAGTCTTATATATTGCACTGTAATAAATGATAATAAAGGTTGTAACGCACTAGTGCGACACGAGCGATATTTATAAACGTAATTTTTATCAATTAGTTTGTGCTCTAGGGCTGAGCGTAATATTTGACTCCTTGAGATTATTTTGTCGCACTCGTGCGGCTCAACCTTGAAATATCCACATAAAAATTGCACCTCTGTAATCAATAACTAAGTAAAAATAAAATCTGGAGTGGGGATTTGTGGAACGGACCGTTTAGATGTGTATTAGAGTCACATTTATTTTTATATAGAATCTTTATCACATGGAGAGATGTATCGTATGGATATCGGACACATATTGGTTGGAGTGAAACGTTTTTTTTTATTAAGCACACTTTTATGTGAAGAGAAAGTTTTTGTAAAATTACCTGCACCCTTATTTACATAAGTTAATTTCAGAGCCAGCTTTATTCAAACAAAAAACAAAATGGCGCTGTCTTAAGTAAATAGACAACGCCATCTATTTGCTGACTTCAGAAACTCAGTTAACATTTTTTATAATTTTTCTTCGTGATGGAAGAAATTGTAAGTACGCATTAGCTTTGTTTAAAACATTTATTTGAAGTCACTGGGTTTTTTCTAGTTGAATAAAAGTGTGGTTATGTTGTATTGTATAATTTATAAACGTTCGTATTATTTATCAGGCGCGATGTGGTTTTTGTTGTTGTTTTAAGATTATTAATATTTTAAATATTCTAATGTGTAAGCAATTATTTTAATCATATTTGTATGGTAATCCTTATTTACAGTTTGCATTTTACGTTAGTTATTTTATTTAGGACCAATTTTATTTAACTCGAGCTTCAAACATTTGCGTATGCATAATAAAAACCCGTTCTTTAAATTTAAATTTATTTTTCTCCAATTATTTAATCTTTAGGTAGGTAGTTTCAACAAATTCTTTCAAATTTATTATTGTTAAATTAGAAATAGTAATGTTGTAGTAGAAAACCAATTGTGCGTTCACTCACTGGAAGATCAAATGAATTGTGTTTTTTTTTATATTTATTACGAATATGCATCAAGCTTCTATTAATATCACAGTAGTTATTTTATAAACAAATAATTTTCAAATCCATGTGATACAAGGGTGTAACAGAGATGTGAAGATTATAATTTTATTATTACATTAGGTAGGTAGGTTTATTAAAATTTAATTAAATTCCATGTATTAAATGCGTTTTATTTATTCTTGCCCTTCCAAAATTTACTTCCAAATAATTTACAGTAGAAACTTATAAAAGGATTAGGCACCAAAACACGGAGAACACTTTGTCTGTTGTTCATTATTTATTCCTTTGCGCCTTGTTTTACTATTTTTTTAATACGTGAGCAGAATGCAGATATGCTTCTTGTACTCTACACAACACTAGATGGAGCTCTTCGAATATGAGGGAGCAGTTATGATATCACTATCATTACAATAAATAACAACAATAATTAAATAAACATAAATGTACATCAAGTTGTTTACTAGAACAATGACCTCCCTAAAGAAAAGACGACTTACGACCGATAGTACTTCTTGATTGGACAGACACCGCAACACTGTTGGCGGTTAACCGGAAATGTCAAATAAAGAGGATTATGGACCCTGCCTGCGTCGAATTTGTTAAAGTGCTCATTGCAGACCCACCATACACTGGCCATTGTCATATTTTCCTATTACGCAGTTCGCCATTTTAACAATAGCGAACTTAGATAGTGAACATGTTCATCCTGCTATTGTTTGTACTACTGAAGTGAGTATTTTTTTTATTTTATAAGGCGAATCACACCAGATCAGACTTGGCGTACCTACTAACCGTTGTTGCCGTTGTCGTAAGTTGTTACACCCAAACTAGAGGTTCTTTCAAAATGTCTGTATTATCAAGTACTGGGTCCCGTTTCACGAAGTAACAAGTTACAATTTGATATTCATAGCGTAGCCAATTCGCTTAAACTGTAAGCCCTTATCGTTTTATCTCATTGTCTACGCAATGTACGTCGAGCTTCTGTGAAACGGCCCCCTGATTGTTGTTTGATGAGGTTGGTTGTCGATCTTCCAAGTTTCCAACCCACACGATGGAGAAGAAGAGAATATCATAATTTTATCAATTTCTTTCAGTCCCTTTCTATGTTTGGGAGAAAAGGCGGCGTTAATTCTTGCTAGAGGAGGGTCTAAGGGAGTTCATCTGAAGAATCTGCAGACTGTCGGTGGAGTCAGCTTGTTGGCTCGGGCAATACAAACTGCAAAACTAGCCGGCCTGGACGTGACTGTGTCTACTGACCATCCTTTGGTTGCTTTGGAAGCTCTAAAACGTTTGTTTACCTATAATACTTCTTTGATTAAAATTAGTTCCCATTTTTAATAACGCTGCCCACCTTCTGAAACATAAAGCGAACCTGAGACGGTTAAGATACGATATTATAGCACGAGGCAGCCAGCTCTCTCGTCGCCATTCACTTTGTGTGCAAAGCGGGGGTTAAGCAGAATGGCTGGTCACTTATTGATTCGCCATTTTGTTTGACCCCCGCTTTGCATAAAATGTGAATGGCGTTCCGAAAATGCTTGACTTGCGACTGACTGTACATCTATTATCTTTTTTTAGATAATGCGCACGTGTTTCGCAGAAGTAAAGTAACAGCTACCGACTGGGCACCGTCTATTTGGGGTGCAGCAGAGTTTATTGACTCAAGACCTGGAATTACTGTTTTAGCACTAATACAGGCAACTTCTCCTTTTCTTAGAGCACAGCAACTTCTTAGAGCTGTAGATGAAGTCAATCGATTTGATTGCGTATTTTCTGTAACGAGGTAAGTCTTTAAATATCGATAAAATGAAGCGATAGAACGTTAGTCCACGGGGCAGGGCGGTGGTAGGTTCGATTCCCGGTAGGGACATTGCAGGCTTAAAAAAGTAAGATGATCGCGTGCTTTGGAAGGCACATTAAGCCGTAGGTCCCACCTGCCTATTATGTCAGGAGGCGGTTCAATAAGTCTGACACCAGGGTCTGTGGTGTCGGTCACCGACCTTACAACCGCTTGTTCGGATAAGGACAGATTCTGCTATGACATGATAATGCGATATGATGAACTTATAAATTACAGAAGTTTCAAACTTCGCTGGCGGCAAATTAATGGTCAAGTTGTGCCATTAAATTTCAATATTCACTCCAGACCACGAAGGCAAGATTGGAACGGAGAATTGCTAGAGACTGGAGCACTTTATGTAACAAGAACGTGGTTGATCGAGGACGGATATTTTCAAAATAATAAGTAAGAAAAAAACTTTTCCACAAACATCAAAACGCGTTACGTAACTATAGTAGCTCTGTAAACAAAACGCAAATGTCAATCGGCGCTTTTGCTGCATAGAAATTTCACTGGAAAATTTATAGAAAAGGACAGCGCTCTATAGTTTAGAATGTTTCATGCTGGTCGTTCATTTGAGATGACGTTAAAATTGAATATAGTAAATAAGCGCAATTTACATTTCGTGTCAAAAAGTTTCAGTTTCGTGTTCAGTGCAAGTGGGAAGTTATTTTGTTTGTTTTCCAAATTATTTACGAATTTTGTTTTAATTTATCAAACGCACTATTACAGTTGTTCAGTAATTGAATTGTTACCAACGGAGAGCTGGGAAGTGGACAGTCATCACGATCTTCAAGTAGCAAACGCTTTGCTTAGGTATAACTTAGCATAAAATTTCGTCGGAAGGTAATTTACTTGTTTATGTTTACATATATTATCTATCATGCGCGCCAGGTATTTAAACATCATAATTGTCATTTTTATAAAATACTATTTAATTCCCAAGTTATGGTTACCTATGTATGCAAGTATGTCCCCATTTTTTGCCCTACTAAATACCTAGGTAAGTGTCTACTTTGGAATGCATGCTTACACCATGTTGACATTCCTGTAAGTAATTTACACATAGCATAATCTAAAAGCTTGTTAAAAAAAATTGTTTAGAGAATATCATCTCTTACTTTTTTTTTTTTAAGTAGCCTCTTGTGTGTCCCACTGCTGGGCAAAGGCCTCCCCTCTTACTTATAATTAATTAAATATTATGATATATTAGGTATCTGGTTTCCTACTATATGTACTTATGTAAGTATGACATTCTGGCAATTACTATCATCCTTATAGTCATCTGTGTAAACAGATGTCGTTTTCAATATAAATAATAATAAAGTTCTCTCCAGGCATAACTGAGGTATTAATTGTTCTCATGATAATAAACATTCATATTAATGTTATTGTATTTCATTTGATATATCACTTTCCTATCTTTTTCAAAAGTACTGTTAAGTTGAAAATCTTAAATTTATGTACCAAACCAAAGTACTCTCTAGAAAGTTATGTACCTATTGTATGTATCCTCTATGTTTTAAAGAAATCTAAAACAAGTTTCAGAGAACATAACAATTTTAAAATATTTAGTTTCCCAAAAACTTTGTTATTTAGAATTTTGACACAATCTCATCATTATCATCAACGGCCTGTTACGGTCTAACTAATTATATTTACACAGAATATGATTGAAGTCTTAAATGTAATTTGTTTTTATAGACAAAATAATGTCAGCAACTACTGAATCTACAATAACCTATGAAGACCTGGAATCAACTGATGTAATAAGCGTGGAACTGGTGCCAGAACGTAAAGGCCTCATTTTGAAACATTGTGAATACTATGTCAGTTCTAGAAGATTTGGTACTACGGTCTCAAGGAGATACAATGAGTTTGCTCAGCTGTACGATGTGCTGTATGCAAAATATCCATACCGGTAAGTTATAAAATTTACATATGGTTTAACTTCTAAATTGATGATAATTTAATCAGACATGGTTGGTTTTGTATGTTCATTTATCATGCATGAATTTATTATCACATCACACTAATATTATAAATTATAAATGTGAAAATATATTTGGATGTTTGTTCCGCTTTCACACCTTAACTACTGAATGGATTTGGATGAAATTTGGAATGAAGATAGTTTATACCCTGGATTAGCACATAGAATACGGGAAAACTTCTTATTCAGTAAGATGGGGACCCCTCGGTGGGGACGTATATCATGATGATTTTGTGAAAGATCTTTTTTATTTCATAAATATTTTGTAAGTATTTAAAATGTGACAACAGTGCCATAATTTACGAATTTAAGTACTGCTTCATAATTAAAAAAGTTGAACTTTAGTTATCAATGTTTTAATTGTGTATTGGCGTTGTTATCAATTACGCAACTGTGATATCGAGTGTTGTAGTTCGCGACTGCGATTGTTACTATTCGGTGAATACTATGTAGGGAGGTATTATAGTATGGAATGGAAAATAATAATAATAATAAATTTTATTTCCCATAAGTTTACAAGAAATTATTTGTACATGTTATAATATGACATTCATTAAAAAAACGAATGAGAGACTGGTCTCGAAGCTAGGTAAAACCACGTATTAAGATGTCCCCCACTTATTTTTTTATTTTATTTATAGTATGGAAAATTGATGAATTATACCAATAAATCTACTATAAACACTAAAACTATTTTACTTAGCCAGATTATTTGTTACTTAGCATCAAGGTAGGTGAACTGATGACCTGAGGAATGTCGCAGGTGGTGGCTGGATGAGGAAAGCGGGTGATCGTGCGCTTTGGCGGACCCTGGGGAGGCCTACGTCCAGCAGTGGTCTGCAATAGGCTGATTGATTGATAGCATCAAGGTCCGGTTTTCGCGTTAAACTATGCTTGTACGCACTCTTATTATTCTGTGGCTCAACGCATATAATGATAAATAATTAATCACCTAGGCCCCGTTTCACGAAGCAACAAGTTGCTAGTTACAATTTGATATACATTGCGTAGCCAATTCGCCTAAACTTTAAGCCCTTATCGTTTTATCTAATCGTCTACGCAATGTACGTCGAATTGTACGTGTAGTTTGTAACTTGTAGCTTCGTGAAGCGGCCCCCTATTGGCTCTGTGATAGTCGGTCACTGATTGATTCGGCCATTCTGCTTGACCCCCGCTATGCACACAAAGTGAATGGCGACGAGAGACCTTGCTGCCTCGTAAGATACGATATCGTATCTTAACCGTATGTGACGCCCTTAACTAGATTTATTGTTATTTTATGGTTATTCTTCGACTACAACTTTGGTCTCGTAAATTCAAATTGAAACAGTCATTCTTGTTCTTGAAGGTGGGGGGTGATTTGTCATACAGGGTAACCTAGTACAGACACCATCTCTCACAAAGGAACTCTTAGTTTTTTAAAAATTTGTAATTTTTATCGGTCTTGTACCGTTGTGAAGAGTAATAAACGTTTATTATTATTTATTGCCCGCGACTACGCTCGCGTTATATAAGATTTCCCGTGGGAGTAAGACATTTTCCTATAAAAAGTATCCTTTGTGTTAATCCAGGGTACAAACTATCTCCATTCCAAATTTCATCCAAATCCGTTCAGTTCAGGTTAGGCGTGAAAGCGGAACAAACATCCAAATATATTTTCACTTTTATAATATTAGTGTGATTTTTAGAATTTTTGACTGACTGTCTGTTCTGCAAGTTTGTTCGCGCATCACGCTTTTTTTTCACTAGTATAGCTGGAGGTCTAACTTTAAAACTGGTGCGTGTTTCATCTTGATCCGTCGCCCAGAAGCCAAGTTACAGGCCTACCACAATCTGTGAAATGGCCAAATATAAAACACGACCATTAAAATAAATAAAAAAATAAAATAAAAAACCTTTATTTCGCTCCCACAACAGTATAGTTAGGTAACATTGGAACAGAAACCTTATATGGAAATGTCAGTTTTCAGAAGTAAGTTGTATCTACACCTTTTTGTTAATAAATGGTTCGTCTTGTAAGTAAAACTTTGATCACATAAGCGAAGTTGCGGGCAGAGCGCTAGTCTTCATCAACAGCTCATAATATACGAGGGGCTCGAGCCTACCCTGAATTAGGGCGATTAGGGCTTAGTCGACCACGCTGGCCCAGTGCGGGTTGGTCGACTTTACACACAACCTTTGAATTTCTTCGCAGAAGTGTGCAGGTTTCATCACGATATTTTCCTTCACCGTAAGAGCGTCGAGCGCTAGTCTACTACTTATAAAAAAGAGAGATTGATTGATAGTTGGTTCACACAGCTGAACAGCTCACATAATGGAACAAAGCGATTAGAAAATCGCACTTCACATCATATTAATATTATAAATGTGAAAATAAATGGATGTTTGGATGTTTAGATGTTTGTTCCGCTACTTAACGGATTTGGATGAAATTTGGACCCTGGTTTGGTTTTTATTTTTGCGTTTATCTTTTAGTTTGTACCCTGGATTAACATATCTAATCCCTATAGGATACTTTTTTCGTGAAAAAGTCTTATTCCCATGGGAAAATTGTGAGGAAATGTAGTGGAATTGCCGGATGATGCTATTGTCCCACATTACCTAACATACCACCGACACGTTTACTGTGTGGTACAAGTTATAAGATTACGGGCTTATCACTTTAAATATAAAACGAATTATTATTTTATCATCTGGTGCGTAACTTAAATCTCACTTATTCTTGGTTAATTGGACAGTGATAAACAGAAAGGTTTCAACCCTCACGTCATCCATTTTGAAATAAACGCGATTAAAGATTTCATAGCCCTTTCCAGATATAAGTTGGCATTGCACTTTATCTATGGGATGTAGAAACGTTAAACTTTGCAAAGTATTAGATTAATATTTAATAAATATTAATTTCACACGAAATAAAAAGAAAATGAAGCATAAGATACTTAAATAAATTCAAATAATTTTAAAACCTTTTTGCTTTATTTTACTATTCTGCGAATCGAAATGCAGTAAGGTTTCAACCCTCAGTTGATAACTTTATGCTAATTTAGGAATAACGAATTATACTTTTTGCAAAAAAATAAAATGAATAAAAATTCAGATACGGTATTTATCTTATTTTTATTTCCATGAAAAATTTGGTAATTACCAAATGGTAAAATCGATGGTTTTAAATAAAACAGTAAAAAAACCTTCACATTGAAGTGTCTAGCTTATATTAAGGCCGAGTGTAAACACCTAGGCCAGTGGCGGGCAGCAGCGCCATTGGGGCAAAGCTTGGCTCTGCGCTCACCAACCCGCCTGCCCAGCGTGGTGAGTATGGGCATAAGCCCCTTTAATGGATAGTGCGGCAAATATATGGCCCTCAGTTCCCGGCAGCCCTACTATTCTGGGCGCCACTGTGGCCCAGAAAATAGCAGCCTCGGTCACGGTAGGGCGGGGGAAACTTAAGAATCCCCGGGTTACGGATGGCTGCCACAAACTGACCTTGGCGACGTATAACGACGACGCAGTCTACGGCTGGACGATAGCCTGGAGCAATTGGAGGTAGAACTAAAAAATATAAGGTGGCACGTTTTGGGGCTGTCTGAAGTCCGAAAGAAATCGATGCTAGGGTAACAACTCGACAGGGAGAGAACACGACTACCTTAGAATCCAACCACCTGTTCTACTTTCGAGAGGGCGACCAACAGTCGCAAGGCAGCGTAGGCTTCCTTGTCAACAAAGCTTTCTCCGTGACAACGTGCTGGAGGTGTCCAGTATGTCAACCCGGGTCGTGCTGGGTATTGAAACTGACCAATAGGTATTCCCTCAAGGTTGTACAAGTATATGCGCCGACATCTACATACTTGGATACCGAGGTCGAGGCCATGTTTGAAGATACAAGTATCACAAAAGCCATAAATGGCACTACCAAGACCCACTTCACCGTTGTCATGGGGGACTTCAATGCCAGGGTAAGAGTACGAGAAGGCGATGACTCACGCATCGGGCCGCACGGTATTGGGCTCAAAAACCATAGAGGGCAAATATTGGTAAACTTTCTGGACATACAAAGGTTGTTCTGCATGAACACCTTCTTTGAGAAGAAGCCCGTAGGGAAGTGGACTTGGCAAAGCCTCGATGGTAGGACGAAAAGCGAGATTGACTTCATCTTGACGGACAAGAAGCGTATATGTAGGATGTCTCCGACTTTCCCAATTGGTTCCAAATCGGTAGCGACCACCGAGTACCGACTGGTAAGAGGTAACTTCAGAGTTGAGAGGAGTCGTATGGTGAAATCCACTCTTCGTCCAACGCTAACCCAATCCATGCACGGTTCTGAAGCGTTCCAGTTGCGCAATCGTTTTGCCGCACTGGAATCCATGGCAATGTGGACAAGGAACAGTGTAACAATTTTAGTGTCTGGAACTGATGAAGATCTGACGCGAGATGCCGGAGGAGCTCCGTCGTCGGACATCCACTATCTGAATAAAGATATCCGCAACTCATAAGAGAAGCGATTGAGCGAAATCGGGGGTCAAAAGTCTGTGCTAAAAGACTGGGTAGGAACCACCTCACGAAGCTCAAAAACTCGGAAGGCAAAATCCTCACCGAGGTCGAAGACTTTTATGGCCGTCTATATGCCTCGCATGCCTTGGGGCTTCCGCCTGACGCGAACGACCCAAGAGCCACACTGACATGCCACTTGGCCGTCTATATGCCTCGCATGCCTTGGGGCTTCCGCCTGACGCGATCGACCCAAGAGCCACACTGACATGCCACTTCACTGAAGATCTCCCAGACGTAGATGATGACGAAATTGAGAGGGCTCTCAAACAGCTTAAAAATGGGAAGGCTCGTGGCGAAGACGAAATTACTTCAGAGCTTCTCAAAACAAGAAGTACTCCAGTACTGAGAAAGTTAAAGGAGCTATTTAATTCCGTCATAGCATGGAACTACTCCGAAGCCTCGGCTTGACACCTTTATGCAAATAATAAAATTTCTCGTTAAATAATGTAGAATAGTTTTATAATACATAAAACCATTTTGCAAATTTATAGTTTATAAGATTGTGTATTAAGCAAAAGGTTATTTTTGAAAATAACATAAAAGTAAAATTTTTGTGCGTTTTGAAACCTTAATAGATCGAAATAACGTATATTTTACAATAACATGGCATACCTAACTCAAAACTCGAAGTTTGGATGGTTGAAACCTTTCTGCGTATCACTGTCCAATTAGCCCAAAACTTTGAGAAAGAATCGAGCTCGTCTCACGAAGTCATCCATGTCTCTGCCTTTTTGTCTGTTTCAAACAAGTTACAAACTACAAGAACAATTCGACGTAAATTACGTAGACGATTAGAGAAAACGATAAGGGCTTACAGTTTTGGCGAATTGGCTACGCAATGTATATCAAATCAAATTGTAACTTGTTACTAGTAACTAGATTTGGTGCTTCGTGAAACGGGGGCCAGATAGAAGTTTGTTTTTACCATTCGTTTTAGAAGCATCCTGCAAAAGTGGCTCAGTTCCATACACATACATACTTACATAGTCACGCGGTTAGAGGTCAGTATGGTGGTTCTGTTTGATCCGGTCTATCAGTTCCAAACCCTGCATTCTGCCCCCATGGTTCGCTGACAAAGAGCTTAGAATTCAGGTGTTCTAAGCAAGGACGTTTAAACAGTTAAACATTCTTGGTTCTAAGTTTAAATATTGGTTTCCCGTTTGTCTCTTACTACTTATCCCATACATTGGGTTGCCCATTGACCAAGAGACCTTCTGGCTTGCTATGGTGATAAATATACGTCGATGTACAGTAACTATCACATACGGATGATGTACTCTCGCATTACGAATACCGCCCATAGTACTACGCAATAAAGAGGCTCTTAAGATCAGAGTGTCCAGCCGTGCGTGCTGGCTATTGTACTTACATAATACATACTTGCAGTGATTTATTTATTATCAGCGCGTTATTATCGAATCGTGTGGCATTTATTAATGCGCCTGGACAATGTAGTGATTCAGTTTTTATTACATACTAGCTGACCCGGCAGACGTTGTCCTGCCATTTTTCCCTACACCTACCCTACACCTACCCTACACCTACCCTACACCTACCCTACACCTACCCTACACCTACCCTACACCTACCCTACACCTACCCTACACCTACCCTACACCTAACCTACAACTACCCTACACCTACCCTACACCTACCCTACACCTACCCTACACCTAACCTACAACTACCCTACACCTACCCTACACCTTCCCTACACCTACCCTACACCTACCCTACACCTACCCTACACCTACCCAACACCTACCCTACACCTACCCTACCCATATTTTTTTACCGTTTAAACCTTCCCTGGACCTTCACGAATATTTCAAGACTAAAATTAGCCAAATCGGTTCAGCCGTTCTCGAGTTTTAGCGAGACTAACGAACCGCAATTCATTTTTATTATATAGATGATCTTTTAAGTACTTACGTCAGTATGTAATGTATGTTCTGTGAACTATGACGAAATGTTTGTATAATGATTAAAAAAATATTCTTAGCCATAAGTATCTTTGTTTGAGTAACTTCTTGTCTTATAGAAAAACGTTAACAAAATATTTGTACGTACAAATATCGTACGTAAAAATATCGTAAAATGAGTATTTAGGTCCATAAGGTTTTGTAAAACAAGTACTAGTGGTATTTAAAATTTCTGTAATCTGTAAACAAAGTTATGATGCCCAGACTTGCCAGTCCCATGGTCCCAAACAGGGAGAAAAAAATTGTTCCAACAAGCGCCGACTGTTTTTAGTAGCTTTCACCACCCTTATTCCCTTTCAGCGCCGTCAGCCGCTTGCCTCCCAAACGCGTAGTGGTGGGCGGAGGCAGTCCCCGATTCCTCCAGCGGCGACGCGCAGCGCTGCACCGCTGGCTGACGCTGGTGGCTCGACACCCGGTCTTAGCCCACGATGCGGACCTCAGAAGCTTCCTTACCGAAACCACTCTGAGGCTGGACAAGCCGAAGCATGACGAGTTTGTTCTAGCTGGCACACAAGGAGATGCTGTAAGTAATGACATCTCATATACTAATACGAGGAGGGATCAAAAAGTAGTGAGAATGAAATAGAATATAATGACTATTGATAACTTAATAATTTATTTTTCTACATAGTCTCCGAGTCTCTCTACACACCGAGTCCAGCGCTTTTCCAAGGCTTCAATCCCTTTAAAAAAAAAAATTGTCTTGGTCCTGCAAAAAGCTCTTCACGACATCCATCACCTCGTTATCGTCTTCGTACCTGTTTCCCCTTAAGTATTCTTTCAATTTGGGGAACAGATAAAAATCGCTAGGCGCCAGATCTGGTGAATAAGGGGGGTGGTCAACCAATTCGAAGCCAGCTTGCTGAATGGCAGCCATCGCAACTGCCGACCTGTGCGCGGGTGCGTTGTCGTGATGAAACAGCACGCCCCTTCGAAGTTTCCCTCTCCTTTTCTCTTTGATGGCATTCCTCAACTTGGGAATTAAAGCTGCATAATATTGGCCTGTAATAGTGGTTCCACGCTCCAGGTAATCAATCAACAATATCCCTTCTGAGTCCCAAAATGTTGAGGCCATAACCTTGCCAGCCGATGCCACGGCACGAAACTTCTTCGGGGTCGGTGATGATGGCCGTTTCCATTGCGAAGATTGCTGTTTTGTCTCAGGATCAAAATGATGGACCCATGTTTCGTCCATTGTTACGAAACGAGACAAAAAGTTCTCAGAATCTTCTTGAAACTTGTCCAACAATATCTTCGAAATGTCAAGTCGATTTTGTTTCTGACTGTCGGTTAACATTCTCGGCACCCATCTTGCGGAAACTTTTCTCATATTCAAAGATTGTTTCAATATGGATTTAATACTTCCATATGAAATGCCCGTTTCTTGAATTAAGTATCGGATGGTAACTCTTCGATCGCTCAATACAATTTTCTCGACTTTCGCAACATTTTCTTGGGTGACTGACGTCGATGAACGGCCGCAACGATGTTCGTCTTCCGTGCTTGTTCTCCCTACTCGAAATTGACTTGCGACAGTAGAATACGGCGGAGCAGACTCTCCTAATGTTGCCTCCAAATCGCAATGAATCTCTTGAGTCGTTAACTTTTTTAAACAGAGGTATTTAATAACGGCTCGCACTTCGTTTTTCTCCATTTTCGAGAACACGTTCTGACACGAAGCAAACAAATGACTACATTCAGAAAAAAACAAAAGAGAATCGAAGATATTTTTTCTTTATTAATATTACAAATATGTATCTGAGCTATGCCTGCCAGTATTTTTTTTTTCTTACCAAGGAGTATGTCGTTCTCACTACTTTTTGATCCCTCCTCGTAATATTCAAATGGTACTTGTAGAATTTTCCTTCCTTCAAGTAGCAACGCAGCAATGAGTCGATGCTTCCTAAGGAAAAAATAATGGTAAAATGATCTTAGAAGGGTGTAGTTTTTCCTCTTAAGGTACGAAACCCTAAAAATTGTTTGCTTGTAAAATATTGTACTTGTAACTTTTAACTTGGAACTTTTAATCTGCGATCTCCAACCCGCATGCCAAGCGTGGAGATTATGGCAAAACCCTCCACGTGGAGGAGGCTCATAGTCAAGCAGTGGACTGTAACGGGCCGTTGATATTGAATGGAACTTGGATATTAACACCCCTCCCTACAAAACTTGAATTGTTTGACCGAGTTACTCCTTTTTTAATACTTTGTTCATTCATATCATAAATGTGAATTTTACTTTTACAAGCTTCTTGAGATGGACTTAATTTGTGAGTATAAAAAACGTCTCTTTGCATGTCTATTTATAAATTATATAGGTAGAACTATACAACTTTATAAATTATACAACTTTGTAATTCTAGCCTTGTGGTGACGGCAGAGTAGAATATATTTGTCACCAAACCCTATTCTTCCCGTGGGTGTCGTAAGAGGTGACTTAGGGACTACACATTGAACAGGGAACGGGCAGCAGCGCTCTCTGATACAGTAACCTTTTAATCTGCGATCTCCAACCCGCCTGCCAAGATTGGAGATTATGGCAAAACCAAACACTTAAGTGGAGGAGGCTCATACTCCAGCAGTGGACTGTAACGGGCCGTTGATGTTGATGTTGATGTAATTCTAAAAACTGTGAACCTAATATCGATTAATTAGTTTCGCCTCTACGTTGACGATTCAGTCAGTTACTCAGTAGAGACTTCTCTTTTTAAATTTATTAATAGTTGAAGTGAAGTGACCAACCAACTGGTTTTCCCTCTAGGATTCTGTACTCTAGGTCAAATGGGCATCTATAAACTATTTTATTACCCGACTGCTTTAGAAGGAGGGTTATGTTTTTCGAGTGTATGTATGTACAACAATATCGGTCATTCATTACAAAAACTAAAAAGATTAAAATAAAACAATTATTAAAAAAACAAAGAACCCGACTGCGTGAAAAATTTTAAACTTTCAAACTTAATAAATAAATGAACTCAAAAGATGCAAACTATTCATAATTCACAAAAACGCTATGATGGAACATATTGTTAATATTTGATGCCTCCGACTGCTATTGTGAACACTATCAACCACGATCATTCAAAACAAAACAAAAAAAAACAACTTGTTTGCATCGTTCATTTATTTGTTAAGTTTGAAACTTTAAAATTTTCCACGCGGTCGGGTTTTTGTTTTTTCAATAATTGTTTTATTTTATTTTCGCAGCGAGGGTCGATGCCTACAGAAGAGATGCAAGCGGCGTTCGTGTCGGAGCAAGAACAGCTACGCCTAGTACAACTGGGCTTGGGAAGGCTTTACCAGATATTTGAGAGAGGTTAGCATTCAATCCTAAAACAATAAGATGTCTAAAATTAAGTTTAATGATTTTGGTGCGGTCTGGAAGCATGTAATATCATCATCATCATCTCATGAATGACGTCTACTTCTGGACAGGGATCTCCACCACAACCGTTCCTGCTGCGCTATCTCTATATCTATCCGGCACCCGCATTCAGAGACATCATAAATGTATCAAGAAAAACTCTGCTTAAGAGTGAACTACGTTAACTTGCAGGGTAGTGTTTATAGTATGTTTTACTAATCACACCCTACCTACTATTTGTAAGTAAGTACTATTGTTTTACTAAACTAACACTATGATAATACCATTTTAATTTCTTTTGTTTGGACTTTGGTATTATATCATTATGTTGGACTACATCACAAGAGTGCTACATACAGCCTGCATACTAGAACTTCATTCACTGGACGTTGTGGAGATTCTTGGGGGAGGCCTTCGTCCAGCAGTGGACGTCTTTTGGCTGACTTAGCTGAGAACTTCATTTCGCAACTATAATGTGTATCCTTACATTTTATCTCTATCGTCTGAATCTCTCTCTAATTTCCAGTGGAAAGCCGATGTGAATCGGAGCTAACTGACATAAGGGAGCTAGGCGCAGGTCTGAACGCTTTATCCGCGCCGGCCGCGGGCGACTCCCCGCGCTGGGCGAGCATACGACGCGCTATGAAGGCGGCGGCAGAGTAAGAGCTTCCTCTGTTATATACTATTTTGATTAAATCTGTCTACTTCGTGAAATGTAACTCAGGAGATAGTTCAGTCCGAGAACAGGTTAGCAATAGAAGTAGGCGAGTCGCCTCACGAGCTCGACGTCTCGGAAGACGGTCCGTGCGGGCGCATGCTTTTAGCCGTGGACGCGCTCCAAGTTTAACCTGACCTAACCTAACTAAATTATGCACGCGTCTCTCTAGGGGACTATTAGAGCAAGACTAGTGTCTCAACTAAAACTAGAGGCTAAGGCTTCACTAGAGTTAGATCAAAGTCGTATTACTAAAGAAGTTAGCGATAGAAGCGTGACGCGAGTGTCTAAAACAATCGTATATTAATCAGGTTAGCGATAGAAGTAGGCGAGTCGTCTCCGGAGCTCGACGTCTCGGTGGCATAAGGTGTTCGTGGATGTGCTCCAAGCTTAGCGGGAGCTTTGCGCCGTCTAACTAGAAGGCTCCATTAAAACTAGGTTCAAACTAAAGTGTCTAAATGAGAAATTAATAAACAGGTTAGCGATAGAAGAGGCGAGTCACCTCCGGAGCTCGACGTCTCGGTGGCATAAGGTGGTCGTGGGTGCGCTCCAAGCTTAGCGGGAGCTTTGCGCTCGTCTAACTAGAAGGCTCCATTGAAACTAGGTTCAAACTAAAGTGTCTAAAAGAGAAATTAAAAAACAGGTTAGCGATAGAAGTAGGCGAGTCGCCTCCGGAGCTCGACGTCTCGGTGGCGTAAGGTGGTCGTGGGTGCGCTCCAAGCTTAGCGGGAGCTTTGCGCTCGTCTAACTAGAAGGCTCCATTGAAACTAGGTTCAAACTAAAGTGTCTAAAAGAGAAATTAAAAAACAGGTTAGCGATAGAAGTAGGCGAGTCGCCTCCGGAGCTCGACGTCTCGGTGGCATAAGGTGGTCGTGGGTGCGCTCCAAGCTTAGCGGGAGCTTTGCGCTCGTCTAACTAGAAGGCTCCATTGAAACTAGGTTCAAACTAAAGTGTCTAAAAGAGAAATTAAAAAACAGGTTAGCGATAGAAGTAGGCGAGTCGCCTCCGGAGCTCGACGTCTCGGTGGCGTAAGGTGGTCGTGGGTGCGCTCCAAGCTTAGCGGGAGCTTTGCGCTCGTCTAACTAGAAGGCTCCATTGAAACTAGGTTCAAACTAAAGTGTCTAAAAGAGAAATTAAAAAACAGGTTAGCGATAGAAGTAGGCGAGTCGCCTCCGGAGCTCGACGTCTCGGTGGCATAAGGTGGTCGTGGGTGCGCTCCAAGCTTAGCGGGAGCTTTGCGCTCGTCTAACTAGAAGGCTCCATTGAAACTAGGTTCAAACTAAAGTGTCTAAAAGAGAAATTAATAAACAGGTTAGCGATAGAAGTACGCGAGTCGCCTCCGGAGCTCGACGTCTCGGTGGCATAAGGTGGTCGTGGGTGCGCTCCAAGCTTAGCGGGAGCTTTGCGCTCGTCTAACTAGAAGGCTCCATTGAAACTAGGTTCAAACTAAAGTGTCTAAAAGAGAAATTAATAAACAGGTTAGCGATAGAAGTAGGCGAGTCGTCTCCGGAGCTCGACGTCTCGGAAGACGGTCCGTGCGGGCGCATGCTCTTGGCCGTGGACGCGCTCCAAGCTTGGCGGGAGCTCTGCGCGCGTCTGACGCGGGGGCTCCACGGGGAGCGCTCGGCCGCCGCCCTCGCCGCGCCGCACTCCGCCGCCAGCCAACTGCTCCGCGCGAGGCATAGATACGCCATGCAGTGTAGTTTGGAGGTGAGAAAGAGAATTTATTTTAGTTTTTCATTTAATGATTAACGTTCACTTTACTTACATTCTCACTCATTTATTAATTCACTCATATTCATTCGCTTATAAGCACTCATCCATTCAATAACTTGCATTTCCTCATTTACTCAAATCCATTTACCTACAAAGCCTACCAACTTATTTGCGAAATGAAAAGCGGCGCTAGTAGTCATATAAAATAGTATTTCAACCAATCACAAAAGTTCTTGCAGTTGACATAAGTATTCGTAGACATAAGTATTCATACCGATTAGTATACCGGTTCACACAGTCTTGTTCTAATCCTTATTTTAAAATCCAGCTATCCTTTTTGTTCTCATGACCAATAAAAGAGAGGCGGTGAAATTAGATGAACAAATGATATTATTTTGAATGAACGATAACCTAAAATAAGGGCGTAGCTGTCAAATTAAGATATTATAAGTCAATCGTAATCGTAAATGTCAATTTGTGGAAAGGTTTAAATTCGATGTTCGACAGCTCTAATATTAGAATGGCCATCTCCTGTTCCTTTTTAATGTTATAAGGAGAAAAAGACGGACGAACTTAAATTAAGGATTAGAGCGCGATAATGAGAATCAGCCACCAATGACCAATGCTCGATAAAAGTTCCATAATCGTTCCTCAGGAGGCGCGCATAGCCCGCGCGTACGCGCTGACTGCGCTGGAGTCTCTGCCCGAGTTGTTCCGCGCGCACGGCTCTGCGCATGCGCGCGGCGCCGCGCTCTGGGCCGACCTGCACGCCGCGCTCAAACACTGACACCACATAATGCGACTTTACAAAGGCTAATGCATTTCAGTTCAGTCTCGAACCATACTGCGTTAGGTTTTGTTGTACTGTAGGAACACCAAACACTTGTGATGTTTCAATTATGACCGGCTTGCGGTTAGAATGTAGTTCGTCTCCGTGTGTGTTTATTTTTTTTTGTGTTGACCTTAACCACAGATTAATAACTATTGTCTTCTTCATAACGTCTCCTATTTTTATTTTGAAGTATTTTTACCTACAAGACGACGACGACGACGTCGACGACGTCTCGAGGATTCGACCCCGTCGGGCACAGCAATACAAATAATGTAACATAAAATTTAAAACATAAAATTATAAAACATTAAAATTAAAATATTTAGGTTAATAAATACATATTCCTTACAGTTTGTCTAAAAAGTCTTGAATCGGAACTAATCTTACCTTTCAGAAATATCCATAAGTCAGAGCAGGATAGCATCATATAAAATAGCAACACTGCAAAGGTGGTGGCGCCCCTATTAATTTCACGGCTTTTTAGCCAAGCTGTAGCTTCCGGCGGTCCGACCGATCGTGTCGGTCGGGCTGGAAAGTCAGTAGAGACCTTTCTATATCATCAATCATCAACAGCTCATATACGTCCCCACCGAGGGGCTCGAGCCTACCCTGAATTAGGGCGATCAGACCTTAGTCGACCACACTGGCCCAGTGCGGGTTGGTCGACTTCACACACAACCTTTGAATTTCTTCGCAGGGCTGTGCAGGTTTCATCACGATATTTTCCTTCACCGTAAGAGCGTCGAATAAACGTACTTATAAATTTGAAATTCGAAAACGCATTGGTACGTGCTGGGGATCGAACCCGTTTCTCCCGGACGGGAGGCAGCAACCCTAGCCACTAGACCACCGGCGCTCTTTCTATATAGTTTTACTTTTTTGGAGATTGAGTAAAATTGATAACCGCCAAAAAGAAAAAAAAAAACGTACTAACCTCAAACATGTTAGTTAAGTAACTCAAAACATTAAAACATTTTGAGCAGCTCAGCCCAACCCTTAAGTAGGCGCGGGGGTGATTTACACCCCAACGCATGTTTAAAGTTCAGAACATTTTTATTTTTAATGTTACCCTCATGATTTCCCAGCTACCTTCATAATTGCATATACCTTCATAAATGGATATAGCTTCAACCAAGACGAAGCGCTGAGAAATCGTATATTTTTTTTCAAAGTAATAGCACAACCAATACAAAAGAGTTCCTTTCTAATAGGGGATTTTCTGACAGCTCTTTAAAAATTAAAAATAATAGTTCTAATTAAGACGATAGATGGCGCCAGGTGTACTTCGTGGATTCTTTTTTTTAAATCCTTTTATGGCCCTGGGTGACTCGGCGGATTTCTTCGGATCCACGAATTGTCAACGCCATCTATCGAAGATTTATGAACGATTTTTTTAAATTGGCTGTCGGAAAATCCCCCATTAGAAATAACCACAAAGACAATCTCAAGTTTTTTTTTATTTGGACTTGGCAGCTTGAAATGTTTTTGCAAAATCTCAGAGCCATGGTTTTGTCAACGCCATCTACCGCATTTTTATGAACTATTTTTTTAATAAGCTGCCAGAAAACCCCTGATTTGTATTATTGAATTTCATTTTCGCAATTTTCCTAATGTTGTGGTACAAAAGTTTGTTATAGTTGGGTTAATAAAGGATGGGTTCTGACAGCTTCAAAAATTTTCATACGACGTTAACAACTATTTTTAATAATATTCAGTTTAAAAACCATAATAGCTAAAATATTAAAAAAAGTAACTTCACCTCTTATTTTATCATTAAACAGTATGTAATTTTACTAAGGGTGGCTTTTACCAAATAGTGTTTAAAATTAGCTAAATTTGAATTAACTAATAATAATTAACCCCTAATTGCAATTTAAATTAATTAAAATTAGTAATGTCTTGCACCAAATAGATTTTGTCATTAATTAAGAAATTGTAATTAGAGTCTCTTCTGTGACAATTTTTGTAGAAAATAAACTAAAAAATAATGTCTATGACTACCAACCTACGTTCCATTTTACGTCAGAAACATTATTGACTATAGAAATTTAAACTATTTGACAGGTTCCATACCGTACTTCGAAAATTGTTTGCTTGGTTTGAAACGTGTGCGTGGCAGCTAAAAACCGTTGTCTTGACGACTGCAGCAAACAACATCAAAATGACACTTTTGTTAATCGCTATTAGCTTCGTTAATTTGCCATTTTTCTGTAATTAATTTTGACAGCTCACCTAATTGTGATTATGTATGGTGCAATACGTTAAACAACATTTTCTATTTAAATATAATTTTAATTTCAATTAGGGGTTTCGTAAAAGTCGCCCTTAATAAATAAATAAACGAAATAAAATTTAAAAGTTTTTAAAATTTTAATCTGTCAGAGCTCATCCTATAGTAACCCAAGTATAGGCTGAAATAATAATATAATATTAATATACCTATGGATTGTAAATCAGAAAATAAATTATTTTTATTTATAATTGTCTAAAAATATTCCAGCCTATTTAAAATCCATAGGTATATTAATATACCTATGGATTTTAAATCAGAAAATAAATTATTTTTATTTATAATTGTCTAAAAATATTTCAGCCTATACTTGGGTTACTATAGGATGAGCTCTGACAGATTATTAATTTTATTAATATACCTATGGATTTTAAATCAGAAATATATTAATATACCAATGGATTTTAAATCAGAAAATAAATTATTTTTATTTATAATTGTCTAAAAATATTTCAGCCTATACTTGGGTTACTATGAGCTCTGACAGATTAAAATTTTAAAAACTTTTTAATTTTATTTCGTTTATTTATTTATTTATTAAGTAAAATTACATACTGTTTAATGATAAAATAAGAGGTGAAGTTACTTTTTTTAATATTTTAGCTATTATGATTTTTAAACTGAATATTATTAAAAAAAGTTGTTAACGTCGTATGAAAATTTTTGAAGCTGTATGACCTTAAATGCTGGTGTTAGTATACTTTAAATATTTTATTTTGTGGCATAATTAATTATTACAGGTATTGAAACATTCCATAATTTAGTGGGTATTTATGCCAATTTAGGGTAGATTATAAGTTCTGACATATCTTTCGAATATTAGGCGTTAAATTAGGTTTTAATATTTTACCGCGTTTTATATTATCTTATTTTTATATTCTATTTGTAAGTTTTATTTTACCAAACTTGTTATTCTGTGATATATACCGAGGTAATCTCTACTCTAGTACCTTCGATTTGTTTATCTATATATATAAAAGAAGAAACTGACTGACTGACATATCAACGCACAGCCCAAACCGCTGGGTCTAGAGATTCCAAATTTGGCACGTAGGTTCCTTGAAAGGTCTAGGGGTGCACTAAGAAAGGATTTTTCAAAATTCACCTCCTAAAAGGGTGAAACCGGGGTGCAAAGTTTGTATGGGGAAACAAAATTAGTTTCACTATTTTATTCGAAACTTCACAGGAGTACTCCTATCAATAAATGAGTAGATACGTGTTTCAGGTTTTTTCAGAATTTAACCCTTAAAAGGGGGAAATGGGGTGACAGAGTCTGAAAATCAACATGAGTACCTATCGTTTGTATGGTTTATCGGGTCGCTGATTACGAAAACAATAACGATTTTAAAATCCTTCATGTACGTGTATGGTACGTGTAGGGTACGTGTATGGTACGTGTGGGGTACGTGTATGGTACGTGTATGGTACGTGTAATGTACGTGTAGGGTACGTGTATTGTACGTGTAGGGTACGTGCAGGGTAGGTTAGGTGTAGGGTAGGGTAGGTGTAGTGTATTTTGCCTTAGTTCGGTCGTCGCGGGCATAACTATTTCCACGCGGACGAAGTCGCGGGCAACAGCTAGTTTTACATAAGTACGCATAAATTAGAGTATTTCTAATTAGTAAAATTTTTAATTAGTTAATTTACTCATGCCTCACGCAGCTATGTCGCATCTAATAATGACACTGCATTAAAAACACGTGTAAAGATAATTGCAATTTTCTTATCTAAATAATTCTTCATAATTTTAATAAACAAATTAAATAATCCGATGGACCCTTGTGTAAATCTTGGCTCACTGAATTATCTTTGATTTAATTTACCATGTTTCTTAAAGTGATTTGATCCTTATTATTGACTATCAATTGACGCCATAAAAATACAGGGTGTTATTTTTTCGGATTTTAGCCGGTTCGATTCCCGGGTGTGGCAAGCATATTATTTTTTAAAGAAACAAAACCTCATCCAAACATTTTTGATAATTCAAAAATGTTTGATTGCGGTTTTGTTTCTTTTCAAAAATAAATAAATAAATGTTTCCTTTGAGTGAAATTTGCTTATTCCATTGTTTAGAGTACTTTCCCTCCAGGTTTAGTAACAACAATTTACATATCCGTGCCAAGTGCAATTCTATAGGTACTTGTAAGATAACAGGACATCTTTACTCGATTATTTTTAAACGTATGTCTAATAGATTTAACGTGAAT
This sequence comes from Carpatolechia fugitivella, assembly GCA_951230895.1. Classification (NCBI taxonomy): domain Eukaryota; kingdom Metazoa; phylum Arthropoda; class Insecta; order Lepidoptera; family Gelechiidae; genus Carpatolechia; species Carpatolechia fugitivella. The sequence continues at coordinate 3,191,903 of OX579657.1, forward strand.
TACTTATATTATTTCTTGTTATTAAAATAAATATTTAATATTTTAAATACATTTAAGTTAATTTATTAATATCGTATCTTTGGTATTACCTGTTATTAGTATGTTTTTTCTGAAATTATATATTATATCAACAAACTATGAGCGTTTTTATTTTATGTAGAAAATTTTATTACCCTTAGTTAAAACAATATCAATTTAAAATATATCGCATGGTGTCAGTGTGTTAATTAATTAATATTATGCAACTGTACAATATCTTACCCAACTCGTAAAATGTACCAGGCCGATAGTGATGTTATGAATGTGATCATCTTCTAAATTATAACGTAATCATCTAAAACAATTTCTAACGAGAGCATAATAGAAAGTTAACAAAGCAATTAGGTATTGTGTCATCTATTATCAAACAACTATTTTATTTTGGTGCTCAGTTGTGTTCCACTTCGCGATGCAGGTGGCAGTGGTCGATGCGTTCCTATCGGCGCTCTTGGTGTCGTTTTGCACGGCGGAGTTGTTCCCACTAGGGCTCCCCGGCTTGGACGGCGGCGCCCGACTCGGTCACGCTGACGACGTGAAGAAGAGATTCCGCCCCATCTACCATGTAACCTCCCCATCGGGCTGGCTCAACGACGTATCCGGCTTCGTCAAGTTCCACCGCCAGTACCACTTGTTCTACCTGTACCACCCCTACACCGGCGCATGGGGACACATCGCCTGGGGCCACGTGGTCAGTGACAGCCTCGTCGACTGGATACATTACCCCCCCGCGCTTGTGCCCAAGGAGAACTACGAGAAGCACGGCTGCCTCGGCGGCTCTGCCATTGTACACAACGACTACCTCACCCTTTTCTACACGGGCAACGTCATCGTGAACAACCGCACTAAACAAAACCAGAACGTCGCCATCAGCTCCGACGGTATCCTCTTCCAGAAGTACCTCTACAACCCTATAGTAAATAAAACGGAGTATCAGAATGTCAACAACTTCAGAACCCCGAAGGTGTGGCGGTTTCGTAACTCCTGGTATATGCTGGTCGGCGCGATGTCACCGGAGAACCAAGGGCAGCTGCTGCTGTACACATCGCCTGATATGTTCCATTGGAAGTTAAACGGCACCGTCGCCCGCTCCTATGGCGATATGGGATACATGTGGGAGAATCCTGACTTCTTCGAGATGGACTCCTTTCATGTCCTCATTTTCTGCGCACGAGGAATCCAAACAGACGGATACCGCTTCCGAAATTTATACCAAACTGGTTATCTGATTGGAAAATTTGACTATTCAACAGGACAATTTAATCAAGACGATTTCGAAGTATCGACGGCTACTTACAACACTCTCGATTTCGGTCACGACTTCTATGCTCCACAAACGGTGTTGGACAGTGACGGAAGAAGGCTGTTGGTCGGATGGCTCGGCATGTGGGAGAGTAATTTTGTGGAATCTAAGGAGGGTTGGGCGAGCTTACTGACTATCGTGAGGGAGCTACGTCTGGATCAGTATGGAAAGCTTCTCATGCTGCCCGCACGAGAGACGACAGATCTGCGGTCGGAGATGTTGGAGGACGCGTGGTATTCTCCCGGGGAGACCTTCTACGCGGGGAGTAAAGCATTTGAATTGATAGTTAATTCGAGTGCGGGAACGAACCACGCCAGGATATCATTGGAATGGGGAGCGGAGGGGCGGTTCGACATAGAATATCTTGCGCAGTATGGGCACGTAAGCATAAACAGGGGAGGCGAAGACGGTACGAGAAAGGCAGATTGGGCGCCACCGGGCGACCTGATCCACTGGCGAATATTCTTCGATTACAGCGCCGTTGAGGTGTATTGCGGAAATGGCGAGGTTGTGTTCTCTAGCCGCATCTACCCGAAGATAGGAGTAAATATTAAAGTCAGTGGTGACTCTCCTCTGCACATACTGCAGTATAGTTTGCGACGCGGCGTCAGCAAAAAGCAATCCTTATCACGGGCTGATCATATTTTCAAGCGTAGAAATTCTTTGGAACGACGGAAGAAAAGACATCACAAACACAAGAGAGTGTGAGGTGTATGGTCACATGTGAAAAACTGCCTAACTGTGTCGATAAGAGTGGCTGTCATGTGCTCCTTAGATAGGAGCTAACCCGGTTACCCTATTTCAATATAAGCTGTACACTAGTGTTACTACAGTGAATTATTTGGCATAATACTGTGGCTGTCTGTAGGTATAATTCCGTTGCATTTTATGCCAAGCGCAGTTGTTCAGCAGGGCCATAAATAGGGGGGTGCCAGCGGTGGTGCCCAGGCACTTTTCAGATCCTGGGAGGGCGTAGTAATGACCAGGATCAAACAAGATCATTTTTTAATTTTGTTATGGAAACTCACACCAGGGTCCCGTTTCACGAAGCAACAATTTACAAGTAACAAGTTACAATTTGATATTCATTGCGTAACTGTAAGCCCTTATCGTTTTATCTCATTGTCTACGCAATGTACATCAAATTGTACTTGTAATTTGTAACTTGTAGCTTCGTGAATCGGCCCCCAGGCGGGCACCGGCTCTCTCTTTATGCATCATCATAAGAAATGAACCATGTAGAATGATTTAATTTTATTTCACTAACTAGCTTCCCGCCCGCGGCTACGCTCGCGTTATATAAGATTTTTCCGTAGGAATACTTACACACAAAAAATTCGACAGAATTATTTGATGCACTTATTTATTGAAAGAGTTTTCTCAATGATTGTAATACTGTGCCATCTAAGTATTAGCTAATATTATTACATACACATTAATTTCTCTTACATTAGTTAATTCTTTACTTTGATTTTTGTCACTTCTTCTATGCTGAGCACGTTAGTACTACACTCACGGGCACATCTAACCGCCCACCCTTCATTTCAGGGAATATTCGTGATTCTTTATAACTCTATTAGTTACAGCTGATGTTAGTTAAAAAGTAGTTAATGTAATGTTTATTTAAGTGTGTTTAATTTATCGTAAAATTATCAATAAATCTATTGTAATGTATAACAATAAGCGTAGTTTAAAATTAACTCGAAATACAAGGGTGGGCGGGTTAGATGTGCCGGTGAGTAGGTACCTATATATTAACTCTGTGGCTGAGCATAATTTTGAAATTGTACTATTGTTGTTCCTGTTGTAGATAATATGATTTGTAAGTGTATCTAATAAACGTTTTTTAAGTAATTTTATTATATTAATTTGTTATTACCTGCTATGTAATATGTACCTACTCTTACATTATTGGTATCACGGACGACGTCGAAATGAACTAAGTATATTAGTACAGACAGTAGCCAGCATATGTAGCTAGACCCTCGTTATGAATACTAAAATATTGTTATGGTGGCTCCACATTGGTGATGTGAAGCTCCGTGAATAGGCGTGAATGTGAATGTGTACGGTTTTCGCGGGGTTCACGCGCGTTCTCGCCTGTTCCCCGATCAGAGTCGGTTATTTTGTCCCTCCCGCGACAAAAGGTTCGCGCCCCTTTCGCGCGGCGTTCACATCCACATGCACGGCCCTTCTCTTCTGCTTCTCCATAGTAGGTAAGTCAGAAATGAATTTTATATAATTAATAAAGAAAGACAGTTCTAATCATATACTAAAGTCGGGCCACGATATGAAGCGACTTTTGAAGTTTCATGTACTTACCAAAGAACGATAACCTTGTACCAGCGTACAAATAAAAAACAAGAAAAGAAGCACTTTTGAAGCATTCTTCTTAGATATAATCAAAGAACTTTAAATTTTACACTCCTTCTATGATAAATTACAGCTGCTATGTGAGCGCAACAGTTTTAAAAAGCTATAAAAATATTAGGCCGACGCGTAAAGGTTACATCGCCCGTAATATATATTTTTTTAATTCAACAACACTGGTTGTCACTATCAGTACCAGCCTGATAGCAGCCTGCCGCGCAAATCATATGTGCAGTATGGAACATATTAGTACTTTTGAGTAAAACGCGCTCAAAGTTTCGAATTTTAATCGTAAAATATAAAGTTTTGAAAGACTTAAGCTTGCATTTCTTATGGATAGGGGGGCGGGGAATTCATTTTAATCGTAAAAAAATTAAAAATAGTTTAATTAAATGCTCTAAAGTTTAAAAAACATGTAATGACTAGGACTACCATCTACATTTTATTGTTATAGTTTTCATATAAACGCAATAAAGAACTACCTTACTGCGCTTTTAAATTGCCATTTCTGTACTTACTGCGTTAATGATAATGAAATTGTTTTCGTGATTTAAATAACATTATAAGAATTATATTTTTAATTATTTATTACACTGAAATGAAACATGTATTGGAAAAAACAAAGTTGAAAAACATTTAATGAACTTAAATGAATACTAATCTACTGTTTCGTAATCGTAATAAATCACATGTGTTTTCAATTCAAAACTGGCGCCACGCGCGACGCTTAACATTTCATTAATATGGTGGAAATATCGACCAATAGCAGAGTTGGAAACACTCATACGCTTCGTCCAATCAACATCGACGTCTTCGACACGCGCGCCACCTGCCGTGTGTGTTGTGAGAGAGGTTCCGTCTTCCGGTGGTCGCCGATCCATCACCGGCTTTTCCCAAAAAATTTAACAAAGTTATAAAACCTTATTTCGCGTGTGGACTAATAAAATCTGTGTAGTGTGCTACATAAAATAAATAACTTTCATTTATAACATCGTCTCAGCTGGCTAGCTTATCTGAGCTGGTCCACGTCCTCGAGGAGCTAAGTTCCTGCAGGATCTGTGTTCACCAGGATTACAGCGTACGTGGTTAAAGGTCAGTGGTATTTCAACCATCTTGGTGTATGTCAAGCGTTGCGGCTTTTCACATTTTCAAAATCGCATGCCGCCCCCAAATGTGCGTCGGTTCACTTCGATCATCGCACATTTTTTTGGTGCCGAAACCCGGGAAGAAAAGCACAATCTCATAAAATACGGCTTCATTCCCATTCAGATATTAGTTTCCTACGTTATTTTACGTATATTTCATTTTAAAATTGCATAATTTCAATAATCTTCATGGATTAAAAATCGTTCTCGTTATACCAAAAATACCTACCTTCCGCCATTACGAATTTGTTCAAGTTCTCATTATTCTATTGAATGCATATGAATATTAAGTTAAAAATTACATTAATTTCAACAAATACCTAGCTCTTGTAGAATAACATTCGTGAATAAATTCATTTGTTTCGTAAATTCAACGACTGATATAATCCGACCGAAATTGGTAGGTTATTGATTTTCATCCTTTCTTGTAGCGCACACGCACCTATTTAATTTAGTCGCGTAACATTCTTTCCCTTGCCGTCGCGTCGTCGTCGTACTTGCGTGCTGTTCCGTCCGAGCGCAGGGACTAGTTTGTTTCGTACTACCTACTCACTAACTACTAATTCGTGCTTTGTTGTAAATTGCGGGATATTTAGCGTTTAATTTCTTTATAAATCGTCGTAAACGTTATATATTCTGATCTCTCATACTCGTCTCACGCGTAAAATAAGTAATTTGCTTATTATTTACCCATACAAACAGGTGTAAGTGTAAAAACTAACATAGAAAACAAAGTTTGGTTTGTTCGCGCCTAGGTAATATTTCTTCGATTGTTAAATCGACCCTACGTTCATTACCTAAGGTTCAAATTGTTTTTACTGCATTATCGTTCTTATTCTCTGGAGTACAAAACATAATTCTTACCACTTTGTTTACTTCTAAGGTATAGGAGGTTTGTTATTACATACATATTGACGGTTTGTTGGTAAATAGTAAGACGTTCGTATTAATTTCGTGTTGTAAGTACCTACTTAGGCTTTCGCCGTTTTTTCGTCGTCCTAACTTGTAAAGTTAGGTTCTCACGTACGATAGGTAAGTAACAACATTATAAATTGATTTCGCATAAAGTCTAGCTAGCTAGAATAGTAGCTAATCGACTTTAGAACAGTTTTTTTGTTGTTGACCTATTAATTCTTTTCACTTAAGTGTTGTACAGATAAATTCGGTACATTCGCGTAATACGTCCTACATTTATTCGATACGGAACTGAATTCTCGCGCTATATTTTAGTGTACCTCAATCAGTAGGTAATTTTATTCTCATATAGTGCCTATTCGCCTTCAGTTCATTCACCTACGCAGGTACGTAGTACTAGTTTAGACTCGGTGTTATCGTGCTATACAATAATTCGTGCATTTTTTCTCTTGTATAATACTTAATACGTGTCCGTCCAGTCTAAAGTAATCGGGCGCGCTGTATGCGTCATCGCGCTCACTTTCCTTGCGGGGTAAGCAGTCTTATAAATTAATACGTGTTTATTCTGCGTAGGTAAAAGTGTTTATCGGTTTTTATAACTGTGTTTCTCATCGTGTATCTTTGTGAATCGCCATATTCGTGTTTATTTATCTTACACTCTAGTGTAAACATTGATTTAGTTTTACTTGTGTTTTAGGTATTAATGTTATTTTAAAAATGGCATACCTAACAAAGCGAAAGACTAAGATTGATTCTAAACGTAAATCGTTTTCAAAGTCCCCTGAGGATGAAGCCTCGGTTACTTCTCGCGACTTACCTATTTTACGTCGCAAACGTACCCTCGCATTAAATCGATTAAAAAAGATTTTAGACGCTGGTTATTTCGCCAAGACTGATGCTACAAAGTTAGACTTCTTTCTTGCTCATTTCTCCACTATGCAAAGAAATTGTAAAAATTTCGAGGAGGCACATTTTGATATTTTATCATTAATTGACGATGACGCTGAAGAAGCAGAAGACGAAGTCCGTACAACATTCGATGATATTTACATTCAAATCATGACCATGCATAGGCAGTTAAATTCCCACACTGAACAAGATATTGAAACCGATCAAAATCGTTCTTGTGTTTCTAACGTCAAGCTGCCTAAAATTAATATTCCCACATTTTCAGGAGTCATAAAAGAGTGGCCTAAATTCTACGATTTATTCAATTCGTTAATTCATGATAATAAATCCTTCTCAGATTCCGAGCGTATGCACTTTCTTATCTCGAGTTTATCCGGTGATGCTCTTGCGCTCATTCGTACCTATCCCGCGCAAGGCTCTTTCTATAGTGAGGCGTACAAAACTCTAACCACGCGATATCAAAATACACGTGAGTTGGCGTTTACGTGCTGGAAGGAAATACTTGAAATTAATTTAAAATCAAGCTCACCTCTTGATTTTCGTCGTTCTCTCGATTTAGTCGTAGAAAATTTAACAATTTTGAAGGGTCTTGGTTTACCAACAAAAGAGTGGGATTTCATCGTGTGTTATCATCTTCTTTCAAAACTTGATTCGCCGACACGCTGTGCTTTTGAGCGACAGAACACTTCTTCAGAACTGCCAAAGTATGACGATTTATTAAAGTTTTTGTACTCGAAATGTGACGCTCTCGTAAGGGACACGCACTTTTCATCGCAAAATCGTGCCCCAACTTCTTCTTTCTCAGCTCGCCCTCAAGAGAAGTCACAAACTCAATCGAAAGTTATTGACAATAAACTGTCTAAAACTAAACACGCTTCTGTATTCTTCTCCAACGCGAATGAATTAAAACCGCGGGCTCAAGCCGTTAATACGTCGCCTTCACCGGCTAAGTCCACGCCGCCGCCGCCGCCGCCGCCGCCGCCGCGGCCAGCTATTGAAGCATCAACATCTGCGCCTGTTTTCAAGTGTTCATTTTGTTCAGACAATCATTCTATCAACCAATGTAAACGGTTTGAACAAATATCGGTTGCTGATCGAATTACTCACGCGAAGAATCAGCGCTGGTGTTTTAATTGTCTGAAGTCTTCACATAATCTTAAAGATTGTAAGTCAATTTTTAAGTGTCAAAAATGTCGTCAACGTCATCACACGCTTCTGCATCTAGATGAAACCGAAGCTCCGCCGCCGCCTACCCCTTCTCCTCGAACCGTTAAGGGTAGTCGGGCTGAGAATCAAGTCAATGTACTTACCAATCTAGGTGACAGTTCCGTCGTGCTTCTCTCGACTGCTATTGTTCAAGTTCGTGATTCGTCGGGCAACTTTCAAACGTTACGCGCCCTCATCGACTCAGGAAGCCAAGCGCACTTCATCACTGAACGTGCTGCTAAGCGACTCGGTGCTTTACGTTATTTAACTTCTCGCCGTGTTCGTGGTTTAGGCCAATCTTCTTCTGCTGTTACAGGTACAGTCAAGATTGAGGTAGGTGCCCATGGCCAGAGTCTTTTTACCGTTGACGCGCTCACCTTGCCTAGCATTTGTGGTAAGATGCCATCGACCCGCATTGATAAGTCTGCGTTCCATCATTTGAAAAATCTTTCATTAGCTGATCCGAACTTTAACAAACCTGGACCTATCGATCTTCTTCTCGGTGCGGAGATCTTCGCCTCGTTACTTCAACCTGGCAGCGTAGGTGGAGGATCGAAGCAACCTTCAGCGATTAACTCCGTTTTTGGATGGATCCTGCTCGGGAGTGTAGGCTGTGAAGAGGAGAAGAATGTCCAGTCCTTTTTTATAAAAGAAGATGATCTTCTTCATGAAGAAGTCAAACGTTTATGGGAATTAGAATCATTCGAAACTACTACGCGGCTAACTCCAGACGAAGAACGATGTGAGGAAATCTTCGCAACTCAACACTTTCGCAACCCTACTGGGCGTTATGTGGTTCCTTTGCCTTTCAAAGAAGACAAGAAGGATTCTTTATTTCCAGGGTCTCGCGACATCGCATTGCGTTGCTTTCATTCTATCGAACGCAAACTTATTAAAAATCCGGATCTACAAAAACAGTACAACAACTTCATGAAGGATTACGTAGACAGTGGGCACATGAGTCTTGTTTCAGGTCACGAGCTCAACGAAGGAAGATACTACATTCCGCATCATTGCGTCGAGCGTCCTGATGCAGCTTCAACGAAGCTCCGCGTTGTCTTCAATGCGTCGTCTAAAGATGCTAGGGGAACTTCTCTTAATGATACGCTTCTAATCGGCCCCAAGCTTCAAGCGAACATTGTCGAAATTCTCCTCAACTTTCGTGTCCATTTTGTGGTATTCACAGCTGATATGCGACAAATGTACCGAATGATCGAGATGCATGACGCTGATCGCGACTACCAGCGCATATTTTGGCGCTTCGATCCAGCCCAACCTATTCAAGAATATCGGCTTAACACCGTAACTTACGGCGTGTCTTCCGCTCCTTTTCTCGCATGCCGTACTATCAAGCAGCTGATTGTGGATGAGGGTAGTGACCTTCCATTGGCTAGTAAGGTTTTATCCTCAAACGTTTATATCGATGATATTGTAACCGGTTTTAACGACTTTGACGACGGTCTTCAGGCTAAAACGGAAATTATTGAGTTACTTAAAAGAGGTAATTTTGATCTACGAAAATGGGCAAGCAACCATCCGAGGCTTCTAGCAGATTTGCCCTCTGATCATTGTTTAGTTGCTCCTGTCACTTTAGACGCGAAGGATGACCCTATCCTGAAGGTATTGGGCTTGAAATGGGATCCGCACAGTGACTGCTTCTTTTTTACAGTTACTCCACAGCAGAGGAAATGCACCAAGCGACACATTCTCAGCGAACTTGCGCGTATATTCGATCCCTTGGGTTTCCTCTCTCCGCTTACGATCGTACCTAAAGTTTTGGTCCAGCGCCTCTGGCTCCTCGATGTGGGCTGGGATGAAGATCCGCCTAAAGACGTAGTGAACTTCTGGAACCGCTATCTCGAACAACTTCCGCTTCTGCAGACCATACGAATCCCTCGCTGTGTATCTATAAAAAATATCAAAACATGTGAATTACATGGTTTTTCGGACAGTTCTGAGACCGGCTATGGTGCTGTGATATACTTACGAACAATAGACGTCAACGACGATGTACAAGTCTTCTTCGTATGTTCTAAAGGTCGTGTTGCTCCTACAAAATCGACGTCGTTGCCCCGTCTTGAGCTATGCGCAGCAGTCCTTCTTTCTGACCTGTTGAAGCTCGTCAAAGAATTATACTTACCTGTTTTTCCGTGCACTGGTGTCTTCGCTTGGTCGGACTCCACCGTCGTCCTTGCGTGGCTTCGTTCTCACCCTTCTCGTTGGAAGGCCTTCGTCGCGAACCGCGTAGGTCATATACATGATGTCCTTCCAGGTGCTCGTTGGAAACACGTTGCATCCGAAGATAACCCCGCTGACGTCGTTTCGCGTGGCCAGCTTCCGTCAGCTTTAGCCAACAATCGTTTATGGTGGGCGGGCCCGACGTGGCTTTCCCAGCCTACTTCTTCTTGGCCTTGTTGTGACGAAAAGCCGGATCAGATTGCACTGGAAAATGAGGCAAAGAGTCCTCATACGTTGTTCACTCAAAGTGACACTTCAATTTTATTTATTGACGCTTTACTCGAACGCTATTCGTCCATCGATAAAATCCAACGCCTTGTGTGTGTGTGGATGAAATTCGTTGAATTCCTTCGCCATAAGCGTACTCGCTGCTCTGAAGCTGTACCCAATCGGGCAGAGCTTCACAACGCGCTCATGGTTATCGTAAAACACGTTCAATCTCGTCAATTCGCGACCGAGATTCATCAATTGCAATCAGGAATTCTTCTTTCAAAACAGATGCGCAAACTTAACCCGTTTATCGATAAACAGGGAGTTCTCAGGGTGGGCGGTCGTTTGTCCAGATCGGGTCTTGAGTTTGAACACAAGCACCCAGCTCTGCTCCCTCGCGAGTCTAAGCTCACTTACATGATTATTGAATCATTTCATCGTAAAAACTGCCATGCAGGTCTTAATACTATGCAATATCTTTTGACACAACAATTCTGGATTATGTCTTCAAAACGGGCTATTCGTCATTGTTTGTCAAAATGCTTGCAGTGCTATAAATTGCACCCTACTCCTCTCGAACCGTTCATGAGCGATCTACCAGCCGTTCGCGTAAATCAAGTAAAGCCATTCTCGGTCGTCGGTACAGACTATGGTGGTCCGTTCCGTATAAAACTCGGCAAACATCGCGGTGCTAAAATTGGTAAGGCGTATCTTTGCCTGTTCGTGTGCCTTAGCACAAAGGCTTTGCACCTTGAAACGGTTTCGGACCTCTCATCCGAGGCTTTTCTTGCCGCGCTCCGTCGGTTTGTTGGTCGCCGTGGTAGAGTCAGTATTATCCACTCCGATTGCGGTACTAATTACGTAGGCGCGAGCAACCAACTTCATTCACTCATGCAATCCGCTGCTCACTGTGAGAACATCACATTTCGTTTTAATCCGCCTTCGAGTCCTCATTTTGGAGGAGTATGGGAGATTCAGATAAAATCCGTTAAATCGCACTTGTATCGTATTATAGGTGAACAAGTTCTTACTTTTGAAGAGTTATCTACTTTATTCGTTCAAATCGAGTCCATGCTTAATTCGCGTCCCCTCTGTCCATTGAGTTCGGACCCTAACGACCTGTTTGTACTCACCCCAGGTCACTTCTTGACTTTGGAGCCGTTAACGACCGTTCCGGATGAGGATCTAACCTCGGTTAATATCAATCGTCTCGGTCGTTGGCAGCTTATACAGCGCTTTCAGCAGGTTTTTTGGAATCGGTGGAGGCAAGAATACCTTCAAACCCTGACTCAGCGGGCAAAGTGGACTAAGCATTCGAAACCGTTAAACGTCGGATCCGTCGTCATTCTAAAAATCGATAATGCTGTTCCGTTGCATTGGCCTTTAGCACGCGTTGAACAACTTCATACTAGCCCGGACGGAATAGTCCGTATTGCTACGGTTCGCACAATAGATGGATCTCGACTCACTAGACCATTAGTTAAGTTGTGCCCCTTACCTAATCAAACTGAATAATTCGTAACCGACTTGGCTTTTAATTTTTTTAAGTTAAAGTATATTCATATCTTTTAATTTTTTTAAGTTAAAGTATATTCATATGCATTCTAGTTTAGGTTAAGGATAGTTTAAATCTTAAGTTTAAAAAAGTAAAATAAAATACGCAAGTGTATTTTGGTGGGCGGAATGTTTCGTAATCGTAATAAATCACATGTGTTTTCAATTCAAAACTGGCGCCACGCGCGACGCTTAACATTTCATTAATATGGTGGAAATATCGACCAATAGCAGAGTTGGAAACACTCATACGCTTCGTCCAATCAACATCGACGTCTTCGACACGCGCGCCACCTGCCGTGTGTGTTGTGAGAGAGGTTCCGTCTTCCGGTGGTCGCCGATCCATCACCGGCTTTTCCCAAAAAATTTAACAAAGTTATAAAACCTTATTTCGCGTGTGGACTAATAAAATCTGTGTAGTGTGCTACATAAAATAAATAACTTTCATTTATAACATCGTCTCAGCTGGCTAGCTTATCTGAGCTGGTCCACGTCCTCGAGGAGCTAAGTTCCTGCAGGATCTGTGTTCACCAGGATTACAGCGTACGTGGTTAAAGGTCAGTGGTATTTCAACCATCTTGGTGTATGTCAAGCGTTGCGGCTTTTCACATTTTCAAAATCGCATGCCGCCCCCAAATGTGCGTCGGTTCACTTCGATCATCGCACATCTACGAACAAACTATCTTCATCACTATGATCTTCATCATTATTGGTTGGCAGATTCATCCAAAACGTTCTCCTGTTTTCTGGCATGAGCGGTACTAATTTTTTAAAAATATTTTCCTTTCTGCTTTTAGTGATTCCTTTTAAGGATTTTTTATTATTTACTTCGGGAAATTTGCATGATTTTACTATTTTCAGGGGAAGAAAATCCAAAGTGGCTTGTATCTGCTCACTAGAGCTATATTCTAAGAAAAAATTGCCTCTCTGTGCTTTAACACACACAATGTTTTTTAAATAACATCGAGGCGTTATTTTGCGGACTTTTATTTGGGAAGAAAAGTCTTTATATTCGTAGAAATCATCAATTGTCATTATCTTGACTTCGTTTTTCTTAGAATTAGACTGCTGAACAGCAGATACAAAATCGTCAAAGTCGTAAACTTTGTTTTTGCGTTTCAGGGACAATTCAACCTGATGATGAAAACTGTCAGCGCTCATGAAGGAATGTCCAGGCTCAAAATATTTTATCGTTATTGTTTCAGCTGAAATTAAGTCGCTGTTAATGATGTTAACGAGAAATGAAAATAATGCCCAGTTTTTATTTTGCGATGAGCAATTATCAGCCCAAAGTACAAAGTCTTTAGCTTCTCGGTTATGAATAAAAAATGCCCGGAAAGTAGATATTATATCCTCTTGGTTCCGACCGGCGATTGTTTCTGGCCAAACTATTGCAAGTGGAAGATTTTTTCCTGAAGTTGTTCCCAATGGGACAAATGTTTCATTAAAGACGATCACGCGCGGGCAGAATATGGCAGCTTTGAATTGGTCAATACGTGGCAACATGATCACTTTCTGCAAATCTACTGAACAATAAACAATTTCATCATTCGATTTCTTAGATTTTTCGACATCACGCTGATAATCCGCTCGAGAAGTCTTATATCTTTCATGATGTATTTGTTATGTGTAACAAACTTCACATTCTTTATCAGGATTAAGGACATGGTTTTTATTATGCTGGTGAAAATAAGCACATTGTTCGCATTCTTCGTGACCTAGATTTGCAAATGAAATATTTAAATCATCTCTTACGATTTTCCTGTAATATTCTGAGGATATTTGGATATTGGGATATTCATTACAAAAATCTCTGTACATAGAAGCTATGTTTACGTCGCTGGGCAGGTACAATCGATTGGGAGCATGCTCTCGCCTATAATGTAAAATAGATGGTTGATATTTCAGAATATGTTGCTTTATAATTTCTCTGTCTATTTTGTTTTCCCTTTTCCTCTTAGAACTGTTTGTTGATCAATCGGTTTTCTTACAGCCTGCAAAACCCTTCGATCATTTTTTAGATTAAAACCTAAAGTAGCAAGAAAGAAATATTTACACACTTCAATTCTTTGGTCGTCTTCTGAAACGAGATGGTAAGCGTGAGTAACTTTTCTCTTTAGAATGTTCTTTGTACTAGTTTTTCTTCGCTATACTTGCAATACGTCTACCAATCCCTTTATAAATAATCCTTGCGACTCCCAATTCAATTTTCTGAAACAGCTACGAATATTTTTTCTATACTCCTCATCAAATTTCTCTGAACAATTTTTATTGCAAGAGCAGGGTGGTTTTATGGCAAATTTTTCATCGTTCAACCTTTCACGCTTTTTTGTTCTTGTCTCCAAACTCTCTTCGTGCAGTTTTCTCTTCCTTAAATTTCCATCTTTGGTTAGTGCAGGACCTTCTGCTACTAAGTTAGTGCTGTAAGGTTTGTGTTGAGAACATTTGTTATCCGATTTTAAGTGTCTAGTACCCAAATCTTTTTTTCTCTCCTCCATATTTAATGTAACACTTGCATATATTACATTTAATCCTAGCACAAGGCAAAGCAAATAAACATAAACAACTTTTTGTCACGGTGAAAACGATAACTGTGTCAAGGTCAAAGGATAGTAAGCAACTGCGAAAAAAATACGATGGGAATCACCTGGCCTACCCGCGTTATTCATCTCGCTTTAACTAGTTAAATTATTCTAATTATCTTTCCTTCTTGCACACGCCTACTACCTGCAACGCGCACCCACACAACTACACGGACATAATGTTTGTTAATACGCGCTAAAAATCTAAAACACAGATAATAAAAATCAACACACAAACAAAATAAATGCATTCGCGCGCGCGGTAAGCGCGATACCCGCAAATCACACAGAAAAGCAATTTGTAAAAAATTACAAATGTTATGCACATGCAGCTTATGCTATCAGTTATCACTGTGTTTATATTATGACCCTACTTACTTTACTATTGATAATTCCTTAGAATAAGCGCTGTAAATGTACTTACTGCAAATATGATATGTAAATCCACTGCATTATCTCTAAATATTCGTTATTATAAATGCAGTAAAGTCCTACTCTACGTACTTACTGCACATATGTTATGCATCACAAGAATTATTTAAGAGCTGTTTAATACAAATTTGCAGCAAGTGCATTTACTGCAGTAATATTTACTGGTCGTAAAAAAAACTCGAGCCATACTGCGGTTATGATTTTTGGATTTCACCCTTATCAGGGAGATATTAAAAAACGTGTCTTTGATTCTTATATAGAACTTACTGCAAGCATTTCGCGCCTATTCTCAACTCTTTTGGCGCGAAAATGCGACTTACTGCGTTCATGATTTGTGCGGCAGCAGTTATAAAGTGAGTACGCTCAAGAGTTACTTTTGAGTATAGGTATTTTGTTATCTATCATGGTTGCGATTGTGTAGGGTGCATCGGCGTCTTTTGTACTTAAAATTCTGAGAAAAGATAATTATTCCGTGTAGTCTTGTTAATGTTTCGGTTCTGTCAGTCAGTCTTTCGTTTTCGTGCACAGTGGCTACCCTCTTTTTGGACTCTGATCCTGCTTTTTTTTTAAATACCTGTATTTTTTACTTAGCTATGTTTTTTCTGTTAATAGCATATTTTGTAAATTTTTTCTAATTATAATTCTAAACGGTCGATCTGTTAATTTTAATATGACATCTGCATATTTTCATATAATATTATAATCTGTACATTGATAGTATCAAATAAATAATTTTATTCTGTGATACTTCACAGAATGTGTATGTTGGTTATTTCCAATAACAAAATATCGTCAATACCGATTGTAATACGGAATTTAACAAAGTACTAAATAATTTTTTTTTTCGTAACTAATTACGAAAATAATAAATTTCAAATAGATAGGCATCTTTGTAAGTAAATATAAGAAATGAAAAGGTTTGATTGAAATACTAGATACTAGACAAAGTCAACCATTACACTACGGGACATCGCTATTTACGTCACAATGACATCCTTCAAAAGTCGCTTCATATCGTGGCCCGACTTTAAGCTTCGATAAGATTCAACGCTTTCTAATAACTTTCTTGTTGAAGAAAGCGCGGGAAACTTCGTAAGAGTAGCCTGATTATTGCTTTTGGGAATTTTAAAATTACTTTTATAGTTTAAAAAGTGGAGGAAAGTGTGGTATTGTATATATTATCTAGTATTTAATTTAGTGTGTAAATTTTAATTTGTGTATATTTTTCTCCCGTTTAGGTAAGTTTTTTTACATAATATTTTCACTATAACTTTCCTTGTATGAACGAACCCCCGATGAAAATCGGGGGGGTCCAGGCATCTTTAGCCTGAATCTCCCCGTGGGGTCTTCTGTTTCTGTAGTATCCAATAACGATGATAGTAAAATGGACACAGACGGCTCAGTTTCGTCTAAAACAGGCGAGACTGGAAGGAAACGTACGAGCTATATAAGAATTTGTCGGCATTGTACAAAGCGCAGAAAGAAGAAAGTCCCTGGTATGCCGAATAGTAACGCGAATTATTGCCAGTGCGAAGAAGATAATGAATCAGATAATTCAATACTTTTAAAGAAAGTAACACCTGACCTCATCTAACTCAAAACACATCTACAGATGTGAATAACGACAAATCTCACCATTCAAATACTACTACTAATCATCAGACAACGACTGAACACACTTCTCATTCCACATCACAATCCGAGACTCGCCAGGTCGGTCGAAATGAATATCTTCAATCAGATGCTTCTCCTTACATAATTCATGTTCAGCGTTTAGTAAACTCACCTAATGACGGAACAATACTGCATCCTATTGCTTTCGGAAACTTTCTTAAAAAGAACAACATTCAAAACATAGTACCCGGTAGTGTCAAAAAAATTGGAAGAAATCGATGCGCAGTGGCATTTTCAAATATCAAAGACGCAAATGATTTTTTACGGAGTTACCTGTTACATAAAAATAATTTCAAGGCATTTATTCCTACTTTTAATATCACCAGAATAGGGCTAGTCCGAGGAATACCTACAGATTGGAGTGAAGACGAGATTTTGACCAATATTTCTACATCTATTGGTTGCGGAAAAATATTGAAAGTGAGGCGTTTAAACTACAAAGTACAAGTAAACGGTTCAACTTCATGGAAGCCGTCTCAATCTCTGGTCATCACGTTTGACGGCCAAGTTTTACCTAAAAGGATTTTTATTTGCTATAATGCTCTGCCTGTAGATATTTACATATACCCAACCATACAGTGCTTTAGATGTTGCAATTATGGGCATACTAAAACTCTATGTCGTTCGTCGTTGCCTAGATGTTATAAATGTGGTGCAGGTCATTTTGGTGAGTCGTGTTCAAAAGATGAAGACTCTGCTTTTTGTATAATGTGCAGTGGCTTCCATTTTGCTACTAGTAAAATATGCCCAGAATTTTCACGCCAAAAAGAGATCAAATCGAAAATGGCTCACAGCTGCATTTCATATGCAGCAAGTAAGCATAGCTAGTAAGTTGCTCCCACCTGCATCGAAATCTTACGCTGACGTCTTAAATTCCAAATCTCGAGGGTTTACTGGTAAAACCAGTTACTTGCATTTTATTCCGACTTAAGATAACTGCTTTCAAAAGTTTGAAAAATCATAACTAATTGTAGGTACTTCCTACAACGTTGGTAATAATATTGAGTGATAGGTTGATTAATTAGATCTACCCTTTGATGAAAAAAGTATATGTTTTTTCTTTATTATTAGAGGTAAATTAAAAAACTTTGCAGAAGGTCATGCACTTAACCGGTTTTACTTGTATATCTTTAAATTGCCTTTTTACCGTGTTTAAAAGACTTTCTTTAATATTCTTGTGTGTTATACAATTTTTGAAATTTATAGAAACTATTATCAATTACTACATACTTAAAAAGTGTAGTATACTTTACGTTATGAGAAAAAATATAAAAACGTAATTGGTTTTACCAGAATGGTTCAGTAAATAGACATAATCTGTAAACCAACTAAAACAATAGTCAACGTATTAAATCAGTTTTATAAGCATAATAATTGTTCAGAGTTACAAAAAAAAAAAAAAATTAAAATTTATTTAATGGGATTCTGAGTCGGAGTCCTCTGCAGCAAGATCTGGAACTCTATCTACAAGTTGGTTGTTGGTTGGTAAACTTTCAATCCATGCATGAATCTCATCAGGAATTATTCCTTTTTGACATAGCTTCACGAGATCTTTCTTTTTTTCCTTAATTCAATTAAGGAAAACTTTACTTTTAACAATATAACCTCAAATGTTTTTTTTTATAAAAAACTTACCGATTTGTTCAAACTTCACTGAACTGGCAAGGTTTACGATACCACAATATCTATTTTAATTGCTTGTCTTGGCTAAGTCTTTAACTTCTATAAAATCTAATAAATTCCTAGTTCATAGAGAACGCGTCCATCACTAACACTCTAGTGTGCCAGAGAATGTGAAACAAGCAAGGGCATGTAGAATATAGGCTATAACATGGATCTTGCTTTCTGCAGCGCGAATATAAGACCACAATGTACCAAACAACTGTGCTCTCCAATACCCAGAACACAGCATCGGCCTGTAGTGATTCAGGTGGTGGCTACCGTGAGACCTTTACAGGTCCCATTCAGAAGAAGGTTCAACTTTGCCAAAGCCGGCTGGACCAGTTTCTCTGAAAAAGTGGACCAACAGCTTCTCGATCTACCGCCTGAACCTCAAAACTACGATGGGTTTGTAAAGGTCATCTGGTCAGTATCCCGCCGTACCATACCCAGAGGCTGTCGCACTTCATACGTCCCAGGCTTGACAACAGAAGCCTCTACCCTACTTACACAATATGAGGCACTCTTTGCAGAAGACCCCTTCTCTGAACAGACCATCTCGATCGGAGAAGAGCTTCTTAGTCTGGTAGGCGACAGCAGGCAGAAAAAGTGGATGAATACCGTCACGACTATTGATATGACGCACAATAGCAAGAAAGAGTGGTCTACAATACAAAAACTGACAAATGACTCGCCCCCTCCATCACTGCCGGGCCAAACCACAGCCAATCAAGTAGCCCACCAGCTTATACTTAATGGAAAGCCTACTGGAAGACTCCTCAAAACACTAAAATCAGCCCAACATACGAAACAGACATGCAACAACATCAGCATGCCTTTCACACTCACTGATATCATCACTAGCATAAAAGCACTCAAAAACGGCAAAGCTGCTGGCTTGGATGATATCACAGTCGAACAGTTGAAACACCTGGGACCAGGGGCTATATCCTGGTTGCTAAGTTTATTTAACGCGTGCATGGCATCAGCGAAGATTCCGAAATTGTGGAGGAAGTCAAAAATTGTGGCCTTACTAAAACTAGGGAAATCTCCATCTGACCCTAAGAGCTACAGACCAATTTCTCTCCTGTGTCATACATTCAAGCTTTTCGAGCGACTTATACTCAACCGACTCACAGTGACCATTGACCCCACTCTCATCCCAGAACAGGCTGGATTCCGGCCGGGAAAATCATGCACCAGTCAGGTGCTTAACCTCACCCAATTCATTGAGGACGGATTTGAACGGGGCATGGTCACAGGTGCTGTGTTTGTTGACCTCTCAGCAGCTTATGACACAGTGAATATAAAAAAAATGCTGTCTAAAGTATCGAGTGCCACAAACGATCCCACTTTCGTGTCACTGTTAAGTGAGTTTCTTCGTAACCACCGCTTCTGCGTCCACTTACACGGAAAGAAGAGCAGATGGCGCTGTCAGAAAAACGGCCTTCCCCAAGGAAGCGTCCTGGCACCACTTTTATTCAACGTCTACACAAATGATCAGCCCCACTACCCTAACACTCGGCGATATATCTATGCCGATGATCTTGCACTATCTTGCCAAGATAAGACCTTCGAAAATGTGGAAAGTACACTGAACCTTGCCTTGGAAAACCTTCATGAATACTATGAGCATAACGCTCTAAGGCCCAATCCAAGCAAAACCCAATCGTGTGCTTTCCACCTACGTAACCGGGAGGCAAACAGGGAGCTGAACATTTCCTGGAAAGGCGTCGCCATCCAACACTGTAAGTTTCCTAGATACCTGGGAGTGACACTGGACCGCTCTTTGACTTACAAGACCCACTGCAAAAACACAAAACAAAAAGTTAGTTCCCGCAATAACCTACTGCGCCGTCTCTCCTCCACCAACTGGGGAGCAAACCCAACGGTTAGGCGCTCTGTGTTTCTCAGCAGGAGAGTACGCGTGTCCAGTGTGGGCTAGGTCAGCACATACCAGAGAGGTGGACGCAGAGCTGAACGACACCTGCCGCATAGTGACTGGCTGTCTTAAACCAACCCCGGTCGGTATGCTGTTTCTTCTTGCGGGAATAGCTCCACCCAGAGTCCGTAGAGAGGTGACATGTTCGCTTGAAAAACAAAAACAGGAAAGTGACCCGAGACACCCACTCTACGGGCTCTCCCCCACCGCAGGTCGGTTGCGAAGCCGCAAAAATTTCTTGCGATCTACGCAGCCTACCGACGAAAACCCTACTAACGTGAGGTGCAGGCTTTGGGCAAGCGAGTATCCACATTCACTGTACCCCCCCAACGAAAATCTGCCTCCAGGCTATAAGGAACCTTGGCCAACCTGGAGAAGTCTAAATAGGCTGAGGACCCAGGTTGGCCGAAGCAAAGATAACCTGTGTCGGTGGGGGTACTCAAGTAGCGCAGACGCCAGCTGTGAATGTGGAGAACCCTTGCAAACCATGGTACACCTCACTAACTGTCCCGCGTGCCCGACCACCTGCTCGCGTGAGGACTTACTTGTTTGTAACCAGAGGGCTACCACGGTAGCCGCTTTCTGGGCAAGTAAGATTTTGCCCGTGTTCTTGCCGACTCGAAAGAAGAAGATGTAGAATAATGTTTGTCATTTTGTTTCCACAGGCGCAACAATTAAGAACCGTTAGTTCACTAACTTTGTGCAATAGATCTCAAGTAAAAGCGGTTATAAATACTTAACTAAAGGAAAACAAATATGCATAACGACTACGAACACGTAATCGGTTTATCTTGCTACAGAAATCAAAATAACGTTTGTGATCGGTTTCTGGTAAAACCTATTAGGATTTCATAACCGTTCTGTGAAGTTTACATTTAGAAAAGTGAATGAAAGTCAAACCGGTTATGATACTGTAACATGTTTTTACAGTTGGAAATAAAATTTCGTAACCCAATAAAGGCTTCTTAAACGGTTTTACGTATACGTTTTTTGATTACGCTATGCTGATAGACGGTTGTCACATGAAACATCTACTGGAATAATGGTCCTATCAAATAGTTGGTTTTACTAGACGATTAAGAAAAAAATTCTGCGTCGAAGTACATATTTAACTCATTTTGACAAAAAATTGCAGATAACCGGTTTTACCAGTAAACCCTCGATCTACTGATTTAAACAAATCTTATATTTCTCCCAACACATCAACTTCCCCTGTTCGTACCTCTTACAAAAAAACTGTTTTCCTTAAGCCACGAAACCCTCCTATAAACCAGAGTGGTTATGATCGTGCTGCACACAATTCTCTGCTAAAAGAGCTCGAAATTCCAGCAAGTAAAAATAGTTGTGCTTTAGTGACAAAAGATTCAGAACCCAATGACTCCGTTTTAGATACTATTCTTACTCTAATTTCCACTTTGTTACAGTCCAATATTTTAAAACCGTCCTACGTTGCTCCTATTACAGAACTTTAGAAAATGATTAGCACTTCCCATAATGGATTCGAAAATAATCCAATGGAACTGCAGAAGCATAATTCCCAAAAAAACTGACCTTATCTATTTAATAAATAAATACAACCCCACAGTAATAGCATTGTCGGAGACGTGGTTGAAACCAGGTTATTTATTTAATATTCCTGGTTATTCCTGTCTTCGAGAAGGCAGATTTGATGGGTGTGGCGGTGTAGCCATACTCATTAAAAACTCTGTTCATTTTTGTCAGATTCATCTTTCTCCTTGTGCTTTTAGTGATATAATTAATGTTATTGGTATCAAAATTGATAATATTACAATTTTATCGATTTATCTCTCCCGTTCTTCGCATGCTATCTTGAATGAAGTTAACAATTTATTTGCGAAATTGTCAAGACCATTTTTAGTCTTAGGCGATTTTAATTGTCACCACCAAAGCTGGGGTAGTGATATTTCCAATAGTGATGGTATATATTTAGTTGATATTTTACATGAAAATAATTTATGCGTATTAAACACAGGTGCCCCTACTCGTCGCACGAAACCAAACGAAAACAAAAGTGCAGTAGATCTGTCAATATGTACTCCTAACTTAGCTTCTTCTTTTTCCTGGTTTCCTCACCCCTATACTTACGGAAGTGATCATTTTCCTCTGATTATTTCTTCCCCTATAAGATGCCCTCCCACTCATATTCGCAATCCTCGTCTTAAATATAAACTTGATAATGCTGATTGGGCTACTTTTAAACACCATGTGGAATCCAAAATTTCGGAACTTCCTGAAATTGTTAGGGGAGATGAGACTAATGCATCTTTAGCTTTAGCATCGTGTTTGATAAATGTTGCTGACCTATTATTCCCAGTAAAGAAAAAATCCTCGAGGGCGATTCCTTTCCCGCCGTGGTGGTCTGCTCAGTGTTCAGAAGCTGTGCAGAGAAGAAAAGTCGCTGAAAAAGAATATGCTAAAAACATGTCTGACCAAAATTTAGTAATTCTGAATGATGTTATAAAATCTACTCAGTTATTTTTAAGAGAGAAAAAGCAAGAAGGTTGGAGAGCTTTTTGTGCTTCACTGTCTCCTACCACATGTCCCTCAGAGGTGTGGCGAAGCATTAAACGTTTTAAGTCAGCTTTCAGTGACTTATCTTCTCCTCGTACAATTCCTAATACTGTTATTGATGATTTTCTTGATAAGTTAGCTCCTCCGTCTGTACCAGAAAAAGATTTATTTCCTTCTCCTCAGTTAGTTTTTCCTTCCAATATAAATTCTTTAGATGGTCCTTTCACGATGTATGAGTTGAGAGGTGTACTCTCTAGTGTTAAAGATTCTTCTCCAGGTGAAGACGGTATCCCGTATTCCTTCCTATCCCACCTAGGTGACCGTGCTTTGTCTTATTATCTCGACATAATAAACTCAATATTATTGTCTGGAAATATTCCTCCTTCATGGAAGTCTCAGGAAGTATTACCGATTAAAAAACCCCACAAACCTTTGCACGATGCAGCATCTTTTAGACCTATAGCTTTATCCATTGTTCTCGCTAAAATTGCTGAGCATCTGGTAAAAAATCGACTTGAGTGGTATATTGAACACAATAAATTTTTGGCTAACAGTCAATTTGGATTTCGGAAAGCTAAGTGCACAATGGACAATATTAGCATTTTTACTACAGATATACGCATTGCTTTTTCTTCTAATAAGTCGATTGTAGCAGCTTTTCTAGATATTTCCGCAGCTTACGATAATGTTGTTATTACAATACTTAAAAGTAAATTGTTAAATTTGAAAGTACCCATAGTTTTAGTAAATTTTATCATCAATCTTTTATCTCAGAGGACCATAACTATAAACATAAATGATACCACGAAAGTATCTCGCACTCTTTTTAAAGGCTTACCACAAGGTTCTGTTCTTAGTCCGCTGTTATATAACATCTACACGTATGACTTAGAAATAGCACTTAATAGCTCTGTAAATATTTTACAATACGCCGATGATTTACTTTTATATTCGTCGGATGCTTCTTTAGATCATGCTTGCAACAAATTATCCTCTTCTCTTAACCTGTTGAAGTCTTGGTTGGATTGCAATGGTTTGGAATTATCCACGTCCAAAAGTTCAGTAGTAGTATTTAGCAGACGACGCATACCTCCTTCCATTAATATTACATACAACAGTCTCCCTTTACCGGTTGCCACTAATGCTAAGTTCTTGGGTGTTATCCTCGACAGCAAACTTACTGGAATACCCCATTACGAGTATGTAGTTGCTAGATGTGAACGTTTACTAAATATAGTTAGATGTTTATCTGGGGTATGGTGGGGGGCTCATCCCTTCTCAATGAAACTTTTTTATAATGCCCTCATAAGGTCAGTATTGGATTATGGGACGTTTTTATTGGAGGGTGGCAGTGTAATGGGCACTAAAAAATTAGATGTCATTCAATCAAAAGCATTACGAATTATTACTGGTAGCATGAAATCTAGTCCAGTCAATGCTTTACAAGTGGAGTGTTGTGAACCTCCTCTTCAGCTAAGACGCCAATTCCTTAGTGACAGATTTTTATTTAAGTCAATGCAATTTTTGAATCATCCTCTCCATCAAAAACTTATTGCTCTTCACGAACATGTTGACACATCTCCATATTGGCGCCATAAATCTATACCTTGTCTTGTTAAAAGCTATCGAAAATTTATATCCATTCATTCTCGAATTCATCGTACTTTATCCTTACCTATATTTGAATCTAGTTTAGAAACTTTACTGTATTCCCCTGAAGTACGTTATGACCTTAATGTTTATAAGCATGATGTAGGAGCTAACTTTAATTTCTTATCTCGAATTGACGAAGAAAATTGGCAGAAATGGAATCATATTTTTACTGATGCATCTAAGTCTCCTGGCGGAGAATGTGTTGGAGTTGCTATTTATTATGTTCAATATAAATTGATAGAAAAAATTAAAATGCCCCCTGAGTCCTCAGTTTTTACTGGGGAGTGTTTTGCTCTTTTAAAAGCTGTAGAGTTAATTTTACTGCTAAAACTTGATAAATCTATTATATTCTCGGACTCAAAAAGTGCCCTTCAAACTATTGACAAGTTCCCTTTTAAAATGAAACCGTTTTACCCAGTAGTGTTTGAAATTCGCAGTAAACTTCATGAATGCGTTGTAAGAGGATACTCTGTAATATTTGCTTGGGTTCCCAGTCATTGTGGCATAATGGGGAATGAAAAGGCCGATCAGTTAGCTAAGGAAGCTGTACAAGATGGAGATTTGGTTCCTTTTAAAAATTATTGCCATGATTTGGTTGCTCTGCCCAGGGTCTATCTCCGAGAATCTTGGAATAGTCTATGGGGAGTAAGCAGTCAGTCAAAAGGAAGATTTTACTTCAATGTTCAACCGTCTATTCCTATTAAACCATGGTTTTTCAAAGCTAGGTGCAGTAAAATTGTTACCTCAATTATAACAAGAATGCGTCTGGGACATGTATGCACTCCATCCCACCTTGCGAGACTAGGTATTGTTGATAGTGATATCTGTCAATGTGGTGTTGAGGTTGGTGACTTAGATCATATTTTCTTCGCCTGCTCCCGGTATAATCGTTCTTATTTATATGAATCCCTCCAGTCTCTCCATGTTCCTTTTCCTACCCGAATATCATGCCTTATAATGTATCCTTTATTATATTGCAACATATTATCATCTTTTATTACTTACAATAATATAAAAATTTAATATTATGTATAATACGTATCGTTATATGTTTTTATTGATATCTACTTTATAATTAACCTAACTTTCCTTTTTTCTTGCCTATCCTTTACTTTTTTTCGCGTAGATAAGTTTCCCTAGCTTTAACAATAAAAAACTTGACACTCGCACAAAGTCATTCTAGTGCCATAAAAAAAAAAAAAACTTTTTTTTTTTTTGGACGTCTAAATAGTGATATGTTGCCACAGCAAAGAAAGTTATTGCAGCAGCAGCTTCTACGTCCATTTCGCGGCGGGTTTCACGAACGATTGTGAGTGAGCATCCCGTGAATGTGGAGGGCACGATTTGTGCGGCGTGAATGCGCGCGTAAATTCACGGCACTAATGTGGAGCCGCCATAACAAGAAAAAGGATCTCTCAAGGTCAAAGTGTTCAGTCGAATTTGCTGTCCACTGTACCTTCGAACTTTTAAATCCTACGTGCTAAAACAAAATCTGCTTAGTTGGCAGCACTGTTTGGACCTGAAGGATAAGGTTCTCACCATACCTACCAACCAACGAATAGAAGAGTAACCGTCTAACAAAGCCCGCTAAGACGTGGCACTAACGACGACAGACAGGCAGGCAGATAATGTTGCTGCTGTACATTGAAGTTTACTTTCGACGTTCTTACAAACCGAGTCATATAAAAGATCATTGTACCCATTAAAGCATAATGTAATAATAGCTCAATGATTGTACCGCGTATTCGAATGTCGTATGGTATAGTTTTGTTTCTTTGGTATTCATTTGGTTGGGTTATACTCTTCTATCTAGACTATAGATAATTCGTTGCACCATACACCATACTTGTAAGTACGGTACAATATACCCACCCTACCACTAAATACAGGATAACGAGTTAAATGGGCGAATACTCTCTCCACTATTAATTGCTAGAACTCTGTGAAAGCTGCAATGCAGATTTACTTTTTAACACGTTTTTATTAACTCGCTTTCTTGTCTGTCTGTTTGTTTGTTTGTTTGTTGGTTCGGTCCGAATCTTGCAACCCATTTTTAGAGCACTTGCTGTCGTTCGATTGTGCTGAGATTTGGTACACTTATGTAACCTCGATGACAACGCAATATTATGGTACCATGGAGCTGGTCTGATGATGGAACCCGAAGCTGACCATAGGAACACCTTACATATGCAACATAATCTTGTCATGTTTGGGCTCGTTGGATTTGTCTTGATAAGATCTTTAGTCATACGTAATGTCCAGGATCTCATGATGGAGCCGAAAGGTGGCCATAGGAACTCCTTAAATACACAATATAATCTCGTCGTGTTTGGGCTCGTTGGATTTGTCTCGATGAGATCTTTAGTCATACGTAATGTCCAGGGTCTCATGATGGAGCCGAAAGGTGGCCATAGGAACTCCTTAAATACACAACATATTCTCGTCGTGTTTGGGCTCGTTGGATTTGCCTAGACAAGATCTTTAGTCATATGTGATGACCAGGGTCTGATGATGGAGCCAGAAGGTGGACATGGGAAGACAAAACAAACGAGCCAATAACAACTAGGTTATGTTCTGTATTTGAGGAGTTACCATTTCCATGTTCTGGCTCCATCATCAGACCCTGAACATCACTTATGGTAAAAGGTCAATACCTATAGACAATCAATACAAATAAAACGAGCCCAAAACATAATCTTGTCGTGCTTGGGCTTTTTAGTCTTATCAATTTAGTCCTACGTGATGTTCAGGGTATCTTGCAAAATTTTACTTACGCGGGGCTAAAAAACACAAAATAATTATTAAAGTAAAAAATATTTTTTAACATAGCACATTTTTACCGCACCAAAAAGTATAAAATAATTTTAATTTAGATTTTTATTGGTGTAGTACTCTTGTAGGACTTACGAAAAACGTGGGGTGCATGGAATAGATTTTGAGGCATAATCGTACAAAACTGTGTTTTTCAAAAAACTACAGATATAGAATTATAAGCTTAGCCCTATTATAAAAAAAACATAGACATCTTCTAGGCGCGCGTGGTCCATCTTGCACCATATATAATAATCAATTTCCATCAGCTATAAGTAGCTGAATAATGGTGAAATGCAAGTCTTTCCAATATTGAAAAATACAACAATCCAATTGCACTGCAAGTAATATACCTACTAATAATAACTATTTGTAAATTATGAGAATAAGAAAACATTTATTCATTAAATTAACAATATATTATGTATCAATAAGTAGACATAGACAAGCACAAAGCAAACAGACATGAAAATAAGTAAGACAATGAAAAGGTAACAGCGTCAGTTATGCTGTATATCAGCCATCACCTCATTCTCTACTTCTTAGAATATCTATTCCATGCACCCCACGTTTTTCGTTTTAAGTCCTACAAGAGTACTACACCAATAAAAATCTAAATTAAAATTATTTTATACTTTTTGGTGCGGTAAAAACGTGTTATGTTAAAAAATGTTTTTTTACTTTAATAATTATTTGTTTTTATTATATGTATTTTTTAGTACAACTGTGGTATCCCCACACAAATGTCACAGTGACAGTTTGACTGACAGATGTGGACAGCTGCAATTAGGCTCGGGGACGGGGTAGGTTCGGTCGGTTTTGCGGATAAATTCTTGTTCAAATAGAAAGCGGAGGTCGCGTGAGCCAGACGAGGGGTGCTGGGGATTTATACTCGTGTGCTTAAATTATCCGCGCGTTCAAAATCTTTCGTGTTTCACCAAAAACTGCTCGTCGAAATAATTACCAAGTAACTGTAAATAACATGGCCAATATAGTGAATTTAGTGCTCATATCTTTGTGTTTTCCCTTCGCAAACTCGGATGGAGCGTTAAAATTTTATCAGGAAAAGGTTTTTATAGATTTGTTAAAATTTTAATTGCTTTTCTGGTTCCTACTAAAGTTCCTGCAAGTTTCGGTCGAAGGTCAAAAGTTACTGTGGCGACCTGTTTACTTTCATTTTTTTCATTGTATTGAAAAGTATGGAGATTAGTCTAGTTGTAACTTAATGTTTTTTTTACCTGTTATAAAAAGAAAAAACATTTTCTAACAGTAAACAATTTATTTCTAAATAATATATAAAAGCTCAGAATTGTTCTGAGGTATAAAGCGACAAATGAAATTGTCACCCTAATGACAGAAGCCATTTTATAATATTGAATTGAATGAAAGTAGACATAATTTAAATGAAAAAATATCTATTAAGTAATTTATATTTTATTAGGGTTATCAACTTTACAACTGTTACAAGAGTCAGAAGGTCATCTTTAGGACAAAATTTTTATTTTTTTAAGGATATCATGCATGTATGTGACCTATTTATTAGGAATATATGTAGATATTTTGTTGTATTTAGATTTTATTTTAAATTCTTTTTTCTAGGCTAATTTATTTAGTGCACATCCTTGTGCCCACTCTGTTTTTCACCTTTTCCACCACTGTGGTTGGCTGGAAGAGATCTCTTTTTTTTAGAGATAAACTCACCTTGTAATTAATTTTAATATTACCTTGTAAATGTCAATCTTGATAGCTTTGGCGTCGAAAAGAATAAAAAAATATTTTTGATTTTGATTTTTGATCTTTTTAAGTGTGCAATAAAGGATATATGTATATAAAAAGTTTTCTTATATTTTCCACTATTTTCAGGAATACCATGAAGCGCAGGATTTAACGGACAATGACATTAAAAGCTTGGCTAAGTTGTCCGACATGACCCACTTTAAGAATGTTTTGAAGGAGATCTTGATACCCAGAGTTGTGGGTACGGAAAACCATAAGAAAGTCGGCAACTTCATTATCTCGGAAATGCAACGCCATGGCTGGAACATCGTTGAAGATAAATTTAAAGACAGGACACCAGTATTTGGAAATTTGGAGTTCAGAAATATTATTGCAACATTGAATCCTAATGCAGACCGGTATTTAGTGCTAGGATGCCACTATGATAGCAAATATACGAGGGAGCATACTTTCTTAGGTATGTATTTTATCACTCAATTTTAGATTTTTAAAACCTCCGATAAAATAACTCATCCCCTTTGAAACTTTTCTGATTATTGTTTTTAGTGATTTTTTTGCCCGAGTCTACTAGATAAAGACTGTTATACCCAGGTTACTACAGGATGAGCTCTCACAGGTTAAAATTTTAAAAACTTTTTTATATTATTTCGTTTATTTATTAAGTAAGTAAAATTACTGTATAATGGTAAAATAAGAGTGAAGTTACTTTCTTTTTATTTTTTAGCTATTATGGTTTTTGAACTGAATATTATAAAAAAAAGTTGTTAATGTCGTATGAAGAATTTCGAAGTTGCTATAGTAACCCGGGTACATACATTTATAATTTGATGATCCAATCACAGATGTTACCATACATTAGAAAAAATATAAACTTGGTTGACTCTTCTTTCATGCTGAAATGGAGCAATGGATTGACATAATTTTTAAATAGAAATTTGTTGATAGTTTGGATTTATAAGCTAGTTTTTACAGCGGGAAAAAATCGTATTCCTATAGGAAAATTTAAATCTTTGCGAGATCGGCTAGTAAATTAGATATTTCCTAACAGGCGCAACGGACTCGGCAGTGCCCTGCGCGCAGATGATAAACTTGGCGAAAGTGATGGCTCCTCAATTGGCGAAGCTGAAGAATGCGCGCCTGAGCCTCATGTTCATATTCTTCGATGGAGAAGAAGCCTTCAGACAATGGGGGCCCACCGACTCCATCTATGGCGCCCGCCACCTGGCCGAACATTGGCACAAGCAGCATTATAAAGATGGAGCCAATCATCTGCAGAGAATGGTAAGTGTTCTTTTTCCTTACTCATCTATTTACTATGTATACCAAAGTGGTAATATAGCGGGTGCGGACTTGGAATGGTAAGTACTCTTCGGTCCTATTTTGAAAAGATTACTTATTATTAATTACTTTTTGATTATTAATTATGTAAAGGCTAATGCTACCTTAGTTTTGTTTCTTGGTAAAGTGCACAATTTGTCGCATTGAAATTGTAACTGATATCGCGATAATCCAAAAAGAAACAAAAAAAAAAACAGTTTATTATAGCTGAACACTCAGACTATAATACTAATAGATTGATTAATATTAACGACTAAGAAATTTTGTATTAGTAGGAGCAGGTTTCCCCAAACTAGGCACAGCCTGTATCTTGGGAAACCATAGAAATATCAGAACTGATCCGAGTAATTTATTTTTGTGAAAAGTTTAAAAGTGGTTCAATGTGTGCTGTGGTAGGAAAGAACAATCAGCTTACTTAAACAACAATTTACTTAATAAGATGAAATAGTAATAAGGTGGTAATAAATTCTGTAGATATCTAATGTCTGTAGCCTTTTTATTAAAAGTTAGCAAATTCTGTTGGAGCCACTCAGATATTATTGTCATGCCATACTCAGCCAATTCTCACTAGCAAACAAAATAGCAGTGTCGTCTGCGTAGCAAATTATTTCTGCCGAAGGAATGTATAAGGAGTGGATGTCATTCATATAGATGATGAAAAGAGTGGGGCCAAGGATACTACCTTGCGGGACGCCGAAGCTTGTCAGGTTAGTGCTACTAGTACTACTAGTACCCTTACCAGCTGTCTTATCTCCGTGAGGTAGCTTCTAAACCAAGCCAAGGCCTCACGCACTCCAAGACTTTCAAGACTGCGAAGCAAAATGGAAACCGTGTCGAAGGCCTTGGCAAGGTCAAGAAATACACCAATGCAGTGTTTTTGACTATCGAGGCTAGATTAGACGGGATTAACTAACAAGAAAACAGCGTCCTCTGTCGATTTGCCCCTTCCAAAGCCGAACTGCCTCGAGCTGAGTAACCCAAGTCTCTCCAGAAATAAAACAAGGCGATTATTGACAATTTAAAAAATATACGCTAAGAAGCGAGATGGGACGATAATTAGAGGGTAAAAATATACGCTAAGAAGTGAGATGGGACGATAATTAGAGGGTAATTCTTTCGAACAATCTTTGTAAATCGGAATTACTGCAGCGATTTTCCACTCATCGGGGAAGATCCTATACCGAGGATCAAATTTAAGATGTACGTCAAAGGTGCGATTGTCAATTGTTAAACGGGCTGGTTTCCGCAACTCGACGTCTAAAGCGCCTATTTTGCGTGTGGGTGGGAATGCAGTGTCATTCGAGCCAACCCAACTCCTTCAGGAAGCCCAGCAAGCCCTTAAAGTTACCAGTTAGCCCTGGAAGGTCAAAGGTGCAATAATCGTGTCGCTGATAGCCTTGATTAATTGGTTGCTGAACCCGCAGACCGGGCGCGCTATCATTTTTGAGGTTTTTTATGATTAGATCCACTTCTTCAGGGTCAGTGGGAGACAAGAAGTCGTCTTTGGCCTCCAAATTATTTCTCACTAGCAAACAAAAAAAAAAAGCTCTCCTTCAATAGAAGTACATACACATCTTCATCGCTGGCCCGCGGATTGGTTGACTTCACACCTTTGAATTTCTTGTGTGCAGGTTTCCGCACAATGTTTCGTTCCCAGAGTAGGAACGTCGAATAAACGTACATATGAATTCCAAATTCGAAAACACATTGGTACGAGGTGGGGATCGAACCCGCGTCTCCCGGACGGAAAAAGAAAAATCGAAATATGATCCTTTGTCGTATTGGTCGTGCTAAAAAACATCTATTCAGCCAACGAATTATCTACCTATAATAGTAAATTAGTTGTTTCTAACACGACCATTTCTTAAATTTTTGTTGTAGTACAAAATATGCATGATATCTTATATTGATGTAGATAGATAGATAGATAAAACGTTTATTATGGGTAACAGTACAGGCAGACGATGTACAGATGTACTTTAGTTTTCAAATACTCGTATTATAATCGTCGCTATAATATCAAAATTGCGACGTTCAATTTCTTAAAAATTAAATGATGGGCGACGTAAGAGATTTATTACGTCACTGCTTATCTGCCGCCTCGTGCTAACATAATTTCATACTTTTATCAAAGCCAATTTGTCCGGAAAATCCTGATATAAGTGCATAGATAATGAAAATCAAATATGGCTTTCCGTATGGGTAACTGCCCGTAATACGCCCTAATTTAGGGACGCCTCGGTGGGGTTGCGTAAGATAATGATAACATAGGTAGTGAAGTAGGCCGAACCATACCACACTCACTCAGTTTACCTAGCATCGTTATTTTTTGTAATGGACCTAATCGCTATTTCTTCCAAAGCCAACGAATTATCTATAGTCTAGAAGAGTAACCGTCAAGGGTTTCCTACACTATTCCGAATCCCTATTTATATAGAAATACGTTTCCCGGATGACAGTTAACAGACAGATTAAATTATCGAACGTTTGTTACTCCAACGACCATTTATTCGATGGTTCGTTTTACCGAAAATTGTTTCATCGAGGTTTCAGGGACCCGTTTCATAATGCTACAATTTACAAATTCATTGCGTCGGCGGTATGACAGAGAATAAAAAATTGTTTACAATTTAGATAGTTTAGACTAAATGGCTACGCAATGAACTTCACATAGCATTTGTAACTTGCAAATTAGATAAGTTATACGCCCCCAGAACGACGACATCTTTTTCTATCAAATTGTTAGTTGTTATTTGGTCGCTTTTATATTCAATCAGCGACTGTTCTGTAAAATAACTTTATTACCTAAGAAAAAAGTAAAATTTAAATAAATCTGGGTATGTAATAGAAATAATAAAAAAAAAACCAATATTAATAAAATTATACTTGTGAAATTATAAATATTTGAATGTGGTATGGTATAGTTTTGCTTCTTTGGTATTCATTTGGTGGGGTCAAGTTTGAAGCGTATTACTCTTCTAGAATATATAAATAATTCGTTGTCCAAAGTGAATTTATAGCGGGGGGGGTTTGACCTGACTGTACATTAGGTAAAGAAGAAAAGCAGCTATTATACTTTCCTAATTATCGGACGCTTACCACCAGGGGGCCGTTTCTCGAAGCAACAATTTACTAGTAACAAGTTACAATTTGATATTCATTGTGTAGCTAATTCGCCAAAACTGGAAGCCCTTATCATTTTACCTCATTGTGTACGCAATGTACATCAAATTGTACTTGTAATTTGTAACTTGTAGCTTCGTGAAACGGCCCCAGTCATTGCTGTTGCAGTACTAATTTGCTGTCTCAAGTGCGACCCAAACGCAGCAGCATTAGACAATACATGTATTTCTTATTTTATCACGCAATAAAAAAATTACGGAGATATATTGAGTTGATATAGAGTATGACGCCACGCCGCTTGAGTAAATTTTATACTTAGCTGTGACGTAGTTAGCCCCACTCTCCAACTTCCTTTAATAAGGCACAGGCCCCTCATTTCACACTGTCACGCTCTAATCCTTAATTTAAGTTAGTCTGTCCTTTTTACCTTTTAAAGTTTGAAAAGGGACAGGAGATGGCCATTCTAATTATTAGAGCTGTCAAACATCTAGTTTGAATCTTATGGCCGTATCGGTTGCACAATTTTAGAGAGCATTTAAAACATGCGACTTAAAAATCTCTTACTATAGCTATAGCATAGCTATGCCCTTATTTTAGGTTATCATTCGTTCAAATTATATCATTCGTTCATCACCTCTCTCATTAGTCATAAAAACGAAAAGGATAGCTGGATTTTAAAATCAGAATTAGAGCACGACATCCCGAATCGAGGCCACAGGACAAAATTAGTTATCACCTCTATTTATTAGCTCTAAGATATAACAAGAAAAATGCAACAGAATCGCTTTGCTAGTGCGGTTTAACTAAGTCATCTCTTGTTAATGTGATAAAACAAAAAATCATCAATCATCAACGGCCCGTTACAGTCCACTGCTGGACTATGAGCCTCCTCCACTTAAGTGGAGGGTTTTGCCATAATCTCCACGCTTGGCAGGCGGGTTGGAGATCGCAGAAAGGTTACTGTATCAGAGAGGGCTGCTGCCCGTCTGTTCAATGTGTAGTCCCTAAGTCGCCTCTTACGACACCCACGGGAAGAGTAGGGGTTGGTGACAAATGTACTCTACTCTGCCGTCACCAAACAAAAAATACCACGTGTCAATTGTAAAAAAAAATCGTTTTCTTTACCTAGATAGGGTTTCATCATCCCATTGCTGCCACAGAATTGAAATAAACACACTGCTCAACTTCACTGCTCAAGTTTATAGTTTCGAGTTACTCTTTCTCAACCTTTACACATAATTTGTTTGTTTGGACAATGAAATGCACACGGACAATTAGGGATGCATGATACGATTCGATTTTTATAAAGATCGGTTCAAATGACACGAGCGATTTTTTGTCCGTCGGACAATGGACATGCCCCGGAGACAGCGACTTTGCGGGTATCGTAATATGTCGTTGAGCTAGTTCGTATAATCATTCAGATACACACTTTTACTTGGGTTGCCAGATCCTTTGCGATTTACTTGTCGGAGCCAGCGAAATTACATCCTTCCTTACTATCCTTACCACAAAAAAAAAAAAACAAAACAAAAAACAAAAATAAACTCGAAAGTTTGTATGTATGGATGTTTGTTACTCTTTCACGCAAAAACTACTGAACGGATTGGGATGAAATTTGGAATGGCGATAGTTTGTACCCTGGATTAACCCAAAGGATACTTTTGTACGGGAAAAAGTCTTATTCCCACGGGAAATCTTACACAATGCGAGACGTTCCAATAATAGAATTGTAAGTATAGACTTAAGCTACAAGTAACAAGTTATTTATTATTATGCATACAAATTATTTATTGTTGTTAGTTATTATTTTTGCAAGCTTAATTAAAATAAACGTCACTTCGTAGTTAAAATTGTGTAGATACGTAATCATTCACAACTCTTATTACTTTAACATACTTATAAATCTAGATAAATACTGGTTCGCTATAACTATACTTCTACCACAGCTTTTACTAATAGGCTAATAGTATTCTCTTCCATGTCCGCGTAGAACGTGGTTTCTCGATCTGTGCAGTGAGACCCTGGGAGATGACAAACTATATTACTTTTAGTTTCAATTTGACTCTTTAAGAAAAAAAAAAATATTTACTATTTGACACATACTCTGAACTAGCAACCTTAGCATTTTTTTTCTCGAATACTAAGAATAATTGACATAGGGTTTCTTTTGCAGTTTGTGTTATTAGGTCTTACTAGATACATCGATATATATGCTATTAGTTAAAACATGTCCGCTCCCAAGCAATCCTGAAACACTGTGCATCGTAAAGGCCAATACAAGACTTCTGAGGGCTAGAAAAAGTATTTTCATCCTATCTATTCGAAAAGTGGCGATTGGTTCGCACATAAAAGTAGGTCTTAGAAACCCACGGGCGGGAAAGTGTTTTGAATTTAGAACATAAATATTGCTTTATTATGCTTATATTTGAGATGCTATTTCCTGCTACGGGACAAAGACTATCCGAAAACCAACACATTGACGCTGTGTGTCGTTTTGTAGCTGGCTACAACCGCCCCCGCCCGCCCTCTGAGCTTGTGACGTCATTTGTAAAATGTAACTATAACTACTCGTCGTACTTGCGCCCACGCTCACTGTTTAGTAAAACAAGCGCCCTGCGACCCTCGTCCGCCCACACGCTGACGTTCACAGTGCTACTGTAATGTGACGCGTTTCTACCACGGACTGACACCTCTGCGGCTACGTCTGTTTGGTAGCATGATACGAAAATGCTGAAGCAAATTAGGTACTTAGATATTTTTTAAAATTAAAAAAACAAAAAACCCGACTGCGTGAAAAATCTAAATAAACTAATTTCAAACTTAATTAATAAACTAGTAGCTCTGTGAGCTGTAAACCTCGCGAGTCTGTATATCTTTTCATATTTTTATTTTTTCTCCACAAACATCCCCGACCCCTTGATTTTTTATTTTTAAACTTTATTTTATTTTATCTTATTTTATTTTATTGGTTAAGAAATGTGACCTGTAGAGAAAAACAGCCTCAGCGGTAGACCTTGTAAGCTGGTAATCCCCATAACTCCGTAATTTTTTAAAATTTCCATAAACTGGCTCGACAAAAAAAATAGATTAATTTATCGAACCTGCTCACAAAATTTCACGAGAATCGGTTGAGAAACGCGACCTGTAGAGTGAAACAAACAAACAGATGAACAGATGGACATACAAAAGCAAATTTGGCCAAGTTGAGCTGAAACAGAGACGCTTCGCTCGATCGGTCAATGAACTGAAAAGATGCTGTTTTGTTTTGAATGATCGTCGTTGTTCACAATAGCAGTCACCGACCGATATGGCTGGCACCGACTCCAAAAGGAAGTACAAAATTCTAAATATTTACTTAATACACTACCTATACTTAATTGAGGATATTTGGCATTTTTTTTTCAAGTTCCATCTGAAATGTTATTTTATAATAATACATCACGTAAAAACAACAACAATATTAATTATAACCGTGGTAACAAACCCGATAATAGTGATGATGTTAGTGTTCATCACGTAAAAATAAGAATACTTTATAAAGTTGTTTTTCTGTTAGCTTAGGATGCTGTATAAACAAAGTTAAAATTTGTCTCTATCAAAGGACGTAAATAAAAGCTTTTCTAAGATTACAGTACTCGAACAATGTAATCAAAGAGAATGCGATGCAAAAGCTTTGCACAAAGAATCAAAAAGACTTCTTTCTAAATCAAAGAGATTATCCTTACAAAGGACGCTTTCTATCTTTACAATTTGAACAAAGTAGTGTGCACCCTGCAAACACAACATTTGAATTCCTGCACACTCCTGCGAAGAAATTCAAAGGTTGTGTGTGAAGTCGACCAATCCGCACTGGGCCAGCGTGTCCTAATCGCCCTAATTCAGGGTAGGTTCGATTCGAGCCCCTCGGTGGGGACGTATATGGGCTGTTTTTGATGAGTGTGCCTGTGCGCACATAGTCGTAAAACTACTAATAGTAAACAATGTACTTACGTGTTTCTCTAGCAATAGGAATGTATTATTTAGAAATACAATTTTTTCCACTTTTTCTTTGAAATGTTTATTTCATGCGAATTAGGATTTGATACAGCAGCGTAGAGAAAAATTGCGAATCATAAAATAATGTAGCGTTATGTGAACTTTGCTTCTAAAGTAAGTAACACTTTACACAAGAAATATTCAAGAATATAGGAATTTGAGCAAAGGCAGCCTTATCGTTATTAGCGATCTCTTCCAAACTACGCGGCGGCCGCCGCCGTCGTCGTAGATGGCAATGTTACTTTAAAGAAAAACTAGACTTTAAAGAGATGATAATACGCAATGTAGCTGTAGTATATTCATTCATTCATTCATTCATTCAATGTAGCTAGTAACACGATTGAATGAGATGAGTAACGCCGAAGGCAGACGTTTCAGTAACGTGTAATAGTACTATCACACTTCACACTAATATTATAAATGTGAAAATTATATTTGGATGTTTGTTCCGCCTTCACGCTTAAAGTACTTAACGGATTTGTATGTTTGGAATGGAGATAGTTTGTGACATATAGGATACTTTTTACGGGGAAAAGTCTTATTCCCACGGGAAAATCTTGCATAACACGAGCGTAGCCGCGGGCGGACCGCTAGTCATATTATTCTGTGAAAATAGTAGAGGCCCGTGTAACAGCTGCAGCTGTGGACTGAAATGGACTATACGTTTCTTAGAAAAAACGGGAATGTACCAATGTTTGTTGTTTGATTTTATTTCAAACCACCACCTGGGAGACTCATATTCTCAGAATCTGAATATTTTTCTAAATTGAATCGATCAGTCAGCTGAAAAACAGC
Organism: Carpatolechia fugitivella; assembly: GCA_951230895.1. Taxonomy (NCBI): domain Eukaryota; kingdom Metazoa; phylum Arthropoda; class Insecta; order Lepidoptera; family Gelechiidae; genus Carpatolechia; species Carpatolechia fugitivella. The sequence continues at coordinate 3,230,105 of OX579657.1, forward strand.
GCTGTGTTGTAGTGCCTACTTGGTGGGTACTACAATGCAGCAAAATGCTGAGCTGTAGCCCTTTTGCGGTGCGCAAAATGGAACGCACGATATTGTACTTACGTTTATTTTTTATATACGTTTTTTTATTTACAGTGTTCTGGGAGTGTTCGCATCAGTCGGCTTGTTCACGCGCCGGCTGGTGTGAACACTCCTTGACAGCTCAGATCGCCACTGTTGTGGTGGCATCTGATTCACGTTAATTTTTATTATTATTTTTTTATTTGTAACTATGTGTGTTTTGTTTTATGTGCCGTATATAAATGTTTTCAATAAAGTAACAATTTATTTATACAACTTGTCCAATAATCAATAACCAGGTTTCGTCTGGTCTGACTAGACTCTTATATCCTCATTATTAAGCGTATGCAGGTTTCCTCACGAGGTCTTCCTTCACCGTGAACGTCGAATGTTACGTACATGGTACAGGTGGGGATCGAACCTCCCGGACGGGGGCTGTGGCCCTACCATTGTACCTCCGACACTCTTTCTTAAGGGCCCCGGCGACGGTCAAACGGTTTGACTCAAACCTTACGTGTTTGATTAAACCGTTTGAAGTCGGTTTGAACGGTTTGTCAAACGGCTCTGCGCAGTCTGATTCTGAACGCTGTCGTAATTACACGTCAAATCATGCATCAAACATGCTTCAAACACGTAAATGTTTGACAAACCGTTCAAACCACCTTTGTAAACGATCAAAATGGTTTGAGTCAAACAAAATTTTACGTGTTTGAATCAAACCGTCCGAACCGTTTGACCGTCTACGGGGCCCTTTATACCCTTAGTACTAGCGTACTGCACTGTGGACATTGGCCTTAAGATGATGACGCCAGAAAGAGTAGGCGTCTCCTAATTGTATTCATGAAAGGCATGCGTTCGGCTACCTACAGAATGGTAATGAGTTTTTCTTAGTTTATACTAGACACGAATAGAATTGATTATATAGGTTATCGATCGCCTGCTATTGTTTAGGATTATTGCTCTTTATAAATAAAACTTCAGGGAAAATTGTTTTTTGTTTTCTCCTAACACAGGCGATAAGCTTAATGGGAGACACCTGCCCCTGGTTTATAAGGTACCGTTTGTAAAGAAACTATTTATTTATTTTATTTTATTGTTATCAAAATATCAGCTCATTATAACGCCCCCCCCAATTAGGGCCCATCCCTTAGCAAATGCTGGGTACGCCCGGTGGTGTTTAGTCGACCACGCTATCCCATAATGGATTGGTAAATGACTTAACATCAAAAAAGCGGCCAAGTGCGAGTCGGACTCGCCCATGAAGGGTTCCGTAGCAGCAAGTAACATAAAAGTTCTTGTAGGCCACTGACTTGGCTCGTGTAACGACTAGATAGTAGCCGCGGTTTACGATTTACGATTTATGACGTATTAAAAAAAACTACTTACTGGATCTCGTTCAAACCAATTTTCGTTGGAAGTTTCCATGGTAATGTACATCATATATTTTTTTTAGTTTTATCATTCTCTTATTTTAGAAGTTACAGGGGGGGGCACACATTTTACCACTTTGGAAGTGTCTCTCGCGCAAACTATTCAGTTTAGAAAAAAATGGTACTAGAAACCTCAATATCATTTTTGAAGATCTATCCACAGACACCCCACACGTATGGGTTTGATAAAAAAAAAATTTGAGTTTCAGTTCTATGTATGGGGAACCCCCAAAATTTATTGTTTTTTTTCTATTTTTGTATGAAAATCTTAATGCGGTTCACAGAATACATCTACTTGCCAAGTTTCAACCGTTCTTATAGTTTCCGAAAAAACATACGGACGAACAGACAGACAGACATGACGAATCCGAGTGCGTTATATGGCACCGAAGTACGGAACTCCGGAACACACGCATACGAATGTTTGCTACTACGCATAACATGAGAACGAATGCACGCAGCCCCGTATAACGTTGCTACGAAATCATGCGACCCCGAATTACGAAACAACGAATGCACGCAGCTACGAAAAACGTTACTAGCAAATTAACGAACAACGAAGATACCTCACTAAGAACAATTTATAGTTAAGAACAATATATGAACCTGTACATTTATTTCACTCGCTCTCGATGCAAATTACCACTTTATCTTCTCTAACTATCTAATTAAATTACAATATCAATACATATTGTATTTATTGCTCTAACATCACCTGCAGGCACTTTAATAATATTATGATAAATTTTAAATCTAAGCTAATGTTGATGCTGTAGTTGAAGTAAAAAGTGGACACCATTGAATAAGGTTCCATAGTCACTGAGGAATCCTTATGGTTTCACCATGTCCGTCTGTCTGTTTGTCTATCCGGGGTCATGCCGACAAAGTTGTAGAATAAAATCTCTATAAAAATGTGTTAGGGTTTCTCTGGTAGACGTGAAGTGGGGGTTGTTTGTTTTTCTTGACTACTATCATATAGTGTGAGATATCTTTGGATAGGTTTAAAAAACATAAATAACATAAATAACAAATATAACAAATTAACTTCATTTATTTTATAATGGTGGAGTTATTTGGTAGCAAAAACTTCAATGTTTAATGTAAGACAAGTAAGTTAAACTATTTAGATATTTAACATAATCTGACTTGTCTCCCATTTCAAGATGATTAATAATCTTTTCTTCTCTTTTTTCTTTTTACTTTTTCTCTGTGTCTTCTGTGTTTGAGCATTGAGTTTTTCTAACACTAATTCTGTGTTCTTCTGTTCCTTCGAAAACTCGTGTATAGTTTTAAATATTTTTTTTTTCTCCCTAAAAGCGTAGCAAATTGATTGACCAAGGATAGACAAACAGACAGACGGACATGGTGAAACCATAAGGATTCCTCAGTGACTATGGAACCTTATTCAATGGTGTCCACTTTTTACTTCAACTACAGCATCAACATTAGCTTAGATTTAAAATTTATCATAATATTATTAAAGTGCCTGCAGGTGATGTTAGAGCAGCAAATACAATATGTATTGATATTGTAATTTAATTAGATAGTTAGTTAGAGAAGATAAAGTGGTAATTTGCATCGAGCGCGAGTGAAATAAATGTACAGGTTCATATATTGTTCTTAACTATAAATTGTTCTTAGTGAGGTATCTTCGTTGTTCGTTAATTTGCTAGTAACGTTTTTCGTAGCTGCGTGCATTCGTTGTTTCGTAATTCGGGGTCGCATGATTTCGTAGCAACGTTATACGGGGCTGCGTGCATTCGTTCTCATGTTATGCGTAGTAGCAAACATTCGTATGCGTGTGTTCCGGAGTTCCGTACTTCGGTGCCATATAACGCACTCGATGAATCCATAAGGGTTCCGTTTTTTGCCATTTGGCTACGGAACCCTAAAAAACATGTTTCAACATTTTAAAAAACAATCATCAACAGCTCATAAACGTCCCCACCGAGGGGTTCGAGCCTACCCTGACCCTGAATTAGGGGCGATTAAGCCTTAGTCGACCACGCTGGCCCAGTGCGGGTTGGTCGACTTCACAAACAACCTTAGAATTTCTTCGCAGGAGTGTGCAGGTTTCATCACGATATTTTCCTTCACCCTAAGAGCGTCGAATAAACGAACATATGAATTTGAAATTCGAAAACACATTGGTACGTGGTGGGGATCGAACCCGCGTTTCCCGGACGGGAGGCAGCGTCCCTAGCCACTAGACCACCGACGCTCTTTTACAAACAAGCAGTTACTGTATTTATTTATTCAATTTTAATTACAGATGTACAGTCGCCTGCAAAAGTGGAGTCATAATATCACTTGTTTCTAAACTTTGAAATAACTTATTTTCTAACAGTTATTTTTTCTTGGATTTAATATTAACGTATGGTGTGTACGGAACTTTATTAATAAGTATAAATAATAATATGCAATAAAGGTCATAATAATGAAAAGATATTTCAAAGTATAAAAACACGTGATATGACTCCAGTTTTCAAGCGACTGTACATAGTATTAATCATAATATCATTTTCAAAATTATGTAGGTAGATCACTTTATACTGGATATCAGTTTTCACATTAATTTCGGACCTGCGCAGTGGTACCTAACACGGAGCGTCCCTCGAGGATGCATCAAACAAAATGCGACCTACTTTGAAGTAACTTGAGAAGTACACAACAGCCTCCAATGCTGAGCGGTAGAGCTTCCGGCTTTCTTTCCAGATATTCTGGGTTTGAATCCCGGTGAGGACTTGTCAAACAAAAATAACCTTGTGAGATTGTTCCCTACTTTACTTAGGACGTATAGCAGGATAAATCACTTGACCGAAACATGACATGTCCGAAAAGAAAGTTGATTCCGTGCTTCGAAAGGCACCACCGCCCGGCTGCTATCTAGGAATCCGGTCCCCTAAGGCCACTTCCCATGAATGGCCACTTACTATAAACGGCCATTTCCCTGAACGGCCACTTCCCATGAAAGTCTTTTTTAATTTTTATTTCTTGTCAAAATACTCAAACTAATTGAGCGTCTTTCTTTTTAGGACGTCCTGGTTCTTCTAGACCTGCTCGGGGCTTCAGACCCGGTTTTCTACAGCTACTTCCCTGCCACGGAGAAGTGGTACGTCAGGCTGGCAGCTGCTGAGCAGCGGCTGGCTGAGCTGAATCAGCTACAGTCCTACTCCAGGGGGAAAGCTGAACAGACCTACTTCCGACTGAGGAGCTCCGGCGCCTTCATCGAAGATGACCATATACCGTTCTTGAGGAGAAGTAAGTGTTTAGTTGAAAGTTCAACCGACGCACTACTGAAATAAAGTTAATATTAGCGTGCTATGCTTCACGGAGGTTACGTCCGACACTGCGCTGGAATCGTGCGAAAAACTCGCTTTTCTTGAACTCTTCTCTCTTTTTTGTGAAAAATATAGAACGAATTAAAAAACTAGCTAGTTTTGCCGTTTAGGTATTAACATACCCACCCAAAAAATACAAAAAAATATGTTGTTTTCGCTGAAAATATTGAGATAACAGATTTGCAAATTCTGAATGTGGGGTGATTTTCGGTGTTTTTTTTCCTTGGTTATATGTAAAATCTACTTCGTCGCTAAATGATAAACTCTTCTGTTGGTTGTAATTTTCTTGATTTGGTACGTATTCCGAGACGTGAGATACGCGAGATAAAAAAGGACCCAAGAACAATTTTTCAAATATTTCAAACCCTTAAATATTCGAACTCCTTGTGTTGTTCAAAAGGTGACGTCATAATGATAGAAAATAATCAGTACCGAATTTTGGCGCTTCCAGTACCTAGTTGGTAAGCAAGCACATTGTTGACTGCGTGCGTATAGGCCGAAAGACGTGAGTTCAAATCCCGCTGGAACGTTTTAAGTTGTGTGAATAAAAAAAATCCCTTTGCGTATTTGCTGAAACTTTTCTCAAACCAAGATTTACCAAATCTACTTGAGATTCAAATTGTCACACAATTTCATCAAAGAAATTATCACATACCGTAAAGGAAAAGTAAACATATCGTGGTCCTAAAAACTTAGTGTCTTGTAATGAAAATTCCCCACTTCAAGTTCCTAGATGTGCAGATTAGGTAAACTAAAGTCGCGAACAAATCAAATTCCAACTATCTGAAGTATTTTGGTATAATTGTAAACACGAAGCATAGGTTTTCCATATAACCATACATAACTGATTGTGCTCAGCTGACATCTGTTCAAATCTTGAAGTGGCGATCGACAAGGCCGTGTCTTTATCTTTAGCTTCAGCACAGGTATCAGCCTGAAATGGCTATGACTATTTAAGTACATGTGGCTTTGTGAGCTTGTAGACCTCGCGATATTTGTTTTTCAAAATGGCTAATTTATGATTTTTTTATGTTTTCAACCCTCATAACTCCGTCATTTTTTAAAATTTCCAAAATATTGACTCGACAAAAAAAGTCTATATATTTATCGGACAGACTGAATCAACTGATTGTCAGAAAATTAAGATGATGCAGAGATGCCTTTGCTTGGCGGTGCAATAACTCTGATCCAGGGAATAAGAATGATTTAGGTACCGCAACCTACTACAAGACATTTGGTTGTTCTGGTGGATATCTGCTACAACATTACTTTTGAAAATCTCTTCCATTCAACGTGTTATCTGCGTGAAGCAATATAACAAGAATAATAAGATAACACGTAGATTCGGATGAGTGCGTGATGAATCGCGATTATAAGGCACATGCAATCAGATTGTTGTGTTGGTATTCTAGACGAATACTTTGGTCAGGGCTCACTTATTTATGACTGCGGTCCGCCCGCGGCTACGCTTGCGTGTGTAAGATTTTCCCGTGGGAATAAGATTTTTTCCCGTAAAAAGTATCCTATGTGTTAATTCAGAGTACAAACTATCTCCATTCCTATTTCATCCAAATCCGTTTAGTGGTTAAGGCATGAAAGCGGAACAAACATCTAAACATCCAAATTATTTTCACATTATTTAAAATATTAGTGTGATGTGATTGAATTCGTTAACCTTACCACAACCTGTTGTTCAAATCAGGATGACATGAGTTTTGCATAAATGAGAAACGCTAAAACGTGTATAATTTTATTTGCCCGACATATTAATGTATTTATGGCGAATATGGTAATGTGCGCCCACGCCACTGGTTGTCATGTCACTTTAATATGGTGCAAGGTTGGCTAAGGACCGAAATGACACGATTATGAAAATTAGGGCACATTTTTAGATTTCGAGCAGAGGCGGATTGAGGATTCATTTTTGGGGGTCGATTTTCTCGTGATATTTTAGTGAGTCGACCTTACAACCCACCATGATGAAGAAGTGAATCTGAATATTTCCTGATCTTGTCAATCATGAACATCTAAATAATATCTGTATTGCTACTTCACTGAGAAATTAGATATACGAACAGTCACATCACGTGCACTTCGAAATAACTTAGTTTCTGCGAGATTTTTTTGCTACACACTGGTACAGGACAAAAAAAAAACAAGATACAAAATACTTAATAATATTGTTATTAATTAAACTTCTTATCATTAAAAATCGCTTGAAAACGTATACTTGTAGTCAGTATAAAGAAGAAAGTAAGAAAACACGTTTATTTGCACTTTTGTGACTACACACTAAAATGTAGAAAAAGGATAGGATTTTGCTAGCAAAGGGGTTTGAAGATTTTTGTATGGAGCCTGGCTTAGTGCTCGTTTTCGTGTTGTTATTTTTTCAAAATGGCGGCGCACGATAAATCCTATATATATCGATTGGGGATACTTATATAAACAAAAAATCATAAGGGTCAATATATCCTAAAGTGTCATGTTACAGAGTTATTTGCAAAAAAAGTTCGTTGCAACTGCTTAATGGCAAAGAGAACACTCGGGTGCTGTGCTCACGGGATGGGTATTATTTGGTACATGGCGTGGGCCCGGCACCAAGAAACACCCTTTCAACAACCAGCAGCCTTCTTGGATGAAGGTATTTTATCCGATGAAGATCAAAACTGAATGAAGTATCACATATTCTAGGTTTTTGGTTCGGATGGTCTTTCAATATTATGTATAAAAGTATGTGAAAATGATTTTGTGAATTGTTATAGTTTTTATAAAGGACTACATTTTACCCATTGTTTGTTATTTTATATATATTTCAGATATGTTAGGTTAATAAAATTCATAACATTTCATGAACATTTCCGCATAAAATTATGTACTTAGTGTTGGTACAAAACTGACTTACGAGAATTGTTCAAAAATCGTAAATATTACTATTACTGTATTAACATGACCCTAATATTTTGTTAATAAAAAACAAATATATGTATGACAACTGTAAAGATTGATTACGCACAAAACTATTAATGCGATGGAAATGAGGGTAATCCTATAAGAAATGAAAGAAATAATGAATTTATATGATTTTGTATTCGACCACAACTAACTCAAGCAAAACTACAAAAGACAGCGACGTAAATCACAAAGAGTAAAAAACTACACAATCTATCAAAAACAGCAAGGAGTCTGCGACAACTGTGTTCGATTACATTTTGTAAATACTGCTGAAATTAATTTTTGTTATTCAATAGTCAGGCTGTATAATATATTTTTTATGTAAAAATAAGCCACATTTTTAGTAGAGTGGTAGATTTCATCATTTGTCTTCAGGAGAAATCATCAATCTTTAAAGGATTAAAGCATGTAAATATGATTATAATACAATACTGATTCAAAATATAATATTATTATTTTGTATTATTTATTTATTTTTTATTTAACTTTTTAAAATAATTATTATAAATTGATATATCTTCATTATTATAATATTGTCTACATACAATCGTTTAGTATGTTAAGAGAGATCAAGCATAAAGATAAAAATACTGATGTAGGTATGTGTATTCTTTTACTTCCTAAATCATCTTTCTTGGATCAATTAACAGATGGCTGTAAAATGCTTGTTTTATTAATTCGTATTTTCATCTTGATTGTAAAAACTGGAAAGACTTAACAGATTTTATAATGAATTACATACAAACTTTTTAAACATAGTTACACTTTACTAACATTCTCACAATTCGCGGGTTTGTTACCACGGTAATATTTAATATTGTTACCTCGATATTTCGGAACGGTTACACGCTCCATGGTCACGAGTAGACTGGTGGTGAGTGGACTGCATCTAAGGACAGACATATCTGTCTACCCTCCTTCGGACGCGGCGACTACCCTCACGTTGATTGTTCGAACCACTACTATGGTCACTCACTTGTTTTTCACGACACACAATACTCACTGTATCTATACGCGACTTTGAAGTTGGACCATTTAGTGTAGTGAACAACCACGAAAATCTTAAAACATATATAGTTACACTTTATACAATAAATAAATAAAATAAATGTTAAAAGTCCGCTTGCTAAAATATTATCATCATCGATCTTTTTTTGCAAATAACTCTGTAACGTGACACTTTAGGATATATTGACCTTAATGTTTTTTTGTTTGTATAAGTATCCCTAATCGATATATGTAGGATTTAACGTGCGCCGCCATTTTGATAAAATAACAACAACATGACTAAGCCAAAATCTTCAAACCCCTTTAAATTATGATGTTCAGACCCTCATAAGCAACAACTTTTCCCAAGGAACATGACCCCCCAAAAAAAAACGACTTCATACAAAATACACAATCAACTGCTGCCTGCCACTCACATTTTTCCTCCTGGATGCTCAAAGGTTGACTGGAAGAGATCCCTCACGGGATAAGTCCGCCTTTGCACTCTAAACTTTTCTTGTGACTTCTTATTGTAATGTTACTTTTATTGTGCAATAAAGTGTTTACATACATACGAGTGATAAGTTTCCGAAACGACAAAGAAAAACTTTAAAAATCTATTTAAAATAAATTTATTTCTCAACGTAGTTTCCTTCTACCTCGATGCATTTAGTCCAGCGCTTCTCCAATGCCGTTACACCAGTTTGATAAAATGTTTTCTCCAACCCCTCAAAATACTCGTCCACGGCAACAATGACTTCTTCATTTGATGAAAATCTCTGGCCACCTAACCATTTCTTCAGGTTTGGAAATAAGAGGAAGTCACACGGGGCCAGATCCGGGGAATAGGGTGGATGCGGTAGCAATTCGAACCGCAATTCATGGAGTTTGGCGACTGCAACCATTGACGTCTGTGCAGGTGCGTTGTCATGGTGGAACAAAACTTTTTTCTTGGCCAAATGTGGTCGCATTTTCTGGATTTCTTCACTTAATTTTTGCAGCAAGCTTGCGTAGTACTCTCCATTTATTGTTTTTCCTTTTTGCAGATAATCCACTAAAATAATCCCTCGAGCATCCCAAAAACAGTCGCCATCACTTTGCCGGCCGACAAAACCGTTTTTGCTTTCTTCGGCGCAGGTCTTCCGCTCTCAGTCCACTGCTTAGATTGTTCTTTTGTCTCGGGAGTATAATGATGTATCCAGGTTTCATCGACTGTTACATAACGCCGCGAAAACTCGTTAGGATCTCGGTTAAACAGCGCCAAACACTCCGATGAATCGTCCACTCGACGTTGCTTTTGGTCAACAGTGAGCAAACGCGGCACCCATCGCGCGCAAAGCTTTTTCATTCTCAAATGTTGGTGCAAAATATTAAAAACGCGTTCAGATGAAATGCTCACCATCTCTGCTATCTCTCGCAACTTCAAGCGCCGATCATTCAATACAATTTTGTGAATTTTTTTGATCATGTCCGGATTCGTGACTTCATTTGGACGGCCAGACCTGTGGGCGTCTTCGCAGCTCTGTCTTCCACGTTTAAAATCAGTTACCCAGGTGTGAATTGTACTCAATGCAGGAGCAGAATTACCTAAAACACTGTCTAGCTTGGTTTTAATCTGGGTTGCTGTTTTCTGTTTTAAAACGTAAAACTTTATCACCGCACGAATTTCGTTTCTTTCCATTGTTAAGAAAATTTACGACAGAGAAAGTTCTACGTCCTATCAAACAAATTCCACCAGTTCGATTAAATTCAAATTTGGCGTTCTATTTTCAAAAAGATGCTAAAATATAATGTAATTTTTTTTTTTTGCGTATCATTTTTTTAAGTTCGTCGTTTCGGCCAGTTATCAATCAGCCCAGGTACATACATTTCTATGGGAAGTCGAAATTCTTTTGGGGGTTTTCAACCCATGCTCCTTGGGAAAAGTTGTTGCTTATGTCATGATGGTCTGAACATCATATTTAAATTTTGCTAGGGATTACAAAAACATGCTGTAGTTATTTTTTGTTTTTAAATGAATGTTTTTTTGCAGACGTGGACGTCCTCCACATAATCCCGACCCCGTTCCCCTCGATCTGGCACACAGCCGGCGACGACATGACAGCTTTGGACTTCAACACCATTGAAAACCTCAACAAGATCTTCAGACTATTCGTGGCAGAGTATCTTCACGCGAAACCCTAGCGCCATCTGTCCACGAACTGGGTACTAGACAGGGTTCTTGTTACTTAAATTCAGATTAATGTTAATAATAGCATACAATTAAGGCGGCTGGACTAAGGAATCCGAACGTTATGTGCTTAATTTATGGTAGCTGGGCTTTAGCTGGGCGATAGAGCTGTACAGATGTACCAACCCAACGTGTCTGTGAAGTGGCCGAAATTGGAACTACGAATATTTGAACAGTTAAGTTTGGTTGAAATTAATTTCACATTGCTACTAGCGCCGCGCCTATACTTGGCGTTTAAAATACACACACTTCAGATTTTTTAAATGACAATATTTTATAAGACATGTACGGTGATGAGGTCAGGATTGGTTGACTTGACGCTTTGAAAGTCTCAATCAATCAATGAGCCTATTGCAGTCCACTGCTGGACTGCTGCCCCCCCAAGGGCACGCCAAAGCGCGCGATCACCCACTTTCCTCATCCAGCCACCACCAGCGACCTTCCTCAGGTCATCAGTCCCCCTGGCAGGGGGGCGTCCCACACTACGTGTCCCGAGACGCGGTCTCCATGCGAGAGCCCGTCTGCTCCAACGCTCGTCGGTTCTGCGACAGACGTGGCCAGCCCACAAACACTTCAACTTGCTACACTTCTGGACGATATCAACTACCTTGGTTCTCTGCCGGATGATTTCGTTTCGGATTTTATCCCGTAGCGAAATAACAAGCATAGATTTTTTTATTACTTTACAAAAGAAACATGTACGGTGATGAAGGTCAGGATTGGTTGACTTGACGCTTTAAAAGTCTACTAGCTTCTAAATATATAAAAAAGCTGTATCCGAGTAACTGAATAATAATTACAAAAATTGCCTACTTTTTGTCGCCATTTTGGATAACGCACGTTAAATCTGTCATCCTTACAAACCGGCTCTAACCCTCCAATAATCCGCCGTATGGTTCCTCCGCTTAGTCCGGAAGGGCTTTCTTTAAATGGCCTCGCATTAATTACGAAAGTTACAAGTTATTAATAGAACCATTGTTACAAATGAAATTGTTTTTTAATGGAACAGAAAAATAAAAATTTTGGTGTTTTTAATGTGATGCCTGAAGATATGTTCTGTTCATGCCTTTATTAGTCGTACACAAATAAATTAGGTAATGCATGCATGCATTCTTAAATTTTGACACCCCCTTCTCCCCATCGCCTGGCCATAACTAAAATTTTATTATGCAGAATTTTCTAACATTATGTGATGTAACGAAACTCCCCGTCACCCTCGTGGAAATGCGTTACGTAATTTAGGTACGCCCACTAAATCAAAGACAGACACTATTGACGCCGCCGTTTTTAACACGCTTTTATTTGCTTCACCTTTTTGGTTTTATATGATTGTTTGTAACCGACTCCTCTACTTTAAACGGACAGATTTAATTTAAATGTTGTACGTACACATATCAAGAACCGGTGACAATACAACAATACCAACTAAAAAACATGGTTTCACAGTACATCAAACTAAAAAGTGAAAAATAAATATTGTTTAAAAAACCAAAGAACATCAAACTAAAAGTGAAAAATAATTCTTAATATAAGCTGAAAACAATAATGAACGAAAAATACTAGTATTATTGTGAAAAAAGAGTGGGGTTTGTACCATATTTTTCGTATATATCGAGCAATCCATGCTTTTCTTTTACAATAATACTAGTATTTTCCGTTAATTATTGTTTTCAGCTTATTTTAAGAATAATTTTTCACTTTTTAGTTTGTTGTGCTAAGCGTGTTTTTTTAGTTTTTTAAACTATATTTTTTCAAAGTATGTTGCTGACTTTAGTAGCAAATTACGACAAAAATATCTATACATTCCTTTTATGTATTTCATGCGTGGAATTTATTATAAATTATTGCAAGATATTATAATTATATGCATTAGGATATCTCTATAGAAATTATATTAAATGTAAGAAATACTCGTTCCAATCTTTAGATACTAAAATGTGAATGTTTATTATTAACTTGTAAGTTTATATTGTAATTTAACATATTTATTGTTATTGGTGCTTATTATAAATGCGTTAGTATTTTAGAACTTTTCAAAGATTTACCATGTTGTACACTTTTTGGGGCTGGATGTAGAAGTGCCAAAACACTTTTTTTGACATCACATAATTATCGTCACATGATTTTTTTATATTTGCATCCTAGTTTATTCTTTACATGCCTTCTGATAGGTAAAAGTTTTTGTACTATAGGTACTTAATATTTGGTGTACTTAGAATAGGAATGATTTACCGTTTTTATCTATTATTACTTTTTGAATCGAATTTTATTTACAGTTTTTGCCTATATATTCCTATTTTTGTTTCTAAAAGGGTTGTGCAAGAGAAAGATGCATCTTCTATATTTATATAAATATATTTTTATATACGACTTGCTTATTATTATTTGTAAACATGAATAATCAAGTAGACATGTTATTTACGTTTACAAATAATAATATAATATTTGTGTTATTGATTAGGAACTAAATAAAAATCACATTTAAAAATAATTGTTACAATTCTATTTTATTTTTTGTAAACACAGTCGCAGTTTATTAATTAGGTTAAAAAAAACATGCGAGTTCATTTTAACAGCTTTATTATATAAAAAAAGTCCACATTCCATTAAAAAGTACTTAATATTAGTCTTTGTGTAGTTAAACATTACAACTCTGGTCTTGCACCATGATGCCCGTATCAGTTAGGCTCCAACTTCACTTATCTTTTTTGTTTCTTATTCTAAAGGTGCGGAGATAGCATGTAGAATCTACATAGGATCTACATTGTAGATCGTACACAAAATATTTCATCGACGATACGTATGCTAATAAAAGAAAGCATAATACAAAAGTAAAGGATAGGATTATGAAAAGCTAACGTTACCAAATTCATTTTTCGTAAAGTTTTGTATGGAAAAAGCTATGTGACCCGGAGGTTCAGGGTTCGAGTTCTGGAGGACACGATTTTCTGATAACGAGTGATAACAGCAAAGCTAATAAGTATGTTTTTCTTGAGAGCCTAGTATAAATTAAAAACCAAAATTATATTTTTGGCCACGGAAATTAGACATAATAAACTTAATTTTCGTATTATTTACAAATATGAGAGCAAAATATGTATACCTACCTAGAAAGAGATATTGATATTACATGTTCAAGAAAATGAAATAAAATTAATATTCAAGCATCTAAACATTTTGTTTTAATTGGTAAAAAAATATTTCATGCGCCTTAAAAAATATGTATAATATAATATAATAATAATATAATGTATCTAACAAGGTACAGCACATCTCGCTGACTGTCCAACGAGGCAGTGCCGCCAGCGTGATGGGCACATTCCCGCCGGGTACGATTCGGGGTGGTTTGTTTATTTAAGTAGGTATTTAACATATCTTTTTATTTAAAAATATATATATAATGTAACATGGAAATCCATAACTACTCGCGCTGCCCTTCAGTTTAGCGAGCTATAAAAACTGTCGCCTGCGGGATGTACCTTTTCTATATATATGTCGCAGTCATCTGGTTGAATCTGCTATTTGATTGAATGACTAGCGCGTTCATTGAATGACAAATTTAAATTGAATGACTAAAGGACAACTCGTCAAGTCGTTGAATGTAACGTTCAACGTCTTGACTGAACGTCATTTAGCGAAGTCGTTGAATGGGATATAGCCGACTTTGTTGTTCGTATTCAGCCAGTTTCGCCTCAATTTTTTCTTTAAAAGTAGCCGGCGAAGGCGTAAATCCATGCAGTCACGCAAGAAAAAAATATCAACACAGTGCTATCTGTCCGAGCTGTTTGACACCATATTTGTTTTGGCGACTACTAGCGCCGCAGTGGAAAAAAAATGAACTAAATTTGAATCACTTGACTGATTTTACGTCCGCTATGTTCAAAGGGCTATGTTACAATCCGCTAACTAGTTGGACCTTGAGTGACGCTTGTTCAATCAACGTTTGGCCTAATCATTCAATTGAATGTTGTCATTTAATGAACGCGCTAGTCATTCAATCAAATAGGAGATTCAACCAGATGACTACGACATATATATGTCGAATCGCGACGGAGACATCCGAAGGGAAAATACAATGAAAAGTCTATCATGGGCATTTATTGTGAATGTAGGTTAGCAGAGCCGAAATTGAAAGATGAATCCTTGAGCCCTCTGCCGTGCGCGGCGGGCGTCTTAGCCAGAGTCTTAGCGAGACTGCCCCTTCAAAATCGTCACACCATGCTCTACGCACATGTACTTAGCTAATCTTCCATCGTCTTCTCATACTTTTTTTATATATATATCTATATTATAAGTATATTACAAATATGGACAAAGAAGAAATACTACGTATGAAAAGTGTCATCTCGTAGAGGATAAACATTAGACAGGTTATACAAAAGATATACAAAGTGATTAATAGCCCAAGCACACCCATTTATCCAAATACTACATACAATTATTTCATTGCCCATAAAAATGATTACTCTAAAGCTTAACATCGCTGTACCGCTTATAAAAAAACAATTTGTTTTGGGATTTGACATCTTCCTAACATGGTACTGGTGGTATACCAGCAACATTTAAAGCATGTGCGTATAGTCACAGAGTTAATACACGTATCGTATAGTACTGTCAGGTGGACGTAGCCCTTTGAAGATGGGAGGCACTCGCTTCTAGCGCATAAATCCGTAGCTAAATAATGACTCCAATATTAGTATTATTAGTATTATTATTATTATTATATATATTTTTGTATTATCTTTTCTTCATTTCAATCCCTAATCCACACCATTATTTTCTTCAGCCAATCATTCTCTGACTCACCACGTCTAATTAGCTTTTTTACGATATATAGGGCGAATATCGAGTGCCAGCAACAACAAACAAAGGGAAAAGAGCGCGGAGACTGCATGTAACCAATGCAATCTCCACATCCCTCCTCCTACAGGAAAATGATCAGCCGATCACAAAAGATAAACCTAACTAATTACCTAAAAGTGCGTATAATATTTCATTTAACAAACCCTATGATTTGTACAAGAAGCCATAGCTAACAGCTACCTGGTGGAACAACGTTTCACCAAATACGAATAATTAAAACCACGCCAAAAGATTATTCATTCAAGTACAACTCATGGTACACTACATGAACCAAAAGAACAATAAATAAATTTTGAAGAATTAATAGAACAACTAACAGCGACACAAAACGTTCAACATAATATTAACATTGGACCATGCTGCTATAATTGACCAACAAGAACAAACGAAATTATTATTATGTAATATCAGATAAATCAAATTATGACAACAAAATCCCATCAACATAATGAACAAACTTTAAGTGATCACACCTAATCTAAACTTAAATATTTCAACCTAAGCTAAGACAAAAACAAATGAAAAACGCGAATACAAAGTCTAAAAATCGAAGTAGCGGCAGGTCTGGAACAGGAGCTCAGGCCTATTCGTATATGTAGAAAAATAATGATCACCTACACTATGCGTCACTTACGTTAAATATTAACCGAATAACAAGATCTTTTCCGAAGAACTATAAATATTCGATAGCATATCTAAAATGAGTGGCCTATACACTAAGCTCACCCTCCCCTTATAGAAAATAACAACCCCATTAAATAGCTAGAATTTTAAAACCTTCTTTTCTTCATGAAGTTTCTTTTTTTAATATATAAAATGTTTATAAACTACTTATTACGAATCTGCAAATAAGAGCTGGATTAATCCATTCGAGAGAAAAACAAAAATTAATAGAACTTGACTAAACCTAATAAGCATAACATGAAACCAATAAGCGTTCTCGAATCCACCGACTCATAAAATACTAAACCAATACGATCGTGCTAAGAAAAAGCACATCTCATGAGGATGCATATGTCCTATTATGAGATCCGACAAGTAATGCTCAAACCAAACGAATATCTCGAACGATTGTTGATTAAATGAAAATACCATAGCTTAAGTCAAAAGTCCACGACAAACAAAAATAAATAAAATGTAAGAATAAGTTATCAAACTATGCCATATATAGACAAACATTAAGTTACCCATCATACAAAAATAAAAATAAATTTATATATAGAGACAATAATAATTATTTGTTGACAAAGACGCTGACATAACATATCAACTACAAATGACGATAGAAGTTCATGACGAGTTGTGAATAAAGTAAGGCATAGGACAGATCAAGGGAAACAAACGCCAAGTTACTATAAAATAATATTTTTAAACACGCAATCTGAACGGTTTCAGAGAATTATGGTGAAATATTAAATCACGTCTGGAGCTTCCATCTATCTTACGTAGTAAATAATTATTATTAGATAGCCTTCGAATAACACGAAACGGACCTTTATATGGACGCGATAACTTCTGACCAACATTTGTTATTCTTTTAGGATTATATACCAAGACTAAGCTACCTGGATCGAACGTTACGAACCTGACTTTCCTGTCATAATATTCCTTTTGAGTCATTTGCGATTTACGAATATTTCTCAACGCACAAGAGATCATTCTAATATTAGCATTATTGCGAGCAGCAATATCCAAATCATTACGATTAGATACAATATCAACATCAGAACGCAAAATTGGGTCTCTAGCAAAAACAATAGTGTAAGGAATCGTATTTGATGACGCCTGTCTCGATATATTATACGCGTACGTTGACATGGGCAAATACATGCACCAATCTGCTTGACTCTCGTTTGTATACATCGCTAAACTCTGAGATATAGTGCTATTAAAACGTTCCACGAGTCCAATGGTCTGAGGATGCCTAGTTGCAGCAACCGATAACGTGGAATCAAAAAAAACTATCGTATTTTTAACCATGTGTGATGTGAAAATTGATCCACGATCTACAATGACTTCATTTACCATACCAAATTTACAGAAGATCTCTTGAGTAAGAAAATCACTAACGGCCTGAGCAGTTGCACTTGGGACTGCTCTAGTTATCGCGTATTTCGATAAATACTCTAAACAAACTATGATGTATTTGTTTCCTAAATCCGAGGTCGGAAGAGGTCCTAATATGTCAAGGGCTATTTTATCAAAAAGATGATTGACTTCAATCGGTTGCATCGGAGCAATCAAATACGATCTCTTCCTCTCTTGACATTCTTTACAACTTTCGATATATCTAGAAATTTTCTTTTCAGCATCAAGAATAAAATATCTGTCCCTAAATTTACATAAAGTCTTCGTAAGACCAAAATGCGCTCCATTCCAAGGATCATCATGAATTTCCTTCATAACGTCATTAAATGAAGCTTGAGGAACAACCAAACGATCAACATATCTGTTACCTATCCTACACCTGTGAAAGAGCTTATTGTCTCTAGTAAGAAAACCTTTATAGTTTAGCCGAGATCTAGAAGCAATCCTTGAAACTTGTTCAGTGCAAAAACTATCAACGCTTTGATCAAATTCAAAACGAGAAGCTTCAATCCTGTATAACTCTAAACCATCCTCAACTACATCCTTAGGAGAGGTCTCCTTAACATCAACATCCTCAATTAATGGATTCCTGCTTAGGAAATCAGCAATTTGGTTATCTTTGCCCGAACAATATACTATATCAAAATCATATTGTTGAATCGCTAAAGACCAACGAGCTAAACGCCCATTCATATCCTTTTTAGTACGGAGCCATACCAAAGCTTTGTGATCCGTCACGACGTCAAATTTCATTCCCCATAGTAAATGCTTAAAATAATTAAGAGCCCACACTAGAGCCAAACATTCCTTTTCGGTAATCGTATACCTGGTCTCACAATCAGAGAGCTTACGCGACGCGAAAGCAATCGGAAATATTTTATCATCACCCTGCAATAAACAAGCACCTAATGCTTTATCACTAGCATCGACAAATAATCTTGTAACTATGCCTTCGCTATTCGAAAAATGTCTTAATAAAAGGGGGTTCTGAATAAGAGAAAGAATTTTAGAAAATGCATGTTGCTGTAGTTCTGTCCAAATAAATTTGACACCCTTCTTCATCAACCTTGTTAGAGGCATAGCCAAATCCGCATAATTATCTAAGAATTTTCTATAATATGAAAAGAGTCCTAAAATAGATTTAAGTTCTTTAGTCGATTTTGGCACTTGGATCTTCATAATCTTTTCAAACTGTGATTGATCTGGTCGAATTCCCTGACCCGTTATTTCATAACCAAGAACGGAAACTTTTTCAAAACCAAATTTGCACTTACTAGGTTTAAGTGTCAAATTGCATTCTTTAATTCTATATAAGATTTCATTTAAAGATAAAGAAAATTCTTCAAATGTTTCCCCATAAACCAATATGTTGTCAATATAAACAATAGCATTCCGATATTTCATGCCCCCTAAAACACTATCCATAACCCGCTGGAAAATCGCACCACTTGTTTTAAGGCCGAACGGCATGACGTTAAATTCATACAATCCCGAAGGGGTAACAAAAGCAGTTTTATGCTTATCAGATTCCTTGATTCTCAACTGCCAATATCCACTATTTAAATCCAGATCCGCAAAATATTTGGCTTTAGCTAGATATAAAATTATGTCATCTATTCTGGGTAAAGGATATGAATCGGTAATTACTTTTTTATTCAATGACCTATAATCAATGCAGAATCGCCACGTGTCATCAGGTTTCTTGACCAAGACAACCGGGGATGCATATGCACTTCGCGACTCACGAATGATTCCATTTTCCAACATCTCACTCACTTGTTCCCTAATTATACTGTGTTGATGGTGTGAAACTCTATAAGGAGCTTTATGAATAGGAGTCTCGTCTGAAGTATTTATTTCAACTTCCATTAATGAACATGCCCCTAAATTCTTCGAATCAAACGCAAACTGCTTTTCATATTTGCCCAGTAATTCTGACAACTTACTTTTCTGATCTGATAATAAAGCATCAGAAATATTAAAATTATTACATTTCGTGTTATTCGTTAGGATCGTATCCTTTTTTAAGTCGTCCAAATTTTCATTTATTGATTCTACCGTATTAAGAAAATAGATATAATCACCTTTCGGTAACGGCAATAAATGTTCGGACTCAGTCCCGGACTGAACATAATCAAGTGAAAACGCCGCGATTTTTGTATCATTTCTGAACCATACCTTATTCCTATCCAGTTCAATGAACTGTTTATCAAAGTTGACAATGGCCTTTACTGCATATAAAAAATCCTGCCCTAAAATTATATCAGGCACTAAATCGCACACAACAACAAATGCATGATTATAAACAATGCTATTTATTGTAATGTCCAATATAACAGAACATTCAGCTAATAACCTAATCCCATTCACCGTACGCAAACAAGAGGCGTTATCATTATATGCGTGTGACGGAATGAATTTATCCACTTTTTCAAGAAACGAAGAAGAAATCACAGAAATTGTGGCACCTGAATCAATCAACGCATTATGCACTACACCGTACAAATCAACACAAATAATAGGAGAAACGGGACGACTAAAATGACCGTCTACCAATGTAGTCCCATTCACTGGCGACGCTGAAAGTTTGGGTCATTACCCTGTATATTTCCAACGTTATCACGCGAACCGCTTCTTAAATTATACCGGTTTTGAGTGTATTGGGGTCTTGACGATCTCGCATCATTGCGGGGTCGGTTTGATCCAAAGTTAGTAGTACGTGGAGAAGATGGACTCCTCGGCGGCCAACTAGAAGATCTATTTTGCGGCGTGGAGTATAATTCCTGCGGTGAGGCTTGCGCACCACGCTGCCCAATATTTTCACTGGGATAACCATCACCCATTGAATTCGTATAACTGCTGGGCTCGCCACATCGAGTCGAGGTTATTTTCACTGGCAACGATAATTCAGTGTGTGTGGCCATAAAGAGCATCGAATACTCCATGCAGGTTTGTTTGAGGGTAGCGAAATCTTTGTATAATTGAGTTCCGAAATTACGTTTAAAAAAAGATGACATACCAGTCAAACATTGCTTAATTATTATTTTCTGGTCTGAAATCTTAGCCTTTCCGGCAAGAGATTCCACACGATACACATAGTCCATCAGAGGCTCATTATAATCTTGACGAGACTTATAAAACAACGAAGCATGGTCTATAGGAGACGGGAATTCTAAACAAATCGCTTTTTTAATATCCTCATATTTCGTAGAGGACGATTTTGTCAAATTATAATAGCTGAGAGCCGGCCCACATAGATAAGTAGCCAACACTAACGTTTTTACATCGTCACTCCAACTATTTATAGCGGCGATTATCTCGAATTGCGAGAAGAAGTCCTCCGCGGACGAATTCAGACCGTTATACTTATCAGACATAATTCAACTTTTTTTAACAAAATAATATCAATTGTACATCACCAAGGCATCAATGCAGAGAGACCTTTCCATGGTATCTCATCATCATTCTAATGGCTGCAATCGCTGCATTGGCCATCTCATTCAATATTAATTTCTTTATTCACAGTCTTTTCTTAGACTTTTTTCTGGAAAACTTAATATGGTGCATAAAAAGGATTTAAGATTAAACACGTCTTCCTCTGCGTCCGCGTTCAGTCGAAGCTAAACAAAGGTAACAAAATTAAATTGCTTCATAGCTGCGATCCGTGCTGTGATATTTGCTGTTGATTCTACAAGGCAAATAATCAGGCAAATAATATAGCAAAGAAAAAAAAAATACGTAACTGGAGGTACCGATTTCTTCATAAGTCTACACCATGTCAGGTGGACGTAGCCCTTTGAAGATGGGAGGCACTCGCTTCTAGCGCATAAATCCGTAGCTAAATAATGACTCCAATATTAGTATTATTAGTATTATTATTATTATTATATATATTTTTGTATTATCTTTTCTTCATTTCAATCCCTAATCCACACCATTATTTTCTTCAGCCAATCATTCTCTGACTCACCACGTCTAATTAGCTTTTTTACGATATATAGGGCGAATATCGAGTGCCAGCAACAACAAACAAAGGGAAAAGAGCGCGGAGACTGCATGTAACCAATGCAATCTCCACAGTACCATAACTGAGGTTTGGGAATATCGAAACAGATAGGCCGCTCGCAGTCAGGCGTACAGCGTAGGCGTACAGTCAGGGCTACGCGATCCAAGATAACCCATATTAGAGCTTCGCGCACATTTCACTAGTGAATGGAGTGAACGATACATCAAAATTATATACTTTCTGATTGGTGTATGTAACGCCAGCAGGAAAGTATCTTAATTACAAGACGCACAAATTTCATTTGTTCTTTATTTCTCTTTCCGACCATTCGTTCAGATTTTTCCTGCTGGAAGAACGTTACTGCAGCAGAAATAGATTTTTCTGTTTTTCTCTAAAACGATAACACGCATATTTTTAATATTTGGTGCACATTTGCTTCTGAATACGCTCTAATTACTAAATCTAATTTCTAAATTAATTCTAGAAGATACTTACCTGCTGGCTGGCGTACTGTACACTTCTGACTGGCTTATTGGAATGACTCTAAAAACGGTCTCGTTCTGCAAATTTATCTATGTGTCGTCAGTTGGAACGCGTACGACGACGAATCGGCACATCAGAATCGTCCAGTCCCACTTTATCACAACCCTCACAACCAGCGCCCAAAAGCAAAGACTCCGAAACGACACTAAGCAGAAAAGAAAGAATATGTCGCATTAAGAAGGTGACAAATCCGTATCCGTAAATAAAATAAACATCTAACCTAACCTACATTAGTCTCACATTTAAAATATACTATCTAAGATAGAGCTCTTAAATTTTTTTAAAGCTTTCGCCTCGAACTCCGCTAGTTCAGCATCTAATTCGTCGATTCTAGACTTATTCTTAACTAAATCTTTATTTGAGTTCGTATTGTCATTGTCTGCACCGTTTTCATTCAAGTTAATACTTTTATATTTATCACTATCCTCATCTTCTGGTAACGATTTTTCATTTTTACTATCGTTGTCTTCGATTTTGATTTGCGATGATTCTTCTTTGTCAATGCTGTAGTTATTTCTGACTATTTTATTAGATCTTTCACTGCTCTCCGATTCTGTTTCAGGAATGATAACTCCTTGTATTAGTGATACGTTATCATCTTCGATATATTTACTGTTTTTTCGCTCCGTATTTTCGGATTTGCCAGTCTCCTCTGTAGCAGGAACTAATATTCCAACTTCATTATCATTTTCTTTTATCTCTAGTACATATTCTCGTGTTGCATCATTTTCTTGACAAATGTTTGGAGGTGCAAGAACGTCACGTGAATCTTCATTCGATGAATGATTTTTAGATTTTTCGTTTTCTACAAGTTCATTAACTGCTTCTCTAAAATCTATTTCCATTGTATCACCTACATCAGCGTCATCGTCCTGCGGATTTATATAAGTGCTTATGTTTTGTATGAAATTAAATTCTTCTGATTCGATGGGTTTTTCGTTACGTATGAAGCTTTCTACGTCCATATTACTGTCAGTAGCGTTAGTAACCGACATATTATTTTTTGAAACATTATTTTTGTTTGTCGTTTCATTTGTTAAAACAAATGAAACGACAAACAAAAATAATGTTTCATTTTTTGTTGTCATTGACATTATTGCCATCTTCATCCTCAATTCGTCTTTTCTTCGATCGTTTGACCTTAGTCCCTGTTGGATCCTTATTTTTAGGAGTAGCTTTTACAGGTGAAGGAAGGGAAGGCTTGAACTTCTGAAAAAAAACAAACAATCATTTGTATTGATTTTTTGGGCCAACGTGGTCAACTGAAGCCTGATCGCCTTATACAAGATAGGTTTGAGCCCCAAGAGCTTCTTCAAAACTGTTGGTCTAGACTCTAGACTAGCCCTTCGGTGTTAAATAGCCTCCTCTAGACTCTAGAGGAGGCTATTTAAAACCGAAGGGCTGACTACAATAGATCCATCTCGGGTCGCAGTGGTCATTGGGACATAATTTGCCCGATCCCTTCTACCTAAATCATAAATCATACTATTTTTGTGATAGACAATAAAAAAATATTTCATTTCAGATATAGCTCTAGGAAGAAGAAGAATCATCAACATCATCATCATCATCATCGTCGACAACCGACCTCACAAACCCTGGTGTCAGTGTCGTAGAGCCGCCAAAGGCCACTGACTTGGCTTGCGTAACGACTAGATAGTAGCCGGGACCAACGGCTTAACGTGCCTTCCGAAGCACGAAATCATCTTTCTTTTCGGACAATCAGGTGATTCAGCCTGCAATGCCCTAACCAAACTGGGAAGTCTATCAGAGGTTTTTGCTTGACAGTGTCCCCACCGGGAATCGAACCCGGAACGTCCGTAATGAGCGGCGAAATCTCGACCACTTTCAGATGACAACCACAGACATAGCTCTAGGAAAAAGAAGAATAATTAACATACATACCTCAGCTTTTGGGAATGAACAGTAAAAATCAGTCCTTCTGACAAGGAAGTCTTCCAAAAATGCATCCAATAGCAAAGCTTTCCCCACAACATCTTGTCTGTTATTCTTCTTGGCTGTAAACTGCTCTATGTTGAATTTCTGGTTCGGGTGGAGCCATTCATATATTGATGCAAGAGTATACAGGTTCCCCTTAAAAATATCGTTAATTAACATATAAGCATAGTAGAGTAAATAACAGTCAAAGATAAAGCCTTTTTGTGGAAAGGAAATGATAATTTCTAATAGTCACTACTATAGTTCGGTTACTGTAGGATGGGCTCTGACAGATTAAAATTTTAAAAACTTTTTAATATTATTTCGTTTATTTATTTATTCAGTAAAATTACATATTGTTTAATGATAAAAGAAGATGTGAAGTTACTTTATTTTTAATTATTAGCTATTATGGTTTTTAAACTGAATATTATAAAAAAGTTGTTAACATTGTATGAAGAAATTTGTCAGAACTCTTCCTATAATACATAGATAAGATCGTTTGAAAGAAGTTGCTACCTAGCAATATTCAAGCATCTAAACATTTTGTTTTAATTGGTAAAAAAATATTTCATGCGCCTTAAAAAATATGTATAATATAATAATAATATAATGTATCTAACAAGGTACAGCACATCTCGCTGACTGTCCAACGAGGCAGTGCCGCCAGCGTGATGGGCACATTCCCGCCGGGTACGATTCGGGGTGGTTTGTTTATTTAAGTAGGTATTTAACATATCGTTTTATTTAAAAATATATAATGTAACATGGAAAGCCATAACTACTCGCGCTGCCCTTCAGTTTAGCGAGCTATAAAAACTGTCGCCTACGGGATGTACCTTTTCTATATATATATGTCGAATCGCGACGGAGACATCCGAAGGGAAAATACAATGAAAAGTCTATCATGGGCATTTATTGTGAATGTAGGTTAGCAGAGCCGAAATTGAAAGATGAATCCTTGAGCCCTCTGCCGTGCGCGGCGGGCGTCTTAGCCAGAGTCTTAGCGAGACTGCCCCTTCAAAATCGTCACACCATGCTCTACGCACATGTACTTAGCTAATCTTCCATCGTCTTCTCATACTTTTTTTATATATATATCTATATTATAAGTATATTACAAATATGGACAAAGAAGAAATACTACGTATGAAAAGTGTCATCTCGTAGAGGATAAACATTAGACAGGTTATACAAAAGATATACAAAGTGATTAATAGCCCAAGCACACCCATTTATCCAAATACTACATACAATTATTTCATTGCCCATAAAAATGATTACTCTAAAGCTTAACATCGCTGTACCGCTTATAAATAAACAATTTGTTTTGGGATTTGACATCTTCCTAACATGGTACTGGTGGTAATACCAGCAACATTTAAAGCATGTGCGTATAGTCACAGAGTTAATACACGTATCGTATAGTACCATAACTGAGATTTGGGAATATCGAAACAGATAGGCCGCTCGCAGTCAGGCGTACAGCGTAGGCGTACAGTCAGGGCTACGCGATCCAAGATAACCCATATTAGAGCTTCGCGCACATTTCACTAGTGAATGGAGTGAACGATACATCAAAATTATATACTTTCTGATTGGTGTATGTAACGCCAGCAGGAAAGTATCTTAATTACAAGACGCACAAATTTCATTTGTTCTTTATTTCTCTTTCCGACCATTCGTTCAGATTTTTCCTGCTGGAAGAACGTTACTGCAGCAGAAATAGATTTTTCTGTTTTTCTCTAAAACGATAACACGCATATTTTTAATATTTGGTGCACATTTGCTTCTGAATACGCTCTAATTACTAAATCTAATTTCTAAATTAATTCTAGAACTTACCTGCTGGCTGGCGTACTGTACACTTCTGACTGGCTTATTGGAATGACTCTAAAAACGGTCTCGTTCTGCAAATTTATCTATGTGTCGTCAGTTGGAACGCGTACGACGACGAATCGGCACATCAGAATCGTCCAGTCCCACTTTATCACAACCCTCACAACCAGCGCCCAAAAGCAAAGACTCCGAAACGACACTAAGCAGAAAAGAAAGAATATGTCGCATTAAGAAGGTGACAAATCCGTATCCGTAAATAAAATAAACATCTAACCTAACCTACATTAGTCTCACATTTAAAATATACTATCTAAGATAGAGCTCTTAAATTTTTTTAAAGCTTTCGCCTCGAACTCCGCTAGTTCAGCATCTAATTCGTCGATTCTAGACTTATTCTTAACTAAATCTTTATTTGAGTTCGTATTGTCATTGTCTGCACCGTTTTCATTCAAGTTAATACTTTTATATTTATCACTATCCTCATCTTCTGGTAACGATTTTTCATTTTTACTATCGTTGTCTTCGATTTTGATTTGCGATGATTCTTCTTTGTCAATGCTGTAGTTATTTCTGACTATTTTATTAGATCTTTCACTGCTCTCCGATTCTGTTTCAGGAATGATAACTCCTTGTATTAGTGATACGTTATCATCTTCGATATATTTACTGTTTTTTCGCTCCGTATTTTCGGATTTGCCAGTCTCCTCTGTAGCAGGAACTAATATTCCAACTTCATTATCATTTTCTTTTATCTCTAGTACATATTCTCGTGTTGCATCATTTTCTTGACAAATGTTTGGAGGTGCAAGAACGTCACGTGAATCTTCATTCGATGAATGATTTATAGATTTTTCGTTTTCTACAAGTTCATTAACTGCTTCTCTAAAATCTATTTCCATTGTATCACCTACATCAGCGTCATCGTCCTGCGGATTTATATAAGTGCTTGTGTTTTGTATGAAATTAAATTCTTCTGATTCGATGGGTTTTTCGTTACGTATGAAGCTTTCTACGTCCATATTACTGTCAGTAGCGTTAGTAACCGACATATTATTTTTTGAAACATTATTTTTGTTTGTCGTTTCATTTGTTTTATCATTGACATTATTGCCATCTTCATCCTCAATTCGTCTTTTCTTCGATCGTTTGACCTTAGTCCCTGTTGGATCCTTATTTTTAGGAGTAGCTTTTACAGGTGAAGGAAGGGAAGGCTTTAACTTCTGAAAAAAAACAAACAATCATTTGTATTGATTTTTTGGGCCAACGTGGTCAACTGAAGCCTGATCGCCTTATACAAGATAGGTTTGAGCCCCAAGAGCTTCTTCAAAACTGTTGGTCTAGACTCTAGACTAGCCCTTCGGTGTTAAATAGCCTCCTCTAGACTCTAGAGGAGGCTATTTAAAACCGAAGGGCTGACTACAATAGATCCATCTCGGGTCGCAGTGGTCATTGGGACATAATTTGCCCAATCCCTTCTACCTAAATCATAAATCATACTATTTTTGTGATAGACAATAAAAAAATATTTCATTTCAGATATAGCTCTAGGAAGAAGAAGAATCATCAACATCATCATCATCATCATCGTCGACAACCGACCTCACAAACCCTGGTGTCAGTGTCGTAGAGCCGCCAAAGGCCACTGACTTGGCTTGCGTAACGACTAGATAGTAGCCGGGACCAACGGCTTAACGTGCCTTCCGAAGCACGAAATCATCTTTCTTTTCGGACAATCAGGTGATTCAGCCTGCAATGCCCTAACCAAACTGGGAAGTCTATCAGAGGTTTTTGCTTGACAGTGTCCCCACCGGGAATCGAACCCGGAACGTCCGTAATGAGCGGCGAAATCTCGACCACTTTCAGATGACAACCACAGACATAGCTCTAGGAAAAAGAAGAATAATTAACATACATACCTCAGCTTTTGGGAATGAACAGTAAAAATCAGTCCTTCTGACAAGGAAGTCTTCCAAAAATGCATCCAATAGCAAAGCTTTCCCCACAACATCTTGTCTGTTATTCTTCTTGGCTGTAAACTGCTCTACGTTGAATTTCTGGTTCGGGTGGAGCCATTTATATATTGATGCAAGAGTATACAGGTTCCCCTTAAAAATATCGTTAATTAACATATAAGCATAGTAGAGTAAATAACAGTCAAAGATAAAGCCTTTTTGTGGAAAGGAAATGATAATTTCTAATAGTCACTACTATAGTTTGGTTACTGTAGGATGGGCTCTGACAGATTAAAATTTTAAAAACTTTTTAATATTATTTCGTTTATTTATTTATTCAGTAAAATTACATATTGTTTAATGATAAAAGAAGATGTGAAGTTACTTTATTTTTAATTATTAGCTATTATGGTTTTTAAACTGAATATTATAAAAAAGTTGTTAACATTGTATGAAGAAATTTGTCAGAACTCTTCCTATAATACATAGATAAGATCGTTTGAAAGAAGTTGCTACCTAGCAATAAGGCCGCTTATCTGTATGTATGTACACATTTTTTATGATCTCTGTCTTTTTTATTTATGTATTTAATTTTCTGTGTGCAGTAATTTATAATATATACCTTTAAGTCATTGGAAGAAACCCAAATCTTGTAATCAGCATTGAAACACAACTCTAGCAGTTTTTCCGTACTGTACTCATCGTGCAGGACTATGATGCCCCAGGATCTACGGCTCAACGTTACACCATCTTTGATTGGGTTGACAAATACCTGCTTCTTGGTAAACGGGTTTGTAACTTCAATGGCAAGCTCTGGAGAAGGTTAGATAAAAAACAATAATTTTATTAATTATTGTTAAAAAAAATAATGAAATAATGTTGTTAGTAGGCCTTTGCCCAGCAGTGGGACATTTTAGTTTTTTTTTTAATAAAACATGCCTAATCTCAGCAAAAATGCTTTGCTAAGAGTGTGATTGATTATTCGTTTCAATACAGGATGATTTAAATAAATATTCTAGAACATTTAAGTATTTTTATTAGAAACATTACATTTACAGACATCAATCTAATATATCCTTGATTGATATGGAAATAAATTAAGCAAGGCAGTCCCAATGACCATGCAATGACCACTGGGACCGAATAGAGATGTGCCGTGGGGAATGTTCCCATTCCCAGTATTTTCCCTATGGGAATATTCCCGGTAAGTTACCCAAAGTTTCCAATGTTCCCGGGAATATTCCCCTACACATGAAACATTTAATATTATATTGAATTCTTTCTTTACCTAGTGTTTTAATTTAGTTTGGTTGGTTGGTTGGCTGGTTTGGTTAGTATGATTTAATTAGCAAAATTGATTATTTTTGATATAGACAATTTTATTTTATTTAAGTGAGAGATTTCACTCACGGTCATCTGATCCAAAACTAGGCAAGGCCTGTACTACGAGTATGGGTGTCAAAGATAGACAAATATTCAATACCCAGACACAGAAATGACCCTTGATGTCTGCCTTTTTTTTCTTTTCGCGCCTTAGCTTGGTACTATAAAAAACTGTAATTTTATTTCAGATAGGTACTATAGGTATTAGTCGTTTTGTTAGTTACATACAGCCAAGTAGATGTTTGCCTGTTCATTGCTGACTGTAAGATGTGGATAAACTGTCTCGCTTCCTCTTTAAAAAACATTTTATTTGCGAATCTCTTTATTTGAGTGGCAACAAGGTCATCAAACAATGAAAGCGTCCTTTTTTAGTTACCTGTTATTTAATTTGTAACTTGGTGCACGTATTTAAACATACAAACCTCGTTGTTAAAAATAAATCTGAATCTTTGTGGTCGGCTTTTAAAAGTTGCTTTGCTTTATACCTATAACTTATGAAAAACATGTTGATCGTTCTGTGATTTGTTAATTATTTTAGTATAATTTAAATTGTTAATACTGAAATTTTATTGATATTTAAAAACAAATCTGGATCTTTGTGGTCGGATTTTAAAAAAGTTGCTTTGTTTTATACATATAACTTATGAAAAACATGTTGATCGTTCTGTGATTCGTTAATTATTTTAGTATACTTAAAATTGTTAATACTAAAATTTTATTGATGTTTAATTGTTGATTATATTGATAACGCATATTTGTACACACATGAATAAAAACTATTCCCCGGAATATTCCCACACAAAAGTAATTTACCGGGAACGGCACATCATTAGGACCGAAGATTTATTGTAATCAAACTAATGTGTCTCTTTTATTTGGATTGAAATATAATTAATAAAAAAAACAAAAGGCACTTACCATCACAACAGTCAGTCCATATCTGGAAATGTTCTATCCAATTATTCACAGAATTAGAGAGAACCAATATCGGTTTCTTGAGTGTTGGCCGCACAGCATTTAGAAACAAGACAGTTTGGAGACACTTGCCATAACCTGATGGGTCGTTAAGTATTACGCCGGGTGCTTTCTGTAAAAATATAATTTATTTTTTCAAAAGGCAGCATTTTATATTTCATTATTTAAAGATAAAAAATCGTAAGTCAAAGCAAGCTAATACCAAGGACGGAAGAAGATTGTTCATGGTTTTTAAAAACATTACACTTCACTTCAATAGGATGCTGGATGGTTTGTGGTGCTATAAAAACATGCAATATAGCATCCAGATTAGAAATATACACATAAAAGGAAAGCCAGGTATTTAACCCGACAACTCCTGTGCTATTATAATCAACATCAACATCAACATCAATGGCCCGTTACAGTCCACTGCTGGACTATGAGCCTCCTCCACTTGAGTGGAGGGTTTTGCCATAACCTCCACGCTTGGCAGGCAGGTTGGAGATCGCAGATTAAAAGGGTATTGCATCAGAGATTGCTGCTGCCCATTCCCTGTTCAATGTGTGGTCCCTAAGTCGCCTCTTACAACACCCACGGGAAGAGTAGGGGTTGGTGACAAATGTATTCTACTCTGCCGTCACCACACTATTATAATAATAATAAAATAATTTATTTCTCATCACAAAAACAGCTTAAGATAGTTACGCAACTAGCTATGAGTAATTACAAACAATTTGGCCTATCTCACCTAGATAGGCCAAATTGTTTGTATGCAAATTGTGTGTAAAGCTGTGGTTTCTACAGTCTATATTTGTCTATCCCTTACTTATTACAGTCTATAGAAATCTTTTCAAGGCACTGAAAAACTAATAACAATTAGCTGTGTATATCGTCGTTGCCAATTCAAGACCTCTATTTCATAAAGAAATAAAAACAAAATACAGAAATAAAAAAATATCCTCAAATAAGTCTACAG
Source organism: Carpatolechia fugitivella (assembly GCA_951230895.1). Classification (NCBI taxonomy): domain Eukaryota; kingdom Metazoa; phylum Arthropoda; class Insecta; order Lepidoptera; family Gelechiidae; genus Carpatolechia; species Carpatolechia fugitivella. The sequence continues at coordinate 3,261,650 of OX579657.1, forward strand.
TCAGTAGCATGTGACCTTATTATAAAGTCAATGCCTTAACCCCACTAATAATAGTCCTATTAGATACTTATACCTGCAGCCTTGCGCTATCTGATCACATCCCAGATAAACTTAATAGATACACAAATGTTTAAAGCATTCAGTCTATAAATTTGAAGTTTATAATTTTAATTAAAATTTAATAAATCCATTACTAAACTGTTTGCTTTCCTCACTACCTGTATGCCAGATAAACAGATTTTTATAATCAACACGGCAACAGTGTTAAGTTTAACCCGGTAAATATGCGTATTATTAGTTAGGTTAGGGTACCTTTTTGTACACTTTGAACAAAAATCGTATGCCATCAATTTGGTGCTGAGGAAGGGGCGTGGGAAGATCTATGGTGATATCTTTTGCACCTTCCCTCTGCAGATAAAGTCTATCCACTGGCTTTGAGAGAATCATACTTCCCGCCTGACTAAAATAACAAAACACATCACAAATCAAAGAAAAAAAACTAATATGAGAATAATACTTGGAGGAGTGAGCTTAACAATACATGCCAATACAGACATCACATTATTGATAAAATTCTATTTCAGGAGCAGCTTAACCGCCTACACAAAAACCTATAATCATACTTACTTGAAAGCAAGATCAGTACCTACGGGGAAAAAATGTGTCTGTACAAGGAATTAATAACTTTTGAAACTTACACAGTAATATAAAAAGTAAAAGTTGTGTGAAGACGAGATAGAGCACTTGCTAGGAAGGCAACTGATGCTGGTTCAGTCTATTTAGGATAGACAGCGTCATGATCAAGATGTACAGCATCTCCAAGTAAAACAATGCCACAAAGACCGACACGCTGGTCTTATGCACTTCTATGTCCTCAAACTCCTGCATAATATGCCTGTTTCTGTACACATGATCCCAAAACATGGACACTACTTTATAAAACACTGACGAAAATAAAGTATTTTTTCACTTAATCGCCGAACACGCAGCTAATATTTCAGCGCGTTTTGCAATGGAAATTTACCTTGCGTATGTAAATTAATTACTCAAAAAGGCGAAAAACACATCGGTTTACTATAAACCCGTTTTCCGTGTTTTTGCGACAGACAAATAGTCATGACAACAGAATTATGTCGACTAATTTACGTTGTAGTTGGATTTTGTAGTCACGCCTTGTTTAATGATGTCTACCAATTTTGGTCGCATTATAATTTAACAGCCACGTTCCGATACGCGCTTAAATCACTTTCGATCAAACTGTCAGCGCCGCCGTCAGCGATCAGATTGTATGGGTTTCGCCTGCTGACAGTAATTCGGTACGCACTTTGAGTGCGCTAAAATCGATTTCAGCGCGTCTCGGAACGCAGGGAAAGACAAGTAATTAGGGATGCCATTTAAATAAAAAACGATACTAAAATTGTATAAAATAAAATACAAGTTACCTTGCTTAAAATACTAATTACTTAAATGTTAAGTTAGTTTGTGTTGTTTTTAATTACAATTTTACATTACTAAATCTTAGTTGGACTGCAATAGGCTGATTGATGAATGATGAAATCTTAGTTGCTTGGATTTTATTATGATTCACACAGATCAACAGATAAACCCTGCGTTCCGAGATGCGCTGAAATCGATTAAAGTACCCGTAATTGCGTTCCGAATCACTGTCAGCAATACATTTTTTTGCTTTTCTGATCGCTGACAGCGCTGAAAGTCTGATTCGGAATGCGCTAAAAATTCGTGTATTTGATGCACGGACCAAGTAATTTGATGCTTTCCAAACCAAAGCTAAAACTAATAGCGTCATCTATGAACGCGGAGATACACTGATCGTTCTGTGCGATGACGACAGAGGACGCTGTTGGTTTTAGCCATAATATTGAGGTAAGGTATTATCAATTATCTCTCTACGGGTATTATAATATAACAAGAATAAGGGCGTTTGCGCACTCATCCGTATCCCATTCTTATCCGTTTCTGACCCGGTTTGGCCATCCTAGTAATTGTACGGACGCTTACGCACCCATACGTATCCGGTTCGTTTTCGATCCGTAAATTCTCACTCCGGATCGGTTTTTTTACGGATTAAAACCGAGTCGAAGTGGCCGCCATACAAATTGTACGTACGCTTGCGCACTACACGATTTTCTTACGGATGAAGAGTGAGGCACGAGGAGGGGAAAGCTCGCGCTGCTAGTGATGTGGCAAATTGGCTATTTTTTGATAAACAAGTATTTTAATACTCGTTACAAAAATTATCGAATGCACACTCGAGACACTCCAGGGTTCTATTTACGTGAAACGAACTATACGAGTAACGTGAACGACTTTATTGCGGGATCTACATAAGTAGATACAATTCACAAAGATCAATAGTTTTCGAATTCTATAAGTACCCGAAATCCATACTCGAGTACAGTCGACTGCTCGTCAGTCAGTGGTAAAGTGTTAACACTTTGAACTTGAACGCTTCTTCTATAGCATTATGGTCGAGATCAGCTCAGTCAGTCAGCTCGACTCGGCACATCACTACGACAATATCGTCTCAAATACGAATGAAAACCGGATCGGATACGGATGAGTGCGCAAACGCTAGACGTGAATTTACCGTCCGTTTTTATTACGGATCAAAAACGGACCGGATAAGAATCGGATACGGATGAGTGCGCAAACGCCCTAAGGCATTTTTCCGCGGGGTCAAAGGTAGCCTGTCGTCCTTGGGTATCAAACTTCATAAAAATAAAATAAATTCAGTAAATATTTATATAGATTCATAGAAAACAACCAAAAACGTAAATTTCCGGCGAACCAACGACCTTGGGCCTATACGCAGCCAACGTGCTTACCGACTACACCACGGAGGGCATAGCGGCAGCGCCGAAATACATTTTTGTTCGTTTCTATGAAATCATGACGTCACCATAATAGGCAACCTTTTATTTTCTTTATTTATAAATTCAGTAGTTTAGAGGCTACGAGTGTAGCATAACAGACCAACAGAGTTATTTTCGCATATATAATATTATTAGCAAGGATTATCGGGAATATCGGGATTCTCCTAATGCTGAAAAGGAGATTATAGGTGGATTAGATTATTTAACAAAAATAAAACCTTTAGAGAATATTTAAACGTGTATATTTTGAAGTATTATTAAAACATGCTTTCGGTTCCCTAAGTATTTAGGCTGGCTCGAAACCGGCCTGGCAATAGCCAAATTGAAGGCCGTATTGGATACTTTCGAGCCTTCGTGGATACCTATTTTATCTCAAGGAACAGACATACGTAAAATATACAAAACTGGAAGGATTGCACTTACTCTTACATCCTACATGATTTAACAATATTAAAATGCAATATAAAATGTAACAAAATGTCTGTTTCCTATTCGTTCTTGAAGTTAGGAGCTCTCTTTTCAATGAAGGCGGTCATACCTTCTTTACGGTCCTCCTGTAAACAATAATAATCAAAATCAAATCAAAACGGCCCGTTACAGTCCACTGCAGGACTATGAGCCTCCTCCACTCCGCGTGTTTGGTTTTGCCATAATCTCCACGCTTGGCAGGCGGGTTGGAGATCGCAGATTAAAAGGTTACTGTATCAGAGAGCGCTGCTGCCCGTTCCCTGTTCAATGTGTAGTCCCTAAGTCGCCTCTTACGACACCCACGGGAAGAGTAGGGGTTGGTGACTAATGTATTCTACTCTGCCGTCACCACACGGCACCAATAATAATAATAAATCTTTATATAGTTTCTTCACATAAATACCTTATAAATTAAATTAAAAGTTTTTAAGGCTTAATAGGAATAGTTAGTAGGTAGAAGGTACTCGTGAAGACTGGTGCCCAAAATAGACAGGAATCTGTGCTTCGGGTCACCAGTACCTCAGGGGGCCGATTTACGAAGCTACAAGTTACAAATTACAAGTACAATTCGATAGACGATTAGAGAAAACAATAAGGGCTTACAGTTTAGGCGAATTGGCTACGCAATGTATATCAAATTGTGATTTGTTACTAGTAACTTGTTGCTTCGTGAAACGGGGCCCAGGTGTAAACCCCTGCTTTAATTCGCTTTGGGTTAGATAATAGGGGATCGGACTACTTTTTTTAATTTTATAAATCCAAACTTCTTAGTCTCTGCTATCGAACACTAAAATAATTTTCGCTCTATAAATAGATTAGACAGAGAGGCACATACCCACTTGTGACGTCATTTGTTAGTAACGCTATATAATCTCCATACAAAAAATAGTTTTTGAAAGAGAGACATAAATTGAAACTTTAAAAAATCACTGTAAATTAGTTTTTCAACCGATTCTGTTTTTTTCTTCGCGAATCGTCTGCTACTAATCTACATTTTAAAAATAATTCATAAAATATGGTAAATTTAGGAACAGTCCGATCCCCTATTATGTTAGTATGTGAAGTAAAAGTAGTACGTGCATGCATGAGCATGTGAGGGTGCTAAATAGAATAGTAAATAAACAGTCTGTTAGTTGTGTTATTAAATGAGTAGTTTACAACAACAGCCTCCGTGGCCGAGATTTCGACGCCCATTACAGAGGTTCCGGGTTCGATTCCCGGTGGGGACACTGTCAAGCAAAAATTTATTTGCGAGACTTACCCCAGTTTGGTTAGGACATTGCAGGCTGAATCACCTGATTGCCCGAAAAGAAACATGATTCCGTGCTTCGGAAGACACGTTAAGCCGTTGATCCCGGCTACTAGTTAACGTGCCTTCCGAGCTCTTCTCCACAGATTCCGCCATGGTGTTAGTGAACTCACCCAAAAAAATGTAATGACGGATCTAAGTGATGTAATAACATCCTATGGAAATAAATTATTTTGACTTTGACTTAAGCACGGAGATTCCCCCGAAGGGTAGATACCCTGCGTTCCGAGACGCGCTGAAATCGATTAAAGCACCCGTAATCGCGTACCGAATTACTGTCAGCAGGTACGTTTTTTTTTTTGCTTTTCTGATCGCTGACAGCGCTGAAAGTCTGATTCGGAATGGGCCCCTAGTCGTTACATGAGCCAAGTCAGTGGCCTTTGGCGGCTCTATAACACTGACACCAGGGTTCGTGAGGTCGGTTGTCACCTTACAACCCACACGCGCTTCGATCGCCTAGAACGCAGTTTCGTAACCGGTTTCGATCGAGGAATACACGATGATGATGATGACCAGCTTACTTTAACCCATTTCATAAACCTTGATGTCTGAGTTACTGAGCCGCCAAAGCCTTCTGACATGGCACATAATATTAAGATTACTAGATCATCAATGTCCAACAACCTGCAATGTACCAATGATGGTGATTTGTCGCCATCGGAATCCGAATCTAGAACCTTTAGAACGAGAGTTGAAAGTTATATCGCTCGGCCACGGAGGCTTAGCCTAGTGCTGCCGCTCGATAGTCCAATATAGATAGCCTATCGATATACTATAGATATTTTAAGTAAATATGATAGTATCGATATTTCTTTTAGTGCAATACTATTGATAAGCAGCAATACTATCGATCGTTAAAAACAGAAAAACCGTTTTCCGTTTTCAATATAAAATAAATATCAATACTATGTATAGTATCGATACTATCGATAGGCCTATCGATTAGGTACATGTTTTAGGCGTTTACTAAAACAAAAAAAAACACAAAACAAACAAACTAAAAAAAAAAACTACAAAAAAAAAACTATCGAACTATCGATTTTTTGACAACACTAGCTTAGTCTATAGGCAAACTTTCCTTACCGTAGCAAAAGTTCCGTAGAAGAGCGACTTCTCATAAGCGAGTCCTGCCTTCAGGCTGGTCTCGTAGGCTTGGTTGACGGCTTCCTTGGCCATCTTCACGATCAGCGGCGAGTGCGTGCCGATGCGCTCAGCCAGCTTGATGGTCTCCTCTAGAAGCTTCTCGACTGGGAACACGCGGGCGACCAGGCCTGGTGGTAGGAAATAGGTAAAAGTCATTGGCCTCGATTCGGGATGTCATGCTCTAATTCTAATTTTAAAATCCAGCTATCCTTTTCGTTTTCATGACCAATGAAAGAGAGGTAATGAACGAATGATATTAATTTGAACGAATGATAACGTAAAACAAGGGCATAGCTGTCAGTTTAAGAGATTTTTAAGTCGCATGTTTTAAGTGCAAAATTGTGCAATCGACACGGCCACAAGGTTCAAATTCGATGTTTGACAGCTCTAATATTAGGATGGCCATCTCCTGTCCCTTTTCAATCTTTAAAAGGTAAAAAAGACGACAAGTCTGATACAGTAACCTTTTAATCTGCTATCTCCAACCCGCCTGCCAAGCGTGGAGATTATGGCAAAAACAAACACTTAAGTGGACTGGACTGTAAAGGGCTGTTGATGATGATGTTGATAGTGCAACATGAAAGAGTAGCAGAAATTAAATAAATCACCTAATGAAAAAATAAACTGTTGCTAATGAAGCTCTGCCTGCTCAAACTGACGCGAATGCAGCGCGGACGCAATCGGCTATCATGCGGGATTCGGGTTCGTTTGAGCAGATATGCGTTTATAGACCTCTGGTCATATCATGGTCATGCTATGGGAATGTCAACTTTCAGAGCTGCCACGATTGGTCGAAATACAATTCTGTATTACTTTACTACTGGCGCCACCTTTAATTTCACAGATAAGTTTCCTAGGACTGTAGTTAAATTACGACACACTAGCCTCGATTCGGGATGTCATCCTCTAATTCTAATTTTACAATCCAGCTATCCTTTTCGTTTTTATGACCAATGAAAGAGAGGTGATGAACGAATGATATTAATTTGAACGAATGATAACTTAAAATAAGGGCATAGCTGTCAGATTAAGAGATTTTTAAGTCGCATGTTTTAAGTGCTCTTTAAAATTGTGCAATCGACACGGCCATAAGGTTCAAATTCGATGTTTGACAGCTCTAATATTAGGATGGCCATCTCCTGTCCCTTTTCAATCTTTAAAAGGTAAAAAGGACGGGCTAACTTAAATTAAGCGTGACGTCCCGAATCGAGGCAGACCGAGATTCCTATGTTACCTATAACTTTATAATGGCGTCACTCACCCATCTTCTCGGCTTCGTGAGCATCAATGAAGCTCCCTGTAAGCACGATCTCCATGGCCTTGCTCTTGCCGACGTATCTGGGCAGCCGCTGTGTGCCGCCGGCTCCGGGGATGGTGCCGATGTTGATCTCGGGCTGCCCGAACTTGGCCTTCTCACCCGCGTAGATAATGTCGCACAGCATGGCTAGCTCGCAACCACCGCCGAGCTGAAGAAGCAAGTAGGTGTGTAGTTAGTACAACATGATAAACACTTGTACTAGTTTCACATGATCATCATTATTATTTTATCGCTTTACAGCACCTTCAGGCCTTCAGGAATTAATATTGTAATATTACAAGAATAACACATGAAAACTTTAAAATAATTCGTTGTGCAATACAATGTAGATATTAATCTACCGTCGGTAGTAGTTTGAGATTATATAGGAGGATTACCCCAAAAATGGGGAGGTTATTTCAAATTAACTTGAGTACAGTACAATAAAGGTTAAAGATTACTTCAAAATAAAAATGGTACAAAAAGAGTTGAGTAATTTTAACCGCGGGAAAATGTATTACCTATTCCTACAGCATAAAACCTCATCGCAGTAATATTGCTAAAACTAGCAGCGCTATCTGTCGTAATCGCACTAAACGAAAAATGTATCTCCCTCCGAGTTCATAGATGGCGTATTAGCTTTAGATGTGGTATTAGAAACAGAGGGAAAATCCACCAAAAATGCTGTCGTAGCCGCGGGCGGATAGCTCATATACGTCCACACAGAGGTGCTCAAGCCTACCCTAAACTAAGGCAATCAGGATTTAGTCGACCACGCTAGCCCAGTGCGGGTTGGTCGATTTCACACATAACCTTTGAGTTTTTTCGCGGGACTGTGCAGATTCATCACGATGTTTTCCTTTACCAAAAGAGCGTTGAATAAACGTACATATAAATCGAACCCGGATCTCCCGAACGGAAGACAGCGGCTCTGGCCATTACACCACCGACGCTCCCACCGGGCGGACAGCTAGTGACTTATAGTAGTAACATCCAAAAGTTAATAAACTATTAATTTCATTTCAGGAAGCATTTTAGTCTTACAGCAAATCCATTGACGGCAGCGATGACAGGTTTCCCACAGTTGGAAACATCCTCCCATTCCTTCAGGAAGCCACCCTTCTGGTTTGTGCTGTAAGTGTTGTTCTGCATCTCCTTGATGTCTGCACCGGCTGCGAAGGCTTTCTCGCTGCCTGGACCAAATGTATACATACAATTATTATATTTGCTTATTCTAATAATAAGTATTATATTTTAATATTCTTAGCAAATGAGCTCTATACTTACAAGGAGATCATTGATTGATTGATTGATATATACTTTATTGCCCCAAAAAAGGGGTGTACAAAGGCGAACTTAATGCTATATAGCATTTTCTACCAGCTAACCTTTGGTGGTTAAGAGCAGGTTGAGGGTAGTGCCGCTAAAAACAGCGTTCAACTTGAACTACTACATTAATAGGTAAATATCAGACAACTGATAAACTTACTAATACGTACATATACATGCAAATATAAAAGAATAAACATAAAGGTACCTTACATAATATATAAAAGTACTACATAAATAATAATAATAATACATAAATAATAATAATAATACATAAATATTAAATATAATAATAATCAGTCATTCACACCACACTGCATTTGTAAAAAGTGTTCGGATACACACGATTTGAAGACATCGATTGATGGAGCCTCCCTAATCTCAACCCGTAAGCTATTCCATAATTTTGTTGCTGTGCAAGTATAAGACTGCGCATACAATTCCGTGTGACTTTGAGGGGTAGTAAGGGATTTATTGTAATTCTTGCGGGGTACACCTCCGACAAACTTTTTTTTTTTTTTTCATGCAAAATCAAAGTTGGTAAAAAAGAAAAAAATATGTAATATTTTTTGTATCATGTCTACCCAGAATCTCCACAACAAGTTCAATCCAATCTAACAAAATTACAGATTGAATGCAATCACCGTGCAAATTATCCAACTATAGTTTTAGTAGTGATTTATGATTTAGGTAGAAGGGATCGGACAAATTATGTCCCAATGACCACTGCAACCTGAGATGGATCTATTGTAGTCGGCCCTTCGGTGTTAAGTAGCCTCCTCTAGACCAACAGTTTTGAAGAAGCCGACAATCCATAAGGGGCTAAAAGGCTGGGCTTCCTGGATGGCAATTTTGGGTCCTCCCAGCACCTGGCTTCTCTTATTGACAAGGGCATCGCATTCACATAGGATGTGGAGTCTCCTCATCGTAGTTTTAGTAGTAGTAGTAGTCACTGCTCTGTGACTGCGTACAAACCGTTATCTTGCAGCTAGCTAGAATACAGTCCCTTTATTTTCTATAGAATTATTTATATTATTTTCAAACTCACCAGTAATAACAATGGCTCTGATGGAATCATCCTTGTCGAACTCTGTTACCGCTTTGCCAAGTTCCACAAAAAGAGGTTTGCAGAGTGCATTGAGTGCCTTAGGCCTGTGTAGCTGGATGAGGCCTACATTCTTCTTGGCACCCACTACTTCAACTTTGATGTTTTCATATGCTGGAGCTGGAAAATATTTTTTTAAGTATAATCATCACAAATATAATCATCGCGATGATATGTCTATCATGAGAGCTGAGCTATTCGCAATATTTGAAGCACTTCGCTATATACAATCTGGTCGATTTGACAGAGTTGTTGTCTTGAGATGATTCCAGGAGCGCACTTCAACATCTGATTCGTTGTGTATCAGGTGCGCGAGGGATTCCCATTGCATACCAAATTCTTAAATTATTAATTGATTTAGAACAGATTATTTGTGTTAGATTGCAATGGATTCCTTCGCACATCGAGTTAAGGGGCAACGAAATCGCGGATCGACTAGCTCATGAAACAGTTTGTGATGGTCAGGATGTGACGTGTAAACCATACCTTACAGAGGTCTTTCAAATAGCAAAAAGCATTTGTATTGATAGGTGGAAGCATTATGTTATTGACTGTTCAACTACGAAGGGCATGTGGTATCAAACCATAAATAGTAGGCCAAACTTATTGCCTTAGTTTGACGATGCCAGTCTCTCTAGAGCCAGTTTAGTTGCTGCAATGAGGTTATGTTCCGGTCATGTTCCACTCAACAAGTTTTACCACATGATTGGAAGGAGAGAATCTCCTCTGTGCGCTCATTGTGGCGTTACAGAGGACATACTTCACTTGTTGGTGGAATGTGAACGGAATCGTGACCTCAGAGACAGAATGTTTCCTAAGGGTTTGCATGGGGGGCAAATAAATGTAATATTGGCATCGCCTTTATCCAAAGACGCGGCATTACTGTATAAATTGTACAACTCATCTATAAAGGGTCCCTGATAAATTATATGGATAAATAACTTGTCTAAAACTATGAGGCTAGCATAGTCGCCAAGAGCGATTAAAGCCTTGTCAAAAATTAGATATAAAAAAAAATCATCACAAATAATAATAATAATAGTAAGTAGTAGTACTACTTGGTACTATTGCCTCACTTTATACAAAGAAATGTGTCACTGTAATGGCTTATGTAAATTTTAATAAATAGGTATTATTTAAAGATAATACTTATTCAAGTATAATCTCAATGTTGTAATTTAAAACGTAACATTTAAAGATAGTTTGATATATCTTCACTTCAGTTATAAAAACAAATAAGATAAGATAGTAATAAGCCTACACGAGAATTTGGGTGTGTGACTGTCAAGGTTATTCACCGTTCCAAGAAGGCCAGCATAGCAACTAAGATTTTATTCAATTGAGACAGATTTGCAAGTAAATGTAATACAATAAAGTGTATTAGCTAGCAGAGCAGTGACTGGCTACTGTATTTAGTAGGTTTATAGTTACTTGGTAAAATATTAGAGGAGTAGATGTATATTGGTGATAGATGAAGACTAGATGATATTTAGTATAGACATCGGTACTTAAAGGTTTTTATCAGAAGAAATTTTAATATAATATCATAATGTCCAGTTGACAAGCAGTCGCCGTAAAGTACCCGCACGCCACGAGAAAGTAGAGAACTTTGGACTCAAGTACTTACTTATCTATAATTTATTTATGGACCCCCCTTAACATAATCTAAAATTCATCGACAACTGCTTTAAATAAATAGGGTTAAGGGTGATAAACAGTCGGTTAAATATAGCATATGTTAAACTTACCAGCGCTGTAGAATTTAACAAAACCGGTATTGGGGAGTGCGGACACACGACCGTTGTTTAAAACGTTCTTTCCCAGCAAAAGTCTGGTCACCGCGCCAACTGAAGCCATTTTTTAGTAATTAGACTTCTGTGCCGCCTCCCTTGTTCAATACTAAATGATAAACCAAGCGATAACAGCTTAAAACCGGCGAAAATTATTTACGTGAACTTTGATACGACGGTGTTGATAAAAGTTGATAAGAAAAATAAGATGTGTAAGTTTTAAAAATATAAAAGTAGGGTTATTTCATGCAACACCGTGTGTTCAATGAGCTACATAATTTGGTCAGTTTATAACTATTTGACATTTAATGTTGCGTTTCGCTGTACAGTATTTGGTTAAATTATTTGTCATAATCAATCGAAAATATATTTCGAAATATAATTTTAAAAGAAACTCTCTGGAAATCTTTGTAAAATATCGAGATGTGCAATAAAATTATTTATTGAAATCTATTGAATAATGTAATTCATTTTAAATTACAATCTCATCATCATCGTATTAAAACAATATTGCGATTCGCGCCATCGAAACAAATAACAGCTGTTTTCTTGTTTTTCTAACCTCAATTTTTGGGCGCAATAATCGAACTAATTGAGGAAAGAAAGCTCTATTTTAGGAAATACGAGAGATATTTGCCATGGCTAATAATAAGTTAAAATTCTTCATACTCACCGGAGATCCTGGTTAGGTATCCATCATATCTTGTAGTAACACACTTTGCTAAAATTTCTTTTTATAAACTGATGTTTTATTAAGTTTAAATTACTAATATAAGCATCGGTATACATTTTAGGCGTCGGCAAGACAACATTGACTAAGAAATTGTCTGAAATAGTGGGCGAAATGGGTGTGAAAACAACAGGTTTCTATACTGAGGAGGTCAGGAAGAATCGCACGCGGGAGGGATTCGACGTGGTCACTTTGGACGGACAAAGAGGTCGCTTAGCTAGGGACCAGAGTCTGCTTCAAGGTCCCGTCAAGTACAAAGTTGGAAAATATGGTGTCCTGATACAAGATTTCGAAAGTCTTGCCTTACCTACTTTGGTAAAGGTAAGCAGATCTTAATTTATTAAGCAATAGAAATAAAACTGTTATTTGTAATAGCATAGAGACTGTATGCCTTAAATAGTTAAATTTAAAAATGTCTGTATCTTTCCAAGTTATCAGAGACTGTCCTAAAAGATTTTATCCACATTAGGTATTGTTCCACTGCTGGCAATTTTTCGAGCCTTGCTAATCTTATATCTTACCTTGAAATGGTTGTCTGGGGAAATGCTTGCCTGTATACTTCCTTCTGTTCAGCTGTTTTTATTATTATTATATTTAGGCGAGCAGCCACTGGCTGATATGCCTGTGTCTAGGCTGGTGTGTGTAAAAGTTCTTAAAGTTCACTACTGTCCACTATCACAAGCACTTTTATTGTTATTTTGTCTCAACCACTTATCCAGTCTATTCTTAAAACTATTAACTGATGGTGAGTGATGGTGCATCTACAACTTCTTGTGGTAACTTATTCCAAGAATCCATCACCCAATTATTCATAAAATGATACCCAACATTAATCAATAAAAAGGTTTTTAATAGATCTTACTATATTATGCACCAGAAAGATTTTTTGTACCTGTGCCAGTTTCCCTAGATACATACTTACTAACTTGAAATGTATATATTAATTGTCAGTGGAAAGGTAAAAGTACTAAAGCGCCAAATTGGCGTAAATGAGTTACAGTTCGATTGCATTTTTTTTTGCGTCGATTCGTTAAGGTGATTTGTTAATCTGAGGAATTTTGGGTCTGATCGTTAGGCCGGTGACTAAAGCGACGCCTTTTTGGTGTTAATCGTCTCTCCTGTAAAGTTGTACTTTGGCGCTTTAGTATTTTTACCTTTCCACTGACGATATCATTGCCATTGTATAAGTAACTCAAATTATTCTTTTACAGCCCCAAGACTCATCATCACACTTGCTAGTCATAGATGAAATTGGAAAAATGGAGTTCTATTCTGAACCCTTCAAGAGTAGAATCCGAGACATCTTCATTCCAGCATCAGAATGCTTCGTCCTGGCCACTATTCCCGTAAGGAGGGTAGATGCTCTCATAGAATCCATCAGGAACAATAGCAGAGGAAAAGTGTGGGTGGTAAGTATAACGTCTTTCAAGTTTTGCCCATATACAGGGTATGTATGTATGTCTAGTGAGTGAACCAATAAGACATACATACATACATACATACATGTCTAGTGAGGGACACCTGCGACGGAGCGCAGACGGGTGACCTGCTCTGTTTAAAGAACTATTTCACCCCTAATTCCCAGCTCGGTTGTCGCCCTTCGGACTTGCGGTGCATCGGACATTTCTCCCCGTTCCCTCGCTCTCCCTGGACGAGTTCTGCCCCCACACGTATCCTCTCCCACCGCTCCAGGTAAGCGCTTGCTGGAGCGTCCTAGCCGATTCACCCCAGACAGAAGGGGGTACCGCTCCGCGGAAAGGGAACCATATACAGGGTGGCCCATTTGAATGGGTCAGTATGGGTAACTCTGAGACTATAAGACATGTAGAACTATCAGTTCTAAGAAACCGTGTTATCGATTTTAGTGACAAGAAAAACTGCATTCATAGATTTAAAAAACAACTACTCACTTCGGAAATTGAACCTGGTTGTATTGAAGAAAAAAAACAAAAGGATAAAAAATTTAAATACAATGCATATTAATAATTTTAGGTACCTATCGGATTTCATAGTAACATTTACTGCTAATGACCTACACAATCTGTTGGCAACTCCAACATAAATTTTTATTTTAATCATTTTCGGTCTTATTTCCGGTCAATTGTCAAATTTTACTTTTTTAAGTCTCTCCACTATGTGCTAGGATTTTATGAGCAAATACACGCGGAATTAATAGAAAAACAAGCTGTGATATCACCCCTGCCCATCAAAGAACCTACCCTAACACAGTCCACACCTAAGGACCGCTACACAATCGATATTGACATAGAAATAATGTTTTTTTTTCTTCAATTCGACCGGATTCAATTCCCGTACATAAAATGAACTTTTAATTTACTAAAATTGATGGCATGGTCCTTTAAACAGATCTTTCTATGTCTTAAAGTATCAGAGTTACCGATTCTGACTCATTTAAATGGGCCACGCTGTATATATTAAGTAGTTAACTAATGCAAAAATTCTCGGGTAGCAAATTGCCAATATAAAACAGAACAACTTTAATTTCGCAAGTTTTCAAAATCATTTGTATGAACGTGAAAAACATCTCGTTTTTCCAGTGAGAAAAATAATAGGCTGAAATAAATACCATTATTTTGCATTACTATTTATGTAAAACCTATTCTTAGAAATATTTTACTCATAAATAATTTACTGTTTCAAATGTTTATAGACATGGGTTGATTATCATATTGAACAATATAGCAGATAAATAGACATGCAGTATAAATATTTATTTAAAGCCTCACCTTTAGTTGTAATAAGATTTATATATAATAGAAATAAGTCATATAATACACTTGTTTAGTCTTAAACAATAAAAATAAAAAAAACATCATTCTGTTAACTTTAAGATGCGAATTCTGTGTTAACTTGGCATTCATATCTTTCTAGGTAACTAGAGAAAACAGAAATACAATCCATGAGGACATTATAAAAGAGATGAGAAACACTTTAAGTTTAAACTAAGAAATACTTCATATTCAAAAGCAGCCTTTTATTTTAATTTTCTTTTGAAAATCTCACTCCTCGAAGCTTCTTGATTGACTAGGGTGAAATGGCCATAGCGTAAACTTGGAATTCAAAAAATAAATGCTCAAACATACAACCATGATGTTCTAATACTAAATGCTTTGCTTAATATTATTCTTTTGAATGGAGTTATAAATGTTTACAATAGGGGATCGGACTGTTCACCATATTTTATGAATTATTTTTAAAATATAGATTAGTAGCAAATGATTCCCGAAGAAAAGAACAGAATCGGTTGGAAAACGAATTTACTGTGATTTTTTAAAGTTTCAATATCTATTTCTTTCAAAAACGATTTTTTGTATGGAGATTATGGCGTAACAAATGACGTCCCAAGTGGGTATGTGCCTCTCTGTCTAATCTTGAATTTCAAACCTTTATAACTCGGTTAATTTTAAAGATAGAGCAAAGTGTTCGATAGCAGAAACTAAGAAGTTTGGATTTATAAAATAAAAAAAAAGTAGTCCGATCCCCTATTACAATTAAAAAGTAAAAATTTGTAACATTAAATAAAAAATCCTTTTGAAAATTGCCTGTTCTGTTTAGTATTACTTACTCTGAATAACTTTGATTGAATACAATAAAACAGCAAGGTATATTGTAATGAGGTTGGAAAACTACTTATTAGAAAACCTTATCTAAGCTCTAATACATTTGTTATAACCTAACATCCTTAACTCGTAAAAGACCTCACTCTGAAGTAGGTAAATCTCTAAATTGTGCCTGAGTTGAATAGAAATCACCTTTAGTTTTATTTAAATGTCCTCAACGGTATTATCTCTGTGAGGCATCGCGTATCGCAGCTTATCCCAGAAGAAAGGATCATTGCACCTGAGAAACGTGTGGTATTCGAGATATCCTTGCAGTTCCGGCTGCAGTTTTTCACTAAGCACATCGTCCAGAATTAAAACTAACAGACGCGATCGCCCTTCCGCCATCGCACTAGCATGAGCGTAGCGGAATTCCAAAACACCCCACCACGACTTCACAAAGTTCTTGGACAGCACGATGATAGTGCGTTTGGACTGCCGCACCGACTGCATTATCTGCGCTGGGATCCACTCGCCAACCGCCCAATCGCGGTAATGTATGCAAACGTGGAAATCATTCGGAGTATCTTCTAGTTTTGGCAGAAGCGTCTCCAAGACGAACTGGTCGTCACCGTGCGAGAACGAGATGAACGCGTCGTAGCGTCTGTCGGAGTCAATGTCGTCTCTTAAGCAGCTGACGCAGTAGCCGCGAGAGTAGAGGATCGTTCGCACTATGGGCCCGTAACGCCGCGTTAGGACTAGCAGGAGGACAGAGAACACAGATATTGAACAGCATAGCCCCCATACGTAGCCCAATCCGTATTCCAAATTGCTCATGACGACTAGTCTGCAGATTTCAGAGACCGACACGGAGCGTAGACGATATCTGCCCTCAGAGCATTTGAGCTGATCATAGTCCATTACCTGGAAAAGTAATAGAGGCTGAAGAAATTGTTGCGATCTGTGAAGCGCGTCGGTGGTCTAATGGCTAGGGCCGCTGCCTCCCGTCCGGGAGACGCGGGTTCGATCCCCACCACGTACCAATGTGTTTTCAAATTTTGAATTAATTGTAAGGAAAACATCGTGATGAAACCGGCACACTCCTACGAAGAAATTCAAAGGTTGTGTGTGAAGATGTAAATAAATAAATAAGTCGACCAATCCGCACTGGGCCAGGGTGGTCAACTAAGGCCTAATCGCCCTAATTCAGGGTAGGCTTGAGCCCCTCGGTGGGGACGTATATGAGCTGTTGATGATCTGTGAAGATTATTGACAAATAAGTAACTTTATTTTTTACCTGAGACTGGTTCATGTGCAGCGCGTCAAGCATTCGGTTGTTATCACAGTTGCAGGCGACATGATTGCCCGCAAACCAAACTCTTCGCGCTCTTGTTGTAAACAGCTGTGACGCTTGCTCTCTGTTCAATTCCGATATACGATTATTTCGTAGATCCAGGTTAATGATACTACGAGGCAACTTTTCAAATCGAAGATCGTGCAGCTTGCAGGACTGCATGGACAGCGATTGAAGGTTTGGAGATCCAGCGACAATACTGTCTACTAAAAATTGTGATGTATCCTCCGATATATTCGTCAGTCTTAAGGTTTGCAATTTAGTGCAATTTGCGGGCCATTCTTCAGGGAGTTGCTTTTTGCTTTGTACTCTTGATATGCTCAGCTCTTGCAGACTCTCGCATCCGTACCACGATTTAATTGATGTGTCAGCGTTAATTTCTAATATTTCCAGAGATGGTGGTATAGATGGTAGTTCTACGCCGCCAATTGTCAAGTTCTTCAAATCTGTTAGAGGTTCGAAAACGATGTTGGGAACAGTAAGCTGTTTTCGTTTTGTTTTTAACTCCAAGCTTTGAATATTCAAATCTTCTGTTAAGTTTTCCCGTACTGTTTCGAAGTCAACGTAGTTTAAGTTCAGACTGTGGATATTTTTGGAACTGATGTTCATAGCTTCAAAGATTTCGATCAATGGATTTTCCGGTAACTTGCACAATGTTATGACAACCTTATCTACGGATACCGTTTGGTTCAAAGGTGAGAAAACTTCCGTGATCAAGCCTGGCTGTTTGCAGGATACGAATAATGTCTCGTTTGTAAGGTCCAGTGATCCTGAAAATAAATGATTTTTGGTTTGTTATCTCATTAGGCTTGTAAAAAAAAGTTCGCGCGGCATCTTAAGTTCTAGAAGAAGTTGGCTCCATATGGCACGATTCGTGGTAAGTTAAGTACTATTGATATTCCCCGGAACGCCTTATGAGCGGTCGATATAACTGGTGGGGGACAATAGCATTTCGCCTGTTAAAGTTGGGTTATTATAGGATGGGTTCTGACAGCTTCAAAATTTTTCATTCGACGTTAACAACTTTTTTAATAATATTCAGTTTAAAAACCATAATAGCTAAAATATTAAAAAAAGTAACTTCACCTCTTATTTTATCATTAAACAGTATGTAATTTTACTTAATAAATAAATAAATAAACGAAATAATGTTAATACGTTTTTAAAATTTTAATCTGTCAGAGCTCATCCTATAGTAACCCAACTATAACGGCATTTCCGGGAGTGAGTGAGTGAGAGAAAGAAGTTTAGTGTCACATTCTGTCAGCGCTCAAAAGTCGTTGCCTGACCTGTACTTTATTTAGATTTGGCGGTTTGATAACTGACCAGCAGACAGATGGTATACATGTACCATTCTAGTAAAATTTATGATCAATGAATTTGAAGCACCACATATTATTTCTCTTGTGTATGACTAAGCAGTAACGAAGTCATAAACTAGTGTCAGAGATTTACCTAAAAAGCTTCTTATTAGTTAAGCCATCATCATCATCAACAGCTCATATACGTCACCACCAAGGGGCTCGAGCCTACCCTCAAAGGCGGTTAGGCCTTAAGTCAACCACGCTGGCCCAGTGCGGATATTAGCTAAGTAGATTTTATAAATTCTTCTGAGAACCAATCAGCGAAGAAACTTTCTTTATTGAAACGAAACAATCAATGAATAAGTTTAGTAGGATCGGAGAAAATGTCACACATATCGTAGAAACTTGGATATACCTGCTACATAGGCACCTAAGACGGGCACATAGAAGAGAAAATGTCCATGTAAGCAGGTATAACTAGAAGTGGGTTAATTAATGCACACTGGCTGATTCGTTTTGACTATTAAAATGCACAGCATTAGGAGTAGATTATGTAAGTCGTATATCTAGTACGTATCATTCGTATATTATATAGGTATGCAATATGTATGTAGTATCATTAATTTATTACCTTTACGACTTTGGAAAATCCGATGCGGCGCACAATACCGTGTTAAAAAAACCACAACAAAAACAAATTTTAACGTCAACATTCTGCTAAATCCGCCTTTTAGTATCTTGCAATCTTATTAGTCCTATTGTGTAAACTAAAGAGACAATTCTAAAACTGCAGAAACGCGGAAACTTAAGATTATTCAGTATTTACTACCAAGTACCATCTTTCCTCGAACTGCGGTCTATAAACACGTTTGACGAACAAGCCACCTACGTATATACTAAGTCAGGTTTTGATTCCACATAATTTTCCTGTTGGTGGATATTACTCGAGTATAGGCTCTTTTATACTAATGTTTTAGCGAGTTTAGTCTTTAATGCAGTGGGTATTAAATGCAAAATTGTTTTTTATACAGGACATCGAGAAAGGTGTTTGCACCTGGTTGTGGTTAACGCGACGAGTTCGGTTCGCGACTGCTTTTTAAAGTTTTGTTTTTCATTTCGAACGAAACCTCCTGATATCTCACGTTTTCTGCCTAATGTTGTGAGTGAATTACTAGGATAAAAAAAGTTTGACAACGAGAAAAAATAAATAGTAGGTATTTAGGTAATTCTCCGCTTGGTATTCTGTTGCAATTGTTTAAATTAGCTTCGTTAAATTTTATTTTAATGTTGTTAAGTAGAAAATTTACTGGTATAATTTTATAAAATGTATATTATTTTAAAAATTTTCGACAAAAAAACACGCGGATGAAAATAGATACGTAGGTTACTTAAAAATATAACTGAAGTAGGTACTTACCTACTACTTACATAGTTAAGTTTTTTAATAAACAATTCAAAAATTTGCCCCGCTGGGTATCGAACCCAAGACCTCCAGCGAAAATAACACTTCAAGTGCATGAGCAATGATTCTTCGATGACCGCTCTGACTAAATACGCGAGTCATCGCTTGTATCTGAATGTTACCTTAACTTGCAGGTACTTAACCGTAATACCACAAGAGAAACAATGAAAAAACAAAACAAAATTAATTCCTGGGAGCCGTTTCACGAAGCTACAAATTGATGTACATTGCGTAGACAACGAGGTAAAATAATAAGGGCTTTCAGTTTCGTCGAATTGACTACGCAATGAATATCAAATTGTAGCTTGTTGCTTCGTGAAACGGAGTCCTGCTATACTTGTTTTGCCTACCCTGTAGCATTTATTTACCACAGATCATAATAAAAGAGTATGTTCTGTGGCATTTACGACCGCTCGACTCGATATTGTATGCTGAACGCAAAACCTCTCGTTGTTGAGTTTGTACTCGACATCTTTTGTTCTAGAACTCTTATAAAATTTCAAATATAATTTTCGAATTAACTAATTTTTTTTAAGTTGTTGCACGTTGTGGTTCAGGAGTTGTTTAGTTTCAGGATGAACTATTACTCAAGACACTTTGTGTACCTACCTGTCTATTAAATCGTAGTATAGATATAGCTCTACACTGAGAAAAAAGTGCACTCTTTATAATGAGTCGACGAATTATTCTAAATTAAGTAAGTGAGTAGCAATTGTACTTATAATGAGTCCGCGTCATGAGTCTAGCTCATTACGTCATGCGTCTAGCTCATTACGTCATGCGTCTAGCTCATTACGTCCGTCTATCCCGTTTTTCTACGTATTTTCTAGAGCTTTGCTACTTATGTAAGGTGTACGGCACAGAGTACCTTTGTAATGTGTACGGCTGATTAAATTTTTCTCAGTGTAGCAAAGAATATAAAGTACGTTAATAGAGTGACAATCTGTTACCTTAGAGTCATTTAAATAAATCATTCTATGAGCTTAACAAATTCTATTTATTATTAAGCAAAAATAGTCGTAGAAGCGACAGTTGGGTAAGTAAATAAGTAAAAAAATATAGTACGGGTGTAATGCTCGTAAAGCCGTCCACAAGCAAAATTCGCGTTAACTTAATACAGGAGTTACATTACATTACACGTTACACCCGCAAAGACAACAAATCAAAATATATGTTATCTTTAGAGCATTGATGAGACGTCTCTTCGCGTCTCTTATTTTGATTAGACCATAGTTGTATCAGTGTTGCCATTTAACAACTTAAAAAAGTAAAAAAATAAAGTTATAAAATATGGCCTCTGTGGTGTAGTTGGTAAGCACGTTGGCTGCGTATATCTCGACATGAAAAGCATTAGATTGATTGATAGCTTGCTTTTTTTTAAATAAATTATTATTATTAGGTCGGATCTACATATCCGATCAAAATAACTTTTTAGCAGTCTCGCAAATTAAAAAGTAAATATTTTCCCAAAGAGTTCCATTTTCGGATTCCATAATTATTTTTTCATTCTGTTATTGTAAGTGGCCAGATCCAGAGACTTTCAGTATGCCTACAATGCTAAAAAGTGATTGTGGTAGGATATGTAGATGCGACCTTATGCTTCTCACGTCGAGATATTATAAGGTTTACGCTTTTGGTTGTTTTCTAAGAATCTAAAATATTTAAAGTTATAAACCAAGTAGCAGCAACTGCATTTTAAGCGAACCAATGTATGTGTTTTTATCTTCGATCAACAATATTACAACTAGACAACGGGTCGCATACAAAATCAACGCTGTTATTGTAATTGTTGATTGAAGGTTTTTATGCAATAATTAAATAATTTATGAACTAAGATGCTTCTACAGATCGGAGTTATTTTACCTGTTTGTCATTGTATCATCCAATAGTAGACTGGTGTCGATTCGGCTTACGCCCAACTAAACTAAACTTAGTATGTCATTTTCTATAATTTTTAAATGATAGAAAGTGACAGTACTAAGTTTAGTTTCAATCACGAAACTAAGTAAGAAAGTCTAGTCTAAGTTTCGTTTCGGTCCCTTTTCAATTAAAATTGATAGAAATGAACAGGACTAATTTTAGTTTAGTTTAGTTGGGCGTATGCCGAATCGACACCTGTATGTCGAGGTGGTCAAGGGGGCATAGTCTAAAATCATTTGCTACGCTCTGGTTAATAGCACCTTCACCATAAAAAATACTTTGCTCCCTTGTCAAAATAACTGAACAATCTGTACGTATAGTTTCTTATTATAATATGGTAACTTGACTAAATTTCATTCATAAACAAAATGATACCTTAGGGGCCGGGCCATCCATTAATCACGTGATGTTTTTTTAGCATTCTTTAACCCCCCCATTGGTGATACGTGGTGAGGTTTAAGACTAACACCCCCACTCCCACCCAAAATCATGTGTATTTTTTAGTACCTACAAAGAATCTTAATTTTTTTAGAATATTATCTTTAACTAAATACAGGTGTACTTTAGTATAATCTAATTTTATTCTGAAGTTAAGGACTATGACAAAAATGTCTAAACGGAAACGTTTTCGGTTTTAAAATAGCGCGTTTGACGAAAAAATAAATACACGTGATATCTTACTACACCCCCCCTTGTCATATTGTCATATTTATACTTGTCATATTTCGTGATATTTGCTAAACCCCATTTCAAGCCTCACGTGATTAATGGACGGTCCCTTAGTAAAGTTATCATCTTAGTTTTTTTATAGCTGCATTCAAAATGGTTAAACATCAGCTGCAGTAGCGCCGCCAATTGAAATAAATCATTTACTAATTGTCAGTGGCACGGAGTAGAGGTCGACCGCGTAAAAGATGGAAGGACGAACTTAAACTTACAGTAGGTCCAAACTGGAGAAGAGTTGCAAGGGACAGGAAACAGTGGAAGACGTTAGAGGAGGCCTTTGCCAGGAGGCACACTGAACTCCGAGATATTTTATAATGCAAGGAAAAGGATCAAAAGACAAGGAGCTTCAGGATCAAAGGGCTATTGTATTGTATTGTATAATTGTCAGTGACTTCGATCGAAATTATTATGTATTTTTAACGATAATAGAAGGGTTACAGATATATTTTAGTTACTGTTTTATAGTCGTAGATATAATCAATAAGTTATGTAAGTCGTAACTGTTATGCTTTATTTCAATTGGTGGCGCTACTGCAGCTGATGTTTAACCTTAACTTGAAATATCAGCTTTCATCACTACTAACTAAATATCAGCTTTCATCACTAGACAAATCGTCAAACTGTCCTTCCGCTACGGTCCAAATTTGAGGTTTCAACTTTCTTTCATACTGCAATTTATCATCAACTGATACTTCGTGCACATCCATTGGGCAGAAGTTGCCTTCTTGCATTTTGCGTCTGACATAATTGACCCACGGTGATTCTAAAGGCACGTTGTTGCGATAATAATGAGGTACCCAGTAGTCCTCGGAATCCCAGTCTTCTGGTGAACTTGTTCGTTCAGTAACCGTGTGTGTACCTTCTGTAAACAATTATAACATTTCCATTATTATCTTGCATATTTGTACAGATGGAAGGAAATTATTAGTAAAATAAAATTTATATTTAAATAGAATGACATAAAATGCATAAGTTGGAACACAGTTTAATTTTCATCAATAACCCTGTTTTTGTCAACCATAAAGTGGTAATGAATCACTGAAACTTAAGTGTTGCTCTTGCATGCACTATATTTGATATTATTTTAGTTAAAATAATAAAAAAGTCAGAAATTAAAGGCATATCTCTGAAATAGGGGATTTGACAATTTTTTTTTTAATTCATACTTGTTAGTTTCTGCTATCGTACAGTAAGAATCTTTAAAGTTGACTGAGTTATAAAGGTTTAAAAGTCAAAATTAAACAGAAAGGCAAATACTTGCTTGTAACGTCACAAGCAAGTAGTACAAACACAATCTCCATACTAAAAAGTGTTTCAGAAAGAGATAGACATGTAGAAGCTTTAAAAAATCACTGTAAAGTTTCCCAACTGATTCTGTTTTTTTTTCTGTGTATATTGTCTGCTAATAATCTATATTTTTATTATGAAATATGGTAAATTCAGGATTCAGTAGGTAAAAAGAAATTGGTATTAAGGTGGTAAAAAAATATGTTTCTACCTTCAAAAGTACCACTGATTAGCTCTTCATCGTCAGTTAAATTTGATGAATGATCACTTTCAGGTGGAGTAATTTCATGTTTTCTGAAATTCAAGAAAATAAAATATTGATATCATACATAAACAATTGAATTGAATGGAGCAGAGTCAAACAATAATTAATTATATTATAATTAAATTTAAATACCTTCCAACATTTCTATTTGGAATATTCAGCCGTAGCTTCCTCCTTTTCTCTAAATATTTCTTATCGTCTGGCTCATCTAGATAATTCTGTGCAAGATCTAACTCTTTGATATTAAGGTTTGCATCATCATATTCATGCAAACTATTGTTGTATAGATCAAATACTTTTAAACTAGTTAAACTGCTCAAGTTGTCAGGTAGCATGCATAGTTCATTTGAGTCCAAACGCAAACAAACAAGTTTTTTTAGTTTTGTTATATTTTCCGGTAAATACAATATATAGTTTTCAGACAGAACACAGACTTCTAAATTTTCTAAACAGCAGAAATTGTTTGGTAAACTATTGATTTTATTCTGCGAAAGGTTTATTTCAACTAAATTCTTGTACATATCTATATTGTTCTCAATGGAGCACAACTGGGTGTTACTTAAGTTCAATCTTTCTACATCCAAACTCCACTTAAACAATAAGTCTTTACAAGGGAAACAAGTAATTTTATTTGACCAAAATTTACACAAGTCTGGCGTGCCAAACTCCAGTGTTTTAACTTTGTTAAAACTGCCTACAAGTTCAAAAGCGAGGTCTTTTACTATCCGACAGTTAAATATTAAGACTTGATTAATCACTGGCTTGTATTGCAACAACTCTGCTGTATATTCGGTGTCCAAAGCCAGTGTTAGGTTTATGTTGCAACTTAGGTCTATCTTGTCCAAGTTCTTTGGAGATTCCGTCCAAATCCAGTATGGGGGACCAGCTATTTTATTATGCGACAGGTTCAGCTCTTTAATACTTCCACAAAAGTTTGGTGTTTCATCAAAATATTGTATGTCGTTGTGAGACAGATTTAGACGCTCAATATTCACCAATTTTAACACAGCAGTTGGGACGTAACTCAGATTATTTCGTGAAAGATCTAAGTTTATCAATTTTGGAGGCATTACAACACTGCTATCAAAATCCGCGAGTTGTTTGTTGCTCAAGTCTAGAACGGTCAGATTTTCAGACCATTGCCCCTGTAAATGATTTACTAGTCCGTGTGTAACACGCTTTATAGATTCAGCAGTCTTCTTATCATCTGCTTCCATCGTTTTATGATCCATTTATTATCAAAAAACGAGAAAAATAAACATTATAAAACGAGAACCTCAACAAAAATAACCGCTTTGTTTTGTACGCAATTTTTTTTTTTTGTAATGTTGTTGGCCTGGAAACTAGTCCTTCGGCCGAATACTTTTTTTTTTACATTTCACTTCAAAAAATTGCGTTGTGTTCATATTTTTCTGTTTGTAGTTTAGTTGGTTTGGTAGTTTGGTTTGATTCAGTTGTACACTTCTTCTTTTTCTACTTCTTTCTTTCATTTTCAAATCTTATCCACCCCGATTAATAGCACCCGTGGGCCGCGTTCCGATTTGCGCTGAAATCACTTTGAGTACCCAAAACCGCGTGCCGAATCACTGTTGCCCTGCATTCCGAAACGCGCTGAAATCGATTAAAGCACCCGTGATCGCGTTCCGAATTACTGTCAGCTGTCAAAACTCATACGTTTTTTTTGCTTTTTTTTGCGTTTCTAGGTGATCGCTGACATCGCTGAAAGTCTGAATCGGAATACGCCCGAATAGTTACCTGAAAATCTCGGAAACTAAGAATGCTAACTTACCGAAATAGATTGTGTTTAATAGACAATTAAACACACTTTAAGTGATAGCAATAAGATTTCTTGGTTATTATTAATTTATGCCATCAAAAATGGCAAATTAAAAATGGGACTTTTCTAATGCCGCATGAATGACCAGGACAAACCGCATAACCGCGGTAACAATAATAGCTAGCACGTAACACAAGAAATAAACAATTAACAAAAAATAGTAAATTGTAGAAAATAATTGCGATTTTCAATTTTTTTTATAAATAAGAGCATATTTTTTTTTCTACTTTTTTCAAGGAGTATTTATTTGTCTATTAAACACAATTTATAACTTACTAACTCTAAACTTTTCTTCTTCTTTTTCTTCTTTTTTTCTCTCTTAACTTTTTGCTAACATTTTTTACTTTTTTTTTCACGAAGTTGGCATTTTTAGATTCCGTGATTTTCAGGTATGTTTTTTACCCCCCGGATTCTTTGCTGTCGAGTATTATGTCCACAACGAGGGGCTCGCTCGAGCCTACTCTGATCATCACTATATAGGGCAATCAGGGCATAGCCAACCACGCTGGTCCAGTGCCTTCACACACAATCTTTGCATTTTTTCGCCGGAGATGTTTCCTTACGAGGGAACTTCTCAACGGTTTATTTAAAAGCTTGTCTTTAAAAGCGATTTTTTATTGAAACTTATTGTTAGGTATCTGAAACCGGCCCAAATCACGTACACGGACTGGGCTCGTGTCTGGATCTTTTTAGGGTTTCGTACCTATTCGAAAAAACAAAACCCTTATAACCCATGCAGATAAAGAATATATATGAAAATGGCGGCGGGCACTTATGGTAGGTACGGTTGGCAAAATAAGTTCTCAAAAATCGATTTTTATTTTTCCTACTGACTTTTTTTTGTTATTAATTATTATTTTTTATTATTATGATTTAAAACGGGACGGGACGGGTTTATTATTATTATTAATTAATCAGTCAAAAAATATTAATAAAATAAATAAGGAGCAAAGGCATGATAGGAAATTGATATTTTCATTAATTTCGTTTCGAAGTCTCCTGAAGGTTAAATCGATGTAGCGGGATTCAGTTAAGCCCTCTCACTCCCACATGCTCAGTTTCCTCCGATCGATTCCAATTATTTCTAAATCCAACCCCTGATTATTATTAAGTGTTACTTACTTACTTATTATCATTATTTTTTTGCAGCGCATACTTCACTGTGAAAGAAAGAAAGAAAAAACGTAGAGACAGCGATAGATTGTGAGCGAGATAGCATGCGAGCGGACGCCATTTTCAATCTATTCTTTATCTGCATGGGTTATACAAGATACCCCGTGCGTGTCCGTCCGTCCGTCTGTCACAGAGGTTTTTCTCAAAAACTACAAAACGTAGAAACATGAAACTTGGCATAGTGATAGATCTCTACAACGCTCACATGAACCATATAATAGCTATATCTATCAATATATTCAGAAACGATATTTTTTACCAAAGCTGGCTTGCTGTTTTTACCTGTAAATCAATTTACTCGTATTTACTCAGAGAATCAGTATTCTTTAAATAACGCTAACAGGAAATTATAAAACGTCAAAATTTCCTTTCGAAAGCGATAAGGCTTCTCTGCCAATAGTTTACAAACTTTTCTCTTGTTCTTACACAACCATTATAAGTGTACGGTACACTAACAACAACAGAACTTACAATTTGGTAAATTTGGAAACCACGTCGGGAAATCGGATAAAGTCTTTCTTTTCGAACAGCGGTTGCGAACGGCTGGGCCGACACAAAAATATGGTTTCGCATAATAACTTTGTAATTAAATTAATAGTAACGATAGCTTTAGTCTCGTATGCTAACGGAAGTAAAAATTCTGATGAGGAGATTAATAAACCAGAAATAGCGAGGATGGGGAAGACGCGGAGATCTAAAATGGGTAAGTAATCTAAAGCCTAATCTTCTTCATCGCGTGGTTGTTAGGTCGACCTCACGAACCCTGGTGTCCTGTCTGGAGTTATTGCTTCTTCAAATTTTTGAATTGTGGTTTTGAGTTCGAAAGCTATCTGAAGCCAAATTTTTCAGAAAACTTGGTCCACGTCATCATAGCGCGTACAGATAACAAATAAAGAGACGTGTTTCATAAAAAAATATGTATTTCATAACATTTATGAGACATTTTACGGGCTTACCGCGATAATATTTTTGTTGAGGAGACCCGATATTTCGGCGCTGTTGCAAGCACCATGGTCGCGGGTATCGGAAATATTATGAATGACTGCGAAAGTTTAAAATTATATGTGTATTTCAGCTCAAAAAACAGCAGTAGGCACTCTATCGAACGTCATTACGCAAATCCAGAATCTTCCCGTGATGGACATGGGCAGGAAGTTCCGGACTCCGTGCAAAACTGGGAACCGGTGCGGGAAGGTGAGTGAAGATCCTTATAAAACTTTCATAGCAATACGCTCAAAGAGATAAAATAAAGATAAAATTTATTTCAATAAAAACTTAATCTAAAACATAGAGTATAGAAATACAAAAATAAAAAATAAAGCAGACAAAATATGAATGCGATACCTAAACTAAGTATTTCTTACTTGTATCTTAGGCATCAACGTAACAATGATAAAATATTTTTATACAGTTCTTAAAAAATAAACAATTAATAGAACAATTATTTGACCTAATACAATAATTTACATTAAAAAATAAATTTGAAATAGTGTAATTATGGTAATGATCACGAGATCAGGGTTTGTTTATGTTTATTTGTTAGTGGGACGTGTTATTTTGCTGTACTTGCAAGAAGTTCACCTACATTAATATGTATGCTCGCGTTACAATATAGCCGAGTTTGCAATAAATGGTGTTACTCAAGTTAGTGCACAATTTTTTGATGACTTTCTTAATCTTAATGAATATTATCTATTTATTTGATCATAAACCGAAATTAATATTAATGCTTAAATAATGTTTGTTTACGTATAGGTGTATGTATTACGAGCGGTGCTCTAGGCGCCCTCGTAGTCGATAGTACTAATATTTCTGGCTACAGCAATTTTCCTATCAGAGCACTGCTCGTCTCCAGTTTTGTGGTTGGAGGGCTTCTTGTATCGGTGACAGGTGGCGCATTTCGCTGGCTCAGACTGATTAGGACACTCCTTGATTGAATGACCCGTGCTGCCGCAGTGACCACACGTGGAGTCAGAGTCCCGGCAGTACTTCACTGAGTGCCCATACTGCTGACAGTTGTAGCACCTGGTCACTATGGTGTAGTCTCTAATAGGGCAAGACGTCCAGTTTATAAAAATGCGCTGTTGATTAATTAGAGTCTTTCTAAGGCTTGGAGTTAGTTCTAAAATACAATTGCATGTGGAGGCGTCTTTTTTGCCTGATTTGTGGCTTAATTTGACTGAGCCAGCTAACTGTTCTCTATTCAGGTCAGGATGTTTATCGACAATATTCTGTTCAAAAAAGCAATAAAAAAAATCATTTTCGGAGATGTTGGATGGTATTCCCAGGATTATGATTTTTGGGAGCTTTTTTGTGGTGTCTTCAACTGTAAATCCTGATGTAGATAGCTGTTCTGACTTTTTAAGCTTATCTAGGTCATCCTTCCTTTCAGAACTGATTATAAGGCTTCCGTTTTTAGTTTTCCGAACTCCACGAATGTGCAATTTTAGTGCTTCAGGCCTTATTAGATTTTGCACAAGTTTTTTAGTAACATCATTAGTTACGTCCTTGTCAGCCGGGTAGATTGTAACGCTGCTGGTATTTGGCGGGCGGACTATGGGCTGGCCTCCATTTCTTACCATGTCGGCGAACGACAGGTTAGACGACAAAGGCTTAGGAGAAGACTGCACTGATTCCTTAATATCTTTCAATTGGGCGGATATGTCGACTTGATTTCTTAAGGTCTCAATTAAGCTACATGCTGAAAAATACTTTTGTTTGATCGACTGATATTGCACAACCATTTGAGAGACACCTCCCATTATTTTTTGTTTTTTCGTGGCTTTTGTCTATTCACAATTCTGCCAATGTGTTCTTGTTACTAATCCTTAACTTCTGCTCAGTGTTAATTTTGCTCTCTCCAGAGGTAGCGCAGATTTCTTCCAAGCAATGTTCAATTGATTCCAACCACTGCTGAATCTCAGGAGTGGAGACCGCGTCCCTGGCAGCAGCAGGAGGAAGCTGAGTCGGACGTGGTCCTGCTTCCCCATGTCTAGTGGACTGCGTACAGTTTTTGAACTTCTATTAAATGGGCTGTTATTTTCACTCATTTCACTTGGTTAAAAACAAATTGAGTCACAGAGTTGCGTGTAAACGCGCTGATACAGCGTTGACACAGTTACACTACTTATTATTCATTTGACTATTAATAAAATACAACTTAATAAATTTGCAGCAGACACGTCCGTCTTCACTGCATGATCTCGATGTCAACCTAAGATGTCAAAGCTGGGAAAACCTTTGCTTTTAAAATATTCTCAGGTGCAATTGAAAAATATGTCTTTTGTCAACACTACAACTAAGATTTGGACTAAGTTTATTATTTCTTAGTTAAATTATGGTATAAAAGAAAGTATCATCATCAACAGCTCATATACGTCCCCACCAAGAACTCGAGCCTACACTGATAATAGAAAGTATACTCTTTAAAATTTTTGAATGAAATTATAAACAAAAGCAATAGCTTAATATTGTTTGTAATAATACCAGTTTCAATAGTTGACTTTTCAATGTATGTTTAGAATTTAGATGTTGTGTATCGATAAAATTACTTATATATACGTAAACATACCTACTGATAACATAAGTTCAGGATTTACACATAAGCATTTTTTTTTACTGCAGGGAAAAATCTAATATCCACAGAAAAAAAATACAGTCACAAGTGTAACGCAACCGAAGCCTTGAAATAGAAAACAAAAAAAAAACAAAAAGCTCGATTTTAATTTTGTTTATTTTTTATTTACGCAGGTCATAAAGCGCCTGATGGTGCCGAAGCTGGCCCAGCTGGAGAACACGATTATGGGCATCATGAAGGACCTAGCCAAGATGCCGCCTGGCTCACGGCTTCCTGACAAGTTCACCAAGACAGAGCCTGTCAAACTGCTGCTGGACCAGAACTACAAGTATGTATCGTTATTTCTTTTTAGTATCTCTTAGCATAACCACAGATAATAGAGCATAACACTTTGTATTTAACTATTCTGAAGTATAAATAATACATTGAGGTTAAAAGGGCTGTAGATTGTGGGCACCTGGCGAAGCTGATGCCTAGTTTCTAGACAAGCATACAGAGATCTCTTCTTAAAACGAAGTCCTAGGAACTCTTTGATGCGTCTCACGTATTTTTATGGCAAAATACTAAAAGTACAGCCTAAATGAAAGTGTATCTGCCTTCTGCGTTGAAAGTTCTAGGTTCGATTCTCAGTTGGCAAATATTTGAATATCGTGCAGGCCATATAGCTCGTTGAACTGATAACCGATGGGGAAGACAGGTTCTCGAATGGTGTAGTGTTGGATGGCCTCCCAAAAGGTGGACAGATGACTTGGCGAAAGTTGCTGGGCGCCGGTGGATGCAAGTAGCGCAGGACCATTCACGGTGGAAACCTATGGGGAAGGCCTATGTTCAGCAGTGGACGTCTTCCGGCTGAGATGATGATGATGATGATGGTCCAGGTCTGGGTGTTATTTGTGTTTTTTTCTTTAAGTGGCTATAGCACCCCGACATAGGGGATGCAATCATTATTTTTGTATTTATGGGACTGACCGTGTGACTAAATTTTTTATAATACTATGTTAAAGACATATTTTTCCATATCTTTTTTTTATGAATGAGTGAGAGAGATATAAGTATTGTGCAACCCAAATACATATTCGATGCTACATTCGTATAAACATTTTACAGAGAGGACGTATGCATGGACAAGCTAGAGTCCTGTTTGAAGGAGGACAAACGGCGTAAGCGCATCCTAAAGAAGCTTTTCTTCAAGAAGTACAACGCGTTGAGGCAAGAGCTGATTGGCTACGGCGGGCGGAGGCTGTGGGGCGGGGAGGGAAACCTTTTCTATAAGAGATAGTTCTACTGTAGATTATAAGTATTTGTAATATCAGAATTTAATATAATGTTATGCGAAACATACTTGTTGTCTTTTTTATTGGTGTCAAAAGGAATCGTACCTAGGGGTACATGAGAAGAACACTTAAATTAGTTCTCGGAAAACCCAAACATAGACTGTGTGTGGAGCGGTGAAGTCCATGGCTCATTAATGTCCTGTCCTGCCTGCCCTGTCACCTGTTCGCAGCAGGACTTGATGGACGCCACAAATAGTGCAGTCGAAGCGGCTAAGTTCTGGGCTAGAAAGATATAATTTGTCATCGACACGCAAAGAAGAAGAAGTTGGCTAAAGATTAAAGATTTTAGATTCTGGGGTTTGAGAACAGGATTCATATTAGCTAACTACATTAAGAAAATAATTATAAATAGAAATGCATTAATAAATGTTCAATAGTTTTCAAAATAAACCTAAAGAGTCAAAGGTTTTTTTGGATTGAGTTCACAAGTCATTTTATTATGAATTTTATATGTATATGCACAGTATATGTCTACTGGGTTTACCAAACAAACTTACACACGTTTATTTACAAATGAGTAATCATGTGTAAAGAAAAACTTACGAAAACCTCCAAAGCACATCCAAATTGTCTCATCATTTGCTTTAAAAAAACGTGTTAATAGAACAGCAATCTATTCCTTCAGCGTAGAGCGTCAGTGGTCTAGTGGCTAGAGGTCGCTGCCTCCCGTCCGAGAGACGCGAGTTCGATCCCTACCACGTACCAATGTGTTTTCGAATTTCGAATTCGTATGTACGTTTATTCGACGTTCTTACGGTGAGGGAAAACATCGTGATGAAATCTGCACACTCCTGCGAAGAAATTCAAAGGTTGTGTGTGAAGTCGACTGACCCACACTGGGTCAGCGTGGTCGATTAAGGCCTAATCGCCCTAATTCAGTGTAGGCTCGAGCCCCTCGGTGGGGACGCATATGAGCTGTTGATGAACCTGTATATTCAGCTTAACGAATAGAAGTACTGGAGGTATATGGACTATGCAGTTTATCTGCTAAGTGTCGCTCTCCTTACTGAATTGGGGTATAGAGCATTTTAGTTATTATATTGTATATCGTGTATTCATCAACAGCTCATATACGTCCCCACCGAGGGGCTCTACCCTACCCTAGGGTAATCAAGCTGGCCCAGTGCAGGTTGGTCGACATCACACACAACCTTTGAATTTCTTCGCAGGAGTGTGTAGGTTTCATCACGATGTTTTCCTTCACCGTAAGAGCGTCGAATAAACGTTACATATGATTTCGAAATTCGAAAACACATTGGTGATCGAACCCGCCGAGTCTCCCGGACGGGAGGCCCCAGCCACTAGGCCACTGACGCTCTACGCTGAAGGAATAGTTTGCTGTGTATTTGTCACTGTATACATGTGTTCGTATATTAAGTTCATCTGTTCATTTATTTATTTATTTAACCATTTATTGTACCCATTAAAAAAGAAAATGACAATAACACAAAGAAAAACGACACATCATAGTAATTTTTTTTTATTCGAATTAAGATTTTTACAAATCATTTTTCGACGTCAAGGCTATCATGGATGGCACGTTTACTACCAGTGTACGCCCTCTGTGGAGAAGAACGGCCAGAAAAAACTCCACAGGAATTGTATCTTTTGTACTTTTCTTTTAAATATATAAAGAATCATACATGAGTCATAATTACAATCTACTCCGCTGATTTGGAACAACAGTTGACCAGACGTTTTTATCATCTAAGTAATCATTTATCGTATAATAGGCTTTAGAACATAAAATAGTTTTAATTTTAGCTTTAAATTGGCTATCGGACAGATTTACAATATCATCTGGTATTTTATTATAGAAGCGAATACAGTTCCCCATGAATGAATTATTAACTGTACACAGTCTAAACTTTGGGTGCGCTATTTTATTTTTATTTCTAGTATTTATATTATGTATATCAGAATTCTTAGGAAATAGCATTGTGTTCTTCCGGACATACAAGATGTTTTCAAATATGTTGTGTGATTTATTCATTCGTTCAAAGTTATTTGATTTCTATCTTTCTTTCTACTACTTAATATTAATCTGGGCAGGCAAAATAAGTTGGATCGTTTATACAAACAATAAAACATCTAGTTATTTTTTTTTTCAATGACTTTCAAAACGTTTGTAGATAGTATACAAAACCAATTTTCAATAGTATTATAAAATTACGTTTTATTTGAATTTTTTAGGAATAACAAAATTTTCTTAAGTTCTTGAATGTCGCTCAGTAATCTCTTATCTGTCTCTTCTGAAAAAAGAAGAAAAAGATAGGATTGAATAAACATAACAAGTCGGAAGTGTGCATTACATCATCATAACATTTCCGCAAATGCCTTTAACACGTGTAACAAAATCACGTTTGTTTTCGCGTAACAGTTTGTTAATAAGCCCAATCACGTTTCCAAACAAGAGAGTTTAGAGTGTTGAGAAAAGTTGAGAAAACAAACTCATATTTACCAAATCTAAGAAAGTTTCTAATTTTTTCATGATTCTAAAACGCACTTCTTGTATTAGTGCCGACCCCGAACAGTGAATTAGTAACATTGAAATTTTAAAACGAATTTTTTTTTTTTAGTTATGAAGTTATTACTATAAATAGTTGAATAAAGCAAAGTGTTCGAAAAAAGTTTTTCCAAAAACCGTCTAAGTTTAAATTCTTTAAATTAAATAGTATAGAACTCAAATATAATTCAAAATGTGTGAAACAAAGTTGAAATTGCACGTAGTTTTAATAGTACTATGCATAACGTTCAAAAGTTTGCATGCCATTGAAGACAGTAAGTGTTATATGTTGGTTTGTTTGCGTGATATCTCCTTACACCATTCACCTCACCCTAAATTAGGGTAACTAAGCCTTAGTCGACACTCTGGCCTAGTGCGGGTTGGTCGAATTCACACACGACCTTAGAAATATCTTCGCAGGAGTGAGCAGGTTTCCTCATGCTGTTTTCCTTCACCGTAGGAGCGTCGAATAAAAGTAGATATGAATACTTGGTGGTCCACGATGTTGAAGGATTTGAGAATTGAATAAGCAGAAAACCCATGATAACGAGGACAGCCGAATCCAAATAATAGGATAGTGGCAAAGACGAAGAAGAAGATAAGAAGACTAGTTCTAAACTAAGTTCGGGGACCGAGCCTTGTGCTCCCCCGCAAGTACGCGCCCTTATATTATACGATTAGCACTTTGGTAGAAATATCAATTAGGTATGTTTAAAAAAAAATACAAGTTCGGAGCACAACAGACGCCAGGTATTTACAGGAGAGCAAGAAGGGAAATATTTACAATCATCATTATACTCAGCCCACATCAACCCACAATCCAAGTATTACAATCATAAGTATTGTTATTCCAGACTTGTTGTTCACCGTGACGCGAGCACCACGCTACTTCGGGATCCTACAAGACCACCGAGGGCAGCCGTTGTCGGTGGAAGTATCGGAGGAGTATATGGACCAGGATTACATAGCCACCAACAGGTAAGACAAAGAGGTGGACAAAGATAAATGGGGGATTTTCTGACAGCTCTTTAAAAAATAAAAATAATAGTTTTAATTAAGACGATAGATGGCGCCAGGTGTGCTTCGTGGATTTTTTAAAAATCCTTTCATGGCCCTGGTTGACTCGCCAGATTTCTTCGGATCCACGAATCGTCAACGCCATCTATCGTTTAAGTTTTACGAACTATTTTTTTTAATTGGTTGTCCGAAAACCATTAAGGCCCATTTTCCAATCAGATTTCGTTATTTCCACATCTCCTCTCCGCTTAGCTTCAATAACGAAATCTGATTGGTTATTCAAACACATCTCCTCTCCTCTCCGCTTTGGTGGAAACCGGGCCTGAAGCGCGTTGAAGGGAGCAAAGCGAGCGTTTCAAACCTCTTTGGTGGCGGAACATTTGCGTGAGTTCGTCCCTAATCTCCATATCGCGCTGCACTACCGAGAGATCAAATGAGTTTTTTTCTGTTGCGTAAATATCGCTGCATTAAAGTCCGGTTTGTGCCACATGACGACGTGAAATTATTTATCATTTCAGTTGAACGAAAATTACGCAACTGAAAATGCACTAACTCAAAACATCGATTGTTTGAGAAAACGTCCCATTTCCCGTTTCCATTAATATTAAACTCGTAACACCTACACCACCACCAAAACTACCACCACCACCTACACACACCTTACAAAAACACACCTACACCTACAGAAAAAACACCACACACCACCTACATCTACACCATTAGAAAAAATCATTGAAGAGTTCGACTATCTGACTTCTTGGCTCCAGGGTCATTTCAGCTTGATGATACAAAACTATTGTATTGTAATCCAGTTCTGAGCTATATTTTAAAGTTTTAGTTTTCTAGCGAATCTGGAAGTTAGTTTAAAAACGATTTTGTTGCGGTGCGAGTAAAGAAGCGAGCCTTCATATAAAAGACATCAACGCGTGCAGTTTCTTTTTTGTATTTTTTTATAATACATGTACAGTAACCTCATTCATCAACATCAACGGCCCGTTACAGTCCACTGCTGGACTATGAGCCTCCTCCACTTAAGTGTTTTGCCATAATCTCCACGCTTGGCAGGCGGGTTGGAGATCGCAGATTAAAAGGTTACTGTATCAGAGAGCGCTGCTGCCCGTTCCCTGTTCAATGTGTAGTCCCTAAGTCGCCTCTTACGATACCCGCGGGAAGAGTAGGGGTTGGTGACAAATGTATTCTACTCTGCCGTCACCACACGGCGTAACCTCATTAGTAACAAGGTTTTATGTATAAAAAGAGTTGAAGAAACACAAAATGATTTTTTATAGGTACTGTAATAAGCTTTTCTGATTTAAAGTATACTTCCAAATATATCAGACAATTTTAAATTTGATTTACCTGTTTTATTAACGTATTTTTATTTTATTTTCAGGAAACGTCACAAGATTGACTGGAACAAGTAAGTTATAACTAATTTATTTATGTATTTCATTTTTATTTGGTACAAAATCATCAAAGAAATAGTTTTTACAGTAAAGATCATGTACTCGATTATGACATGAAAGAGGAGCTTTTAACATTTCCATTTGGTTTTGAAAAGTTTTCGAGATCCAACAAGGAATAAAAGCATAATCAGTTGCATATTTAGCTCAAATGCGAATCTGAAATTCGCTGCAACAAATTGATGCGTTTGCGAAATATGTCTAACAAATCTCTAATAATAAGTAAGAAAAAAGACTTTAAATTCCGTGCGCTGCCAGTATTTATAACATTTATTTTCTTTATTTTTTTACCTACCATGTATCCAATTATAAAAAGAGGTTTAGTTACAAGTTTGAAACACAAGAATTGCTTGAGGCTCCAAGGCTTGAGGTGGTATCGTAGATCTCAAACGAAGGAACTTATTTTTAATGGATTCTTATTCGTTTGGACGGTTTTTTGACGAGAAGTCTTTAATTTATAAGCTAATCACAAGCTTATAATCAACTAATAATGTATGGGACACGCGGACCAATCTCATAAGGAGTAACAAAGGAAGTCTTAGTCCTTAATTATTTTGATTGTTCAGGAACCCGCTGGATATGGACGACTTCGATGATGACGACACCGAGGAGACATTTGACGAAAAAGACAAGGACGTCAAAGTGCCCAATAAATACAACCTGCAAGCTGGACCGGTATAATAAATAAAATTAAAACTAAAAGCACATATTAAGCGCTTATTTGTCATTTGTCATTAATTAATCATTTTACATACAATGATGTTAGGACTACAATGATGACCTGTTAGAGCAAACATGACATATAATATACACTTAAATAATGTGATAAAGTCGTCGTGTACCTATACTTAGTGTAACTTAATTATTAGTACTTATTGCACCCTAAAAAATAAATAAAGAGTAGAGGTTAAAATAGTCCAACTACAAAACATTTGTAAAAAAACAAGTAACTTTAATGATTTTTTTATAAGCTTTATTAAAGTTATCTAGCCACGGTTTTTCTCGAATATGAGTGGTTTGGGGACTTAGGATCTACACTTTGAACAGGGAACAGGCAGCAGCGCTCTCTGATACAGTAACCTTTTAATCTGCGATCTCCAACCCAAGCGTGGAGATTAAGGCAAAACCCTCCATTTAAGTGGAGGAGGCTCATAGTCCAGCAGTGGACTGTAACGGGCCGTTGATGTTGGTGTTGATGTTGATGAGTGGTTTACAGATAATTTTAATTAATGAATCGTAAAATGATTCAAATATAATAGAAAGTCAAAACACTACTATCGATCGTCTCAAAATTTTAATTTAAAAATGACAGTTTTTTCTCTATATCCTATGTATAAGGTCGTGAGAGTCGCCCGAGGATGCCCTGTATAAATAAACTACAACAAGCGTATTGCACTATACATTCAAATTAAAGGTAAAGTCTGAACTATGTTAATGTTACACTTTGTATAGTCATATAAAAAAGTAAAATTTGATAAATGTTCTGTGCTACATCGTAGACATGTTCTACGACTTCCACCGTAGCGTCGTAGCACGTAGCGTGAGTGAAACGATGCGAGTAAACGTTGAATATTGATTCATGTGTGATTAGATGTAAGTATTAAAGTCGTTTATGTTTTAAAATAAGTAGACTATTTAATTCACTAGGTAGGTAAGTACCTACACCACAAAACCTCGCGATATGTATAGCACATAGATATTCAAGGTTAACGTTTGGTGCTTTCTTAAAAATTATAATTTGTTCGTTAAAAATATTCATTATAGTATTAGATATATTATAAAATAAACATTAGAATTTCGAAGAATTTACGCTAGTATTAAGCTTAGAACTGTTTTCATTATATACTTACTACTTATTTATCGTAAAGGTGTTGTTGTATTACATTAATATGAATAAATACTAGTTGAAGACGATTTTGTTTTACTACCTTTTTAATTAAAACAATGCCAGCTTCATCATAAAAGCATCAGATGGAACGGTATGTGAGACAAAGAATTAAAATTCTTTCGCGGAGCGTGGTATTGACTGACTTTACGCTCCTGTTAAAATTGATTTTAAGCTAAAGGTCCACAGCACCACAAGCACAGGTCCAAGCACTACTTACTTACACTACTACTACTACACTACTGAACACATTTTCCTTGCTCCGACCGACCTGTGTCCGAAGTCAATTTAAAAAACTTCCAGATCAACCATGGATAGCATGTCCAATCGGTAGACTCTCAGAAAACGGGACAAAGGGATCCGTACGCGGTGTTCGAGCACGCACAGAAAACCCAAACATAGACGGTGTGTGCGGAGCGGTGCAGTCCATGGATCATTTAGTGTCCTGTCCTGCCTGCCCTGTCACCTGTTCGCAGCAGGATTTAATGGACGCCACAAATAGTGCAGTCGAAGTGGCTAAATTCTGGGCTAGAAAGATATAATTTGTCATCGACAGACAAAGAAGAAGACTACACTACTTATACTTGCACAAGTCAATTCAATTCAATTTAACTCAGTGGCGAATCTAAATCTGTCAACAAAAGTAGCTGTCAAAATAGGCCAGATTCTCGACAATAAGCATAGACTTAGAATTTTTTTTGCTGCGCAATATTATATCTATAAGAATAAGACATATCCATAGGTCATATCGACACTGTTCTTGTGCTTCAGTCTTAGTGTAACAAAAGACGATCGCAAGCTCGAGGCGACACGCGTTAATTTCTTTGGCTTTCGTTAACGGATTAAATTTTGGCAAGTATAAATGGGCCTTTAAAATGTTCTTTGAATTGAAATTTTAAGCTATCCAAATCAGCAAAAAAATACAAATCCATTATTTAAAAAGTTATTAATTTATTCGTAGCAAAATATATAAAAATGTAAAAATTGCCGTTTAAACGCTCAGGTCGTCGTACATGTTGGCTTCTGCCTCCTCCCCGATGGGGGCGTTCTCCCCTATGGGGGCCATCAGCGGCATGCGCGCCATCTCCAGGGATTCTTCAGAAAAGTCCTGAGTCTCGTCAGAGTACTGGTCAGCTAGATGGTCCTAGAGAAATAAGAGGGATTTAAAGATTTTGAAAATTAAACGCAAATCTGTGTGGTTTCCTAGTTCCTGACTTTAAAATAAGGCCACCCTTAATTTTCCCGTTTGTTGGTAGGTAATTAAGGGACTTGCTCTGCTTAGTTCTCAAGCGTGTAAATTTATATGCGTGGGGCTATGGTGAGCAATTGTGATGAAGTGTTGTATATTTTTTGTAATATCGGAGCTATCGCGGTTAATTTCAGGGTCCTCCCGATTCCCTGAAAATCGGTCCGGATTATTCGTGGAACTATTTGTATGGTAGTTCGGACGACGGAAAACGGACATAGGGCGTAACTACCATACAAATAGTTGTACGACCACTCCAGACCGAATTTTCACGGAAAATACACATACTTAGTAGTTCTTGCAATAACCAAGTCTATATTAAAAAAAGCCACTACAACTAATGTCCAGGCGAGAGGTTTTCGATGGAACAAACAGACCAGGGAGAGTTTCGTGCCCAAAAAATATTAACTGGCTCATTACCTGATAGATCTTCTCGCACTCGCTAGGATGTTCACTCTTGATGGTGCTGGGGTGATACCCAATGCCGTCAATGGGCCCCACCGTTAGGTAAGGCACTTGGGTTGTCACCTCGAAATGCCTGTCTGAAGTCAAAGCAAATTTATGGTTTAGTTTCATCAAAATAGAAGAAGTTTTGTTATCAAGTCAAGTGAATAGGTATCTTCTTGATCAGGGTATTCCATCCTTGTACTCATCGTCAGTAATCAAGTAAGTCAGGAAAAATGCAGATCTATCGTAAACCATTAAAACGATAAAACGCATAAAAAGATAGTTCTTGCTGTAATGTCAACATCCACGGCCTACATTATACCGTCATTATCTGCGCAATGTCTTATGGCTTTAATGTAAGTAAGTAACGAATTAAGACAAACAACAAACAACTTTTTTATAAGAATAACTTTAACTCAGCTTTTTTAAAGAAGTAACTTATACTCCTACTAACGGGTGGCATCTTTCGATATTCCTTATAATCAATTATAAGTTTAGATGCTTTTAAGTTTCCCAATAAATTCTC
Organism: Carpatolechia fugitivella; assembly: GCA_951230895.1. Classification (NCBI taxonomy): domain Eukaryota; kingdom Metazoa; phylum Arthropoda; class Insecta; order Lepidoptera; family Gelechiidae; genus Carpatolechia; species Carpatolechia fugitivella. The sequence continues at coordinate 3,302,604 of OX579657.1, forward strand.
CAGGGTGAAGGTGTCAGGGCAAGAGAGACAGACCAATAATAAATTGATAAGTTATCTAAATAGGCTCGATCCCCTCGGTGGGGACGTATAGGAGCTGTTGATGATCTAAATTACAGTTTCAACTTACGATCGATGTGGTCCGGGAATATGACTGTGGCCACAGTTTTAGCGAACTTCTCCTCATAGTAGTCTCCCCATATTTCCACTTTGGCTCCTTCGTAGACTTCTTTTGCTGGTGGTTTTTTCCCGCAGTCAGGGTCCATGTGTCTCCGTCCGTTGTGCATGTGGAAATTTGGTAGGTTCGGAGGGGGCAGCTCGGTTAGAGGCACGAAATTTTTCGCGATCGGAGCACCCACTGGTTTTATCAACTGCAATCTGTGGGGTGAATGTTTTTGAGGTTAGAATCGGGTTTGAAGTGCGGGCTTATTTATATTAATATTCTATGGCTGAGCGGTAGATCTGTCAGATTTCTAGATTATTCTTCTAGGTTATTATATAACGTCAGTCACGAACATCAAACATTAATAATTGAAATTAATAAGCGTCGTCGGTGGTTCAGTGGTTCGGACTGGTGTCTTCCGTACGAGAGACGCGGGTTCAATCCCCACCGCATACCAATGTGTTTTCGAATTTCGAATTCATATGTACGTTTATTCGACGCTCTTACGGTGAAGGAAAACATCGTGATGAAACCTGCACACTCCTGCCAAGAAATTCTAAGGTTGTGTGTGAAGTCGACCAACCCTGAATTTGAATGTGCTCGAGTATGCTCGAGCCCCTTGGTGGGGACGTATATGAGCTATTGATGATGATGATGATGAATAATTAAAAAAAAACGATCTCAGGTAGGATTAGAACCTGCATCTCCTCGGAAATCCGGGCTCTTGGCGCTATTTCTAAATACTCTACCAAGACTTATAATATTTACCATCGCTTCTTTTTGAATGTATAGGTATAATTTGGTTAGGACGGTTACATATAAACTGAAATTTTGTAATTAGAATGCATTTGAAATCCATCTATGTAGACGTTTGGCTGCTGAAAAAAAAACCGCAACAATACAGCCATGCGCCCCCCGCTCGCCTCGGTAGGTGGCCGCATACGCGTCTGGTAACAACGCACCTACGACGTAGGGGCCGCGCAGTCACATATGAAATTATTGCACCTACGAGGCGGTTTACGCGCACGGCGGCAGTCTAAGCACGCTCCACCTACGCAGTAGGCGCATAGCAGGCATCGCTTATGATTAAAATAAAACACCTATTAAGCTTGATGGTATTAAGCGGTTAAAGTTTATATAGGGAGAATGAGAACTTACTTTGCAGCTGGGATCTTGTGTCGGACTGGCGGCGCTGGCGCTGACGCGGCGGAGTCAGGTGGCATGAGCCTTGAATAAATATAACAACAGTTAAACATACGAGTAGATATAACAGTACACTCTCTACCTTTAGCTAAGTAGCTAGTAGGTAAGCAATCTTGATAAGTTTTCTATCGTAAGACAACTATTTTCAAAAACGCAATGAAATATTATTTGTATTCATTTAACTTTTTTGCAATTTTAACTTATTATATAAAAAAACCGTATCAAGAATGTTAAATAGAAAAGACGAGCTTATCTTTACAAGAGATCTCTTCTAGTTAAATTTAGCTAAGTACTTAAACCGTCAGAGTTTACGGATAAATTCGAAGCTGGTATTAGTTCAAAATGGCGGGAAGTGCCTTTATTTTGTGCCTGTAGGGGCGAGAATCGGTAAGCAAATGTTCTACTGACATGTATGGTCAATTAATTGGAATATGTAGCAGAACGCGTTAATTAATTTATGGGCTAGTAACACTGTTGATTTTACCGATGGCAACTATAAGTTATAGATGGGTGATGCTAATCTCACTAATATTATAAATGTGAAAATATATTTGGATGTTTGGATTTTTGTAACGCTTTCACGCCTAAACTACAGAACGGATTTGGATGAAATTTGGAATGGAGATTGTTCGTAACCTGGATTACCACATTTTTACGGGAAAATCTTACATAACGCGAGTGTATAGCCGCGGGCGGAAAGCTACGATTTCCTGTACTTCAGAAAGCATGTTAAGCTATTGGCACATTAAGTCACATTAAGATTTATCTACGGAAGTAGCTATTATAAACACCTTGTCAGAGGCCATTGATTCTGAACACCAGGGGCCTAAAACTTACAATTACAATTTGAAGTACATTGCGTAGCTAATCAGCCAAAATTATAAACCTTTATTTTCTTTGTATATCGGCTGCACAATGAACTTCGAATTGTAAATTGTAAGTTTTATTGAATAGAGTAGGGCCCAGGATTGGTAAGGTCGGTCATAGACACCAATGATGATGATGCTAACAGCCTCCGTGACCGAGTGGTCGAGATTTTGCCGCTCACTATAGAGGTTCCGGGTTCGATTCCCGGTGGGTACACCATCAAGCAAAAATCTCTTTGTGAGATTTTCCCTAGTTTGGTTAGGATTTCGCAGGCTGAATCACCTGATTGTCCGAAAATAAAGATGAATCCGTGCTTCGGAAGGCACGTTAAGCCGTTGGTCCCGGCTACTATTTAGCCGTTACACGAGCCATGTCAGTGGCCTTTGGCGGCTGTATTACACTGACACTAGGGTTTGTGAGGTCGGTTGGTCGACCTTACAACCTACACGATGAAGAAGGCGAAGATGATGATACTGCTTACTTGTTCAAAGTGACGCTGCCTCCTATTTCAGCCTCGCTGTACCACACATGCAGGAAGAGGGTCACGAGTACCAGCACTTGGGGAGCCATTATATAATCTCACATGGAAAAATAAAGTTAATAATACATATGTTTGTTCACCGCCGACACCACAATGACTAAAAGAACTGAATGTGTTGTCCTTTTAAATCCTTCGATTTTAGTTTTTAGGGTTCCGTAGGCCTAAAGGGTGAATTTTAGTTATCTAACCTTCGATTAACCTACACACGTAAACGAAGGTACGCCGAAGTTTACGTGTGTAGGGTGGGGTTATTGGACAAAAGAACGTAATGAAGGATTATAATTAAAAAACTGTTTAGTAATAGCCATATTTATATTTCTAATTACAATATTTTCTGAACAAATAACTTTAATAGCAATTTAGTTGTTAAAATGAAGTCGTTCTTATATAATATCTTATTTGTCTGGAGAGCAGGAAAAACTGAATGATTGACTGTCTTAATCATCAATAGCCGTATAAAAAAGCGTACACGCGGCAACTATTTAACTTATACTTAAACTTTTGTAACAATTTTGTTTTTGTTTAGCAATATTTTTTAGTTAATTTAAAACAATAGTAATTTAAAAGACGATATGCAGAATAGTCTCACCAAACAAAACTCGCACTTGACAAAATTTTGTTCTTTTATACAAAGTTTTATACTTATTGCGCGCTATCGACGCCTGTAACAATGAACAGCCGGTTGTATAAGACAATGGAGAACGAACAGGTGTTCGCCGAATATTACCAGATCTACGGGATTGATTAATTAGAAAAGAAACTGAAGATTACAAAATTACGTAATCAGTGCTTTCAGTTAGCAAAATACCAATAGTGTTGTTTTTTTCGTAGCAAGTTTCTGCGTTTCGGGAAAGAGGCGTGATTTCGTGTTTTTTTTAAATACTGTGTAGGTATATAGCCTGCCAGTGGACTGCAATAGGCTGATTGATTGATTGATTGATATCATCAACAGCTCATATACGTCCCCACCGAGGGGCTCGAGCCTACACTGATTTAGAGCGATTAGGCCTTAGTCGACCACGCTGGCCCAGTGCGGGTTGGTCGACTTCACACACAACCTTTGAGTTTCTTCGCAGGAGTGTGCACTGTGCACTGTGCAGGTTTCATCACGATGTTTTCCTTTACCGTAAGAGTGTCCAATAAACGTACATATGAATTCGAAATTCGAAAACACATTGGTACGTGGTGGGGATCGAACCCGCGCCTCTCGGACGGGAGGCAGCGGCCCTAGCCACTAGACCTCCGAAGCTCTTGATTGATATAGCTTTGCATAAAAAGAGTTTGTTGCAATTACAGGCGAACCCAAACATTTAGTTTGACATGCCTGCTAGCTTGCTATAATGTAGCATGCTTTTGTGCCTTTAGTTTTCAATGTTTTTGTTATTTATTTAATAAATTCAGAAAACTTCCTTTGCTATTTGACATGTGCGATGGAAGCGTCATAATTTTTCCAAACTCTTATTTGCCAAGCTAAACCAGTTTTTATTGTAAAATACACAGAAAGAAAGGCAGCCACATTAAATTTTCAAGATCGAGGTAGATATTAGAATAAAAGAAAAAGACGATCAAATAAAATAATGTATTTATTTAGTAGTGGCTATTCTTTTTCTTCTTGTAGCTGACGGGATCCAGGTGCCAGGTCTGGTTACCACCACAGGAGACGAGCGTGAAGCAGCCCCCGAACACTATAGGGGGGTCTGTGTCCGGCACACAGATGTTGTCTTGGCAAAATGTTGCCGTGCCTGGAGCAAACATAGTTTGTGAAAGGCGGTGACGTCACAGACATCGAACATTATCATCATCATCATCAGCTCATATACGTCTCCACCGAGGGGCTCGAGCCTACCCTGAATTAGGGCCTAATCGATTCAGAACGAACATGAAGTAAAACCAAAGGATTCTGAATATATCCAATAATATTAGGCTTGTAGTGGATTTTACGCCAGGTATACTGATGACCTGAGGAAGGTCCCTGGTGGTGGTTGGATGAGGAAAGCGGTGATCGTGCGCTTTGGCGTGCCCTTGGACCTCTCCAACACGTCGAGCAGTAAGACTGCAATAGGCTGATTGATTGATTGATTGATATCATCAACAGCTCATATACGTCCCCACCGAGTGGCTCGAGCCTACACTGATTTAGAGCGATTAGTTGACCACGCTGGCCTAGTGTGGGTTGGTGAACTTCACACACATCCTTTGAATTTCTTTACAGGAGTGTGCAGGTTTCGCCGTATGAGCGTCGAATAAAATAACATATGAATTTGAAATTCGAAAACACATTCGTGGTGGGAATCGAACCCGGGTCTCCCGGACGGAAGACCACCGGCACTCTCATTATTGACGCGACGAACTAAAGTAACATTTCTTTAATTAAATTAGTTTTTGTGTCAAATACTTGAGCAATAAATACTCGAAAATATTAATTGCGAGAGCCAACCCGCACTGGGTCAGCGTGGTCGACTAAGGCCTAATCGCCCTACTACAGGGAAGGCTCGAGCCCCTCGGTGGGGACGTATATGAGCTGTCGAAGATGATGATGATGACCTTAGTTAAAAAAAGCCTTACCAACATAACCAGTGGGCCTAGCCTGCCGTTTATTCTTCACATAGTCCACGATTGCTTTGGCCAGCGCGTAGAAGTGCTTGCTGGCCTTGTATCGCATCTTGGCTAAAGCAGCATCGCAGTCGCTCTTGTCTGCTCGACAGTGGTAGACCAGGTTCCTCGTGTTCGACTTGATCATCTCCTCGCGGAGGACCTGGTATTTGCTGTCGGTATGCAGCATTTGAGCGAAGCGGACATTTACTGGGTACAATAATAGTAAAAAGTAAAATAAGTAAAAACACACTGTTCTTCTATAATTTAAGTAGTTTTATACGAGTATAAAGTTATTGTGCACGTCTTATCTGCATATCTTTATATATCTTGTCTCTTCCGTTAGGTCTGCTGGAAGATGTTTCTTTAGAAATAAGTAGTACCTGTTGTGTCGTCTTTCTTCATGTTTTATGTTTTGTAATTTACTTGTGTACAATAAATCGTAAATAAATAAACACTTTTTTACACACAAAAGTAACATACAAGTTAGGTACAGGTTAATTAGGTGCGCAAAGGCGACCTTATCGCTTGCAGCGATCTCTTCCAGGCAACCTTTGGGGGAGAGGATACTTATAAAGAAAACTGAGGTGTGGTGCAAGAGTAAAGAGCCAGGAAATATAAAAAAAAAATATTGGATACTTGGATACTAAAATCAAAAGCACCAAATAAAAATAAAATGATAAAAAAAGTCTAAATAGGGTTAGTATATATGTGTTAGTATATAGGGTTAGTATATATAGTAAATAGCCTTGGAATACTATACTGCTCCTACTGCTCCTACTGGCTCCTACTTTGGACTAGCCGGGTTTTTGGAGATCGATTCAAGAAAAAATCGCTCTATTAGTAAACGAATATAATCAGATATTAGTAAATAGCCTTGGAATACTGCTCCTACTGCTCCTACTGGCTCCTACTTTGGACTAGCCGGGTACTAATAGAGCGATTCACGTTTTGGAGATCGATTCGAGAAAAAATCGCTCCTATCAATATGACACTTCGTAAAACAATAAACAATTTAGAAAAAGGTCAAACCAAGAAAATTTGAAATTTGAAAATGTGACATAAAAACCGGCCAAAAGAAAAAAGAACCATACCAAAAAGGTTATTAAAAAACCTGCAGTAATGCTGCAATATATAATAATTGTAAACGTAAATCGATGATGATGATAAAGAAAGGGCAGTAGGGAGACACTTACAACCCGCTCCGACGATGTACCCTCCCGACCGGGTCACATGATTGGCCAACACCACCACCAAACACACCACCGCCAATCGGGCCATCGCGGCGGACTACAACACCAACATAACTAAACTTGATTTTAAACCTAATGGCCAATTAATTTTAACTGGTAGGTAGTAATTTGTTGAAGAGATTGGGTAAAATAATTGGAAGAGGGTGTACCTAGTTGACAAAAATGTAGACCTCTACTGAATTGCAAACTGTTAAAGAGGAAAAATGGCGAAGTTTGGGCGGGCTTAAAAGTTTCTTTGGCCACTTTTTTGCATCTTAACAATATACACGATACTCAGTCCATCGAGGACTACACCTTAATAGCAAATCGTTCACCAGACTTAAATGATGATTTAACGAGCATTTTTGGCGATTTTCACTCCTCCATAAAAACTGCTGCGGCGGATGGCGCCCTCTAAAGACTCAGCTTTTGGAGATCACGAGAGCGTGTTCTTTCCAAATATCATGAAGAAAACCACCAGAAATTTTGATGATATCGGTCTTAGACGGGCGGACGTACTACATGTAATATTTTACAGAGCAAGCGGGAAGCGGCTCCGTTTCAGCTCGGCCAAAAATGTTTTCGTGTCCGGATGTCCGGCTGTTTTTTTCCTCTACAGGTCGCGTTTCTCAACCGATTCTCATAAAATTTCGAAATATATAGTTTTTTTTATTCAGTTTTTTTTTAATTTTCGAAATATTGGAGATACGAGAGTTGAAAACGTAAAAAACATGAATCAGCCATTTCGAAAAAAAATATTTTAGCTTATAATAGAATTAAAATTAATTATTTATTCGTTTGTTTTTATTTTTCTTATTTGATTCTTTTTTCTTTGATTTTTTTATTGACTGTATTCACCTTAAGTAAATAAACCAATTGCATTATGAGCGCTACCTTGAATGTGTATTTCCGTAAACGCAGTTTTTTTTTTTTAATTTGTTTATTCTTATGGACTGAGTGAGTAATATTGATAATGATTCTATACATAAATTACGCCAAAAATATTCGATTACTCAATTCGTAAGAAATAGTGATAACAAGGTTAATGTCGTCACCTAGTTGTACTCTTGTATGATAGTATTTTTTTATTTCATTGTTATTACCTCAATCAATCAGCCTATTGCAGTCCACTGCGCACGATCACCCGCTTTTCTCATCCAGCCACCGCCAGCGACCTTCCTCAGGTCATCAGTCCACCTGGCAGGGGGGCGTCCCACACTACGTTTCCCGAGACGTGGTCTCCATTCGAGAACCCGTCTGCTCCAACGCTCATCGGTTCTACGACAGACGTGGACAGCCACTGCCACTTCAGCTTGCTACACTTCTGGACGATATCAACTACCTTGGTCCTCTGCCGGATTATTTCGTTCCGGATTTTATCCCGTAGTGAAATACCAAGCAATTTTTTTACTTATGTATACCAAAATGGTATTATAGTGGACACGGGCTTGTAATATGTATAAGTAGAATTCGGACGAGAATGTACATGCACAGAAATATCGATTATACCGAAAACGATTTACTGGCATTTACTTATTTATCAGAATCAGTCTAGTTTTGGTAGCACTACTGTTGCAGTTGCAAAACAGTGCAGGTCAACCGAATCTCAGCTGTCAATAAATATGTCACTGCGCAGCGAAATAATGGTGCATTAATTGCAATGCTATCTGAGGGCAAAGCGAAATGAGAAGATAATGCATTGGAAACAATTACAATAGCTACTGAGTTTATGACTCATTTCAGTTGCCCGCGTATTCAATTTTGTCTCAACCTACATTGCACATCGGGGTAGAAGTTATATAGTTATATAGATGCATGGGAATACATAATTTTATTCTGACGTCAAGTTTTGTGCGTTTAGGATGAAAGAGAAAAATTATTGCATGGCCAATATGATTTCAGGATGAGTGGTTACGGAATAAGGCCACGCAATGTACATAATATATCTTGTGAAATGATAGCTTTGGTGAACATTCGAGCTGAATAGTATAGTATAGTATAGTATAGCGTCGAAATACAGGACTTGTATTATGCAGTCTGCAAGAAAACTCAGTGGTATAATGGTTCCGTCATTGCCCTTCGAACGAAATAATCAAAAATAGGAAATATACCAAAAATAACGCGAAATCTCTTAGTAGTAACTTTGTTATCATATTTTTACTTTGTTTTAAGATTTTCGTGGTTGTTCACTACACTAAAATTGTCACAATTTTCGGGTTTGTTACCACGTTTATATTTAATATTGTTACCTCGATATTTCGGAATTTGTGACAATTTTAGTGCAACTTTTTTATGTTTGTTTTTGTTTTTCATATAAATTGTCTTGGTCTGTTTTTGAATTTGTACGTAAATTCGAAATATTTTTTGCTAATTCAATATATTTAACAAGCTTTGAAACTACAACAGTTGATATAAAAATTCTTTATACCCTAGCTTATCATTCCAGTCCATTATATTGGACGCGGACCATAGACTTTAGATAGCGCCGAATTGTACTAACATTTCACGCTTCTACACAATCCAATGGGCTCCCTAATATGGCGCCGTGACCAAGATAGACAAAGTGCTGGCTAGAGGCGACATGAGGTATGAGCAAAATTGTAAGGTATTGGCTGTATTAGCTGTAATGACATTTGCCTGACAGATAGACGTCAAATTGGAGTTTGACATTGAGACCGTTCGAGGCTGTGTAAATGCTAGGTTGGTTAATTATTGCTTGCATGTATTTTAAAGTCTAACTAAGATTAATAAGATTAATTCCCCGGTTTGGTTAGGACATTGCAGGCTGAATCACCTGATTGTCCGAAAAGAAAGATGATTCCGTGCTTCGGAAGGCACGTTAAGCCGTTGGTCCCGGCTACTATTTAGTCGTTACACGAGCCATGTCAGTGGCCTTTGGCGGCTCTATAACACTGACACTAGGGTTTGTCTATAACACTGACACTAGTGTTTGATCATCATCATCATCCATCAATCGACCCATTACAAAAATCTTAGTTTATTGTTGGCACATCGCTTGTGGCATTGCTGCAATAATTTCGTTTAATTATTCAAATTGTTTTCATGGGTATTAATGATCCAATCCGACCATTCTCTTTCTCACTAGTTACGAATACAATGTTTAATATAGCATAAGCATTTAAATTTTTATTAGGAATAATTAAATATTATTTAGAACTCAACGAGTAGGTTAGGTACTACCTATTTTTTTTAATATAGCGGGCGCGGACTTTAAGCAGGTTATACTTAAAAATGGTTAGCCGTCAATATTTTTTTGGCATGGTAAACTCCGTAATAGGGTATTTTTTGGCATATAGGGTAAGCAGAGCCTTATGTAAGGGAAAGAGAGCGTCGGTGGTCTAGTGGTTAGGGCCGCTGCCTTCCGTCGGGGACGCGGGTCCGATCACCACCACGTACCAATGTGTTTTCGAATTTCGAATTCATATGTACGTTTATTCGGTGAAGGAAAACATCGTGATGAAACCTGCACACTCCTTTGAAGAAAATCAAAGGTTGTGTGTGAAGTCGACCAACCCGCACTGAGCCAGCGTGGTCGACTAAGGCCTAATCGCTCTAATTCAGGGTAGGCTTGAGCCCCTCGGTGGGGACGTATATGAGCTGTTGATGAGCCTTATGTCGATCTTAATAAAATCACTCTTATTTAACCAACAGCTACGATTATAAAAAATGGTTCGTATTTTATTTAATATTAGTATGATTCGTTCACTCTGTATAGAAGAGTATCATAACTTAGCTAGCGTTCCTAATGCTATAACAAATTGTGTACATTTATGTCTTGGTGCGCACTAATTGTCGCGCAGAACAATACGTCAGCGGCTTATCGGCGTCTACGCAGGCTCGCTGATTAGGGCTGCTACCTCACAGTTTGTTTACTGATTAAAAATAGTCACAAAAGCTGTCCAGAAAAATAAATATAAAAATCTGAAGAATAGAGTTAGTAGTTCACAAACCTAAAACTAAATAGTTAATTTTCAAGTTGTTTAATTTTGGATTTATATCTTTCAGCTTCTTTATAAGAAGGCACAGTATTTTTGGGGAATCTCTTTGTGGAGAAGAACTTGCCTTGAACTTGAATTAATTAGGTTATAAGCAATAGCTGTCGTTAGTAAATCATGAACCATATTGTAAATTGCCCCCCTGCCAGGTGGACTGATGATCTGAGGAAGGTCGCTGGTGGTGGCTGGATGAGGAAAGCGGGTGATCGTGCGCTTTGGCGTGCCCTTGAGGAGGCCTACGTCCAGCAGTGGACACAATAGGCTGATTGAATGATTATAAATTGACGACAGCTAGAGTCTATTTCACAGCTTCAGCTTCTGCTAAGGTTCCGAATTCGGTTTCCAGCCGGGCAACAAAAAAAAACCTGATATCCAAGGTTAAGCTAACATGCGTACATTTTTGGGTTTTAGCAGCCCTGAATGTTGCGCGTGTGCTTGTAAATTAATTAAGTTCAGTGGCGTTTATGCTGTTAGCTGTAACCTTTGCTCTGATTGTGTAGTAGGCTTTTGTTGTTGGTTATGTTAAGGCAGATTTTTCCCTACAAAGGCTTCCGAAACGTAACGTCTATTGTCATCATGGAAAATGATCATCAACAGCATTTATACGTCCCCACCGAGGGGCTCGAGCCTACCCTGAATTAGGGCCATTTTTTGTTATCATTTTTTTTAATCGTTTTTTTTAGTACTGAAATAACATCGAATGGCGGCGCGATGCGGGGTGCGGGTGGGGTGGGCCCTCGGCTGTTTCGTGATGTGTCGTCTTCGCCTGCCACTGTATATCCTCAGAGGAAATAAAAGACGATCGCTAGCGCGAGGCGACGCGCGTAAGAAATCTTTGTGTATATCTGTCGTTTTCCCTTTCGTTTCCTTTATGCCAAATGATATCTCTGTGATCGAAGATATCATATACCTCAGAGGAATAAAAGACGATTGCGTCAGAAATCTTTGACGCGCGTTGTCTCGCCTCGCGGTATGATCGCGTCTTTTGTTCCTCTGAGTCATATACCTACCAGGTACTAAAATCAATATTACTTAGTATAAAGGTATCAAAAAGAAGTTACATTACTTACATTTTAGTATTGAAATGAATAACAGTATTAAAATACCGAAAAATAACTGTATGATGTCATACCGAAATTTAATAGTTAATATTTGATGGTAAAGAAAGATAAAAGTGTCTTTATTCGTGGTAAGATTTAACAAAATCATTTTTCGACGTTAAAGCATTGAGCTAGATCGGTCCCTGCTAGTAGTAATGAATTTGATACCATAATTCAAACAAAATTAATTACTTACAGATAAAGTTCACTATCAACACACTAAATACATGCCAATAATGTAATAATTCATACATAAAACATACTACATACTACCCACTAATAAATCGGACCACCCTACAAGATAACCTTTTACCAATTAATCATTACAGCCACATAACTAAAATTTTCACAGAACTTACTTCAATCATCCGACGTTACGACTGCAAAATATAAATATGTAAATCCTTCTAGATAATTCTTAAACCAACTTAAACTTACCATTACAGAAGAAACTGAACCATACACGACGCTTGGCATAACTCATTCGACAAATGCAAAGGTATGTTGGTAAAACTTGTACATAGAAAACGAGTGTAATAGCGATCAAGGATATAAATTGTCTAATAACAACCGTGTCTGTCTGGTCGTCCGTTCGTCATAACTCGAGACACCCACTTGGAACGAGTGAACCTGTTCCAATATGAAGGCAAATATCTCGTCTCACTTCGTATAAGAAGTTATTAGCATTTTGATAGATAAATAATTAAAAACCAGAAAATGAAAAATTTTGTCGGTCTTGGACAGGACTCGAACCTGCATCTCCTTGGCTATCCGGGCCAGAAACCAAGATCGCCAAAAATATTTCAATTTTTTTATTTGTGAATGTGTGCCAGCAGTCAATATTTAAGAATCTTTGGTAATATTAGGATTATTTCTTATTTCTTTTTGTTTCTTAACAAATCTGTTTTGAAGCGTTAACAGACGTAATCTGTAACAATAAGTTTCGATAAATGTTATTAATTACTGAACCAGAAGAGTAGTATTTTATTATGAAAACCAAAATCACCTTGCACTATTTCCGCACCTTAAAAGTTGCCTGCTTAAAGAGCGTCGGTGGTCTAGTGGTTAGGGCCGCTGCCTCCCGTCCGAGAGACGCGGGTTCGATCCCCACCACGTAACAATGTTTTTCGAATTCCGAATTCATATGTACGTTTCTTCGACGCTCTTACGGTGAAGGAAAACATCGTGATGAAACCTGCACACTCCTGCGAAGAAATTCAAAGGTGAAGTCGATCAACCCGCACTGGGTCAGCGTGGTCGACTAAGGCCTAATCGCTCTAATTCAGAGTAGGCTCGAGCCCTTCGGTGGGGATGTGTATGAGCTGTTGATGAGAGTTGCCTGAAAGACATTGCTATCTTAGCAATAAGACCGCCTTTTGACTCATTTTACAGTTTCTATTTGTTTTACTTGCTATTTTTTGGTGTCAATAAAGTATATTTTAGTTACCGCATTGAAAACCGAACGCTCTGCCTTTCGGCTACCGAGGCTGGTACAGTGTGTAGGAGGCACTATGGGTTGCGAAGTATAATTAAACTAATTTGTTGGAATACTTCTGCGATGGCTACGAGAGACCTGCATTAACATTCCGTAGCATTATGCTCACGCGCATCGCTACTAAACGAGACGATTCTAGCTCTTAAGAAGCTTTGTGATTATAATACGGTCGCCTAGATTGGGTTTGTATACAGTCCATTAGGGATAAAAAATTAAGAAATGTAAAAATATCAGTGCATATTATTTCATGATTACTGTACAAAATTAAGTATGCAAAGGTCAATACAAAAATATCGAGATTTTGTATGGGAGGCTGATTGATTTTTATCGTTTTCTGACCCACGTTTCTTTGGAAAAGTTGTTACATGATGGCCTAAATAATTATTTGTTTATTTATATTTATTGCACTAACAAAGATATGCAGTAGAAAATGTGCATGATAATGTGTATGCAAGTAGTATATTGCTAACTTATAATTTTGTTCAGATTTTCACTCCGAAGTAAAAAGGCGTAGATAGGTCACTTACAAGGCAAACGGTGTTTTAACATGGCACAAAGGACGGCAAGTCTAAGCATAAGTGCGAAAAAGAGACAAAGCGACGCGTGACTAAGTTCAGGTTGGCTAATTAGCCAACTTTTGGTGTGCCGCCTTTTGAGCGCGTATGACTTATCTACGCCTTTTTACCTAGTAAATCAATGGTTCCAAAAGATAGCCGTACTATTTGTAAACTTAGCTGGAAGGCTGATTCAGTGTTTATAGGATGTGGACCACCTCGACATTGGTGCCGGTCGCCTGCATGTTGTCGGTGGGTTTAGTAATTACAGTTACAGCTGTTCAAAGGGGTTATGGTTGCAAAAAACGAATGATACCTAAGCAAAAGGATTTTTTAGACCCATTTAACTTATGATGATGATGATGATGATTGATATTTAACTTATACTCGTAGATCAAAGAGTAATTTTCACGAAGTATTCTTTCGTATTTCTAACAATGTGTTAAGTATGAGTACATACCTACGCCTCTTTGCCTCTTTGGCTGTTACTGGCCACTTATATTTGAATTATTTTTGAGAATGAAAGCTTGTCAGAAGAAAAAGGAGCACATTTTGTTTAGATCTCGGTATCGGATCTTTGTATGTGATAAATCTAATAACTAAAATATATCCTAATTATATTCAAATTACCAGACGTTTCAGTTATAACCCGCCTCACCGCCGCAGGGGGAGGGATGTTAGGTATGAGTACATACCTACGCCTCTTTGCCTCTTTGGCTGTTACTGGCCACTTATATTTGAATTATTTTTGAGAATGAAAGCTTGTCAGAAGAAAAAGGAGCACATTTTGTTTAGATCTCGGTATCGGATCTTTGTATGTGATAAATCTAATAACTAAAATATATCCTAACTACCAGACGTTTCTGTTATAACCCGCCCCACCGCCGCACAATGTGTATAAATAACCCTTTTATGCGACTGTACTAATGTACTCACTTTTCCAAAGTAGGTACAATAAACGGCAGTTTCATAAACTACATGACTTTAATGTGATCATTGTTTGTAATTACCAAGTTTTTTTAGCCCTGATTGGATTTCTGAATTGTCTAGAAGAATACTTGTATAAGCGTTTACGTATAATATAGTTAGGTACGCAAGTTCTCGGTATCTCATAATTCGTTTGTATGATTATAACCAAAACTTCAATCGATATTGGTAAAGTTCTTGAATAAAAATTATTCAGTTCCTCGGCAAGTTTTTGCATTTATTAGCGAACACATTGCCTTTTGGCGTGCTATGGAATGAAACCACGAATCACAAAGTTCCATCTCATCAGAACAAAGTCAGGTGTATTTATGTGGCGCTGTGAAAGTCGCCTGCGCAGAAAGTGGTCGTCGCGCGCGCAGCCTTAAGCAAACAGATGCGCGTTCCTAGATGCGATAACACTGGTCGCTCTGTGTCCAATAGCCACTACCATGGGCCTATCCTATGATATAGAAAAGTTATCCATCATCACCAACTCATATACGTCCTCACCGAGGGGCTCGAGCCTACCCTGAAGTAGGGCGACCAGGCCTTAGTCGACCACGCTGACCCAGTGCGCGTTGGTCGACTTCACACACAACTTGCAGGAATGTGCCGGTTTCCTCACTATGTTTTCATTCACCGTAGGAGTGTCGAATAAACGTACCTATACATATGAATTAGAAATTCGAAAACACATTATTGGTACGGCGGGGTTCGAACCCGCTTCCCCCAGACCAATTTTGGTTAGGGTAAAGTATTTGTTTGCAATAAAAAGCAATAATCAATCAATCAATCAGCCTATTGCAGTCCACTGCTGGACGTAGGCCTCCCCAAGGGTACGCCAAAGCGCACGATCACCCGCTTTCCTCATTCAGCCACCACCAGCGACCTTCCTCAGGTCATCAATCCACCTGGCAGCAAAAGAAGCAATAATAATTTACTATATTTTAATATTAATAATAAGGTTTTTCTTCCAGTTCCGGATAACCTTTAGTGGTTGAGAGGTCAAAGGTCTTCAATGAGAAATTTTCGTACTCATAAAAATAATAAGTGAGTTTAAAAGTGCAAACATAACTCTACTCGTATCATTCGAGAACCACCAATAGCCCTTCAATACCGATATCTCGCCACGAGCCCGCGATCTGATAGGGCCTGTTTACATTCGGCCCGGATATTTAAATGTACCGATCTTGTCTCGGTTCAACCGGGTTCAGCTGATCTTCGATAAATACCGGCTGATGCTGGCTGGATTGAGAGATTAACTCATATTATGCTTTTGAGTCTCCGCTTCTCTCTCTAGCAACGAAAGACCATGCCCCTCGACAAATTGTGAAATCTATAGAATCTTCTCTTCGGACAGTTATCATGCTCTTCCGAAGCTTCGTCCAATCGCTCTGGGGACTGATGGAGTTTAAATTAGCACATGAAAGAGCTTTGAAAGAAAATATAACTCGTGTTATAGTCGTCGTTTTAGATGATGTATTAGAAGCAGATGACTTGGATTAAATCTTCGCAGTTATTTGTTCGAATACGTACATTCGTTATGATGACGGGTGGTTTTGGGAGAGACTGTGCTATGCGTTACCTGTGCCGCGGAACACACCCGTAGCGAATAGAGAGGAATCAACGCCATCTCCTGGATCTCTTGACAACTCTGGAATACGTATGCAAGCTATTATGGAACCCTCGAATCAGTAGGTTATTAAAAGCGCAGTAAAGAGTTTTTTATCATCTGAGAGTTATGAAGATATACCTTCAATTGAACTTACTCCAATTTTAGTACTAGTTAATTATATTAAATCCTTTATGAATCAATGAGTAATTAAGAGTAACCATATTCATGTTCATAGTGGATGGATGCGCATGGAAAAGGGCAGACCATTCCATAAGCGGACAGCATGGACGGCAAACGACTGGCTTGTATTGTTTTAATTGATACTAAGTAACTTTAATTGAATGTTTAGATGTTTAGGTGTTTGGATGTATTGATACCTACTATTATTAACATAGTTCTTGATAAGCCTCTGGATCCTTGTTATCTAAATAAACGAATAGATGATAATTATTGTGTGTAGTGACTAGAATAGAGAGAGGTATGTTAAGAGAGGTATGTTTGGTCACTTGGAAAGAATGGATGAGAAGAGAGTAACCAAACAAATTTATGAGGCAAGTGTGAATGGAGATGTTGGAAGGGGAAGGCCAAGGCGTACGTTTCACGACCAGATCGGGGATGTACTTAAAAAAGGCCAGGTCAGGAGTACCCTAAACCGACGAGCGTGCATGAAGAGGTTGATGAATGTGAATGAAGCGAAAGAAGTATGTCTGGATCGTAGCAAGTGGAAGGAAGTGGTCTCTGCCTACCCCTCCGGGAAAAAGGCGTGACTTTATGTATGTATGTATGTATTGTGAGCAAAGGTTGTGAGTTTTATGTGCATTATTGTTGTATTGTTTGCTTTTACTGTAAGTCTGTTATTTCCTATGGTAGTAAATAAATAAATGGATTTGGTCCCTATGTGATGGTACCGAACGCGCCATTAAGATGAGCGTGAGAAAGACAAGTAAAAGTTAGTAGTATTGCTTCGAGAAATGCACATTTGGCAACAATAAAAATTTAAACTGCCAGAGGTCTTTTGTCAGTAAGTAATAAACCGATATTTTTAAACGGAAATATCTAAACACCCCGGGAAGCGGCATCACAAGACAGACGGTTCAAAGAAATATAAATTACCACCAAACAATAGGCAGATAAAGTTCAATGGTTTTGCTGTAGCACGTGTAGGAAGATGGAGAAATCCTTATCGACCCAAAACTTTTACACCAAACAGATGTCAGACAAGACAAGATAGTATTAAGATAAAAAGGGTGAAACTGCCACTATGATTTGCTATGCAAAAAACGACTCTAAGTCCTAAGACAAAACTCAACTATGTCTTATGTTAAACGGGTTTCATAACTATATTATTCATATAAACAAAACCCTAATTGATATGACTTTATCAATGATGATAATACTAGACATGTTCCACCTACGGTGTAACACTGTGTATAACAAATTACATAATATTAACAAGATGTGTATGTACAATAGAAATGGATTACGCAAAGGATTTTGCTTCTAAATTCCAGGCTGTCTACATGAAGTCCTAAGCATAGCAGCGGCTATGAAGTCATATGAAACGCTGAAGCCTGAGTGACGTCAGCAGGGCTTTCATTGAGGCGAAGTTGACGATGGCGCGCATGGCAACAGGAGAGCTCGCAAGGAGAAGCGTCGCATCGTCGGTGCGCGGGAGCAGCCGGCCAATCAAGATCAACGGATCGACCAATGGAGAGCGGCCGAACTTAGCTGACCAATTAGATGTTAAGATTTAGGGTTAGGGTTGTAGGCGGAGATTAGATGTTAGAGATAGGGTAGGGGAACTAGGATAGGGACAGTCAACGGAGAGCTGGAGACCAAACCGGGAGCGTCGTAGCGATAGTGCAGTGTATTTCTAAGTGTTGATTAATCATAGAGTCAGTGACAGGGAGTACAAAGAACTTTGGGTTTTAAAACTTAAAACTACATAAATAAATAGTTCAATAAAAGTTCCAATTCTAATCAATATTAATAATATTACTTGAACATTAAATCTAAAGCTGCATATCATACTAAATTATATTTTAAAGCCCAAAGAAAACCTTATTTTTCTATTTCTATTTTCTTCGCTGTATTTTACGCTTCGATATTGACATAAACTATACTCAGATAGAGTTATTATTACTATAAAACTTCTTAGCACTTAATCATAATTTGAGTCACAAATAAATATTTTAGCAGTAGTGATAATAATTGGCCTAAGGGGTTTTTTCCTTTTTCTGTTCGTTTTTCCCCTTCATTAGAATACTTTTGGCCTAGAAATCGAACAGAGAATCAAGGAATACCGTTCTTCGGATTCCTCGATTTAAATCAGATTAAATTAAAATTAAAGAAAAAGTATTAATAAACAAAAGTTTATAATTTGATTTATCTTGTGTTATTCCTCATCTCTCCTCAAAATAAAATAATCTATAATTTTTCATTAATAAATAAATCTGCCCTTAAATTCACCTTACTCTAAATTACAAATTCACTTGCATTAATAATAACCTTAATTTCGAATTAAAGACATTATCAAGATATAGGTTAAAGCAACTATAATTTACTCAATAAAGTTGCTTCAAATACCTAATCCTTGCAAACATTACATGATAAAGAGAAGTTATAAAATATTAAATTTTGCCTAAAAGACTCTGCTAATACTTTAGTATACACTGCGCGGTGTCATTGAGAAATGAGCTCTGCAAACAAACAAAAGCGCTATAGCTGACCTCACGAGTGGCCACTCACACACACAAATAAAACACAAACCAACTAAAGCAGCTACTGTTCTCGGGTCTGACTACGAGATACAGATAACAAAAATAAACGTTACGTAACAACAATACTGCGAGTCTCACTATCCTTGGCACAACCCAGAGGGCTGCTTACGTAGTCGGCTGGAATCACGTGCGTTCCAGAAGGCGCAGTCGGGTGCACAGCAATACTCAAGTTTACAGAGAGCTAACACTTTAACCTACAAGAGGAGTCGCTGTCGTATAGCCCGCTTCGTAAGGCCTTGTATGTCGCGGCTGGGACAGGTATCTCTGCATTCCAGAAGCACGAGGGTGGAGGGCCTTGCGCGGAAACTCATTTTCTTGGGGTTACATAAAACTTCATTCACAGGAAGTCGCTGTGGTAGAGCTCGACACAGAAACTTTCTTTGAACCCTTTTCGTTTGCTTATTATGTTTAGCAAGGACAAAAAGTAAAATCAAGTATTACTGAATTATCCACCAAGAAAATAATTACTAGACGATCACATTATAAATTATAACAAATATATCACAGCATAACTGACAGCCTGAGACTTCAGGCTCGGCATTGGATCATCACACCTAGTATTAAATTTAATCAAAATGGAAAGAAATATTTTCATAGTCATTTATTGATTTCAATTTATCGCATTCCTGAGTGTTCATTTTTTTTCTTGATCCATCTCGCAGATGAAGCTAACAGTGCTTCTGCAGTTTACAACGATGAATAAGCCAGAATTGTCGATTCCACCACAGTATTCATATTGGTCGCTTCGCATCACTTGTTCCGGTTTCCATCCTCCGTAAAGAGATTTACCTGAAATATGAAGATAAAAAAAAATACATTATCAATTTCCAGCACTTTCAGAATGCCTGCCCGTCACATTATCACACTAATATTCACACTTCATGCCAGGTGGATTGATGACCTGAGGAAGATCGCTGGTGGTGCTGGTGTGTGGTTGGCGTGCCCTTGGGGAGGCCTACGTCCAGCAGTGGACCGCAATAGGCTGATTGATTGATTGACTAATATAAGTATTATAAAATAGCTGTCCGCCCTCGGCTACGCTCGCGTTGTGTAAGATTTTCCCGTGGGAATAAGACTTTCGGACTATGTGTTAATCCAGGTTACAATCTATCTTCATTCCAAATCTTATCCAAATCTGTCCAGTACTTTAGGCGTGAAAGCGAAACAAGCATCTAGGACGGCTGGTACAGAAGACAGCACATCAAGCTATACATTTTAGGATACATCATTTTCTTGTTATATTATGTTTTATGTCAACTTGTCTATGTCCATTCGTGTCTACTTTTTGGCAAATTTACGGTTCACCCCTTTTTCGGGGATAGGAGCATTACCATATATGATAGCGTATGTATGTATGTTATTAACAAAATATGCACATAGCTTTTCCTTCCAATATAAAATGAACAAGAAGGAATCACACTCATATTATAAATGTGAAAATATGCTTGGATGTTTAGATATTTAGTGTTTAGATGTTTGGATGTTTGTTCCGCTTTCACGCCTTAACTACTGAACGGATTTAGATGAAATTTGGAATGCAGATAGTTTGTTCTCTGGATTAACACATATAATACTTTTTGCGGGAAATCTTATTCCCACGGGAAAATCTTACATAGCCGCGGGCGGAAAACTAGTTAAAAATAAATGCATTGTTATTACATACCACGAATGTCCATCCAGCCAGTTTTACCGTGGCTGTTCCTAGCGAGTAGTCCGATGTTCACAACTTTCGTCTCTGTGGCATCTCGCTCAGATTCTGGATTCTTCTCCAAGATGCTCTTCAAGACTTCAGTCTCACTGGCGTTGTCCACGACGGCCAAATATCCTCCTTCTACTGAGCAAGTCCTGAAGGCCTCAATCCAGGTCTCGCCAGTTTTGTGGAACTTGTAACAATGGCCAGTTCTTTCCTCGTAGACGTAGTCTGAAATAATATAGAAGAAAACAAGTTAAGTGAACAAATGAACGACTTAAACTTTTCAAAACCAAATTGACAAGTTGGCTATTCGAGCGTTTTTTAATATAGCATAAGTGCTTAGATAAATAAAAGGCTCGCGCGGCGCTCGCCCAGATACCGCTGGCGTAATTGTAAAATTCGGCAACAAATATTACGCCGAATTCGGCGTACTTTAATTTATCTAAGCATAAGTGATTATTTAGTTTTTATTTCTTGACATAACATAATATTATTGGAATGGCTTTGTAATATTAATAATGCTTGTCTTTAGATTCAAACAATGTTTGCATGCCTTGTTAAGGTTAAATACTGTGACATACCACTTATATTACCCCCTGTATATTCTAGCTTTCTAGTAAATAAATTATTATCTTCTGCTTCTTTTCGAGTCGTTGGCAAACCTAGACTGTCTCAGTCCAAAAATTGGCCACAAGAATTGCGCTGTCAGTAACATCAACATCAACGGCCCGTTACAGTCCACTGCTGGACTATGAGCCTCCTCCACTTAAGTGAAGAGTTTTGCCATAATCTCCACGCTTGGCAGGCGGGTTGGAGATCGCAGATTAAAAGGTTACTGTATCAGAGAGCGCTGCTGCCCGTTCCCAGTTCAATGTGTAGTCCCTAATGGCTGGTTTACACGTATTAAGTTGTCAAGTAGCAACTAAATTTTAACTAAATTTTAAGCGACTAAATTTTAAGTAAGTGTTTACACGTCATTTTAGTAGTTAAGCTCTTTAGTTAGCCCAAGATGGACGATCAACAGCGAATTCAAATCTGTAACAAATATAATAAATAAAATAATAAAGTATAATAAAATATTTATTTTTATATAATTAATATTATATTTTGATTTATTTTTTTATATTATATTATTATTATTTTTAATGATTAATATTTAATATTAATAATATATTAATCATTAATATTTTTATATATACCTATATAATAATATATATTAAAATATTTCCAAAAAATAAACATAAAACACTCGCACTTAACTTCGCACTTCGCATTTAACTTAAAATTAACTAAATCGCGCCTTTCCAAACGTGTCAAGTGACAGGCCACGCCCACCAACTTACCCGAAAAATAGAAAAAGTTCTAATCTACTTGTTTACTTGCACACTAAATTTTAACTTGCAACTTACTACTAAATTCGCTGTTTACACGCATTAAGTTGCTTAAAATTAAGTTAAAATTTAGTTAACTATTAACAACTTAATACGTGTAAACCAGCCATAAGTCGCCTATTACGACACCCACGGGAAGAGTAGGGTATGGTGGCAAATGTATTCTACTCTGCCGTCACCCGGCTAATCAACAACGGGGCTGTCAGTAGCGTAAATTAAATCCTCCCGCTTGCAGCTACTTGGGCACGCAGGGCACGACATCAAATGCTCCATCGTTTGGGGAATGGCACCACACTTGCACTCCTCAATTATTATTATGATTTATGAATTTCTATGCTTTCAACTCACCCTTATCAAGAGTGCCACACCTATTAACTTGCGGGATATCGTGGGAGTCTTTTTTGAAGCAGATGTAAGGGCGCGATTGGTTGCAGTCGACGTCTGTCAGACTGCCTTTAGTATCCATTGCGATGCAGTGATGACTTTCAGGCCCTGATGCCCATCCCCAATTAGCCGGAATATCATTTAAAGGCACTCCTGTAAACAATGTCATGTCAGGCCTATTTTGTAAAGAAATTTAATCTGCATTATGTTTAAGGTAAATAACGTCTGATATTTTTTTAAAGATAAAGATATTTTATTTGCGATAGATATGGTAGCTTGGACAAATTAGTATGGTAGATACAAAGATGTTAGTATGATTCCTGATTAAAAATGTAGCACAATCTAGCCTAAGTTTAAAGCATGCAAATATCCATTTACTTACAAACTAGTACAATTCTGGCATAATTGAATTTATGGTCAGCAAATTCTTTTATGGAGTAAAAAGTGTGCTGCATTAGCCAAGATCTTACAACTTTTTTAAATCTACGTATCGGACTTATAGATTGAAGACAACGTGGTAATTTATTCCATATTTTCATGCACATAGCGTAGCAGTTTTTATTTGATAAGGATTGCAATTTTAGTCCGGCAAGACAAGTCAAAAAGCAATGCTTGAGCCTCCTTTGCCGCTTTGGGCCATAGGCTTTCTGTCTGGCCCTAGGGTAAATTCGCCTCTGGGCTTGAGTTTGTATAAGTAAAGGTATACCAAAAGTACGAACCTTCGATTGAGAAGAACTCTCCGTTGGTGATTGTGGTTTCCGAAATTACTGTAAATAGGAAGAAAGGTGTCATAAATTTATAAGTTCATTGAAAATATGATGGTGGCAAAAAAAGCGCAGACCGGTATTTGATAGTTGGATACACATACAGGAAAAAAATAATATGTGGGGACATCTCACACACGGCCATCTGATCCCAAAAGGTATCAGACTGCTTGATAATTGCGTAAATAATTAAGTAGATACCTTTATACATAATATATTAACTTTAATTTAATTTATTCTTCTTTGCACCTACATGCTAAATTATTAAAGTCCTGACAAAGGCGAGTTCATAAGAGATGTCTTTCGCGGGCACAAGGATGAGCAAAACATAAATAAATAATTGTGTATGAACTGACTTGAAACTAAAATACAGCCTTCCAATAACCTACTGTATTATTGGACGGTGGACCAAAGCAATCACAGACTGGTGGCCTATAGGGGCGACAAGGCCAGTGGGCAGACCACCAGCCCAATGGTCAGACGATATCGTCAAGATGACGGGATGAGGCTGGCACAGGACCGTGAGAATTGGCGCTATAGAGAAGAGGCCTATACCCAGCAGTGGGTTGATGTGATCTGAGTATGATGATGACTGTATTAACCTTACATCGCATAGTGAGGAAACCTGCGCATTTCTGCGAAGAAATGCAAAGTTTGTTGGTAGAGTCGACGAGCCCGCACTGGGTTAGAGTGGTCGACAATTACTTGATAAGCCTTACTAAGTACAGGCCTAAGCCCCTCAGTGGGGACCTAAGTGCAGGCCTAAGCCCCTCGGTGGGGACCTAAGTGAAGGCCTAAGCCCCTCGGTGGGGACCTAAGTGCAGGCCTAAGCCCCTCGGTGGGGGCCTAAGTGAAGGCCTAAGCCCCTCGGTGGGGACCTATATAAACTGTTCTTTGATGATGATGAACCTGTCAAAATATGACAACTTGCCTTTTTCTGGAAAGAATTCACCGTTGGCGATTGTGGATGAGATTCCCGTGTATATCGAATGGGCCTTCTCTCCCAAAACTGCTAGCATTGCCTCCTGGAGATGTTTGTCGAGTGGTGACGCCAGGATACTGCCTGAAGTGATTAAACTACGTGAAAGTTTTTTTTAAAGTTGCCGTTCTACGACGTGAACGCAAAACATCTCTGGTGGTAATCCGGCGCATGAAAATGAACCACCTTTCACACATTTTTAAATATTATAGGTTTATTATTGTTATAGAGTACGTTTGTGAACGAAATATTAAGCAGAAAACGAAAATGCACTCTGAGCGAGTAACAAGCAGTGAAAAGGCGTCGACCATTCACAGAGCTTGGTGGCATAATTGGTAATGCGCCTGTTTCTGGCCCGTATAGCCAAGGAGATGCAGGTTCGAGTCCTGTCCAAGATCGACAATTTTTTTAATTTTCTGCGTAAGTATTATTTTTAAAGATTTTCAAAAATATGTTTTAGATGTTCATACAAATTGACTCAGACCACGGAATATAAAACAAGAGTGGAAAGGACAAACGTATTTTTTTCTATGAGAAACAGTGTCGCCAAAATCACACATAGATAGCACTGTTCACATCACACACATACTAAGACAATCGGGCTTTTGACTAATCAGAGCTGTTGTTATATTCCGGAACAGTAAGCATGCACGTAAAGTATTGAAAAAAATTGGATACACAAATGTTTATTATCACGAACTGAACAACCCAAAAGGTATTTAAAACTTAGTATTAAAGTTCGTAAAACTGAACAACTTTAGTTGCAGAATTTTTCCAAAATCTCAGTAATAGTTATTTGTTAGGTAAGAGAGGAATGTTGATTTTTCCTCAGAGAACTGATATTGAATTCAGAGCATGCGAATAGAAGCACGAGCGAATCGAGTGTTTCTAAAAATAGACTCCTGAAGCTCGCGAGGGATTCTAAGGTTCGAGGTGAGAATTAGATTCCTCTCAAACCCAACACATTATTTTTCACCTGTTCCGGCAAGGAAATCATTACCTACGAGATTTACTTACCTACGTAAATATTGGTACTTAAAAATGTACAAGAGTTTTCTTATTTTCGATATAATTCTATAACTTGAGATTTATTTACTGTATTTCATCATAATACTTTAAAATTTTTAGTTATTAAGATAAAAATAAACAACCAAAACAATAAACAAACTTTTAGGTTATAATTTTTTAGGGTGCGTTCCAAAATTGTATGAAAACCTATCCCTGCGTTCCGAGACGCGCTTAATTCGATTTTAGTGCACTCAAAGGCAGGCGAAACCCATACAATCTTTTGGTTTTCTGATCGCTGCTGACGGCACTGACAGTTTGATTCGGAACACACCCAATAAAAAAAATGCCTCACGTCAATTATTTTACGCGCGGATATATGAAAACTTTTTTCCTTTGTTCGAAATTCAAACTAATTCTCCTCTCTAGACATGAGAATGGTTTGCATGTCTAGAAATGAATAAGCGATTTTCGACCCTATTTTCGGGCATTAAAAGCCAACTTTCCGAGGTGAAGAGGTGAAAAGTAAATTACTTTTCATACAAATTATAGCAGACTCAATTTGTATAAAAAATAATAACAAAAAAGTAAAAAAAATAAGTAAGTAATAAAAATAAACTGTGGGTTCCGACTGCTAGAAGGTTCTATCTACGGAAGCAGTGTTACACGAGCCATGTCAATCCTCTTGGGCGGCTCCATAGCTCTGAAATCAGGGTTTGTAAGGTCGGTTGTCGATCTTACAACCCACATGATCATCATCATCATCATTGTGTGGGTTGTAAGGTCGACAACCGTGTCGACCTTACAACCCACAAACCCTGGTGTCAGTGCTATAGAGCCGCCAAAGGCCACTAACTTGGCTCGTGTAACGACTAGATAGTAGCCGGGACCAACGGCTTAACGTGCCTGCCGAAGTGAATCATCTTTCTTTTCGGACAATCAGGTGATTCAGCCTGCAATGTCGTAACCAAACTGGGGAAAGTCTCTCAAAGAGATTTTTGGATGACAGTGACACCGGATTAATCAATTGAAACTTAAATACGCGGAAGTCCGTCACATCTCTATGGTGGTATGGTTTCGTCCCACCCTACCCCCAGGGGTATGATGGGTCCGGCATGCGGGAATCGAACTCGGCACCTCCGTAATGGGCGTCGAAATCTCGAGCACTCGGCCGCGGAGGCTGTTCTCACGATGAAGAAGAAGAAGAAGAAGTAAATCAAATGATGATGATGTCTTACCTTCACTTTGACAGAGCTCTCGAGCTTGAAACCAAGTCCCAGGCGAACGATGCAACTTCATCCACCCTTCAGCTAGTTTTTGGTACTCATAGTCTTTTCGGAAACTCTTCTGTGATGAGAGATCTCCACCTATTGAAGAATAAACATTTTGATGACAAGAAAAAAAGAAAAGAAAATCATAAGAATAAAGAATCATCAACATCATCAACGGCCCGTTACAGTCCACTGCTGGACTATGAGCCTCCTCCACTTAAGTGTTAGATAATCTCCACGCTTGGCAGGCGGGTTGGAGATCGCAGATCAAAAGGTTACTATATCAGAGAGCGCTGCTGCCCGTTCCCTGTTCAATGTGTAGTCCCTAAGTCGCCTCTTACGACACCCACGGGAAGAGTAGGGATTAATAAAGAATAGTAAGTAATTAAAATGTGTACAAAGCGCGAAAGCCATTGTAGAGCAAACGCATAGAATCTAGAATAGAACTTGCGAATCTCGTATTTACCTATAGATAGTTCCAGCTAAACAAGGAAAATTGCTGTAACATTAAACGTTTTATATATAGGTATATATTATTTATTGCACACTTGATAATATTAAAATTAGTAACAAAGGCGAGCTTATCTCTATAAGAGATCTCTTCCAGCCAACCTAAAAGGTGGTGGAAAAGGTTAAAAACATGGCGGGCACAAGGATGTGCACTAAATAAATTAGCCTAAATTAGCTTAAAGAATTTGAATAAAACGTAAATACAATATAATATCTTGATATACCTATATTAAGTATGTAAATAGATGCATAATACGTACATAATTAACTATATCATTTTGCTTTGGAACTTTAACAACCGATTGCATAAAGATGCTTTGTAGAAAATTACTACTTAACTAAAAAAATTATTAAAAATTAAAGTAATAATATTTATTTTTTCATAGGATGTTTTTTTTATTTAACTTTATTTTTTTATCGTACATACATCTATCTTTACAGCTAAGCCATTGCGATAGTAGTGGATCACTTAGATTCGATACATCTAACTAATCTAACTTTTTTTGGTATACATACAGATGCCATAATGTTTCCTTTCTGCGAGGTAATTTTCTTGGAAAGTCAATTTAGGGCACCGTCGAGTTATTTGATCAACGGTTTTGATAATGCTCTTCAGATGAAAATCGCCCGCGGGAAGAAATTGAAACAAATAATATTAAAATTTGCACTTACCGAAAACGGATACACAAAACGTAAGTAAAAATAAGCGATACATGGTTGTCGAACAACAAACTAATAAACAATTAAATTATAAAAAAATGCTATTAGTTTGGTAAAAATTGCGCTAGGTCGAGTAAAGCAGACAACCGAACCATGCGAACTTTACCGCATATATTGATATTTTTGCCGTTTCTGTAACAAGGCAAACCAAGAAATATAAACAACTTTATCAGATACATACTGGGAATTCCGTAGAATCGTTTTGTTTACTTACACAGACATGAATATTGGTAATAATTTGTTATCTCGGCGACAAGGGTCAAAGTTGACGCAAAAGTTTTGATGAAATACCCAAGTGAAATTTATTTTTTATCGTATTAAAGTTTTCCTAATGTTCTGTATTTATTTCCTGTCTTATCCCGTCTTACGTTACGTCTCCTTGTCACTCAGCGTGCGATGGAGAGAGCTATGCTCGGAGTCTCACTACGTGATCGAATCAGAAATGAGGAGATACGTAGAAAGACCAATGTCATCGACATAGCTTTCAGGATAAGTAAGTTGAAGTGGCAATGGGCAGGCCATATAGCTCGACGAACTGATGACCGATGAGGAAGAAAGGTTCTCGAATGGCGACCGCGGGCCGGAAGGTGTAGTGTTGGACGCCCTCCCACAAGGTGGACAGATGACTTGGTGACAGTTGCTGGGCGCCGGTGGATGTAAGTAGCGCAGGACCGTTCACGGAAACCTATGGGGGAGGCCTATGTTCAGCAGTGGACGTCTTCCGATTGAGATGATGATGATGTATTTATTATTTCATAACATTGTTCTCGATTTATGTACCACCTAGTTACATAAAACGCCATCAAAAACACCCAAAAATTATTAATCATAATACGTCATTTTACCCGACTGCGGCGGAACCCAATGGTCAGATTTTAGTCAGCATCCCTTAAAGGCCAAGTCACACAGAGCGGGAGCGGCGCGGTCCGGGGCCGGGAAAGCGGGACGGTGCTATGGCCGCCCCCGGCACGGCTCAGTGTGACTTGGGCTTTAGTCCCTTTCTGTGATTGTAAAGTAAAATGTCCCGACTGCTGTAATCTTCGATCACGGAAAGGGACGCTGTAATTTATTAAAAGTTAGTTTAGTTAGCAACATGTATTACATTAGATAATTTTAAACTAAAGTAATTATTGTTTGCCGTGTTGAATATTATACGGAGTTTTTCTCAAACATATAACTTTCATTGTAAAATATCTTGTTTCAGTCTCTTTAGTTCTGCGGATATTAACTACAGACGGGTCTTTTGTTCTTTTAATTAAGTTTTTGTTAACTCTTTAAAAATTTACTAGGGTAACATTAAGTACATCAGATATACAGCATGAAATTTACATCGTTTTGTTCCCGCCGTGTATTGATTGTACCCAAGAAAGAAAAAATCCTGCGACAAAAATATTTTTGTGCTCTCCATACAAAATGGGTCGGTCGGGAGTTTCACTTTGTATGGAGAGACAATTTTTTTTTGTCGCAGGATTTTTTTTTCTAGATAAGTTGTTCAGTTTGACGGGTACTATCACTAGGGGTAAGAGCCTTCCACTTAGGGGTAAGAGCCTTCCGCTCCCCCAAAAGTCCGGTTACGCTTGATACGTCGATTTTGCGACACAAGCATTAGGTCCTTGTCAAAAAAAAAAAAAAAGGGTACTATCACTACACGGCACAAAACGATGTAAATTTCACGTTGTATTTGAATTTTGAGATCCAGTAACGCACTCGATTTTTAGAGATGACACACCTACCTCGAGTTATTCTGCTTCTTCTACCACAGCGGTGATACCGACACGGTGGTAAGAAGGCACTGTAGTATAAAATACACAGTCTACCCTAATTGTATAGACTAGGTAATCCATTTTCTGGACCAAAAACAAGCTCAAATTACCAAGTATTATTAAAAATAAAAACTCGTTCATTTAAGGGTTAATTCCACGTATTTCTATACTTGGAACCACTGTATTGCCTGCAGTAACGAAATAAACACATTTCATACCTTGAAACACTTTTTTTGTCAACCGTACAAGCTGAAAACAATAGAAAAAATAGCAAAAGAAAATGTTATTAAATTTATCAAAATCGTGAACCTCTGGGGCGGTGCCCTCGGGGATCGGTACCCTCGGGGAGTAACCCTTATGTACGGTCACATTAAAAATATAGGTATACTCGTATTATGGTGTAAGATTCCAGTAATATAAGCAAAATTACATAATTAAAGAACGGTATTATTAAAATTACAGAACCAACTACGTAGTTGCTAGCAGCTACCACCCCAAATACAACAGATATATATAATAATACGAGTATATATATTTTTTCTAACTGTGGACTTGAGACTAGAGAAAAAACTTATGTGTTTCTTGTTTTTAGTTCTGGGTCATTCGCTGGATAATACGTTGCTAAAATTATATGCACTAAACACTGAAATAATCGACATAGATGTAGATACATAGGTGTAGATAGCAAACAAAACAATTTATATTTGCGGTCATTCCTTAAGTAAAAATTGCGATATAGACAAGTTGTTACTCTAGACCTTTTACGTTTGCGATGATCCATACTAAAATCCTTTCTTTCAGCCATCAATAATATGAAACGAACTAAAACCACGTTACGGTGATGTTCTAAAAACTGGCGAGATCAGTTGTCATCAACAACTATGAGCCTCCTCCACTTAAGTGGAGGGTTTTGCCATAATCTCCACGCTTGGCAGGCGGGTTGGAGATCGCAGATTAAAAGGTTACTGTATCAGAGAGCGCTGCTGCCCGTTCCCTGTTCAATGTGTAGTCCCTAAGTCGCCTCTTACGACACCCACGGGAAGAGTAGGGGTTGGTGACAAATGTATTCTACTCTGCCGTCACCACACGGCAAGATCAGTTGTACCTACCTTAAACATGCATGAGCATTATTGAGCATGCATGAAGAATGAACGAAGCGTCAAATAATGTTTGGATCGGTATAAGTGTAAGGAAGTGTAAGTCTCTGGCGCTTCTGTCTACCCCGTCAGGAAAAAAGGAACAAAAACAAAATCTATAGGTACTTCATTCAAAATCAAATCAATCTTTATTTGCTCAGAAATAGGCTAATATTTAATGCAACATTTCTTCAAATATTCTCGAAAGGTTAAAATATTACAAGTATATACTTTACCGTACTGATAGTTATTGCCGATTTGAGGGTTCCATAATAGTCTGTACACAAATGTCAGGATTATCAGCAAATCCAGGAGATGGCGTTGATTCATTTACATTATTTACTGGTGCGTTCCGTGGCACAGGCAATGCGTAGCACAGTCTCTCCCAAAACCATCCGTCATCATAACGAATGTATGTATTCGAACTCAAATAACTGCGAAGATTTATATCCAAGTCATCTGCTTCTAATACATCATCCAAAACGACGACTATAACACGAGTTATATTTTCTTTCAAAGCTCTTTCATGTGCTAATTTAAACTCCATCAGGCCCCAGAGTGATTGGATGAAGCTTCGGGAGAGCATTATAACTGTCCGACGAGAAGATTCTATAGATTTTACAATTTGTACTGGGATAAGATCACCTGGTATCCAATCTCTATAATGTATGCACACTTTATATCCAAGCCCTTCCAGACGCGGTACAAAGTCCTGCAAAACTAGATCGTCATCAGCATGGCAGAACGACACAAATACATCGTATAGTTTGTCTGCGTCTATTCGATCCTCACGAATACAGCTAAATCCTTTAGAATGCAGGTAAATGCGTATATTTCTTCCGTAGCGAATGTGTATGAATAAGACCAGCGATGTTAAGAGCATAGCAGAAACTACGCCGGTTATAATCATTACGTAATAGAAAATCAACTGTTTTTCTGGTAATGCACACAGTGTGTCTACAATGATATCGCGTATAAATAAAGTTTTGTTGTGTTCACAGTTCAAACTCTCGTAATCTCCAATTTGCTCTTTATGATTTTGAATGGTTCGTATGAAATCTTCGTTAGGGCAATCACAAAAAATTGAATTATTTTCAAGTAACAAGTAACGTTCTTTCATAGAGAATAACTCATTGATGACATCTTGGTCCATGTCCATATATCTGATGCCATTTCCAGTCAAGTCGAGAAACTAAAAAAAGCAATAATTAGTATGCAAAATTTCATTTTGTACACCGGCTCAATTAGCGGAACAGAAAAAAAAATAGGAATATAAAATATTACCGTTTTGTGATTCAGGAAATAATTATTAGATATAAAGTAACAAATCGACTATGTACCATCTTTCAGTATCGATTTTGTGAAGAATTGGGCCAATTTTTATTGGAGAAATCTAAATTAAACAAAACGGTCTTTTTAAAGATTATATTAAAAACATTTGAATAATTTTTTTTTAACACAAAACTAATGAAATTTTAATACCGAGTGTTTCCCCCACGTGCTCTGTTAACTATTTTCATGCGTCTAGGCATGCTGTAGATAATGCTATCAATGGCTTCTTGCGCAATCTTTGCCGCTCCTCAAGTAACGTGTTTCGCATATCACTCAGATTGTTGGGGGATGGCATTCTGGATTTCACGCTTCTTTTAAGCAAGTCCCAGATATGTTTTATCGGATTCATATCCGGAGATCTTGCTGGCCACTGCATCACCGGTATATTCACATGGCTTAGATATACTTTTACTGAGTCCGCACTGTGAGCCCGAGCATTATCCTGCATTAGAATAAAATCTCACCAATAAAGGGGGCAAATGGCACAATGTTTTCTTTTAAAATGTCTCTGATATACCGATCAGCAGTCATACTCCCTCCATCGACTACCACTAGCTCCGTACGAGCTTCCAAACATATCCCACCCCACATCATAATTGAGCCGCCCCCATATGCTACTGTATGTTGAAAGTTAGATTGAATGCAACGTTATCCTTTGCGTCCCCGTATTCGCCGTCTTCCATCGATATCATTTAAGAGAACTCTACACTCATCATACCGCTGTGTGGTGACGGCAGAGTAGAATACATTTGTCACCTACCCCTACTCTTCCCGTGGGTGTCGTAAGAGGCGACTTAAGGACTACACATTGAACAGGGAACGGGCAGCAGCGCTCTCTGATACAGTAACTTTTTAATCTGCGATCTCCAACCCGCCTGCCAAGCGTGGAGATTATGGCAAAACCCTCCACATAAGTGGGGAGGCTCATAGTCCAGCAGTAGACTGTAACGGGCCATTGATTTGATTGATTTGACACTCATCAGTGAAAAAAAACTTGTCTTCACTCATTTAAATCCCAATGGCGATGTTGACGTGAATAGTTCAATTGGTTTGTGCCAACCACCGGGCTCTCAAGTTTTGGAGCTTTGGCGGGTACATACGAACCTATTCTTCAAATTTTCTGCGAATTGTACGCTCTCTTTCTCGTACTCTCGAGCGATTTTAAGTTCATTTCGGGCTTCCACAGCCGTTAACCGCGTATCCCTACGAACTCGAAGTTGTAAAAAACGATCGTCCCGCCTTGAAGTAAACGTTTTTCTTCCTTGACCACTCCTCCTCACAGTAGAATTAGTCAATCTGTACCGTTTGATGCTACGATGAATCGCTGAAACCGGTCGACGAAGTCTTGTAGCAATTATTGATCTGTAGGTATGGCCATTTCACCTCATTTCATCCCCTCCTGCCCTAATGATTTCTGCCGGTGTTCAGTCGGGCATATTTAGGCGTTTGTAATCAAACAAAATGTCCTCAGAATAAAAATTAAAGAAAAAACCACTTTTTAAACCAAATTAATTATATTAACTGCAAAGTTAACACAAAACAGCTGTCGACAAGATGACAACATCGATTTAGTGGGAATTTAGAACGTACGAATGAAAAAAATTACTGTCGTCTAATGTTCCATTTTCAAAAAAGACATAACAACAAAAAATATCATAACCGGCCAGTCATATAAGAAAAAAAAAACTTAATTTTACTTTTTTTTCTGTTCCGCTGATTGTGCCAGTGTGAAACTGGGGTATAAATTTTATAATTTTAATAATATCTGCGTGTGTAACTTTGCTCCTTCCAGAAAAAATACAGTTTCTAAAATAAGAACTTACCTTAAGACCTGTAGGAATATCACCTATGAACAGTTTAATCTGGTTATTTGGAGCCACTAGCCTGGTCAAACCTGGCACAGAAGGAATCCTAGTTGAATTAAGACATTTGGCTTCAACAGAGCTGTTTCTTTGGCGGCAAATGCATCCATCGCATTCAAATTTCTCACATTCGAGGGTTGCTGATGGTACACTTATTAATTCACTTTGTTTGTTTGTTCCTGCGCGTTTACAAATGGCGCCGGGTGCGTCGAGTAGACCTTCACGAACAGCTTTTGCTAGGAACTCATGATGACAGTCACAGTCCAATCTTTCAAAATTCAGTGTTATGTTTCTGTGAAATGATGCGTTAACAGAAACTAAATATTTATAATCCGCCTGTGTGAAATTAAAAAAGTTTGTTTTTCTTGATAGATTTAGAACCAAAGACGTCTTCGATATTGGAGTTTCCTGAAACTTTAAAAAGGGTATGTATTAGAAAATATAATTATTTATCTTGAGTCAAACGAGCAGTTGCTTTACCTACCTGTAATGTTAAAATGTTGGTTTCCCTCAAAGACAGTAGTTCAAGCGACGGTAGTCCAGTTGAGTTTAGACATGCGATTGTAGGTGTATGAGTGTTATCAAGAATAATCCGTTTAAGTTTATCGTGTTCCAGTACTGGGGCTGGAATAATAAAAAAATAATAATAATAAAATTAATTCTTTATTAGCTTAGTTAATATCTGTGAAAAGTATTTTAGTATTTGTCTTATACTATTATCATATTATTTTATCAAGACTATTTAATTTAGTTTTATTCTTTTTTTAACTATCCCACCTATTAATCGTAATTCTAAGTGTATTAATACAATATATTTATTTAGTCTCTTTATTGTATTAATTTTATATTTTTATATACATATACCGTATGTATCAGTTATTTCAAGATTGAAGTATTGCTTCAATGTCATCATTGGTTTTATTTTCAAGCCATATTTGTATATTTTTTCTGCATTCATAGCAGTTTTTATCATTAATACTTTTATCTCTATCTAACAAGTTGTATAGAACTCGAGAACGATTCTCATATTGCCTTCTTGCAAATAAGGTTTTACATCTCCTATAAATACATCTGCTGGAATAATAATTATCATTTTTGTTTTATTTAATTTTTGTACTTACGGAAAATAGAAAAAGAATTAGCATAAATATTAAAAAGTAGGTGAAAAGGTGTCTTTAAAAAAATCTATGATTATCCCACTCCCCACTAATAAATATAAATGCGAAAGTTCGGATGTTTGTTACGCAATCACGCTGCAGGCACTGGACGCATCGGGATGAAACTTGGCACACATATAAGTTAGGTCTCGGAATAGGACGTAGGCTACCGTTTACCGCGGGAAAATACTTCATTCCCACGGGTAAACTCATTTAATGCGGGTAAACCGCGGGTGGAAAGCTAGTACGAGTACGACATATATAATAAATTTGTAACTGAGCCGCGTCAGTACATTGATAATTTTTCAAATCAAATAATCAATAATAATTTATTTCTGTTGAGACACATGCGAATAAAGTTGTTATAAAGAAAAAATTGAACAATTGTGCTCTGCCTGACGGCGTACAAAATCACAGGATTCTAAAATTACAGCATTTTTTATAATAAATTCAATTCAATCAGAATATCAAGAATAAAACCATAGGTAGATAAGTTACAATACATTACAAATAAAAATAAAATTAACATGAAGCTGCTGCCCGTTCCCTGTTCAATGTGTAGTCCCTAAGTCGCCTCTTACGACACCCACGGGAAGAGTAGGGGTTGGTGACAAATGTATTCTACTCTGCCGTCACCACACGGCGGATAATTTTTGGGAAAGTCTTATCTAATTATAAATTATTATCGATTTAGAGGCGATTTCCACGATTTAAAAATTATTTTTACATCAACAACTCATATACGTCTCCACCGAAGGGCTCGAGCCTACCCTGTATTAGGGCGGTTAGACCTTAGTCGATCACGCTGGTCCAATGTGGGTTGGCCGACTTCACACACAACCTTTGAATTTCTTCGCAGGAGTGTGCAGGTTTCATCGCGATGTTTTTTTTCACCGTAAGAGCGTCGAATAAACGTACATATGAATTCGAAATACGAAAACACATTGGTACGTGGTGGGGATCGACCCCGCGTTTCCCGGACGGGAGGCAGCGACCCTAGCCGCACTAGACCACCGACGACGCTAAGTTTTTATAATTCGCAATATTTTTTTTTACTTTTTTACAAATTGACTCGATCAGCTGATTCGTTTGTATAAAGTATTTTTTTGAGAATTTAAAAAAGTCTAGTAACAAAAGTTGTTCAGTTTCATGGGCTGACCTACCAAAGAGAATCTGAGTTATTTTGCTAGCACGATATCATCATTATCATCATCAACAGCTCATATATGTCCCCACCGATACAATACTCAAACAGTTAATGACGAAGATGCACTGACACAGTTTCAGGGAAGTGATTTATTAAATAAAGTAATGGCCTCGATTCGGGATGTCATGCTCTAATTCTAATTTTAAAATTCAGCTATCCTTTTCATTTTTATAACCAATGAAAGAGAGGCGATGAACGAATGATATTAATTTGAACGAATGATAACCTAAAATAAGGGCATATCTGTCAGTTTAAGAGATTTTTTATCTCTAAAATTGTGCAATCGACATGGCCATAAGGTTCAAATTCGATGTTTGACGGCTCTCATATTAGAATGGCCATCTCCTGTCCCTTTTCAATCTTTAAAAAGTAAAAAGGCCAGACTAACTTAAATTAAGGATTAGAGCGGGACAGTGGCCTCGATTCGGGATGTTACACTCTAATCCTTAATTTAAATTAGTCCGTCCTTTCTACCTTTTAAAGATTGAAAAGGGACAGGAGATGGCCATCCTAATATTAGAGCTGTCAAACATCGAATTTGAACCTTATGGCCGTGTCGATTGCACAATTTTAGAAAGCACTTAAAACATGCGACTTAAAAATCTCTTAAACTGACAGCTATGCCCTTATTTTAGGCTATCATTCGTTCAAATTAATATCATTCGTTCATCACCTCTCTTTCATTGGTCATAAAAACGAAAAGGATAGCTGGATTTTAAAATTAGAATTAGAGTGTGATTCGGAGCCATTGTTAGTAGTTTAGTACTCATTTTTTTCGTTATTCTTTCCTATTTTTTAGTTATGATTTGTCTTGGTATGGGTGATTTGCTGTCAGCATTTTACTCTTCTATTCTGTTATTCTACTTGTCTGTAAATCTAAAAATTTGTCAATAAATAGTAATAAATCTGACCAGTTTTGAGTGTAAAGGGCCACAGTCCAGGTGATACAATCATGCTCAGGGTGCTGCACAGCTCAAACTCTTCATTTCGGGATATATCGAGTATTCCAAGATTTGGTAACTGGTTCAACTTTTTTATAATAAGGTATCCGCGTTGTAAATTGTTTTCAGTTATTCCCAATTCTGCCAATGATAATATTGTACTATTTCTGGAAGACAAGTAACGTAGATAATAGTTTTTACAGATACTTACATCGCATCGTGCTAATTACTTTGCGCTCAATGAACTAAGATTCTATGAATACTTATTGATTAATTTTGGATATAATAAAACGTCTCTGGCACATTTATAAAATACTACTATTAGAACGAATTATAAACATGTAGTTACATACCAATTACATACATAAAATTAGCAGCTAAACGCGATTTATTTAAAATTAAATGAAACTTCGATCGACTTATTAAAATTACATTTTTTATATTTAGATTTTCTTGAATACGATTTTTTTAATGAAAAATTCGATTCTAATTCTCTATTCTAAATTCTATAATAAAATACCAGATGATATTGTATATCTGTCCGATAGCCAGTTTAAAGTTAAAATTAAAAATATTTTATGTTCTAAGGCCTACTCTACGATAAATGATTACTTAGATGATAAAAACGTCTGGTCAATTGTTGTTCCAAATCAGCTGAGTAGATTGTAATTATATGTATGATTCTCTATATATTTAAAAGAAAAGACAAAAGATACGATTCCTGTGGAGTTTCTTCTGGCCGTTCTTCTCCACAGCGAGCGTTCACACGTGCCATCCATGATAGCTTTGACGTCGAAAAATGAGTTGTAAAAGTCTTAATTTGAATATAACATTTTTGATAAATAAAATTGCCATACTTACCGAAAAAGGTGAAAGAATAAGGTAACTAACTCATTATCACGAAGGTTTGTTTTAGACATTGTAAGTGCGTTGAGTGAGTCCATTCCTTCTAACAGGTGAACAAATGCTTGTACTGGAATGCTAATTATAGAAAGGTGTTTAAGTCGAGTACAATGCGCTACCCAACTTTTGGGGTTTGCTCTCCACTGCCAGTGATTTAATGTTAAAGAATTCAATTGCTCGCAGCCACCAAAAAAAATATCTATAATGAAAAAAAATAAAACAGGGTTAGGTTGGTTGCGATAAATTAATTGATGTTTTATTGATATCGCTAATTTTTGACGTGGAAAGCTTTGCTGCTTTGGTTCAACATCAACATCGACGGCCCGTTACAGTCCACTGCTGGACTATGAGCCTCCTCCACTTAAATGGAGGGTTTTGCCATAATCTCCACGCTTGGCAGGCGGGTTGGAGACCGCAGATTAAAAGGCTACTGTATCAGAGAGCGCTGCTGCCCGTTCCCTGTTTAATGTGTAGTCCCTAAGTCGCCTCTTACGACACCCACGGGAAGAGTAGGGGTTGGTGACAAATGTATTCTACTCTGCCGTCACCACACGGCGACGGCTGCTTTGGTTGGACTCTGTTATTTTTGCAGGATCTCAGCAATCAAGTCCGTGTGTGTCCGCTATATTACCACTCTGGTGAAAATAGAGATTAGTCCGTCCAAACAAAAAAAGAATCTCAACACCCAAACACTTTTGAGCTGTAACTACCCTCGTATCAAAAGTCATAAAAAATTTAAATTTAGGAATACTTAACCACCATATTAAATTATTTATAGATAGGTAGGTGTAGGGTAGGTGTAGGGTACCTAGGCAGCAGTAGAGACAGTGTTCAACACAATCTCGCCATTAATTAAATTTAAAGTACTTACCAGAAGAACGTCCTTGAATTATAATAAGATTTTCCAACGTTGACGACGGAGTCATAGGAGGTAACTCAATTCCATATGTGTGAAGAGTTTTCAAATTTGGCAAAAAATCGGTAAAATTCATCATTAAACATTGTAAAGGATTAGCATTTAGCATTAGCATTTTCCCTTGAGAAAACAAGTACAGTCTACTAATTTGAAGATCTTTGAAACTATCTGCTTGCAGTTTCGAAGTAAATTCATCGGGTACCCATATTATTAAAATTTTAAATTGGGAAATTTTAACGCGCTTTTGCGCTAAAAAATCTGCGTATGATCCTCGGGCAAGTGCACATTGGAAGAAAGTTAACGTATCGTTATCTTTGCCCCCGTATTCCAGTACTCTTATATTATTATTTGAATAATCTTCTAAGAACGGTGCAAATCCATAGCATGTTACATGGTATGATCCACATACTAAAAATAAAAACAAATTGCTTAAAATAAAAAAAAAAACAAAGAAAATTATGCTAATGATACATTATATAAACATAAATACATATTAATACATTATATAAGCTCAGTGTCCCGCAGCGAGCTATGGAGAGGGCTATGCTTGGTATTTCTCTACGAGATCGAGTCAGAGATGAGGAGATCCGTAGAAGAACCAAAGTTGCTGACATAGCCCGTAGGATAAGCAAGCTGAAGTGGCAATGGGCAGGCCACATAGCGCGAAGATCGGATGGCCGATGGGGCAAGAAAGTCCTTGAATGGAGACCACGTACTGGCAAGCGCAGTGTGGGACCGCCACTTACGAGATGGACCGACGACCTGGTGAGGATCGCTGGGTCTCGTTGGATGCTATGGACCGGTCGCGCTGGAGTGCGATTGGAGAGGCCTATGTTCAGCAGTGGACTTTAACAGGCTGAAATGATGATGATGATGATAAACATAAAATACAGACACAGAAAATTTGTGCGACCTGAAATTATGCAAAGCAAATGACTTTGTCGGAGCCGATAGCAATAGCTCTGCCTTTTAAAAAACTTACTCGTAAATGTATAGGTACATATAAAAATCCATATATATATATTAGGTATGTTTTTTTCCAATGTTTCCACATAATAACACACTTTGGGTATCAGCTTAGTTGATTACTTCGATCCAAGCTCACAAATGATGTAAAACATTCTAATTTTAATTTTCCTTGTTTTTCAGGATTCTAAACCGCAAAATGACGAATAAATTAATCATGTTGTTTGTGAGCTACGTACCTAATTGTGATGAAATGTAATTGTGTGCATACCACTAGTTGACCGAGCGAGCGAAGCGTCTCTGTTTCAGCTTGGCCAAATTTGCTTTTGAATGTCCGTTTGTTTGTTTCACTTTACAGGTCGCGTTTCTCAACCGATTCTCGCAAAATGTTTATCGATATTTTTGTCGAGTCGGTTTTTGAAAATTTTAAAAAATGACTGAGTTATGGGGGCTGCCAGCTTACAAGGTCTACCGCTGAAGCAGTTTTCCTCTACAGGTCACATTTCTTTACCAATAAAATAAAATAAATAATATAAAATAAAATTAAGTTTGCAACGGACCGCAACGGGCCGTTGATTTGATTTGATTTGAAAATTAAGTTTAAAAAAAACTAAATAAAAAATCAAGGGGTCGGGGATGTTTGTGGAGAAAAATTAAAAATAAATATGAAAAGATATACAGACTCGCGAGATCTACAGCTCACAGAGCCACTAGTTTGTAAGTACATATTCTGTGACATAGTGTAAAACAAAGTCGCGCTAACTCCTAAACCAGGTAAAGGATTTTGATGCGGTTTTCACCATATGATTCATGAGGAAGGCTTATATTATGTACATAGCATTCTAAGTTTTAATACTGTAAGAGAAATATCATTACATTTCAACCAATTCTGTAAAAATATCAATTTTTGTGCGCTTACATGGCTTACGCTGGCTAGCGTCCGAAGCCGCCAGGGCAGATCGATACTATGTATATTTCAGGAGAAACTGACTAGGCTGATTGATTGCCTGATCAATCAACGCAGAGCTGAAGTGGCTGGGTCGCATGAAATTATTGAGCTGGATCTCGATAGTGTTTAGCAACAAAAATAGTGGAAGCCAAAAACTTTTTTATATTTCGACCCACGTTCCTTTGGAAAAGTTGTTCAGTTTCATGAGTGCAGCTCGTTTACTGTTATTTTAACTCTGACAGCATTATTCAATAGTGGACTGTATGACAAGGGAGCCAAATTATTTTTTAAGATATTTATCATGGAATTAAAATAAAAATCCTCGCAATGAACATGAATACACGTTGCTCCGCGACCGCTGTCATAAGCTCTATAATAAATGTTTTAGCATTTACAAAGCCAAGCTTGAAACTTCGATAGTGGAAAATCCAAAATGTTTTTGGCGCTATGTAAAAGATAAACGAAAGGGCAAAACTATGATACCTTCTAAAATGAATAAAGAATGAAACTGCGGAATCTGGCCCTGACATAAGTAATATGTTTGCTATGCAGTTTTCATCAGTGTTTTCGGACTCAACTGACATAGCTAATAGCACCCCACATTCGCAAACAGTTTGTAGCTCTAGTTTGTGTAATATCCATCTTAGCGAATATCAAGTTCTAAAAGCCATTAAACGTATTGACATTTATAAAGGTGCTGAACCAGATCTTATACCACCAGTATTTGTCAAGAGGTGTGGAACTGCTATTGATGTTCCTCTCTCTATAATATTCAACAGATCGCTACGAGAAGGCATCTTTCCAGAAAAATGGAAGTTAGCTAAAGTTGTTCCCGTACTTAAAAAAGGCTCCATAAATGACGTAAAAAATTATCGCCCGATATCCATTCTCTCCTGTATACCTAAAATTTTTGAATCCCTCGTATGTCCAATTTTGTCGAGACATATTGACTCACATATCTCAGAACATCAGCACGGATTTAGACATCGGCGGTCTGTAGAAACCAATCTTGTCTCCTTTGTATCTGATCTAACCAGGGCAATGGATGGAGGAGGACAAATAGATGCTGTATATACAGAGTTTAGTAGTGCCTTTGATAAGGTTAACCATAACCCATAAGCTCTTACTAAAGAAACTAGAATTTGTTGGCGTTAGTGGTTCTCTGCTGCACTGG
The DNA here is from genome assembly GCA_951230895.1 of Carpatolechia fugitivella. Classification (NCBI taxonomy): domain Eukaryota; kingdom Metazoa; phylum Arthropoda; class Insecta; order Lepidoptera; family Gelechiidae; genus Carpatolechia; species Carpatolechia fugitivella. The sequence goes on from OX579657.1 coordinate 3,344,748, forward strand.
TTCAACTCTTATCTGGCTAAAAGACCTGGAGTCGTTGTTGTGAATGGCTATGAGTCATTACAATATACCACAGAATCAGGCGTGCCTCAAGGATCTCATCTTGGACCTGTACTGTTTTCTATTTTTATAAATGACATAACGACGTACATTTCTCACAGCAAATACTCCTTATTTGCAAATGATATGAAACTATATAACAGTCAAGTCACCCTGTGAAATGGAACGGTTGCAGGAGGATCTGGACAATGTCAGTAATGGTGTTTACACAACGGCATGGCACTAAATGCAGCGAAATGCTATTATATAAAATACACAAATAAGAAAAAGCCACTAATGTCCAGTTACAAACTCCACAACACTGTACTGCAGGGGGTGAATGAAATCCGCGACTTAGGGGTAAAACTAGATAGCAAGCTGGAACATATCTCTCATGTTGACTCCATTGTAAAGAAATCAGCTCATATGTTGGGTTTTATTAAACGAACTACAAAATAATTTAAGTCTGCTAAAATGAAAACCACTCTTTATAATGCCCTAGTACGTAGTAAATTGGAATTTGCTTCCGTGGTGTGGAATCCACAAAACAGCGTCCATTCTCAGCGGGTTGAATCTATACAGCGTTCCTTTACTAGAAACTTGGCTTTTTGCTCTTCTGGTATATCGCACAGAGCAACTTATGATCTTCGTCTTAAATTTTTGAAACTGGACTTTTTGGCCAATAGACGGGTTATTCGGGATATGGCTTTTCTGCACAAAATTGTCACATCAAATATAGATTGTAGCAATCTCTTGGCTCAAATTAAATTATCTGTTCCTTGTCAAACTCCTAGGTCCCTTCAAACTCGAACTTTTTATACTTCTTCATGCAAAACTAACGTATGTCGTCATTCACCTATCATTCGTTTGTCCAGCACATTTAACTTTCTGAATAGCAAGGCACAAGATCTGGATATTTTTAAATGCAATTTGCCTAAATTTAAGAATAATGTAAGATCAATTCTGGAAGTTGATTGTAATGTTTAATTTATTTGTTGGTTTCAGCTCAAATTTTTTAGAACTTATTGTGTGAAGTAGATATACTTTATTAAAATATTTAAGGTGTTATACTATCCTGTGAATGTTGTACATGTCTGTAATTGGTATGCATATCAGCCTCAAACTAAACACTTGTAACCTAGATGTAAGTTATAATATGTATACTGTTGACGTGTCAATAAATAAATAAATAAAAAATAAATGAATCTTGACCATGCCCCCTTTATACACTCTAAGAAAGAAAGAAAGAAAGGAACATTTATTATTTTACGCCGCAACACAAACAATAATAATAGAATAGGTATAATGGTAATCATTAGTGCTACTGGAATGTGCCGCGACGTCAAAATAAAAGGACCGCACTCGGCTTATGCCGCGATCGTGAAGACCGCGACGTTGGTATTCTGTGGGCCCCTTTGTGGTGGATGTAGGGGGCGATAAAATCAATAATAATAAAATACACACATGTATATGATATAATATATGTAAGTATATATATATATATTTATATATATATTTACATCTATTATCGGATGGCAAAGAATACTATACTCCACAATCGGATAGTATGATTTGCCAGAGGTAAAATAACTGTGAACGAGCTGTATTGTCGCTGTGTTTCAGGTTCGAACCCCTGTTTTGTTACACCCTGAGAAAGTATGAATCGCGTAAATAAGTTTCCCTACCTATAACAATAAAAACTTGACACTGGCACCAAGTCATACCAGTGCCACAAAAAAAAAACCTTTCAACCAACACTCCTTTTTTCCTTTGTTTTTTTTTTTAGTATATTATATGGGTTTGCTCTTGACCCTGATCCAGCCCGAGAGCAGCGATGGGATCTACGATATAGCGAGCTTACCCAGAAGTAGCCTATTCACTCTGGCTTTAAAGAGAGTCGGATTATATGTGCTCGGAAATACGGACGCCGGCAGGAGATTCCACTCCTTTGCGGTACACATTATAAAAGATGTTGAGAAGCGTTTGGTGCGCAAGCGAGGAATAGTCACCAAGAAAGGATGGTAACCTGCCGTGCGTCTGGACGTCCGATGGAAGATATTTTTATTTGGTGAGTATGATAGATAGATCTAAAATAGTTATAATAGAGTAAACCTTTACTCTTAGAACTCTAAGAGTAAAAATCGTGACGAGAACGGTGTTAGCCAAATCGATTCAGAAAACCGATTAAGGTTTTAGAAATAAATGTTCAACAATAGAAACGTAACAATAAAAGGTTGCTCGTTGGTTGCTAGGAATTCATGGCTTATATTTACCCACAGATCCTATAGCAGGAGTAGACTTAGCTTCAGCTGAATAACTCAAGGTAAAAGCAGGAAAGAGCTTTTTGTTTGTTTTCATGAATTTTTTGAAAGCGTGTGATCTATGCATATTGCATACGATCTATGTATGCTATAACTTCATTTTAAATAACATTTGTATGGCAGAAAAAAGGCTATTCGTGATTCACACTTGTCAGCTAATCGAGATTGACATATGTCTGGAAATGTATACTATAAAAGATTTTTCCAGTGGTTATTTTAGTACTATAATCTACTTATATACTATAATAATACGTAATTAAAGCAATAAATACATTTGGAAATTCTGCCTTTGAAAGTAGATCTTACTTCTTTTTTTGCTACTTACTTATTAACAACATTGAATACATCGAATTACTTCTTGTTTATGTGTTATAGTGTTTTCGTATTTCAATTTCATATGTTTGGTTATTCGACGCTCTTACAGTAAAGGGAACCTGCACACTCCTGAGAAGAAATCTGAAGGTTGTGTGTGGAGGCGACCAGCCCGCACTGGGCCAGCATGGTCGACTAAGGCCTGATCACCCTATGACTGTTTTCTTGTTAGTGAAATTACTGTCATATCGTAAAAGAATACAAAGCGAACTCTGCAAAAAAAAATCTAGGTTTTATTTTTTACAATGTAATAACATTTTAGCTGCGTGGCGTCTGCTTTCCGCGGCTAACTTCATTTTCTTTCATTAATACTCTGTTGTTTAGATCGTGGATAACCGTTATTGGCCTTTCACTTAGGTATACTAAAACTATGTAATTGTATTAATTAAATATGGCTGTTGTTATCCCTTAAATTAAAAAAAATAAAATAAAAGTAATATTTTACAGTTAAGTGACAGTGCTAAATATCGTTTCCAGCAGTTTCCATCAGTAAAATCGAAAACAATCAAAGCTAGTCTTAACGTTAATACATCTGTGCTTGGTGAACAGTCATAGCTAATGCAGAAACATTAGCACAATAAGGAAAATAATAGGATTGCGGCGCAAACATTAATTTATAAGATAATGAAACCGTGCCTATAAATCTTGGACAATGCAGGTCATCTAGGACTGGTTGTTGGTCTAAAATTCTATATTTAGTGCTTATACAGCATGATTTTGTAATCCCTAGCAAAATTTAAATATTATGTTCAGACCATCATAAGCAACAACTTTTCCCAAGGAACATGGGTTGAAAACCCCCAAAAAAATTTCGACCTCACATACAAATTAGTAAAGTTGATTGTGTATTTTGTATGAATTCGATTTTTTTTGGGGTTTCAACCCTTCAATCCTTGGGAAAAGTTGTTGCTTATGATGGTCTGAACATCATATTTAAATTTTGCTAGGGATTACACAATCATGCTGTATAATATGACTGATAGACTCTTGACACGGCCAGCGGCTTGTAGAAAACAAAAGAAAAGAAAAATCTAGACATGAAGAAGTTCTGTACAATATAGAAGAAGACATGTATTGACGATATCATAGTTAGCTCTCTGCGGTAGACTCAATACGACTAAAACTTCCCAGTAGTAGTAAAAAGAAACTACCATCTTCTAAGAAAGTGTGATGTATGTTTACCTCTGGCCTTTGCTAAGTAAACGTCGCCCGGAGTCGCTCCTGTATGGAACCAATCAGAAACCATTGCTTTACAACTCGACGACATACGAGTCGATGTTGCGTTCCCAACCGCTACAGTTTCACAGGTTGCCAAAGCATTTTTTTTTTTCATATGAATATACTGGGACTAAGGGAAAAATGTATTCCGTTGTCATGGGGACCCTGGCCCGTACTGTTGTTACTGTTGTTGTTATAAGCTCAAATAAATTCCCATCAAGGGGCTGGAGCCTTCCCTAGTAAGCTAGTATTATTTATTCTGTGATATTAGCGAGTCAAATTACGATCGCTAAAAGGGGCACAAATAAAAGCAGTTTTCGAAGTCTTTAAATCCATACAATTTTGCAACATTGATGAAAACGTTAGATCATGAAACTATGTGGTTTTAACGATTATTATCAATTTTATTATATAAAAAATATTCTGAATAACGGCACCGTCCGATTTGATTGTTTTTTTTTTATATATTACTATGAATTTTTCGTGTTACTTTATCTAAATTGTTTTCCAGGCCTTCAAATGTTACTTGTATGTAACACATAGTAGGTAAAGCGGATTTTGTGCTTATAAGACTGCCATAATTTGCCTACACGTCAGGAAAACTGCTGTTACGTATGAAAGGTTGCCTGGAAGAGATTGCTATCTAGCAATAACTCAGCCAACTTGTATATTTTTTTAATGATATAACCTAAATAAGATTTTCTGTGGGTGCAAGAAAGTATTACAGATTACGTTTCTTATCAAAACACTCTGCTCTATATTTTCACATGATGTCTTATTTAGGTGTTGACTCTGGAACTAAAT